>JBBGZY010001614.1:1110000-1710000 GCA_037952925.1 Lithobates clamitans
GTCCATCAATGAAGACTCACTGTGCCCTTCAAATGCAGCTTTACGGTACCCATGAATGCAGCCTCGCTGTGCCCATGAATGCAGTTTCAGTGTGCCCATCAAATGCAGCTTTATGGTGTCCATGAATGCAGCCTCACTGTGCCCATCAATGCAGCCTCACTGTGCCTATCAAATGCAGCTTTACGGCGCCCATGAATGCAGCCTCACTGTGCCCGTGAATGCAGCCTCACTGTGCCCATCAAATGCAGCTTTACGGTGCCCATGAATGCAGCCTCACTGTGCCCGTGAATGCAGCCTCACTGTGCCCATGAATGCAGTATCAGTGTGCCCATGAATGCAGTATCAGTGTGCCCATGATCACAGTCTCACTGTGCCCATCAAATGCAGCTTTACGGTGCCCATGAATGCAGCCTCACTGTGCCCATCAATGCAGCCTCACTGTGCCCATCAATGCAGCCTCAGTGTGCCCATCATCGCAGCCTTGCTGTGCCCAATAATACGGCCTCACTGTGCCCATGAATGCAGTCTCATTGTGCCCATAATCGCAGCCTCACTGTGCCCATCAATATGGCCTCACTGTGCCCTTGAATGCAGCTTCACTGTGCCTATTAATGCAGCCACACTGTGCCCATCAATGCAGCCTCACTGAGCCCATCATCGCTGCCTCACTGTGCCCATCATCACTGCCTCACTGTGCCCATCATCACTGCCTCACTATGCCCATCAATGCAGCCTCACTGTGTCCATCAATGCAGCCACACTGTGCCTATCAATGCAGCCGCACGGTGCCCATCAATGCAGCTGCACTGTGCCCATCATCACAGCCTCACTGTGCCCATCAATGCAGACTCACTGTGTCCATAAATGCAGACTCACTGTGCCCTTCAAATGCAGCTTTACGGTGCCCATGAATGCTGCCTCGCTGTGCCCATGAATGCAGTTTTAGTGTGCCCATTAAATGCAGCTTTATGGTGCCCATGAATGCAGCCTCACTGTGCCCATTAATGCAGTCACACTGTGCCTATCAATGTGGCCTCACTGTGCCCATCAATGCGGCCTCACTGTGCCCATCAATGAGGCCTCACTGTGCCCATCAATGAGGCCTCACTGTGCCCATCAATGAGGCCTCACTGTGCCCATCAATGAAGCCTCACTGTGCCCATCATCGCAGACTCACTGTGCCCATCAATGCAGCCTCACTGTGCCCATCATCGCAGTCTCACTGTGACCATCAATGCAGCATGACTGTGCCCATCAATGTAGCCTCACTGTGCCCATCATCGCAGTCTCACTGTGTCCATCATCGCAGCCTCACTGTGCTCATGAATGCAGCCTCACTGTGCCCCTGAATGCAGCCTCACTGTGCCCATGAATGCAGTATCAGTTTGCCCCTCATCACAGTCTCACCATGCCCATCATCACAGTCTCACCGTGCCCATCAAATGCAGCTTTACAGTGCCCATGAAAGCAGCCTCACTGTCCCCATGAATGCAGCCTCACTGTGCCCATCAATGCAGCCTCACTGTACCCATCATCGCAGCCTCACTGTACCCAATAATACAGCCTCACTGTGCCCATGAATGCAGTCTCATTGTGCCCATAATCGCAGCCTCACTGTACCCATGAATGCAGACTCACCATAGCCTGCCCTGGATCACTCACACAGTGGGCATCTCCCGCTGTGTGTCACAGGGCTGGGTCTGTGTGTGTTGTCGGAGGCGCTGTAACAAGGTTCCACTCCCCATAGACCGTCTCGTGTGATAGGCGAAACACTGATTTAATCAGTGTTCCATCTACTATCACATGAGCCGGTCAAAGGGGGCGGGACTTTGTTATAGTGCTGCCGACAACACACACAGACCCAGCCATGTGACACACAGTGGGAGATGCCCGCTGTGGGTGTGATCCGGGGGAGACTATGGTGAGTCTGCATTCATGGGCACAGTGCCCATCATCGCAGACTCACTGTGTTTATCAATGCAGCCTCACTGTGCCCATCAATGCAGCCTCACTGTGCCCATCATCGCAGCCTCACTGTGTCCATCATCGCAGCCTCACTGTGCCCATCATCGCAGCCTCACTGTGCCCATCAAAGCTGACTCACTGTGCCCATCATCGAAGCCTCACTATGCCCATGAATGCAGCCTTTGTGTGCCCATGAATACAGCCTCACTGTGCCTATGAATGCAGTTTCAATGTGCCCATTAACGCAGTCTCACTGTGCCCATCAAATGCAGCTTCACAGTGCCCATAAATGCAGCCTCACTGTGCCCATGAATGTAGTTTCAGTGTGCCCATCATCGCAGTCTCACTGTGCCCATCAAATGCAGCTTTACAGTACCCATGAATGCAGCCTCACCGTGCCCATCAATGTGGCCTCACTGTGCCCATGAATGCAGCCTCACTGTGTCCATGAATGCAGCCTCACTGTGCCCATCAATGCAGCCTCACTGTGCCTATCAATGCAGCCTCACTGTGCCCATCAATGAGGCCCCACTGTGCCAATCAATGCGGCTTCACTGTGCCCATCATTGCAGACTCACTGTACCCATCAATGCAGCCTCACTGTGCCCATCAATGCAGCCTCACTGTGCCCATCAATGCAGCCTCACTGTGCCCATCATTGCAGCCTCACTGTGCCCATGAATGCAGTTTCAGTGTGCCAATCATCACAGTCTCACTGTGCCCATAAAATGCAGCTTTACGGTGCTCATGAATGCAACCTCACTGTGCTCATGAATGCAGCCTCAATGTGACCATCAATGCAGCCTCACTGTGCCCATCAATGCAGCCTCACTGTGCCCATCAATGCAACCTCACTGTGCCCATCAATGCAACCTCACTGTGCCCATCAATGCAACCTCATTCTTCCCATCATCGCATCCTCACTGTGCCCATCAATGTGCCCATGAATGCAGACTCACCATAGCCTGCCCTGGATCACACACATAGCGGACATCTCCCGCTGTGTGTCACAGGGCTGGGTCTGTGTGTGTTGTCGGTGGCACTGTAACAAGGTCTCGCCCCTCCTAGACCATCTCATGTGATAGGCGAAACACTGATTCAATCAGTGTTCCCTCTACTATCACATGAGCCGGTCAAAGGGGGTGAGATCTTGTTACAGCACCATCGACAACACACACAGACCCAGCTCCATGACACACAGCGCTCCCAATGAGGCCTCACTGTGCCAATCAATGCGGCCTCACTATGCCCATCATTGCAGACTCACTGTACCCATCAATGCAGCCTCACTCTGCCCATCAATGCAGCCTCACTCTGCCCATCAATGCGGCCTCACTGTGCCCATCATTGCAGCATCACTGTGCCCATGAATGCAGTTTCAGTGTGCCAATCATCGCAGTCTCACTGTGCCCATCAATGCAGCTTTACAGTGCCCATGAATGCAACCTCACTGTGGCCATGAATGCAGCCTCACTGTGTCCATCAATGCAGCCTCACCGTTCCCATCAATGCAGCCTCACTGTGCCCATCAATGCAGCCTCACTGTGCCCATCAATGCAGCCTCACTCTTCCCATAATCGCATCCTCACTGTGCCCATCAATGTGACCTCAATGTGCTCATGAATGCAGACTCACCATAGCCTGCCCTGGATCACACACACAGCGGACGCTGTGTGTCACAGGGCTGGGTCTGTGTATGTTGTCGGTGGCACTGTAACAAGGTCCCGCCCCCCTTAGACAGTCTCGTGTGATAGGCGAAACACTGATTCAATCAGTGTTCCATCTAATATCACATGAGCTGGTCAAAGGGGGCGAGACCTTGTTACAGCACCGTCAACAACACACACTGGCCCAGCTCCGCAACACACAGCGCTCCCGCTGTGTGTGACAAACAAGAGGAGGAGGGAGTCTGAAGGGGAGCACTGCAGCCTGCAGCCACAGATCAAACCGGCCCCAGAGCAGGCAGCCTACCGGGAAATTTCCCAGGATCCCGGCAGGCCAGTCCGGCCCTGGTTGGGGGTAATATAATATGCAAAGTGGAAGATGTTTTTATTACAAATTATGTGAGTAGACTGCAGTTCCTCTTTAAGCTCTTTGGTCTGTATTCATTGTAGTTAAATGCATTTACTTTCATGTTCTTTGTACAGTGCCTTGAAAAAGTATGTGAACGGCAAAATCTCGCCACAGATTCTCAATTGGATTTAGGTCTGGACTTTGACTGGGCCATTCTAACAGATGAATATGCTTTAATCTAACCCATTCCATTGTAGCTCTGGCTGTATGTTTAGGGTTATTGTCCTGCTGGAAGGCGAACCTCTGCCCCAATCTCAAGTCTTTAGCAGACTCTAACAGGTTTTGTTCTAAGATTGCCCTGTATCTGACTCCATCCACCTTCCCATCAACTCTGTCTAGTTTCCCAGTCCCTGCTGAAGAAAAGAATCCCCACAAAATGATGCTGCCACCACCATGTTTCACTATGGGGATGGTGTGTTCAGGGTAATGTGCAGTGTTAGTTTTCCACCACACATAATGTTTTGCTTTTAGGCCAAAAAGTACAATTTTGCTGTCATCTGACCAGAGCACCTTCTTCCACATGTTTGCTGTATCCCTCACATGGCTTCTCGCGAACTGAAAATGGGAATTCTTATGACTTTCGTTCAACAATGGCTTTCTTCTTGCCACTCTTCCTTAAATGCCAGATTTTTGGAGTGCACGACTAATAGTTGGCTGCTTCTCTGATTAATGCTCTCCTTGCCTGGCCTGTCAGTTTAGGTAGACGGACATGTCTTGGTAGGTTTGCAGTTGTGCCATACTCTTTCCATTTTCGGATGATGGATTGAATAGTGCTCCATGAGATGTTCAAAGCTTGGGATATTTTTTTATAACTTAACCATGCTTTAAACTTCAGCTCACCTTTATCCTTGACCTGTTTGGTGTGTTCCTTGGCGTTCATGATGCTATTTGTTCACTAAACTTCTCTAACAAACTTCTGAGGGCTTCACAGAGCAGCTGTATTTATACTGAGATTAAATTACACACAGGTGGACTCTATATACTAATTAGGTGACTTCTGAAGGCAATTGTTTCCACTAGATTTTATAATTTCAGTTTTTGGTTGTAACATGACAAAATTTGGAAAAAAAGTGGTATGAATACTTTCTCAAGGCACTGTATTTGTGTTTTTTTCTTATTTTGTATATTTAATTAAATGTTTTTATTTCACTTCTTTCCTGTAAATGCAGGAGCCTTTTGAGCATGCAACTTACCTGGGAGACATCAGTCATGGCTACTGTAAGCAATTATTTATTTATTATTTTGTTAAAACTTTGTTTTTTGCCAATCTTTTTAAAAGCAATTTATATTTAGGGGTTGTCAGCAAAGTAGACCATTTTCATTGAAGGTTACCTTTAAAGTATATATAAATCCACGTACTAAACTGTTATATGAGCTTTAACTATTATGAAAAAAAGGGCTTTAACACAAGTATGATTTCTGTTTCAATCATTTTTATTTGAGTTTAACAAATAGCCAACGTGCAAAAGTTGCACCCACGCAGAGGCTAGAATTGACAGTTATCACAAAAGTTAGCATAAAAAACCAAGAGGCAATTATTATTAAACATAAAGGAGAAAATGAGAACTAGAACAGCAGCAGAGGATAGGCCTGTTTCATGAGGCTGCCAGGGGTCCTGGAAAGCTTCTCTAAACCAGTGGGGCATCCCCTGGTCCCACCAATACCCATACAGTAGTGCCATATACAGATCTGAGAAGAGAGGCAAGCAGAAAGGTGGGGCTAAAGAGGGAGTGCGCACCTGACAGTAAAGGAGCCAGGGAAGCCTAAGGGAAGCAAGAAAGAAGGAGGACCAGAGGGTCAGAGATCGAGAGAAGGGGGAATGGTAAGGGCATGGGAGCAGTGGGACTGTCCGTCATGGGCAACCTAAGCTGGCTGGGGGGAGAGTGGGAAAAGCATATGACAGCCATAGTTTCAAAACTTTAAGGAACTTTAAGCATGGGGGTCGTTGCAGATGCTGGACATATGTTCGTTAAGCATCAACACGGTCATGTGATCTCTCACCTCCTGGAAGGGGACAGATGTTTTTTTTCCAAGCTTGGCAATTGTTCTTTTAGTTGACAAAAATAAGTAAGAAGCAAGTTATAAGGTCTTACCTAGGTTGGAGTCCATGGCGCAGAGATGTACGCTCACCCTTGCAAATAGACAGGTCCACGGTAAACCTGGGCTGTGAATCTGTGCACGGGGGCTTGACAGGAATTTGCCAAAGGATAGTCGAAGTAAAGCCATAGTCAGGGATTCCAGAAGTCAGAATAAACAATAAGCAAAGCCAGGGTCAGAAGCCAGATTTAGTCTTGGAATGCTGTAACTAGAATACAGGAACACAGGAACACTGGAACACTGGAACACTGGAACACTGGAACACTGGAACACTGGAACACTGGAACACTGGAACACTGGAACCTTAGGCAAAACAGGAGACAATGAACTGACAAAGCCCTCAGAGTAAGGCAGTGTTTTATACCCAGCTGATTGGATAAACTGCCTCAGCTGAACCAGGAGTGACAGATACTATTTGCAACAAGATCCAGAGTATGGCCCTAGTATTTCATGCAGAACTAGGCAAAGCTGGAAAGCAGGCTGAAAGGAACTGAGGTGTGGCTCAGAGGCAAAGTAACAGGAGCACTAAACAAGCAGTTATAGGTTCAATACCTCTTTGAGCCACTAGAGGCATGACCACGCCTGGCTGTCTGCATGGCACGGTAGAAACCGTGACACAAGTATAATAACAAGTCCTATTTGCAACCCCAGAGCACCCAAGCATCCAGCACCGGTCTAAACTATGTGGCATGTTCACCAATGCCAGGAGTCTGGCGGACAAGATGGGAGAACTAGATTTACTGTTGTACGAGGAGGATTTAGATTTTGTAGGAATTACAGAGACTTGATTCGACAGCTCTCATGATTGGCTGACAACCATTCAAGGGTATTCCCTATATCGCAGGGATAGAGAGGGTAAAAGGGGGAGGGGTATGCCTGTATATCAAAAATGATGTACAAGTGAATATGAGAAATGACATCACTGAGGGAGCAAGGGAGGAGGTGGAATCCTTATGGGTAGAGCTACAAAGGGAGGATACTAAGAGGAAAGTAATACTGGGAGTATGCTATAGGCCCCCTAACCAGAGGGAGGAGGCGGAGGTAGACCTCCTATAACAATTTGGATTAGCGGCAAGAATGGGAAGTGCCATTATAATGGGGGAATTTAATTATCCAGATATAGACTGAGTGGAAGGAACCGTGCATTCATCTAAGGCTCGCCAGTTCCTAAATGTCTTGCAGGACAATTTCATGGGTCAGATGGTAAATGCACCAACTAGTAACAAAGCGTTACTAGACCTACTGATTACCAACAATACAGACCTGATCATGCATGTGGAAATAGGGGGCAATTTAGGAAACAGCGATCACAGCGGTCAATTTGTTTTAGTATAAATCACACAAATAGTAAACATGGGGAATACAAAGACACTGAATTTCAAAAGAGCCAACTTCCCTAAACTATGATCCTTACTAGAAGATAATAATTGGGATAAAATTTTAGGAACGAAGAACACGGAGGAAAAATGGGTATGCTTTAAGAGCATATTAAATAAGGGCATTAGCCAGTGCATCCCATTGGGAAATAAATTTAAAAGAGCTAATAAAAGTCCTGGGTAGCTTAACTCCAACGTAAAAATGCATATGAAAGCAAAGGAGAAGGCCTTCAAAAAATACACGGCTGAGGGATCATCATTAGCATTCCAACTTTACAAAGAATGCAACAAGAAATGTAAGGGTGCAATCAGGGCAGCTAAAATAGAACACGAAAGACACATAGCAGAGGAGAGTAAAAAAAATCCCAAGAAATTCTTTAAGTACATAAATAGTAGGAAAGGGAGGTCAGATCATATTGGTCCCATAAAGAATCATGAAGGGAATCTGGTTACTAAGGATGGAGAGATGGCAAAAGTATTGAATTTATTCTTCTCCCCAGTCTTCACGAGGGAATCAAGGGGCTTCAGTAACCAAAACTGAAATGTTTATTCTCATGACATGTCACAGGAAGTACCCTTGTGGCTAACAGAGGACAAAATTAAAAATAAATGTGAAAAACGTAACATTAATAAGTCACCGGGACCAGATGGCTTGCACCCGAGGGTCCTTAAGGAACTCTGTTCCTAATTTTTACGAACAGTCTACTGACTGGGATGGTACCAGCTGATTACAGAAAAGCCCAATAGCACCAATATTTAAAAAGGGGCCCAAAATACATCCTTGGGAATTACAGACCAGTTAGCCTAACATCAATTGTATGCAATCTCTTGGAGGGGATGATAAGGGACTATATACAATATTTTAATAATGACAACGTTATCATTAGCACTGCAGTAATCAGCATGGATTCATGAAGAATCATTCTTGCCAAACCAATCTATTAACCTTCTATGAGGAGGTGAGCTGCCATCTAGATAAAAGAAGGCCCGTGGTGTATCTGGATTTTGCAAAAGCATTTGATACAGTTCCCCATAAACGTTTACTGTACAAAGTAAGGTCCATTGGCATGGACCATAGGGTGAGTACATGGATTGAAAACTGTCTACAGGGGCAAGTTCAGACGGTAGTGATAGAAGCGGACTACTCGGAATGGTCCGAGGTGGAAATCGGGGTCCCCAGGGTTCTGTTCTGGGACCGATCTTATTTAATTTTTTCATAATCGACCTGGAGGATGGGATAAACAGCTAAATTTCTGTATTTGTGGATGATATTAAGCTAAGCAGGTCAATAACTTCTCCGCAGGATGGGGAAAGTTTGCAAGAAGATCTGAACAAATTATTGGGGTGTGCAACTACATGTGCAAATGAGGTTTAATGTAGAATAAATAATGCATCTGGGTGGCAAAAATATGAATGCAATCTACTCACTAGGGGGAAAACCTCTGGGGGAATCTAGGATGAAAAAGGACCTGAGGGTCCTAGTAGATGACAGGCTCAGCAATGGCATGCAATGCCAAGCTGCTGCAAGCAAAGCAAACAGAACAGTGACAGCTGGTGCTCAAAATTTTTTAGTGGGCGCAAACAAACTGAAAAAAAAATAACATCAGTTGCAGCCACTGTGCCCATTAAACACAGCTACTGTGTCCAAACGCAGCAACTGTGCCCATCAAACACAGCCACTGTGCCCATCAAGCACAGCCACTGTGCCCCTCAAGCACAGCCACTGTGCCATCAAAAGCAGCCACTGTTCCATCAAACGCAGCCACTGTGCCATCAAACGCAGCCACTGTACCCATAAATTGCCGCCACTGTGCCCTCAATTGCTGCCACTGTGCCCATCAATTGCTGCTACTGTGCCCCATCAATTGCCGCTACTGTGCCCTATCAATTGCCACTACTGTGCCCCATCACTTGCTGTCAGTGTGCCCATCAATTGCCACTACTGTGCCCCATCAATTGCCGCTACTGTGCCCCATCAATTGCCACTACTGTGCCCCATCAATTGACACTACTGTGCCTCATCAAATGCTGCCAGTGTGCATCGCCTGGGTGTCAGGACTTATCTGTCTGGCAGCAGGTCACGGTGGCGTCCTTAACGTCCACGCTTCTCGATGTCTCCGGTCCTCTCTATCAGGCATCCAACCACAGCGCCTGTTGTTTCAGCCAATCAGGTGACAGGTAACCAGACCCAAGCACCTGATTGGCTGAGAGGTGGCTCAGTGTTAGGAAAGCGATTTATTCGCTTTCCTAACACAAAACTAAGTAAACAGAGAATGCACAGCATTGCGTCCGCTGTTTACCATTTTGAAAGCTGTAATCAGGATGCCTATTAGAGCCTATGGCTCTAATCAGGATGCCTATTAGAGCCCATGGCTCTAATCAGGCGCTTCCAAAAAAAAAAACCGGCAGGTGCCCGGTGCTCGACAAGGGTCCAGACACCTGAATAGGGGGCGGCAGCGGCGACCATAGATAGATTCATGCAATGCATGAATCTATCTATGGTGAGAGAGGGGTGACAGGAGAGAGGGGGCGGCACTCCTGCGCTTTTTGTGGACGCACCGCCACTGAAACAGAATATTGGTATGTATTAAAAATGGGATTAACTCCAGAGATAAAACAATATTTCTCCCACTCTACAAGACTCTGGTCCGGCCGCACCTGGAGTATGCTGTCCAGTTCTGGGCACCAGTCCTCAGGAAGGATGTGCTGGAACTGGAGAGAGTCCAGAGAAGGGCAACAAAACTAATAAAGGGACTGCAGGACCTTAGATATGAGGAAAGGTTACGTGCACTGAACTTATTCTCTCTGGAGAAGAGATGCTTGAGAGGAGATATGATTTTAATTTACAAATACTGTACTGGTGACCCCACAATAGGGATAAAACTTTTTTGCGGAAGGGAGTTTAACAAGACACGTGGCCACTCATTAAAATTAGAAGAAAAGAGGTTTAACCTTAAACTACTTAGAGGGTTCTTTACAGTAAGAGCGTCAAGGATGTGGAATTCCCTTCCACAGGTGGTGGTCTCAGCGGGGAACAGCAATATTTTCAAAAAACTATTAGATAAGCACCTGAACAACCACAACACATAGGGATATACAATATAATACTGACATAAAACCACACACATTGGTTGGACTTGATGGACTTGTGTCTTTTTTTAACCTCGCCTACTATGTAGCTATGTAAGCGAGCTTCCGCTGATGGGCGAATAGGCCCGGGATGGGACAATGGTATAGGTAGGTGAAACAAAGTAAATAAGAGGCCAAATACACGGGACCAGAAACAAATTAGTCTATGTCCACCATGTATATACTGCATCACCTCGAAGGCCACAGCCCCGGAAACAGCAGTCATTGGAGGAAGATTGGCATGGGCAATGTGGTTCGGAACCCAATACCAATGTAAAAGCACCTTATATGCTGCCTCTAAAGTGGCTGTGTTAAATGAGCATTTGGCTACAGAGGACCAGGCCCCACTCCAGTCAGCTAACTCTATCGCAGTTGCCAAGTCTCGTTGCCACTAAGCTACATAGGTGAGAGGAGCAGAGCAGGGACAGGAAACACGTGTATACAACAAGGAAACACAATCCTTCTAAACACCAGCACACAGCAAACATGAAAATATAAGTGAACTAAAAAACCAAGTGACAGAATATCTGACTAATTACAAACAGAAGCCTAACTAACAACTAACCATATACAATATATACAAAATGGGAAACACCAAAAAGCAGAGAGGAAACTGGAGGTGCAGGGAGCAGATGGGATGGGGGAAACAAAACTAAGATCAGGAACAAGGGGGAGCTGGTACAAGGCAGCAGGGTACAGGGCAAGAAGCAAGAGCAGGATCTAGGCAAACCAAATTTGTCATCAGTAAAACACTGGAGTAAGAGGCACTTAGTAGGGTGAGGACCTAAATACCCTCCCAGCAGCCAGCATCAGGTGGAAACTGACTACTGGGGTCTGCTGGCCTCAGAGACACCTGCTGGTGGACACTTGAATTACAACCCTCCGCTCCGGTGGAAACAAAGTGCCACCAGCAGGTGATCCAGGTCTTGACAACAGGCTTCTTTTGGAGACTATGAGTGGCTGTTTCAATACACGTTGTACGGACATGGTCTACTGTGGCCACAATCAGGAAACCCACCCTGAGAAAAGTTGTGCAGCTTTCACGGTAGTGCATGTAGACAGGGCATGGCTGAAAAGAGGCTACAGGGGATCTGCAGCACTGAGATGTACCAAAGGATGAAAAAAATTGAACATTGCTTTATTTTTAAAAATGGCAAATGTTTATGGCACACAGCGCATTAGCAAAATAAATGTCATTCAGTGAGGGTTCACATCTCCTCTAATTTCATGCTACTAAGCAATACAAATGCTTACACATTTTATAGAAAAAAGCCAACACAACACCTCTTCTAAGTGCTGCTGTTTCCATGCATTGAACTCATCAATTCAGTTTTAGCAGCAGGATCAAAAAAAAAAAAAAAAATCACACGCATAACTAGACTTTTAAAAAATAAGACAAAATATAGTACAATGTTACACAATTAAAAATGTTGTTTCCTTACGTAAACGAGTTGAAAACAAGATATATGCAATCCATTAACACTAACCTTTCAAACTATTTATGTCAGGCTAATGGAGGGAAAAAAAAGCCCTATTTTCCCCAAATATTCCAAACTGTGAAAAATATAACTATTACAAATGACATATTTTTATGAATAAATCCCCAGACCTAGAGTAAGTGACCTAAAATGGCTCGCCCTTGTAGACACTTAGGAAAGCGATTTCAGCCACTAGATTACAGGCTTCCAGACTGATTTATACCCGCTGTCAAGTTGAACTTTACAGACTGAAATGCTTTTGAAAAGCATGCGACCTATAAATTGTGAACAATAAAAAAAAAAAAAAATAATGAAAACAAACAAAACAATTTGGAAGTTGAAGCACCGCTGAGTCTCCTGTCCTAGTTAGGAAAGATACACGATTGTGCCACAGTGTGTGGCCAGCAAGCCTTGAATGCAGCACAGTCGTATTTCCAGACGCTTCCCTGTTCTTTATGTTGAGACTGCATAATGTATTATTTTCCATAAATTCCATCGTTTTGCACAGCACTGCTCCAAATTCAGTACATTCATGCCAGTGTAGAATTGGCTATAAATAATGCAATTACCAAGTAATATAGACTTATAGTGATGAAAAAGCTGCTCCCAAGATCTTACATTCTAAAGAAGAACAGGAAATAAAAAGCAAAGTAGTTGGTAAGGTGCCTTTTGTGTGATTCTTGGAGGATGTTGTAATAACTTGGCTGCAGGTTGTAATGAGACTTGTGTGCACAGGTAAATGGGACTATGAATTTAGAACGTAGTTTAATCTAGAAGTGAGTTTAACCACTTGCTTACTGGGCACTTAAACCTCCCCCCCCCTCCTGTCCTGACCAATTTTCAGCTTTCAGCGCTGATGCACGTTGAATGACAATTGCGCGTTCATACAACACTGTACCCAAATGAAATTTTTATCATTTTTTTCCCACAAATCATTTTTTTTTTATTTCTTTTGGTGGTCTTTGATCACCTCTGCGGTTTTTATTTTTTGTTAAAAAAATTTAAAAAGACCGAATTTTGTAAAAAATGTTTTTTTTTTTATATTTTGTTATAAAATTTTTCAAACAGGTAATTTTTTTCCTTCATTGATGGACGCTGATGAGACAGCACTGATGGGCACCAATAGGTGGCAGTCATGGGCACTGATGGGTGGCAGTGATGGGCAATGATGGGTGGCAGTGATGGGCACTGATGGATGACAATGATGGGCACTGATGTGTGGCAATAATGGGCACTGATCGGCACTGGTTGGTTACACTGATAGGCAGCACTGCTAGGTGGCACTGATTGGCACCACTGGTGGGCATTGACAGGTGGCACTTGTGGGCATTGATAGGTGGCACTCATAGGCATTGATAGGTGGCACTGGTGGGCACTGTGGGCACTGGCAGGTGGCAATGGCAGGTGGCACTGGCAGGGGGTACTGGTGGGCACAGATGAGGCAGAATTGCCTCTTCCTCTTCGGTACTGATGTCCCTTGCACATAAGCCGGTGATCGGCTTTTTTTTATCCTCACGCTGTCAGCATGAGGAGAAAAAAAAAGATTACCGAACTTTTGTTTACATCATGTGATCAGCTGTCATTGGCTGACAGCTGATCACGTGGTAAGGGGCCAGGATCTGTGATCACCCTGCAGGGCGCTCGCAGGGAGCGTGCAAAGAGGAGGCCGTCATATGACGGCCGCCCAGAAATTCAGGTCCGCGCTGTTGCTGTCATTCGGCTATAGCACGGACGCCAAGTGGTTAAGATGAGTTATAGATGTATTTATGTAATCACTAGGGAGAATTAATCCATGCAATAACATTAAAGTGGTTGTAAACCTTCACATATACCCAGTGAAGTGACTGGCCTCGGGTGATACACAGAGCAAATCATTCTGCATAATTTGTACCTATTTATCTGCAGCCCTCTCTTCTCTACAGTCTCCTAAAGCACACATTTTACACAGCATTTCTTAGCTCCAGAAGGCACGTGGTGGGGATCTGATGTCACACACTTCACAGCATAGAGCAGAGAGCTGAATGTAATCTGAGAACTGAATGGAGGGAAAGGACACACACCCCTCCTGCATGTCTCATAAGGAAGCATGTACAGCTGAGGCTGTCAATTATCTGCTGTGTTCTGGTGAGGGTGGTTGGGCCATCTCCCAGGATTATCATGTATCGACTGTCAGAAGTGACTCATGCACAGGAATGATGGAGCATACAGAAATAGCAAGTGCTTTGGGTTGAAGCACACACAAGGGTATGATTTGTGGTTTACAACTACTTTAAAGTGTATCCAAACTTAGGAACAACAATGTAATATGTTGCAGACTATTGGTCTATAGCAGTGGTTCTCAACTCCAGTCCTCAGGACCCACCAACAGGCCAGGTTTGCAAGATAGCTGAAATACATCACAGGTGATATCACTTGCTGCTCAGTGATTGCAGTATTCTAGTCTGCAACTCCCCAAGGTAATACTTAAAATCTGGCCTGTTGGTGGGTCCCGAGGACTGGAGTTGAGAACCACTGGTCTATAGGGATGAGCTTTATGTTCAGATCGAACATGCGTTCGACTCGAACATTGGCTGTTCGCCCGTTCTCCGAATAGCGAACAATTTTGGGTGTTCGCGGCAAATTTGAAAGCCGCGGAACACCCTTTAAAAGTCCATGGGTGAAATCAAAAGTGCTAATTTTAAAGGTTAATATGCAAGTTATTGTCATAAAAAGTGTTTGGGGACCTGGGTCCTGCCCCAGGGGACATGTATCAATGCAAAAAAAAGTTTTAAAAAACGGACGTTTTTTCGGGAGCAGTGATTTTAATAATGCTTAAGGTGAAACAATAAAAATGAAATATTCCTTTAATCTTTTTACCTGGGTGGGTGTCTATAGTATGCCTGTAAAGTGGCGCATGTTTCCGTGTTTACAACAGTCCCTGCACAAAATGACATTTCTAAAGGAAAAAAAGTCATTTAAAAGTACTCGCAGCTATAATGAATTGTCAGTCCCAGCAATATACATAAAAGTCATTGAAAAAAAGGCATGGGATTCCCCCACAGTCCATTTTATGACAATAACTTGCATATAAGTAGGGATGAGCCGAACACCCCCCTGTTCGGTTCGCACCAGAACATGCGAACAGGAAAAAAATTTGTTCGAACACGCGAACACCGTTAAAGTCTATGGGACACGAACATGAATAATCAAAAGTGCTAATTTTAAAGGCTAATATGCAAGTTATTGTCAATAAAAGTGTTTGGGGACCTGGGTCCTGCCCCAGGGGACATGAATCAATGCAAAAAAAAGTTTTAAAAACGGCCGTTTTTTCAGGAGCAGTGATTTTAATAATGCTTAAAGTCAAACAATAAAAGTGTAATATCCCTTTAAATTTCATACCTGGGGGGTGTCTATAGTATGCCTGTAAAGGGGCGCATGTTTCCCGTGTTTAGAACAGTCTGACAGCAAAATGACATTTTGAAGGAAAAAACACATTTAAAACTACCGCGGCTATTGCATTGCCGACAATACACATAGAAGTTCATTGATAAAAACGGCATGGGAATTCCCCACAGGGCAACCCCGAACCAAAATTAAAAAAAAAAAATGATGTGGGAGTCCCCCTAAATTCCATACAAGGCCCTTCAGGTCTGGTATGGATATTAAGGGGAACCCCAGCCAAAATTTAAAAAAAAAATTGACGTGGGGTTCCCCCTAAATTCCATACCAGACCCTTCAGGTCTGGTATGGATTTTAAGGGGAACCCCGCGTCAAAAAAAAAAAAAAAACGGCGTGGGGGTCCCCCTAAAAATCCATACCAGACCCTTATCCGAGCACGCAACCTGGCAGGCCGCAGGAAAAGAGGGGGGGACGAGAGTGCGGCCCCCCCCCCTCCTGAACCGTACCAGGCCACATGCCCTCAACATTGGGAGGGTGCTTTGGGGTAGCCCCCCAAAACACCTTGTCCCCATGTTGATGAGGACAAGGGCTTCATCCTCACAACCGTGGCCGGTGGTTGTGGGGGTCTGCGGGCGGGGGGCTTATCGGAATCTGGAAGCCCCCTTTAACAAGGGGACCCCCAGATCCCGGCCCCCCCCTGTGTGAAATGATAAGGGGGTACTTACCCCTACCATTTCACTAAAAAACTGTCAAAAATGTTAAAAATGACAAGAGACAGTTTTTGACAATTCCTTTATTTAAATGCGTCTTCTTTCTTCCTTCATCTTCTTCTTCTTCTGGTTCTTCTGGCTCTTCTGGTTCTTCCTCCGGCGTTCTCGTCCAGCATCTTCTCCGCAGCGTCTTCTATCTTCTTCTCCTCGGGCCGCTCCGCACCCATGGCATGAGGGGAGGCTCCCGCTCTTCTCTTCATCTTCTTCTCTTCTTCATCTTCTTCTTCATCTTCTTCTTCATCTTCTTCTTCTTCTTCTCTTCTTCATGTCTTCTCCGGGCCGCTCCGCAGCCATGCTGTGGCATGGAGGGAGGCTCCCGCTGTGTGACGGCGTCTCTTCGTCTGACGGTTCTTAAATAACGGGGGGCGGGGCCATCCGGTGACCCCGCCCCCCTCTGACGCACGGTGACTTGACGGGACTTCCCTGTGACGTCACGGGGAATGCCACAGGGAAGTCCCGTCATGTCACCGTGCGTCAGAGGGGGGCGGGGTCACCGGATGGCCCCGCCCCCCGTTATTTAAGAACCGTCAGACGAAGAGACGCCGTCACACAGCGGGAGCCTCCCTCCATGCCACAGCATGGCTGCGGAGCGGCCCGGAGAAGACATGAAGAAGAGAAGAAGAAGAAGAAGATGAAGAAGAAGATGAAGAAGAAGATGAAGAAGAGAAGAAGATGAAGAGAAGAGCGGGAGACTCCCCTCATGCCATGGGTGCGGAGCGGCCCAAGGAGAAGAAGATAGAAGACGCCGCGGAGAAGATGCTGGACGAGAACGCCGGAGGAAGAACCACAAGAGCCAGAAGAACCAGAAGAAGAAGAAGATGAAGGAAGAAAGAAGAAGCATTTAAATAAAGGAATTGTCAAAAACTCTCTCTTGTCATTTTTAACATTTTTGACAGTTTTTTAGTGAAATGGTAGGGGTAAGTACCCCCTTACCATTTCACACAGGGGGGAGGCCGGGATCTGGGGGTCCCCTTGTTAAAGGGGGCTTCCAGATTCCGATAAGCCCCCCGCCCGCAGACCCCCACAACCACCGGCCACGGTTGTGAGGATGAGGCCCTTGTCCTCATCAACATGGGGACAAGGTGTTTTGGGGGGCTACCCCAAACCACCCTCCCAATGTTGAGGGCATGTGGCCTGGTACGGTTCAGGAGGGGGGGGGGGCCGCACTCTCGTCCCCCCCTCTTTTCCTGCGGCCTGCCAGGTTGCGTGCTCGGATAAGGGTCTGGTATGGATTTTTAGGGGGACCCCACGCCGTTTTTTTTTTTTTTTTTGGCGCGGGGTTCCCCTTAAAATCCATACCAGACCTGAAGGGTCTGGTATGGAATTTAGGGGGAACCCCACGTCAATTTTTTTTTTTAATTTTGGCTGGGGTTCCCCTTAATATCCATACCAGACCTGAAGGGCCTTGTATGGAATTTAGGGGGACCCCCACATCATTTTTTTTTTTTTATTTTGGTTCGGGGTTCCCCTGTGGGGAATTCCCATGCCGTTTTTATCAATGAACTTCTATGTGTATTGTCGGCAATGCAATAGCCGCGGGTAGTTTTAAATGAGTTTTTTCCTTCCAAATGTCATTTTGCTGTCAGACTGTTCTAAACACAGGAAACATGCGCCCCTTTACAGGCATACTATAGACACCCCCCAGGTACGAAATTTAAAGGGATATTACACTTTTATTGTTTGACTTTAAGCATTAATAAAATCACTGCTCCTGAAAAAACGTCAGTTTTTAAAACTTTTTTTTGCATTGATCCATGTCCCCTGGGGCAGGACCCGGGTCCCCAAACACTTTTTATGACAATAACTTGCATATAAGCCTTTAAAATTAGCACTTTTGATTTCTCCCATAGACTTTTAAAGGGTGTTCCACGGCATTCGAATTTGCCGCGAACACCCCAAATTGTTCGCTGTTCGGCGAACTTGCGAACAGCCAATGTTCGAGTAGAACATGAGTTCGACTCGAACTCGAAGCTCATCCCTACATATAAGCCTTTAAAATTAGCACTTTTGATTATTCATGTTCGTGTCCCATAGACTTTAACAGTGTTCCCACAAATTTTTTGCCTGTTCGCATGTTCTGCTGTGAACTGAATCGGGGGGTGTTCGGCTCATCCCTATTGGTCTATAGATGTGGTGGCTACATTCGTTTTCTTTAAGGGATAATTTCCTTTATTTTCAACTTGAGGTCCTGCCGTCTGCACACTTCCTGGTTAACAGTGCCAACACTCACTTGCTATACAGTATCTATGGAGAAGCAGTGTTGTCACCCAAAGACAGGAAGTGGTTGATTTACTAAAGCCAAATCAGTTGTAGACTTGGCAAGGGATGCTTCATAAAGTGACAAAGTGGAGGGAATCATATATTTACAAAGAAATATATCTCAGTGTGATATATGATTACCTTCACTTTGTATCTACTACGATTTTCACTTTTTCAGGAAATAATGGGTGTTGGTTTATAGTTCATTAATACTGTATGTATATACTGGTACTATTCACACATATTGTTCCAATATCATTTACTCTACAGACTTATCTGAATTTTTTCACCTTTGCCTATTATGTTTGGAGGGTGTGTTGGTGCGCTTTGCTTTCTCCTTGCGTTCATTCCCTCAGCTCCTGGGATAGACTTGCCTCGCAGATCCTGGCTTGCAACACTGCTTATTTAGAACTATTTACTCAGTACGTAAGCTTTCCAGGGAGATATACATCATGTTTTCCCTTGCCCATACCTTTTTTCTCATTATCTGGGCAAAACATTAGATCCCATTTGGTACCTTTTTTCAGGTACGCTATGCGCTTGCTCCTGATGAGTGGCAACTGGCCACAAAAAGCCACGAAAAGGCCACGAAAAGCGTCAAGCCTATAATTGTCATCATGTTCCCAACACATAGCAGTGTTTCATTTGCATTCTATAACCTGCTTGTATCCATTACTTTATAAGCATTGGATTTTTATACTAGTTACTTCCATGGGATACTATGCGATTTCAGATGCGTGCATGTACATACATGAATGCTTCCTGTTTTGTGTTTGGAGAGTATATATTAGCTATAGCAATGGGATGAGATGCTAATTTCCCTTTGAGGAAGATATATCTTCCCATTGGGTCCAGCATTGAGTCCAATCTTTGAAATGGAGTCTGTTTAGATATCAAAATTGATACTCCTTTAGTTTTCTCTTCTAGGTTAGTGGCGTGAAAGGCAAGAAGAAATCTTTTATCCTGAATTTTTGGGATCTTATCAGATTTAAAATGTGTTTCCTGAATGCATATGGTGTTTGCTTTTCTCTTATGGAAGAGAGCTTTCTATTAAAGCAGAATTCCAGCCTCACCCCCATCATCTGCCTCCTCCCCTTAAGAACCCCTGCAGTTTAAACAAAAAATTAGGAAACATCATTGTCTTGACTGCCACCCTACCTGGAGTGGACTACTGGCGCTGGACCAAGGAGGAAGTTGGGGACCGTGTTGGAGTGCGGAGAAAGTAACTAGAACTTGGCAATTCTTTTTTTTAATACAAAAAAAAAGAAGTTGGACTATTTAAGAAAAAATGATTTGTTTAAATTAATCAGACCACAGCAATCTGCAGTTTCAAACATTTCCCAGTTTTAAGGGACTAAACAATTGAAATCAGATTGGGCATTGACTGCACGTGGTGCAATTGTCTTGGTCAATCAAAACAATACTGAAATGCTGTGGGCTTCCAGTTCCACGTTGAGTCTTTTTTCTTTTTGAATTCTTTGTTTAGAGCAACAAGAACCCATCACATCCTTAAAGCGGGGGTCCACCTATCTATCGTTTTTTTTTTTTAGTTCATTCACAAACTTTTCTTCTCAGCATTACATACTCGCATGTTGTGTGTAATATGTCCGCCTGTGTCAGATTTCGTCGGAAAGAATAACTTATATTATTCACTGCAGGCGGTTTCCATCTTCATTGTGGGCATTTGAAGCCCACAAGCATTTATTTCCTGGATGTGGTGAATGCTGTGCTCCCAGCATTCACTGCTCGTTCCCGCACATGCTCAGTGGCATCCTGGGAAGCCTGAGACTAGCTCCCAGGAGTCTGGGAGAGGCTAGAAACACACCTATTCCCACGGGAGGAGAACCAGGAAGTGCAAAGAAGAATAGAAAAATAAAAGGTAATTACGGCGATTTAAATTTTTTTAAACGGCATGTCAGCATCTAGGCAAGGAAGAGAATACATACAGATATTGTTGAAAATTTGGGTGGAACCCCGCTTTAACCACTTGCCGACCGCCTCACGCCTATATACGTGAGCAGAGCGGCACGGGCAGGCAAAATCACGTACCTGAAACGTGATTGCCTTCCCGCGGGTGGGGGGTCCGATAGGACCCCCCCCTGGTGCCAGCTGCGGTCGGCATTTGGTTGGGAGCGATGACAGACGAGGGGGAGGCCATCCGATCGTGGCCCCCCCCTCGCGATCGCTCCCAGCCAATGACAAACATCCCCTGCCTCTGTATAGTACACAGAGGCAGAGGATGTGATGTCATCTCTCCTCGGTCTGGCAGTTTCCGTTCCAGCGCCGAGGAGAGATGACATGTAAGTGCACCAACACTCACACACAACACAGTAAAACATGCCAGGCATATATTACACCCCCGATCCCCCCCCCGATCGCCCCCCGATCCCCCCCCAATCACCCCCCCCCCTGTCACAAACTGACACCAAGCAGGTTTTTTTTTTTTTTTTTTTTCCTGATTACTGCATAGTGTCAGTTTGTGACAGTTAGCAGTGGTGGGACAGTTAGTATTACCCCCCTGTAGGTCTAGGGTACCCCCCTTACCCCCCCTAATAAAGTTTTAACCCCTTGATCACCCCCTGTCACCAGTGTCGCTAAGCGATCATTTTTCTGATCGATGTATTAGTGTCGCTGGTGACGCTAGTTAGGGACGTAAATATTTAGGTTCACCGTCAGTGTTTTATAGCGACAGGGACCCCCATATACTACCTAATAAATGTTTTAACCCCTTGATTGCCCCCTAGTTAACCCTTTCACCACTGATCACTGTATAACCGTTACGGGTGACGCTGGTTAGTTCGTTTATTTTTTATAGTGTCAGGGCACCCGCCGTTTATTACCGAATAAAGGTTTAGCCCCCTTTAGGTCTAGGGTACCCCCCTTACCCCCCTAATAAAGTTTTAACCCCTTGATCACCCCCTGTCGCCAGTGTCGCTAAGCGATCATTTTTCTGATCGCTGTATTAGTGTCGCTGGTGACGCTAGTTAGGGACGTAAATATTTAGGTTCGCCGTCAGCGTTTTATAGCGACAGGGACCCCCATATACTATCTAATAAATGTTTTAACCCCTTGATGGCCCCCTAGTTAACCCTTTCACCACTGATCACCGTATAACCGTTACGGGTGACGCTGGTTAGTTCGTTTATTTTTTATAGTGTCAGGGCACCCGCCGTTTATTACCGAATAAAGGTTTAGCCCCCCGATCGCCCGACGGTGATATGCGTCGCCCCAGGCAGCGTCAGATTAGCGCCAGTACCGCGAACACCCACGCACGCACCGTACACGCACCGTACACCTCCCTTAGTGGTATAGTATCTGAACGCATCAATATCTGATCCGATCAGATCTATACTAGCGTCCCCAGCAGTTTAGGGTTCCCAAAAACGCAGTGTTAGCGGGATCAGCCCAGATACCTGCTAGCACCTGCGTTTTGCCCCTCCGCCCGGCCCAGCCCAGTCCAGCCCACCCAAGTGCAGTATCGATCGATCACTGACACTTTTCTTTGTAGCGTTTTGGTGAACTGGCAAGCACCAGCGGCGTAGTACACCCCGGTCGTAGTCAAACCAGCACTGCAGTAACACTTGGTGAATGTTTTGAACGCTACCATGCACTAGTTGAGTATTAGCGTAGCGTACAGCATTGCACAGACTAGGCACACTTTCACAGGGTCTCCCAAGATGCCACCGCATTTTGAGAGACTCGAACCTGGAACCGGTTACAGTTATAAAAGTTACAGTTACAAAAAAAAAAGTGTAAAAAAAAAAAAAAACACAAACAAAAATTAAAAAAAATAGTTGTCGTTTTATTGTTCTCTCTCTCTCTATTCTCTCTCTATTGTTCTGCTCTTTTTTACTGTATTCTATTCTGCAATGTTTTATTGTTATTGTTATTGTTATTATGTTTTATCATGTTTGTTTTTCAGGTATGTAATTATTTATACTTTACCGTTTACTGTGCTTTATTGTTAACCATTTTTTTGTCTTCAGGTACGCCATTCACGACTTTGAGTGGTTATACCAGAATGATGCCTGCAGGTTTAGGTATCATCTTGGTATCATTCTTTTTAGCCAGCGGTCGGCTTTCATGTAAAAGCAATCCTAGCGGCTAATTAGCCTCTAGACTGCTTTTACAAGCAGTGGGAGGGAATGCCCCCCCCCCCACCGTCTTCCGTGTTTTTCTCTGGCTCTCCTGTCTCAACAGGGAACCTGAGAATGCAGCCGGTGATTCAGCCAGCTGACCATAGAGCTGATCAGAGACCAGAGTGGCTCCAAACATCTCTATGGCCTAAGAAACCGGAAGCTACGAGCATTTTATGACTTAGATTTCGCCGGATGTAAATAGCGCCATTGGGAAATTGGGGAAGCATTTTATCACACCGATCTTGGTGTGGTCAGATGCTTTGAGGGCAGAGGAGAGATCTAGGGTCTAATAGACCCCAATTTTTTCAAAAAAGAGTACCTGTCACTACCTATTGCTATCATAGGGGATATTTACATTCCCTGAGATAACAATAAAAATGATTTAAAAAAAAAAAAAATGAAAGGAACAGTTTAAAAATAAGATAAAAAAGCAAAAAAAAATAAAGAAAAAAAATAAATAAAAAAAAGCACCCCTGTCACCCCCTGCTCTCGTGCTAAGGCGAACGCAAGCAGCGGTCTGGCGTCAAACGTAAACAGCAATTGCACCATGCATGTGAGGTATCACCGCGAAGGTCAGATCGAGGGCAGTAATTTTAGCAGTAGACCTCCTCTGTAAATCTAAAGTGGTAACCTGTAAAGGCTTTTAAAGGCTATTAAAAATGTAGTAATTTTGTTGCCACTGCACGTTTGTGCGCAATTTTAAAGCATGTCATGTTTGGTATCCATGTACTCGGCCTAAGATCATCTTTTTTATTTCATCAAACATTTGGGCAATATAGTGTGTTTTAGTGCATTAAAATTTAAAAAAGTGTGTTTTTTCCCCAAAAAATGCGTTTGAAAATCGCTGCGCAAATACTGTGTGAAAAAAAAAAATGAAACACCCACCATTTTAATCTGTAGGGCAATTGCTTTAAAATAATATATAATGTTTGGGGGTTCAAAGTAATTTTCTTGCAAAAAAAAATAATTTTTTCATGTAATCAAAAAGTGTCAGAAAGGGCTTTGTCTTCAAGTGGTTAGAAGAGTGGGTGATGTGTGACATAAGCTTCTAAATGTTGTGCATAAAATGCCAGGACAGTTCAAACCCCCCCCAAATGACCCCATTTTGGAAAGTAGACACCCCAAGCTATTTGCTGAGAGGCATGTCGAGTCCATGGAATATTTTATATTGTGACACAAGTTGCGGGAAAGAGACAATTTTTTTTTTTTTTTGCACAAAGTTGTCACTAAATGTTATATTGCTCAAACATGCCATGGGAATATGTGAAATTACACCCCAAAATAAATTCTGTTGCTTCTCCTGAGTACGGGGATACCACATGTGTGGGACTTTTTGGGAGCCTGGCCGCGCACGGGACCCCGAAAACCAAGCACCGCCTTCAGGCTTTCTAAGGCCGTAAATTTTTGATTTCACTCCTCACTACCTATCACAGTTTCGGAGGCCATGGAATGCCCAGGTGGCACAAACCCCCCCCCAAATTACCCCATTTTGGAAAGTAGACACCCCAAGCTATTTGCTGAGAGGTATAGCGAGTATTTTGCAGACCTCACTTTTTGTCACAAAGTTTTGAAAATTGAAAAAAGAAAAAAAAAAAATTTTTTTCTGGTCTTTCTTCATTTTCAAAAACAAATGACAGCTGCAAAATACTCACCATGCCTCTCAGCAAATAGCTTGGGGTGTCTACTTTCCAAAATGGGGTCATTTGGGGGGGGTTTGTGCCATCTTGGCATTTTATGGCCTTCAAAACTGTGATAGGTAGTGAGGAGTAAAATCAAAAATGTATGCCCTTAGAAATCCTGAAGGTGGTGCTGGGTTTTCGGGGCCCCGTACGCGGCTAGGCTCCCAAAAAGTGCCACACATGTGGTATCCCCGTACTCAGGAGAAGCAGCTGAATGTATTTTGGGGTGCAATTCCACATATGCCCATGGCCTGTGTGAGCAATATATCATTTAGTGACAACTTTTTGTAATTTTTTTTTTTTTTTTCTTTTTTTTGTCATTATTCAATCACTTGGGACAAAAAAAATAAATATTCAATGGGCTCAACATGCCTCTCAGCAATTTCCTTGGGGTGTCTACTTTCCAAAATGGGGTCATTTGGGGGGGTTTTGTACTGCCC
The DNA here is from genome assembly GCA_037952925.1 of Lithobates clamitans. Lineage (NCBI taxonomy): Eukaryota > Metazoa > Chordata > Amphibia > Anura > Ranidae > Lithobates > Lithobates clamitans. Next base: position 1,134,784 of record JBBGZY010001614.1, read on the forward strand.
TGCCATTTTAGCACCTCAAGAAATGACATAGGCAGTCAGAAACTAAAAGCTGTGTAAATTCCAGAAAATGTACCCTAGTTTGTAGACGCTATAACTTTTGCGCAAACCAATAAATATACGCTTATTGACATTTTTTTTACCAAAGACATGTGGCCGAATACATTTTGGCCTAAATGTATGACTAAAATTTCGTTTATTGGATTTTTTTTATAACAAAAAGTAGAAAATATCATTTTTTTTCAAAATTTTCAGTCTTTTTCCGTTTATAGCGCAAAAAATAAAAACGGCAGAGGTGATCAAATATCATCAAAAGAAAGCTCTATTTGTGGGAAGAAAAGGACGCAAATTTCGTTTGGGTAGAGCATTGCATGACCGCGCAATTAGCAGTTAAAGCGACGCAGTGCCGAATTGTAAAAAGTGCTCTGGTCAGGAAGGGGGTAAATCCTTCCGGGGCTGAAGTGGTTAAGCACTTGAGCTCCGGAAAGGTGTTATCCCCTTCATGCCCAGAGCATTTTTTGCTATTCAGAACTGCGCTACTTTGCCTGGCAAATGCTCGGTTATGCAACACTGTACCCAAATCAAATTTATATCACTTTTTTCACACAAATGGAGCTTTCTTTTGGTGGTACTTGATAACCACTGGGTTTTTTACTTTTTATTATATAAATTTGAAAAGATCAAAAATTAAAAAAAAAAATACTACTTTCTGTTATTAAATATATCCAATAAAAAAAACATTTTCGTCAAAAATGTAGGTCAAAATGTAATCTGCCACTTGTCTTTGGTAAAAAAAAATTCCAATACGTGTATATAAATAGTTCTTTTCAAAAGTTATTGCATCTACAAACTATGGTATATATACTGGACTTTATGCAGCTATACTCTGTATATGCTACACTGTAATGGCAGTGATCAGAAACTTATAGTGGGACTGTGATAGTGTGGCAGGCAATCTGGTGCTAGCTGATGGTGGCTGGGAGGTAGACTAACTGACATCAATAGTGACACTAATACAGTGATCAGTGCTAATACTGTACTCTGTCGCTGACGGAATGACACGGACTGGGAAGGGGTTAACATCTGGGGCAATCATAGGGTTAATTGTGTGCCTAACAATGTGTACTGTGTGCTGCTTTTGATTAACTATCTGGTTATTTTTCTCCCTGCTTTTCAGGGAGAAGAAACACCCAGATTGCTGTAAACACAGAACTCTGCATGTGATTGGCCACAGCTGATCAGCTAACTTCAGCCAAAATCTTTGGCTGAATTTAGCTGCCAAACTCATGCTGTGTCCAATCACAGCATGGATTAACAGGGGTTGTGTGCATGTGCAATCAAAACCTGGAAGAAAAGCTACAATGTACCAGTACGTCGCCCATCCTGGAGCTGCCACCCACTCGCAGTACAGCTACTGTGAGTGGGTACAAATCAGCTAAAAATCAACCAGGTTGGCAAAAAAGTCAGGTCTTCACAACAGGTACACACACATGGAGAAAATGCAAACAAATACCGGAAGGAGGTTTTTCGAGATGAGATGGCCTATAAAATTGGCCACGTCTAAAGCTCTGGGGAAGCACCCAGAGAGCTGATCCTTGTTACAAAGTCATAAGTTGTTCGCAGGGGTCTCAAACTGGCAGCCCTCCAGCTGTTGCAAAACTACCCATGTCCCATGAGGCATTGCAAGGCTGATAGTTACAAGCATGACTCCCACAGGCAGAGGCATGATGGGACTTGTGATTCCGCAACAGCTGGAATGCCGCCAGTTTGAGACCCCTGGGCTAGAGTATTGTTGGCAGTGGAATCACTTGGTGGAAAGCGCATTTTGCCAATAGGGGTCCACCAGGGTCCTTGTCAATTATATAAATGTAGGAGAGGTAGAGAAAGAGAAGGAAGAAGAAAGCAGAAGAGAAAGGGGGAGAGGAAAAAAAGAGAAAAAAAAAGGGGGGAGTGTTTGAATTTACACATTTGCATTGCTGTAACATGTGGCAAAGTGCATTATGAGTGTTGGTGTGCCGCAGTGCCATTTTTTTCTGAATGGAACCCCAACACACCCTTTCAGCTACACCTTCATTGACTGTGCAGAATAATGCATTGTGTGTACTGTATGGCTTTGGTGCGTTTTAGTGTTAGGAATCCCATTACCGTGCGTACAATGTACCACAAAATGTCAATAGGCCCTTAACCACTTCGCCTCCGCAATGTTTACGCCCTTCGTGACCAGGCCTTTTTTTTGCGGCACTGTGTTACTTTAACTGACAATTGGGCGATCGGGCGACGCTGTACCCAAATAAAGTGTCATTTTTTCCCCCACAAATAGAGCATTCTTTCGGTGGTATTTTATCACTTCTATGTTTTTGTATTGTTTGTTTTTTTAAAAGAAAGAACGACCGACAATTTTGAAAAAAAATAAAAATTTTTACTTTCTGCTCTAAAACATTCCCAATAAAAAAAATTAAAAAATCATTTTTTTTTTTCAAAAATTTAGGCCAATATGTACTCTGCTACATATTTTTGGTAAAAAAAAATCCCAATAAGCATATATTGATTGGTTTGCACAAATGTTATAGCATCTACAAACGGTGGAATTTTTTTTTGTTTTGTTGATCAGTGACTTATAGTGGGACTGTGATATTGTGGCGGACAAATGGGACACTAACGGACACTTTTTTGGGGACCAGTGACACTAATAGAGTGATCAGTGCTAAAAAATATGCACTCACTGTACTAATGACACTGGCTGGGAAGGGGGTTAACATCAGGGGTGATCAAAGGGTTAACTATTTGCCTACCTAATGTTTCAGTGTAGTGGGGGAGGTGCTTTTACTAGTGGAAGGCATGGATTGGTGTTTCTGGTTTACAGGAACACAGGATCCAGGTCTTCTGTACTGACATAAAGACAATTTGCCATGTTTACATGGCAGACTGGCATTCTGGAAGTATACCGAGCGATCAGCGGGTCCCGGCGGACATCAGGTCCACGGAACCCGCTGATCAGCTCCCTCTGTGTAAAATCACAGTAGGAGCGAGCTGCCAGCGGCGCTCACTCGCGCCCAAAATCCAGAAGTGCAGAATCCAAGGATATAATATATCCGGGATTCTGCACAGCCCGTCCTGTAGCAGTAAACCTGCTATGGGGCGGTTGGCAAGTGGTTAAAGCTTACAAGATGGCCAAAAGTTTGCCACGTGTATGGTCAGCTTTAGAACAGACCAACACGCCGTCATTTAAACAAAGCCTGTTTAAACAAAGAGAAAAGCATTTACTGGATTAGGAAGATGAAACAAACTTAAAGCCATTGTGAAATCACACAAAGCATTATCTCAGCTTTTAAAGATCAATAAATATCTTCTTCGATTTGGCACAGCCCTCAATTGATACTTGAGAGCTCATGAAGATGAAAAATGTGATTAAACTGAATTTAACGTATACTTTCAGCTGACTCAATTAACCAAAAACATTGTTCTCTGTGCTTTAAAATACATCTGAGCTCAATTCATCTAAATGCATCAGCCGGCTGAATTCCTGATCCTCCAAAGTGAATGTCTTTTGCCAGAATAAATATGTTAGCAAAAAGAATATCGTACAAATTAAAGGGAAACCATTATCTTTTTATAGCTTTCTGTAATGTGGACAAGGGAATGTGAATGAGCGTAATGTTTTAAAGCTGCACTCCAGGCATGTAGGATTTGCACATGAATAACATGCCTAAAATGCGTTAGAGCAATAGTAAACTTAAAAGCAAACATTTACAGTGCCATGAAAAAGTATTCGTACCCCTTGAAATTTTCCACATTTTGTCATGTTACAACCAAAAAATTAAAATTTCTTTTATTGGGGGTTTTACGTAATAGGCAAAGACAAAATGGCACATAATTGTGAAGTCGAAGGAAAATGATAAATGGTTTTCAACATTTTTTACAAATAAATATGTGAAAAGTGTGGTGTGCATTAGTAGTCTTTTTGGGGATGTCTCTACCAGCTTTACACGTTTAGAGAGTGACATTTTTGCCCATTTTTCTTTGCAAAATAGCTCAAGCTCGGTCAGATTGGATGGAGAGTGTCTATAAACAGCAATTGTCAAGTCTTTACACAGATTCTCAACTGGATTTAGGTCTGGACTTTGACTGGGCCATTCTAACACATGAATATGCTTTGATCTAAACCATTCCATTGTAGCTCTGGCTGTATATTTAGGGTTGTCGTCCTGCTGGAAGGTGAATCTCTGCCCCAGTCTCAAGTCTTTTGCACACTCTAACAGGTTTTCTTCTAAGATTACGGTATATTCCTGAGTAAATCTTTATTCAAAACAGTATATGTAGAAAACCACCATGTCTAAAAGACAAAAAACAAAGTAACAGGCGCCTCTTAGTAAGACTGTTGAAATTTAATAACACATTGCATTACAACACTCACATGTAAAAAACTGTTGTCAGGTGCAGGAGAATCCAGTAGAGTCACATACGATCTCAGCAGTCTGGATGGAATTGTGCTTTGTGTTTCTCTATGCTGCCGGCGTCCCGGTCCACAGGTCACTTCCAGGATTCGGGCGGGATCCACAACGAGGCTTGGAACGTGGCCGGACAGTCACAAGGAGGGCTGGAGTGCAGAGTTCAATGTAGTGGCTGTACTGCCATAAAGCGATGCGTTTCTGAGCATGCGCGGAAAGCTCGCTCCTTTCTCAAGCTATATTATATAGATCAGCGTTCCATGGACCGGGACGCTAGCAGCATAGAGAGACACAAGGCACAATTCCTTCCAGACTGCTGAGATCGTATGTGACTCTACAGGATTCCCCTGCACCTGACAACAGTTTTTTACATGTGAGTGTTTTAATGCAATGTGTTATTAAATTTCAACAGTCTTACTAAGAGTCGCCTGTTGCTTTGTTTTTTGTCTTACATATCTGAAATAGCTTCAACTCCCATTACAAGGCTGCCCTACCATACAGACTGCACATCTTCACAAAGAGCTGTATTTGCTCAAAGGACTTTGCTATGAACTTGCATTGCTTATCTCCATACTTTGACCTGAGGCTGCAACACCAAAGCAAGAGGCACCACTAACCAAACACTGCCATGAAGACCAAGGAACTCTCCAAACAAGTAAGGGACAATGTTGTTGAGAAGTACAAGTCAGGGTTAGGTTATAAAAAAACATCCACATCTTTGATGATCCCTAGGAGCACCAGCAAATCTATCATAACCAAATGGAAAGAATATGGCACAACAGCAAACCTGCCAAGAGACTGCCACACACCAAAACTCACAGCCCGGGCGAGGAGGGCATTAATCAGAGAGGCAGCACAGAGACCTAAGGTAACCCTGGAGGAGCTGCAGAGTTCCACAGCAGAGACTGAAGTATCTGTACATAGGACAACAATAGTCCGTACGCTCTATAGAGTTGGGCTTTATGGCAGAGTGGCCAGAAGAAATACATTACTTTCAGCAAAAAACAAAATGGCACGTTTTGAGTTTCCAAAAAGGTATGTGGGAGACTCCCAAAATGTATGGAGGAAGGTGCTCTGGTCTGATGAGACTAAAACTGAACTTTTTGGCCATCAAAGAAAACACTATGTCTGACACAAACCTAACACATCACATCACCCAAAGAACCAGTGGCGTAACTAGAACCTTCAGGGCCCCGGTGCAAGAAACCATTAAGGGCCCCCCTGAACCCCAGCCGGGGCCCTTCCCTACGAGTCAGGTGGTGGAACTCCAGGGCCCGATTACAGGTAAGACCTTTGTGAGCCCTGTAGTTCTGCCACTGGTATCAGTAGTTTTTTATTATTTTTTTACAATTTTTTAGGAGCCCCGTTGGGGGGCTTTGGTGACATTTCAGAGGTCTAAACAGACCTATGATGTTCCACCTTTGAGATAAAGAGGAAGACTGAGGACACAGCCCCCAATCGCCTTCTCTGCAGCCTCAGCTACATAGAATGAATGGACAGGAATAGCTCTGTACAGAGCTTCTTGCCCATTCATAAACTGAAGCATAGTAAACGCAGTTTACTATATGCCACAGTTATGAAATGGACAGAGTCAGTGATCGGTTCACATTTACTGGCCGATTTCCCACTCTCCATCCTAAAGGATCCCCAGCAGCAGCCAGCAGGAGAGAGGATGGGGTAACTTGGCAGAGCCAATGAGAAGGTCTGGGAAAGAGCACACAGGGGCTGCAGTGCACACCTTGCTGGTACCCCATCCCCATCTCCAGTGACCGCACGCTGGTCCTGCTGTACCCCCCCGTGTCCAGTGACCCCTGCTGATACACCCCCCAAATAGCTGGGGATTCAGATTTCCTCTGTGTGTACTGCTCCCTCCTCCATCCTGGCCATTATGGTCTGTAGATGGGGTTTCTGGTCCCCAGGGAAGATGGGATCCCTAGGTAAGATGGAGTCCCCATTGCCAGGGCAAAATGGAGTTCCTGCCCCCAGGTGAGATAGGGTCCCTGTCCCGAGGTGAGAAGAGGGCCCTGTTCCCATGGGCGATGGGGTCACTTTCCCCAGGTGACATGGGGTCCCTGTCCTTAGGGGAGATGGGGGTCCCTGTCCTTAGGGGAGATGGGGTCCCTGTCCTTAGGGGAGATGGGGGTCCCTGTCCTTAGGGGAGATGGGGTCCCTGTCCTTAGGGGAGATAGGGGTCCCTGTCCTTAGGGGAGATGGGGTCCCTGTCCTTAGGGGAGATGGGGGGTCCCTGTCCTTAGGGGAGATGGGGGGTCCCTGTCCCCAGGGGTGATGTGGTCCCCTGTCCTTAGGGGAGATGGGGTCCCTGTCCTTAGGGGAGATGGGGTCCCTCCTCCTTAGGGGAGATGGGGTCCCTGTCTCAGAGGTGATGGGGTACCTGTCCCCAGGGGTGATGGGGTCCCTGTCCCCAGGTGAGAAGGGGTCCCTGCCCTCTGGGGAGAAGTGAGCCCTGTCCCCAGGAGAGATGGGGTGCCTTTCCCCAGGGGAGATGGGGTCCCTGTCCTTAGGGGATATGGGGTCCCTGTCCCCAGGGGTGATGGGGTCCCTGTCTCAGAGGTGATGGGGTCCCTGTCCTTTGGGGTGATGGGGATCCTGTCCTTAGTGGAGATGGGGTCCCTGTCCTTAGGGGTGATGGGGTCCCTCTCCTTAGGGGAGATGGGGTCCCTGTCTCTGAGATGATGGGGTCTCTGTTCTTAAGGGAGATGGGATCCCTGTCTCAGAGGTGATGGGGTCCCTGTCCTTAGGGGTGATGGGGTCCCTGTCCTTGGGGGAGATGGGGTCCCTGTCCTTGGGGGAGATGGGGTCCCTGTCCTTTGGGGTGATGGGGATCCTTTCCTTAGTGGAGATGGGGTCCCTGTCCTTAGGGGTGATAGGGTCCCTCTCCTTAGGGGAGATGGGGTCCCTGTCTCTGAGATGATTGGGTCCCTGTCCTTAAGGGAGATGGGATCCCTGTCTCAGAGGTGATGGGGTCCCTGTCCTTAGGGGTGATGGGGTCCCTGTCCTTGGGGGAGATGGGGTACCTGTCCTTGGGGGAGATGGGGTCCCTATCCTTTGGGGTGATGGGCTCCCTGTCCTTAGGGGTGATGGGCTCCCTGTCCTTGGGGGAGATGGGGTCCCTGTCCTTGGGGGAGATGGGGTCCCTGTCCTTGGGGGAGATGGGGTCCCTGTCCTTTGGGGTGATGGGGTCCCTGTCCTTTGGGGTGATGGGGTCCCTGTCCTTAGGGGTGATGGGGCCTTCTCAGGGGAGATGGGATCCCTGTCTCAGAGGTGATGGGGTCCCTGTCCTTAGGGGTGATGGGGTCCCTGTCCTTGGGGGAGATGGGGTCCCTGTCCTTGGGGGAGATGGGGTCCCTGTCCTTTGGGGTGATGGGGATCCTGTCCTTAGTGGAGATGGGGTCCCTGTCCTTAGGGGTGATAGGGTCCCTCTCCTTAGGGGAGATGGGGTCCCTGTCTCTGAGATGATTGGGTCCCTGTCCTTAAGGGAGATGGGATCCCTGTCTCAGAGGTGATGGGGTCCCTGTCCTTAGGGGTGATGGGGTCCCTGTCCTTGGGGGAGATGGGGTCCCTGTCCTTGGGGGAGATGGGGTCCCTATCCTTTGGGGTGATGGGCTCCCTGTCCTTAGGGGTGATGGGCTCCCTGTCCTTGGGGGAGATGGGGTCCCTGTCCTTTGGGGTGATGGGGTCCCTGTCCTTTGGGGTGATGGGGTCCCTGTCCTTTGGGGTGATGGGGTCCCTGTCCTTAGGGGTGATGGGGCCTTCTCAGGGGAGATGGGATCCCTGTCTCAGAGGTGATGGGGTCCCTGTCCTTAGGGGAGATAGGGTCCCTGTCCTTAGGGGTGATGGGGTCCCTCTCCTTAGGGGAGATGGGGTCCCTGTCTCTGAGGTGATGGGTTCCCTGTCCTTAGGGGAGATGGGATCCCTGTCCTTAGGGCAGATGGGGTCCCTGTCCTTAGGGAAGATGGGGTCCCTGTCCTTAGGGGAGATGGGGTCCCTGTCCTTAGAGAAGATGGGATCCCTGTCCTTAGGGAAGATGGGGTCCCTCTCCTTAGGGGTGATGGGGTCCCTGTCCTTAGGGGAGATGGGGTCCCTGTCCTTAGGGGAGATGGGGTCCCTGTCTTATGGGTGATTGAGGGGGGGATTGAGATGGTATGTGTGGGGGGATGGGGTCATCTCACTCACCATGACCAAGCTGCAGGCCGGACACTCATCCATGGTGACCTGGGCTCTCTCCAGCATGCTGCACAGACGATTAGTGTATCTCCCAGAAAGACCTGTCATCTGTGTATGATGGGGGGAGGAGGGGGGCTGGCAGACTGAAGTGTCCTCCGAGGAGCCGGCTCTCACAGGGCTGCACACACTGCCTCTGTGTGCTCAGTTTGTTTGCCCCTTTAGAAGCATGCAGTGCAGTGTGAGCCGACTTAGGGGGCGGGACTGACACCGGACTGAGCGGTGATGCATGGAGCAGGTGAGGGGGACCCAGAGGAGCTGGCTGTGGACACAGGTCATGCGGGGAACCCAGAACTAAACAACAGCCAGTGCGGTACTCGAGCATGGAGCTTTGATAGTCACCCCCCACCTCCAGTCAGCAGCCAGCCACCCGTGCGCACGGTGCACGCATTGGTATTCCTAGCCTATGATGCCGCAGGCCATGTGTAAAGGGGGGCCGCACGGGCCCCCTGCAGAACAGGGCCCAGTCGCGGCTGCAACTCTTGCACCCCCTATAGTTACGCCCCTGCAAAGAACACCTTCCCCACAGTAAAACATGGTGGTGGCAGCATCATGCTGTGGGGATGTTTTTCATCAGTCGGGACTGGTCAGAGTTGAGGGAAAGATGGATGGTGCTAATTGTGTGTGATTTGAGGCTAGGACGGAGGTTCACCTTCCAGCAGGACAATGACCCCAAACACACTGCTAAAGCAACACTTGAGTGGTTTAAGGGGAAACATGTAAATGTGTTGGAATGGCCTACTCAAAGCTCAGACCTCAATCCAATAGAAAATCTGTGGTCAGACTTAAAGATTGCGGTTCACAAGCGCAAACCATCCAACTTGAAGGAGCTGGAGCAGTTTTGCAAGGAGAAATGGGCAAAAATCCCAGTGGTAAGATGTGAAGATGTGGCAAGCTCATAGAGACTTATAAAAAGTGATTTGGAGCTGTGATAGCTGCAAAAGGTGGCTCTATAAAGTATTGACTTTAGAGGGGTGAATAGTTATGCACATTGCCTTTTTCTGTTATTTTGTCCTATTTGTTATTTGCTTCACAATAATAAAAAAATAACATGATCTTCAAAGTTGTGGGCATGTTCTGTAAATTTAATTATGCAAATCCCCAAACAATCCATGTTAATTCCTGGTTGTGTGGCAGCAAAACACAAAAAAATGCCAAGGGGGGTAAATCTTTTTGCAAGGCACTGTATGTAATAGATCAACACAAAGTGGCACATAATTGTGAAGTGGAAGGAAAATGATAAATGGTTTTCAATTTTTTTACAAATAAATATCTGAAAAGTGTGTCGTGCATTTTTATTCAGTCCTCTTTACTCTGATACCGCTAACTAAAATCTAGTGGAACCAATTGCCTTCAGAAGTCACCTAATTAGTAAATAGAGTCCACATGTGTGTAATTTAATCTCAGTATAAACACAGCTGTTCTGTGAGGCCCTCAGAGGTTCGTTAGAGAACCTTAGTAAACAAACAGCATCATGAAGGCCAAGGAACACACCAGACAGGTCAGGGATAAAGTTGTGGAGAAGTTTAAACCTGGGTTAGGTTATAAAAAAAATATCCCAAGCTTTGAACATCCCATGGATCATTGTTCAATCCATCACCTGAGTACGGCATGACTGCAAACCTATCAAGACATGGCCATCCACCTATACTGACAGGCCAGGCAAGGAGAGCATTAATCAGAGAAGCAGCCAAGAGGCCCATGGTAACTCTGGAGGAGCTACAGAGATCCACAGCTCAGGTGGGAGAATCTGTCCACAGGACAACTATTAGTTGTGCTCTCCACAAATCTGACCTTTATGGAAGAGTGGCAAGAAAAAAACAATTGTTAAAAAAAGCCATAAGAAGTCCCGTTTGCAGTTTGCGAGAAGCCATGTGGGGGACACAGCAAACATGTGGAAGAAGGTGCTCTGGTCAGATGAGACCAAAATTGAACTTTTTAGCCTAAAAGCAAAGCGCTATGTGTGGCAGAAAACTAACACTGAACATCACCCTGAACACACCATCCCCACTGTGGTGGTGGCAGCATCATGTTGTGGGGTTGCTTTTCTTCAGCAGGGAAGCTGGTCAGAGTTGATGGGAAGATGGATGGAGCCAAATACAGAACAATCTTAGAAGAAAACCTGTTATGGTCTGCAAAAGACGTGAGACTGGGGCAGAGGTTCACCTTCCAGCAGGACACCGACCCTAAACATACAGCCAGAGCTACAATGGAATGGTTTAGATCAAAGCATATCCATGTGTTAGAATGGACCAGTCAAAGTCCAGACCTAAATCCAATTGAGATTCTGTAGCAAGACTTGAAAATTGCTGTTCACAGACGCTCTTCATCCAATCTGACAGAGCTTGAGCTATTTTGCAAAGAAGAATGGGCAAAAAGTCACCATCTAGATGTGCAAAGCTGGTAAAGACATCCCCAAAAAGACTTGCAGCTGTAATTGAAGTGAAAGGTGGATCTACAAAATATTGACTCAGGGGGATGAATACAAATGCACACCACACTTTTCACATATTTACTTGTAAACAATTTTGAAAACCATTTATCATTTTCCTCCCACTTCACAATTATGTGCCACTTTGTGTTGGTCTATCACATAAAATCCCAATAAAATACATTTAGGTTTTTGGTTGTGACATGAAAAAATGTGGAAAATTTCAAGGGGTATGAACACTTTTTCAAGGCACTGTACCATCAGCTACATACAGTATGCAATGCTGTGTTCCAGGAAGCGGTACGGGGACTTCATATCCACTGCCAAAACAAAATCAAGTCTGTCTAAGTGCTGCTCATCCATCCTCCAAAAGCCTTGTATTTTTTTCAATAAATACATGGCTAATTTGATGAGGTGGGAAGGTAGCTGGATGACACCACTATCTTTACTCCAACCAGAGGTGGCCTTGTATTTATTGATAAAATATAAGTCTTCTTGTGAATGGCTGAGCAGCGCAGATGCTAAATACAGTTTACAAAGCACTAACAGCGAGCGTATCTATAGTTAAGGAAGTCATTCAGCCCAAACAAACTATTTAAAGTAAAACTAAACATGGAGTTAGGCTTTAAGTGTTTTTCAAAATAGCACATGTTATAGTACAAAATACTTTATGGTAGAAATTAAAGTTCAGCTCACAGTATTAGTATAGGACCTTTTACCATGTTAGAATGATGGAAGCTTGCACGTACTTGCATGTAATTAAAAAGGAAGCATTATCTACACAAAGTGTGAGTTTTAGAAGTAGATCATTGAATAAGTAAAATTAAACTAAATTATTCATTGAAGTGCTGGGGGCAATAGATGTTATTGTTTTGGCTGCATAATAAAGCCGGGTAAAGCAGGAAACAATTGCGCTGTTGTTGCAGAAAAGTAATTCATTTAATGTAGGTTTTTGCCACTCAAAGTGCTAATTGTTGTTGTTGAGGAAAGTAAATTTATGGAGACTAAATAAAGTCTTAAAATGATATATTATCATAGATAAAACATTTTATTTATGAGTTTGTACATTGAGGGTTTGATAAGGGGAAATAGGAAAGACACAGATGAATGCGTCTCTGTATTCATTACTGCATCATTAAATGTATTTTTCTAATGCTAGCGGTGTAAGTGCATTTGCCTTGGAATCAGCCTACTGCAAGTCAAGCTCAGACTGGAAACTTTTTGGACAGAGAGAAAAAAAGGAAGACAATGATAGGCAGATGAGTTTTGTCTGGTAATTTGAAGTAATCAGCTCAGGATTCAGTCTCTAAAGCCCCGTACACACAATACGAAAATCTGAAGTACAGGACGAACGATCTGACGATTTTCGGATCGTTAGTATGGTGCTTTCGACAGACAATTACTATTTTTCTTACGACAAAAGCTGGATGTGCGGACTATAAAATTTTAATCGTATGTGAACACAGCGTCCGATTTTCATATAATTAGTTGGGTTTTCGTCCCAAAAAAAAATCGCAAGGGCAAGACTACGCATGCTCAGAAACAAAAGAATACATACAAACCTATTCAACATATTACATCACTTCTGAAATTGAATTCTGTCGTACGAGAATTTTCGTATGGTATGTAACCTGTGCACTTTCGACATGAGACTAGCATGCAACAAAAAATGGATGAACCATCGTCCGAAAATCTGATCGTGCGAACGAGGCTTAAGTTAGCAGTAGGGATGAGTGAATCTACCTGGGTTCAGTGTTGGAAGTTTGCAGTGAACACAGGATGTGCTACCTCCAGAAGTTATATGAGCAATGCAATTGTATCTATGTTTATATCATATGCTGCTTTTCTAAGTTAATTGCTTATGGTTATTCTGCCACCCAGTGGTCATTGCATTAACTCCAATTGCATGGTGTAACTACTTTCCATCCTCCTTATAAATTCCTGTTTATTTCTTTCCAGACGCACATTGAGACTTGGAAAGAAATGTTTCTTTTGATCTTCCGTTCCTATACACGTTACACCTCCAAAGGCTTCCTCAGTAGGAAGATGATGTTATGCTGAGTAGATAGATACCAAACATGTCTCATGCTCTAAAATTGCGCACACACGCGCAACGGTATAAACAACATAAATGTTATTATCCAGATGCAACGCTTTAAAAGCCTTTACAAGTTACCACTTTAGATTTACAGAGGAGGTCTAGTGCTAGAATTACTACCCATGATCTGACATTTGCGGGAAAACCTCATATGTGTGGGACGATCGCTGTTTGCGTGCATGCAAGATGGACGCATGTGTTCGCCTTTGTGGGGGAACGGGGGCACTTTAAATTATTTTTTTAATTAATAATTTTTTCATTTTTTTACACTGTTCCTTTACACTTTTTCATCCCTTTTACTGCTGTCACTAGGAATGTAAACATCCCTTGTGACAGCAATAGGCATATGACAGGTACTCTTTATGGAGGGATCTGGGGTAGTTTCCAGGTTACCATAGCAGAGATCCAGTCAAAGCTGATCCTGGCTTTGTGTGGGTCTCTGACTAGCCGGCAGATTAGTAGCTCGCGTCTCCGAGACGGGAGAGCCTGAGAGAGCCGCCGAAAGCAGTGTGTGGTGGGGGGTTACGTCCCCTCCCACTGCTTGAAAATGCAATTCAGCAGCAAGTCAGCTGCTCCGATTGCTTTTACAAGTGTGCCAAACGCCGGCTCTGAAAAACGGTACTAGGGTGATGCCCATCACCCTGGTGCAACCACTTAAAGTCAAATGATGTACTAGGTACGTGATTTGGCAGCAAGTGGTTAAGGTAAGTGTTTTAGACTTTAGGACCACTTTAATGTCCATAGTCATGGAGCACAAGAGCACCTCAATTTCTGTTCATATCCAAAAGGAGAAGATATATCTATCTTTACCCAGCAGAATGATAAGAATTTTTTTTTGTCTTTTAATTATTATAATATACATGAAGTTCTTCCATAATTAGGGTTTTCAACACTGAGTGGAATTATCTATAAAGTAAAAAAAAAAAAAGTTCTGTTTAACTTTTGCATGAAGCTTTAAGTGATTCACATTAGTGTCATTCTAATCTATATAAGCCTTGTTATCCTCCATACTTTATTATGAAATGCAGTAAAATATTAATCTGAGAAAAGCCTAATTATAACCCTCAGAATAGCATTTAAATTAGTGCTTACTTATCTCCTATCAAGTGCTCATAATTTAGGGCTTTATTGGCTCCCTGCTGTCCATCAAATTGCAGTGACTTCCAGCTGATTAAGGCAGAGAACAGCAAACAGTGTAATTCTGTGTGGTATCTTGGAACAGGACCGATTCAGACTCAGCAACTTGCAAATAAATTTAAGAATTTCTATACACAATAGTCCTCTAATTATGAGGTTAATTCAATAGATCACTGAATGGAGCTTACACTATCATCACCACAGTTTTTATGTTCCCCTGTGGCGGTATTCCAACACATTGTTGCATTACAGGGTTAGGTCCTCTTAAAGTAGATGTAAGCACTAACTGAATGATATTAAGTTTATTTTCTGTATTTTTTTTTTTAATAAAACCTTTGTTTTTCATTTTTGTTCATCCTTTGTTGACTCCTAGTGCTGCAGACTCTTTTCGATCACCTCCTGTTCACATTGCACTTCAACAATGGCTGTGGAGGTGCCCAATGTAGTTCCCCAAATTGGCCACTGGATTTCACCATAGTTATGGTTCAGAAGAGTAGGCAGTATAAGTGCCAAGGTAGTTGCTAGAGGTCACTAGATGTAGTCAGTGGAGTGTACCATAGATAGGGAGAACAAATGCAATATTCCCCACGCACACGTTCAAGAAAATGGCTGTTCAGTAATTTGGGCAAGGAACAAAAAAGGGTGGGACTTTAAATGAAACATGCACTCCAGGAGACAACACCGCCACCATGAATATGGCAGGTACCCAAAAATAGAGCAGAACCAAGTACGTTAAGTAGGAGCATCACATGACATCAATTGGCATAAAATGATTTAATAATGTAAGATTGTAAAAAAGGTACACATTGTAACATGGTCCATATTGGTACTATAAACAACCTAGATCTAAGAGAGCCGAGTCTTACATCATACATAAAATGTATCATAAATACAAAAATAGTTTGAATTGTAAACATTGTATATTGTAAACATTGTAGAAAGCAGTTTCATAGATAACAGGTCTCAATAACAATCCATTGTATTCTTAGTTGGTAAAAAATATATCCAATTTAAATGTAAAGTAGGAATAAAGATAAGAGCTGATGCAATTATAGACAACGGGGGGGCCAAGTAATGGCTCATAATCCCATAGTTGATCAACTTAATTGGTTCATGCCATAAATAATGTAGATAGCCAAGTTCACTGAGGTGTGTCTCCATGGTAGATGATTATAGTCATCGTTGATTGGTAAGGTCCAATTGGTATGTATATAGTAGTAGAGTAATATAGTATAAACGTAGGGGCATCTATTGGCTCAACGCGTTTCGTGGCGAACGCCACTCTTCAGGAGCAAGTATGAGGTAGGTGTCTATGAGTATTAAAAAACACATCCATATTAGAAAACATCTAAAATAGTGAATATTGTAAATTCAATCTGTGTAAGTATGGAGGAGGGGAGGAGAGAGGAGAAGCGGGGGGGTAGAGCCCGGTTCTATATGCTACTTACAGGTACTCCTATGAGGTTGGGCATAGGCGTGGAAGGCTGGGGGCCAACCGGCGGAACATCAGCCTGTTGGGAGCTGAGGTGGACTGGCCCAGAGCACACAGATGGAGGTCCGAGTACAAACAGCAATCCCCAAAGAGGAATCCCCATGGATGCGGAAGTGGGTGTGATGCCAAGTGATAGCCATCTATGAACGAAGGGATATATAGTGAGTATGTATGTGTGTGTGTATATATGTGGGATGGTGACTGGTGTGAGTGGTGGTAAAAACGTAAATGTATGTGGGGAAGTGACTAATGTGAGTGGTGAAAAAAGTGTGTTGGTGCAAGTGTTGATCAAAAAGCAAGGAAAGATAGCAGAGAGTGGGAACAGTGTAAAGTTGTGGGAAGAAGGAACACCAAAGGGGAAGAAAAGGAGAGGAAAGGAAAGACAAGGGATGGTGAAAAAACCAAGAAAGTTACCTGGGAGAGGTGTGGGCCGTGTGAACTAAGAGTGCATGCAAACCATGGGGATGACCAGCGTATGGGGGCTGGGAATGAATCGGAAGGAGTATATAACTCCAATGTGGTCATGGGTGTCCACCAACGGCACGCTGGCAGCCAATAGGAGGCGATGGCGCCAAACAGCTGAGCAGCATCAACTGCCCACTGTCTGACGGTCATCATCTCGTGTAGGATGCCAGATGGGATCGACAGCGACGGCGCGCCGACGTCACAGAGAGTGACGCAGTGCGTGTTGGCGCCGGAAGCTTGACATTGATGCGCAATTGGGCGTGCACCCGATCCTCCACGTCACTCAGAGTGAGGAGAGGGGGAAAAAGGGGAGGACCCCAGGAGCGCATCGCAGCTCCCAAGAATAGGCCAAGCGGCCGGCAGAGCCAGACCAGCCCACCTCCCAACCCAACACAGTAGCAACACAGAGGGACAGCGTGGCTAAGCACACGCAATAGGAATAAAAGTGAGGAGCAGTAGCATAGTAAGATAGACTCCTCCAGACTGACACCAAAGAAAGAAAACGAGGTACACAATGTAAAAATTAGTTGATGCTTGAATATGGAAGAGGCACCTAAAATAAAAATAATGGACAATACCAATATTTAAATAATGTAAAAAGGTAAGGGGTGCATGTTTCCATCCCTTGATGAATACGACAAACTTAAAAGACCTAAACAGGATGGTGGGACTTTGAATGAGGCGCGAGGTGTGTAGAGCCAAGCACCTCCATCCCCGATAATTTGGGCAAGGAACAAAAAAGGGTGGGACTTTAAATGAAACATGCACTCCAGGAGACAACACCGCCACCATGAATATGGCAGGTACCCAAAAATAGAGCAGAACCAAGTACGTTAAGTAGGAGCATCACATGACATCAATTGGCATAAAATGATTTAATAATGTAAGATTGTAAAAAAGGTACACATTGTAACATGGTCCATATTGGTACTATAAACAACCTAGATCTAAGAGAGCCGAGTCTTACATCATACATAAAATGTATCATAAATACAAAAATAGTTTGAATTGTAAACATTGTATATTGTAAACATTGTAGAAAGCAGTTTCATAGATAACAGGTCTCAATAACAATCCATTGTATTCTTAGTTGGTAAAAAATATATCCAATTTAAATGTAAAGTAGGAATAAAGATAAGAGCTGATGCAATTATAGACAACGGGGGGGCCAAGTAATGGCTCATAATCCCATAGTTGATCAACTTAATTGGTTCATGCCATAAATAATGTAGATAGCCAAGTTCACTGAGGTGTGTCTCCATGGTAGATGATTATAGTCATCGTTGATTGGTAAGGTCCAATTGGTATGTATATAGTAGTAGAGTAATATAGTATAAACGTAGGGGCATCTATTGGCTCAACGCGTTTCGTGGCGAACGCCACTCTTCAGGAGCAAGTATGAGGTAGGTGTCTATGAGTATTAAAAAACACATCCATATTAGAAAACATCTAAAATAGT
This sequence comes from Lithobates clamitans, assembly GCA_037952925.1. NCBI lineage: Eukaryota > Metazoa > Chordata > Amphibia > Anura > Ranidae > Lithobates > Lithobates clamitans. The sequence goes on from JBBGZY010001614.1 coordinate 1,152,553, forward strand.
GAATATTGTAAATTCAATCTGTGTAAGTATGGAGGAGGGGAGGAGAGAGGAGAAGCGGGGGGGTAGAGCCCGGTTCTATATGCTACTTACAGGTACTCCTATGAGGTTGGGCATAGGCGTGGAAGGCTGGGGGCCAACCGGCGGAACATCAGCCTGTTGGGAGCTGAGGTGGACTGGCCCAGAGCACACAGATGGAGGTCCGAGTACAAACAGCAATCCCCAAAGAGGAATCCCCATGGATGCGGAAGTGGGTGTGATGCCAAGTGATAGCCATCTATGAACGAAGGGATATATAGTGAGTATGTATGTGTGTGTGTATATATGTGGGATGGTGACTGGTGTGAGTGGTGGTAAAAACGTAAATGTATGTGGGGAAGTGACTAATGTGAGTGGTGAAAAAAGTGTGTTGGTGCAAGTGTTGATCAAAAAGCAAGGAAAGATAGCAGAGAGTGGGAACAGTGTAAAGTTGTGGGAAGAAGGAACACCAAAGGGGAAGAAAAGGAGAGGAAAGGAAAGACAAGGGATGGTGAAAAAACCAAGAAAGTTACCTGGGAGAGGTGTGGGCCGTGTGAACTAAGAGTGCATGCAAACCATGGGGATGACCAGCGTATGGGGGCTGGGAATGAATCGGAAGGAGTATATAACTCCAATGTGGTCATGGGTGTCCACCAACGGCACGCTGGCAGCCAATAGGAGGCGATGGCGCCAAACAGCTGAGCAGCATCAACTGCCCACTGTCTGACGGTCATCATCTTGTGTAGGATGCCAGATGGGATCGACAGCGACGGCGCGCCGACGTCACAGAGAGTGACGCAGTGCGTGTCGGCGCCGGAAGCTTGACATTGATGCGCAATTGGGCGTGCACCCGATCCTCCACGTCACTCAGAGTGAGGAGAGGGGGAAAAAGGGGAGGACCCCAGGAGCGCATCGCAGCTCCCAAGAATAGGCCAAGCGGCCGGCAGAGCCAGACCAGCCCACCTCCCAACCCAACACAGTAGTAACACAGAGGGACAGCGTGGCTAAGCACACGCAATAGGAATAAAAGTGAGGAGCAGTAGCATAGTAAGATAGACTCCTCCAGACTGACACCAAAGAAAGAAAAGGAGGTACACAATGTAAAAATTAGTTGATGCTTGAATATGGAAGAGGCACCTAAAATAAAAATAATGGACAATACCAATATTTAAATAATGTAAAAAGGTAAGGGGTGCATGTTTCCATCCCTTGATGAATACGACAAACTTAAAAGACCTAAACAGGATGGTGGGACTTTGAATGAGGCGCGAGGTGTGTAGAGCCAAGCACCTCCATCCCCGATAATTTGGGCAAGGAACAAAAAAGGGTGGGACTTTAAATGAAACATGCACTCCAGGAGACAACACCGCCACCATGAATATGGCAGGTACCCAAAAATAGAGCAGAACCAAGTACGTTAAGTAGGAGCATCACATGACATCAATTGGCATAAAATGATTTAATAATGTAAGATTGTAAAAAAGGTACACATTGTAACATGGTCCATATTGGTACTATAAACAACCTAGATCTAAGAGAGCCGAGTCTTACATCATACATAAAATGTATCATAAATACAAAAATAGTTTGAATTGTAAACATTGTATATTGTAAACATTGTAGAAAGCAGTTTCATAGATAACAGGTCTCAATAACAATCCATTGTATTCTTAGTTGGTAAAAAATATATCCAATTTAAATGTAAAGTAGGAATAAAGATAAGAGCTGATGCAATTATAGACAACGGGGGGGCCAAGTAATGGCTCATAATCCCATAGTAGATCAACTTAATTGGTTCATGCCATAAATAATGTAGATAGCCAAGTTCACTGAGGTGTGTCTCCATGGTAGATGATTATAGTCATCGTTGATTGGTAAGGTCCAATTGGTATGTATATAGTAGTAGAGTAATATAGTATAAACGTAGGGGCATCTATTGGCTCAACGCGTTTCGTGGCGAACGCCACTCTTCAGGAGCAAGTATGAGGTAGGTGTCTATGAGTATTAAAAAACACATCCATATTAGAAAACATCTAAAATAGTGAATATTGTAAATTCAATCTGTGTAAGTATGGAGGAGGGGAGGAGAGAGGAGAAGCGGGGGGGTAGAGCCTGGTTCTATATGCTACTTACAGGTACTCCTATGAGGTTGGGCATAGGCGTGGAAGGCTGGGGGCCAACCGGCGGAACATCAGCCTGTTGGGAGCTGAGGTGGACTGGCCCAGAGCACACAGATGGAGGTCCGAGTACAAACAGCAATCCCCAAAGAGGAATCCCCATGGATGCGGAAGTGGGTGTGATGCCAAGTGATATCCATCTATGAACGAAGGGATATATAGTGAGTATGTATGTGTGTGTGTATATATGTGGGATGGTGACTGGTGTGAGTGGTGGTAAAAACGTAAATGTATGTGGGGAAGTGACTAATGTGAGTGGTGAAAAAAGTGTGTTGGTGCAAGTGTTGATCAAAAAGCAAGGAAAGATAGCAGAGAGTGGGAACAGTGTAAAGTTGTGGGAAGAAGGAACACCAAAGGGGAAGAAAAGGAGAGGAAAGGAAAGACAAGGGATGGTGAAAAAACCAAGAAAGTTACCTGGGAGAGGTGTGGGCCGTGTGAACTAAGAGTGCATGCAAACCATGGGGATGACCAGCGTATGAGGGCTGGGAATGAATCGGAAGGAGTATATAACTCCAATGTGGTCATGGGTGTCCACCAACGGCACGCTGGCAGCCAATAGGAGGCGATGGCGCCAAACAGCTGAGCAGCATCAACTGCCCACTGTCTGACGGTCATCATCTCGTGTAGGATGCCAGATGGGATCGACAGCGACGGCGCGCCGTCGTCACAGAGAGTGACGCAGTGCGCGTCGGCGCCGGAAGCGTGACGTCGATGCGCAATTGGGCGTGCACCCGATCCTCCACGTCACTCAGAGTGAGGAGAGGGGGAAAAAGGGGAGGACCCTTCTTCCCACAACTTTACACTGTTCCCACTCTCTGCTATCTTTCCTTGCTTTTTGATCAACACTTGCACCAACACACTTTTTTCACCACTCACATTAGTCACTTCCCCACATACATTTACGTTTTTACCACCACTCACACCAGTCACCATCCCACATATATACACACACACATACATACTCACTATATATCCCTTCGTTCATAGATGGCTATCACTTGGCATCACACCCACTTCCGCATCCATGGGGATTCCTCTTTGGGGATTGCTGTTTGTACTCGGACCTCCATCTGTGTGCTCTGGGCCAGTCCACCTCAGCTCCCAACAGGCTGATGTTCCGCCGGTTGGCCCCCAGCCTTCCATGCCTATGCCCAACCTCATAGGAGTACCTGTAAGTAGCATATAGAACCGGGCTCTACCCCCCCGCTTCTCCTCTCTCCTCCCCTCCTCCATACTTACACAGATTGAATTTACAATATTCACTATTTTAGATATTTTCTAATATGGATGTGTTTTTTAATACTCATAGACACCTACCTCATACTTGCTCCTGAAGAGTGGCGTTCGCCACAAAACGCATTGAGCCAATAGATGCCCCTACGTTTATACTATATTACTCTACTACTATATACATACCAATTGGACTTTACCAATCAACGATGACTATAATCATCTACCATGGAGACACACCTCAGTGAACTTGGCTATCTACATTATTTATGGCATGAACCAATTAAGTTGATCTACTATGGGATTATGAGCCATTACTTGCAAACCCTCAAAGGTATGAGCTGCTCTTTAACTCAGCCCTCTGCTCTGCTGGTATCTTCGCAAATGAAGGAATGTGCCATCACTGTTGGGTTGACTGAAAGCGTGTAAATAATCTATATCAACTGTGTTCCAGTAAAATATTTAAAATACTGTGATTGTGTAGACTCTTTCTTCTCCTACCCTCATGATGGGAATGTTTTATGAACAAGAAACTTGTGTTGGGTGAAGCTATAGGGGCCCATTGCCATAAAGGTATGGGAAAGACTACTACTAATGCTGGTTAGGCAATGCCGGGGTCCTTCTGAGGTATGTCTCTGTTATGGGGTCCAGGGGAGGAACCCATGCCCATGTGCCCCAGGATGTTTTTGGGACTAGGCTATGCCAGGCAGCAGTGAGTTAAAGAGTACATGTGCTCCCCCACCATGAGGCTACACACATTTTGGAGGACATGCAGCCCATGTTACACAACAGCTGCATGGCATTTTCTCAGGGCAGTTTTACAATAGTGACTATGCCTGATTAATGTGTGGTGAATGGCCACTTGTAGTCCATTGTTAGGAGTTGTAGTCTAGTGTAGTGTGTATAGTCCATTGTTTGCATACACACAGGCACATAAGCCTAAGAAGCCCTGCCCAAGACCATGCAACGGGAGTGCACGCACAAATGAGTGCACGACCACTTCTGCCTACTCCTTTGGATGATCTGCCTTGCTGTTACTGACCCCGGCCTGATTCCTGACCACTCTGTTGCCTGCTGTCTGTACCTTGATCTGCCTGAAAGTTGCTGACCTGGACTATCTGACCTTGCCTTGGCTCTCATACACATACCTGCATCAGCTGACCCATGCCTTCCTCCAGCTCTGGTCCTTCCTCCAGTGTGTATCCAGCCAGTCATCTCTGCACACCATAACGCACATCACTACTGGCTGGCAGAAGACTTTACAGGCACTCGTGCCCCACTGTGCTCTGGCATTCCCTGTTACCTTACCAGGGCTCCTGAGCCAGAATTGTAAGAAAGGCCTACCCCTGCACTTCAGACTCCATCACCAGGTAGGTTACATCCGTGTAACAGGGCAACAAATAAGGACAGCAATTAGGAGATGGGACAGGGGACTAGGAATTCTTTAAGTGTACACTCCAACAATAAACTTATATTTGCTCCCTTTTGACCTGATAGATATTCCATTGAAATAATTTTGTTAGATCGATTCCTTACGTGCAAAAATAGCTGCTGATCCCGCTATAAAAACATTATGTAGTGAGCTGACAACACTGCATCTCTCAAAATCCCAAGCAGTGTTATCAACCCTGCTGGTTCACCTCTGGGAACAACAGAACCCCCCCCCACACACACACAGTACCCCCCCCCCCCCACACACACACACAATATTATGGAGATGTATAAAAGGGGGAGGTTTTATGTAGTCCAAATCAGTGGGCAGTCTAGGGTGACAATGCCCCTCTACCATAGATATGATATAGTGAATGTACCCAAGGGGTCATTTATAAATAAATAATGATATTTGAAGCGCTTCACAATGTGCATGAAAATGAATATATAAGAATAAATATAAATAGTCAAATAAATCCAGCGGTGAGTAAAAATTCCTAAAAAATCCAGCAATCAAAATAGTGTAAAATTATAAAAAATTAGTGACACCAAATGAGTAAAAAATTCACATAAAAAATCCACATAAAAATAAATATATAGGGATGTATTCAGAAGGTTCAATTATACAGGTGTAGAATCCTGATTGGTATAGAGCTTTTGATCACTAGCAAAGCTGTTTAAAAACACTTGCTTAATTAAGGTGCTCATTGATAGTACCAGTGTATTTTTTGCTTCTATTCACAACCAATGTGAGAATCATAAACAGGCAGATAAGAGAAAAAACCAATCATTGTGCAATAGTTAGGATACCAAGGTACACAGGCAAACTTCAATCACAGTCACGTGACTTTTTCAAGGATCCTTGAAAAAGTCACGTGACTGTGATGTAACGCGTGGGAGGAGCCAAGGACGCTCTGTGCAGATCAGCAGTTTCACACAGTGTACTGCACTGAATCTGCTCCTGTCTAAGGCGGCTGACTGCTATAGTAAAACCTGCATATGCCTTATCATTATAAGGCACACGTGAGTGGATTGAAGTTTGCCTGTGTACCTTGGTATCCTAACTATTGCACAATGATTGGTTTTTTCTCTTATCTGCCTGTTTATGATTCTCACATTGGTTGTGAATAGAAGCAAAAAATACACTGGTACTATCAATGAGCACCTTAATTAAGCAAGTGTTTTTAAACAGCTTTGCTAGTGATCAAAAGCTCTATACCAATCAGGATTCTACACCGGTATAATTGAACCTTCTGAATACATCCCTATATATTTATTTTTATGTGGATTTTTTATGTGAATTTTTTACTCATTTGGTGTCACTAATTTTTTATAATTTTACACTATTTTGATTGCTGGATTTTTTAGGAATTTTTACTCACCGCTGGATTTATTTGACTATTTATATTTATTCTTATATATTCATTTTCATGCACATTGTGAAGCGCTTCAAATATCATTATTTATTCTTTTTAAGTGACTCTGAAAACACTCTCTTTTGATAGCAGCCTCACTTGGTTTTATGTGTAATTATCAGCTATTAAGCATCACAGTGCTTTGTGTTTTATATATATTTTTTCCACTCATTTATAAATGCATTGTTCTCTGAATCTGTGGCAGAGTGCATTTTTAGGGGGCATTTTACAGGTGGTAAAGGGGTGATATGCTGCATCTCCACCTAAATGGGTCATTACTGCCCACAGAGTGCGGCAAGGGATTTAATTATGGTGGTGGCTGGTATACAACCCCATATGGCTGACTTTGCAGCTTAAGGAGGAAAGGTTGGGGGGTGTAAAAATGGGGGTCAATGGGGGCCTGTTTACTGCCCACCAACCGCAAGTGTAAACTTAGCTTGAGGCAAAAGGCGTGCTACTGGCAGGATTACCAGGTAAAGTGAAGTAAAAAATAACTGAAAAAAATAAATCTAATGCAGCCATCACATATAGGACCTAGTAAGCTGTAATGTATTACATTTTTGCTCTTGGGTTTAGAGACACTTTAATGAAAGCTGCAGATTTAATTAAAGCTGCAGATTTTAATTTAATTATTGAAAACAAATTTTGAAATTACATTAACATGTTAAAACGTATATGAGATTTTAGCGATTGGGTTGACATCTGCTTTAAGAGGGATCTCCTGACAAATAAAACAGTCAGTGCGTAATTCAGCCCACCAGCCGTCACAAATTATCAGTTTTGGAATAACTGACTTGTTAAGGAAACACTAACATAAAAAATTCTATGTAACTTCATATATATAAAAGTTATTTAAAGTGGTGTTCCACCCGCAATTACATTTTTTTTTTAAGTCAGCAGCTACTGACTTTTAATAAGGACACTTACCTGTCCAGGGAGCCGGTGATGTAGGCCCCCCGAGGCTGATCCGTCCATCGGATCCAGTGCAGGCACCGCCATTCTAATTAAGGGAAACCGGCAGTGGAGCCTTGCAGCTTCACTGCCCATTTCCTACTGCACATGGGCAAGACACGCGTCGCTTTGTAAATGACCAGCTGTCTTCTGGGACACACACAGGTCACAGAAGACAACGGGGGGGCTCACCGCACAAGAGGATATGACATCCTGTGCCGCATGGATCGGAAGTACAGACTGTACTTCATAAAAAGGTACTATAGAAGAGAAAAAAAATTACTATCCAAAAACGAGGAGTGGAGAGGTGGTCTTTAGTTTAAGACCACCTCTCAAAAGTGGGTGGAACTCCGCTTTAAACAGATATTTTTTAACATTTTTTTAATATATTTTAGCAGGTATCAATAGATTTAAATTTTCAGTGTGAGCAAAAACAAAAAAGTCCCTTTTACTCCAGACAGAAATTTATCAAAATCACTACATGCTCTATAATATTAAAAAGCTATGTCCCATTTTTTCAGCAGCAGCTGCACACAAAATGCTCATAACCTGCTTTGTGCTGCAAGTATGTTAGTGTGCTTTGTACAGGAATGGTATATTAGCATAGTACTAGCATTGGGATGCCATTCAAAACATAGGCAATGCACTGTGGACGGCATGTTGTTATGCATTGCAGTAACACATACGTGTTAAAACAAGCTTTTTAACATGCATTACTGTGAAGCATAAGTGTTCTGTTTCCAGCACTGCTTCACGCATAGACATACCTCCATTGGACCTTTGTTTATTCGGCTGAATGAGCATCCTCCACAAGAAAGCCTAATTCTGCAGTAAGACACAGCAGTTTAATTCAACACAGTTTTACTTCTTAAAATGCAGTACTTGGGATGTTCACCAGTTATTTGAAGCGTAACGAGATAATAATCTCCCTGGCCTTTTTCCTGCTACGAAGGCTAATAGGTTACTGAGGCAAAATGAAGAAGAAGGAAGTGGTCTATCTAAGGACTAACTAACTTGCACTAACATACTGGGAAACTGGAGTATACCATTAACAGACATAAAAATAACAAGTTGTATTTATACTGAATTTCCACTTGATGTCAACATCAAGACATTTATACATACATAAAATACAATGCTAGAGTAATGGATACATGATAAGTGTGCCAGAACAATAGGTGTAACCACTTGCTGACACCAATACATATATATATATATGTTGTGGTTTGCAAGGGATTTACTGGGGTTATGGCTAAAGCTTTTTTTTTCAGCTGGTGGCTGCCTTTTTATGAAAGCAGTTCAAGGGGCTGATTAGCCGCTGGATCGCTTTCAGAAGAGGCAGGAGGGGATGCCACTTGCCAGTGTTTCTAGGGCTTACTGTTTTTACCAGTGCTCCCAAAAAATGATCCGACGGTGCAGCCTTTTGCTCGCAGAGCCCAGATTGTCTTTGATTGCCTCTATGGCCTTGGAGGACCAGAGTGATGTCATGACATCACTTCCGGTCTTGGGTTGAAGTAAACATTTTTTTTTCAAAGCAAAAGATCAAAAATCTTTTTTTTTGATAATTTGATTTTAAAGATAAAGGAGAGATTTGGGGTCTTTTTGACCCCAGATCTCTCCATAAAGAGAACCTACCATCCATATTTCTATTACAAAGGATGTTTACATTCCTTGTAATAGGAATAAAAATGATAAAATAAAAAAAAGGAGAGTGAAAAAATAAAAAATAAAGTAAATGAGAAAAAATTTTTAAGTGACCTCCATATCAACCCACAGAGCAGTCAAGTTATTTACACTGGGGGGGTGTGGCGACCCGGCTCCAAGATGGCAGCATGAGATAGGAGCCCTGCACAACCATCGGAGAAAATAGCCATCCATCGGAGCCTCACCGCACCATACACCATTACTAACACTGCCCTGAGCCTGCAGAGACATCCGAGAATGACTAGGTGCTGAAAGAACCCGCTGCAGCTGTGTAAGCTGCTGGGTTTCTTCACCTCAGCCATGGGCGGGCAATGGCACCAGTGCCCGGACACAACGGTCAGATAACGGGGCCGTGGCTTAATCCAGTGGGAACGGGGCTCCCAGACAGGCACCACAAAAGGCCATCACACAAAGCGGGTCCTCCTCAGGAGCATCAATCCCCTCTACAAGGAGTCCTGCAAAGTCAAGTCGCCGTATGGCTTCCCCTGCCTGGCTGCACAGTGATTCCAATATGGAGGTAAGCAGGCCCCACACCACTAATACTGCAGCCTCCTATAACATAATAGACACCATTACTGCCTTCCCAATATCACACCAACCTAGGTCAGATACCACACTTAAAGAGATGCTACTATCCCTGCGGGCATCCCTGCAAGCTGACATACACACGATCGCACATTCCGACAACAAAATCCATGTTTTTTTTCCGATGGATGTTGGCTCAAACTTGTCTTGCATACACACGGTCACACAAATGTCGGAAATTCTGATCGCCAAGAACGTACAAAACGTACTATGAACCGAGAAAAATGAAGTTCAATAGCCAGTGGCTCCTCTGCTTGATTCCGAGCATGCGCAGAATTTTGTGCATTGGAATTGTGTACACGTGATCGGAATTTATGACAATGGATTTTGTTGTTGGAAAATCTGGAGAACCAGATCTCAAATTTTGTTTGTCGGAAATTCCGATGGAAAATGTCCGATGGAGCCTACACATGGTCGGAATTTCCGACAACAAGCTTCCATCAAACATTTGTTGTCAGAAATTCCGACCGCGTGTACATGGCATAACAGGTATCAACAAGTGTCAAGCAGAGGTCCAGGCTGTGGGAAGCAGAGTAGACCACATCGAACAAAAAATGGGTGAATACACCTCTTCTTTCAATATCCTAGTTGATGCGCAAACAGCTCAGAGTGAAGAGGTAGCCTGGTCAAAGATAAAGTGGCAGACTTGGAGGACAGATTGAGAAGGAACAATCTCAAAATTCGGGGTGTCCCTGAAACTGTTCCAGCCACCCAGCTGCTACAATATGCTCAAGCTTTGTTCTCCACACCTGTACCATCCCTGAATGCCCAAGATCTCATAATAGATAGGATCCACAGGGTACCCAAACCCTCGTTCCTTCCTGCAGAGATTCCCAGGGATGTTTTGTTGTGAATACACTTTACCACATGAAATAACAAATCCTACATGCATCTCGGAGGCCGGACAACACACAACCTCAGTATGCAACCATTCATCTACTTCCAGATCTATCCAGGCATACTCTACAACGCCATTGCAACCTAGTGACCATCACCAAGGCCTTAAGGAACCACAAGGTTCCACACAAGTTGAAGTACCCCGCAACACTATTTGTAACCCATAACGGGGTCACGTCCTTGATCACCACCATTGAAGAAGGCATGGAGGCATTGTGCCTGTGGGGCATCATCCAGTTCTCTCTCCGGTCCCGGAAGATCATTGTGTTTCTTCCTGTTTCTCCTAATTCCACCAAGCAGTTTACACTGCTCTCGTATCCGTCAAATAATCCTCTTTTTTATGGCTTCATTCCTGTTCCGACCAATAACTTGGTTCTTGCATTGTTTTTCTTACCCCTTGTTTGATACACACAGAGGTGCGTTATACACCATGCATACTTCTGACATCTGTACGACCAGCAAGTTACATCTAAACCGTCCAGAAGGCCCCCACCTGAGGATTTTCAAGTCTGCTGGTAACAAGTCGCCCACAACCAAACCAAAGAAACTAGCCCTGTACTGGAGGGAACCTCGCCCACACAGTAACTACTCCCAGCATACCACCATACACCAACACCTAATCTACAAATGACCATCAATTGTCTATCTTTAAATGCAAGTGGACTTAACCACCCCACAAAGAAACACTCTCTGTGGAAAGAAGCCAGCAAGCATAAAGCGGAAATGTTGTGTGTGCAGGAAAAACACTTTCAAACTGCTAAAATTCCTCATTGTTCACACAGGGACTATCCACATATTATCCTCTCTTGTACACCCGGACATAAAAAAGGATGAGTTCTACTAGCATTGAGAAACTCGCTTTAATTTCAGCTTAAGGAAGCTTTACTGGATGATAGAGGTAGATATAGTCTACTCGCTTGCACTATCAACTCACTGCCTTACACCCTAGTGGCAATCTATGCACTAAACTCCCATCAACTTTGTTTTTTGCGTAAATTACTAAAACATGTATCGTCTGTAAAACATAGAAACCTCCTCATCTGTGGAGATTTCAACTTAATTGTTGACCCATAGATGGACACTACAGCCAGCAAACCACCTCAAACCACGTCATCACACCACTTCCTCCACTTGGAGGATCTGTTCCACGCATGAAGATGCCATCATGCTAATGAGAGGGATTATACCTACTTTTCTCACAGGCATTGCTCGTACTCTCGAATTGATATGTTCCTGGTGGACAAATGGTTGCTCCAAAAAATGTCCTCCACCCACATACACGACATCACGTGGTCCGACCACGCTGCTATTTCACTTTCAATTTCGGAAAAAGATTTCTCCCCCCTATCTATCGCTGCAACACTAGACTCCTACAGGAACTTCACACTGTCCCAGTGGTCTCTCAGCAGCTCAGGGATTTCTTCAACAACAAACACTCAGTAAATGATCCCTACACTTTATGGAATACACATAAAGCATTCATGCGAGGCATACTCATACAATTAGGAGGTAGAGAGAAAAAACTATACATTGCAAAACTCAATTCCCTGCTTTCTGAAATTCATAATTTAGAGTCCCACAATAAGACATTGCCCAATATATAACTCACAAACACCCTCTCCAAACTCAGAGTGAGCTTGAGAGAACGTCTTTCTCAACAGCACGACAGACATCTCAGACGTTTACAACTAGTGTAGCAATAACTCTCGGTAGAGCTGCTGGTTTAAAGCAGGCTGTTACCATCACCTTTGTTACCTCTATTTCACCAGAGCCAGGTCTAGGGTCCCGTTGCGTTTAATACCAGACAATGTAGGCACCGGACACTTGAGTATCTCTTCCAATGCTTTAATAAACGTAAATTGAAGGAAGCAGCAGGAAAGAGGTAGAAGGAGAGTTGCAAGGAAGTTCAAATACCTTTTCTTAGTGTGGTATTAGGAATTGAAAGCTTGTAGTTGAATGTACTCTCTCTTTAGAGTTAAATCTTTGCCCGCCTGGATAGGTTTCTCTCACTAACCTAGCAGCCAGTACGCAGCACAAACAAAAGTCTCTGCCACAGACTTGATTGGAACAAAACCCCTACGATCCTCTACCACAGGATGTAATGGTTTACAATGAACAGCAAACACAGCACTAGAACCTTTAAGCCGACCCGGCAGTACTATGCAGTAGGATTACTTTAGGATACATCCTCCAACTGAGTCACCAGGCCCCTCTCCAGACCAGCACTCTGCATGATGCTTCCATGACGGGTCCTCCCCTGGGATCTTCTCAGTTGTCCAGCTTCTTCCCTCTAGGACAGACAGCCCAGGACCATTCCTCTGCCGCTGTGGTAGGCCCCAGACAGGCTTCTGGGCCCACCCACACGCTGCAGGGACATGGGCCTCCCAGTCGGAGGACCATGAGGTAGTACTCCTAGCACATACCTGTCAGCCAGGAGGGCCAGCAGGTGGAACGAAACAAACGCTAAAACATGGCGTCTCTCCCATAAATACCCTCTCCCAGAATGTAACTTGGAGGACCACTCCACCGAGTTATCTCCGGAACAGAGGAGCACTCATATGCTTCAATGTGTTGCCTTTCCAACACCGACCCATGGTGACAACGATACCCACAGGCGCAGTGCGAAACTACATGCAACTCAGCCAAGCTGGAACAAAGGCAAATCTGACTATGTATAAACAGATAACCCACTAAATTTACCTATAAGCAGTAGATTGATAATCTACCAGCGGTACACTAGTTTCATACGCCAACCCAAACTGAGCTGGTAAATACCTAGCAAACAGAATCAAAGCAGCACGCACCAAAACAAGAATAGCTAATTTCATACACCGGACCAATTCGCTAATTACTACAGAGCACTCTATAACTTACAGAATAATTCCTCAACCCCCCAACCGACCACTGAAAACATACAACAATTCTTACAGGGGCTGAATCTTCCTACACTTTCGGACACACATATCCAGGAACTAAATGCCCCATTCACAACATCTGAAATAGAGTCAGTCATCCGCACATTTCCAAACGGTGAATCTCCTGGCCCCGATGGCTTATCCAATGAATATTTTAAAACCTTTAGCAACATTCTCTCACCATACATGCAGCAAGTCTTTACCAAACCTGCAATATCCTCCTCTGTCCCCCCTGAGATGCTGAGAGCCTATATGGTCACTTTACCTAAACCAGGGAAGGGCCCCAACACGCTGGCCAACTTCAGGCTGATATCCCTCCTAAATTCTGGCATCAAAGTATATACTAAATTACTAGCTAAATGCCTAACAAACATTATACCTTCTCTCATACAAAAAGACCAGATGGGATTTGTGAAGGGGAGGAAGACTTCAGACGCCACAAGAAGGATAATAAATATTATCCATTATGCTGAAAAAACCCGAACGCCTTCTCTGCTACTTTCCATAGATGCAGAGAAGGCGTTCGACAGGGTTCACTGGAGGTACATGGCGATGGCTCTGTCCAAATTTGGATTTCATGGTCCTATACCATTTCATGGTCCTACTGCTCAGGTATATACGACTGGCCTTCTATCTAAAACCTTCAGTATTTCCAATGGGACTCTACAGGGGTGCCCCCTTTTCCCGTCCCTTTTTTAACCTAATGATAGAACCCCTAGCCGAGGCGATCCGCACACACCCCCTAATCAAGGGATTCCTGTTCGAGACCAATCCACATGTAATTAACATATTCGCGGATGATGTGATTCTCCTCCTTATAGACCCAATAACATCCCTCCTACATGCCCACAAGATCTTAACAGACTTCGAAAATATCTTACTACAAGGTCAACTTCACAAAATCCCTTATCTTAGATTTAGGAATATTAACCGCTTGCCGACCAGCTCACGCCGATACACGTTGGCAGAAGGGCACGTACAGGCATACTAACGTACCTGTACGTTGCCCTTTAAGACGTGGCTTGTGGGCATGCACGCTCTGTCGGGATGCCCCCGATCGTCTCACAGAGAGGAAGAACGGGGAAATGCTGATTTAAACAAGCATTTCCCCATTCTGACTAGTGACACTGACACTAATCACAGCTCCCAGCTCAGTGTCGTGTCACACATAGCCCAGCTCCCCCCACAGTTAGAACACATCCCTAGGACACACTTAACCTCTGCAGCGCCCCCTCCTGGTTAACCCCTTCACTGCCAGTCACATTTACACAGCAATCAATGCATTTTTAATCACACTGATTGCTGTATAAATGTGAATGGTCCCAAAATAGAGCCAAAAGTGTCCAATCTGTCCGCCATAATGTTGCAGTCACGATAAAAATTGCTGATCGCCACCATCACTAGTAAAAAAAAAATTATTAATAAAAATTCCATAAAACTATCCCCTATTTTGTAGATGCTATAACTTTTGTGCAAACCAATCAATAAATGCTTATTGCAATTTTTTTTACCATAAATATGTAGAAGAATACGTATCGGCCTAAACTTAGGAAATTTTTTTAAATATATTTTTTGGGGATATTTATTATAGCAAAAAGTAAAAAATAATGCGCTTTTTTCAAAATTGTTGCTCTTTTTTTGTTTTAGCGCAAAAAATAAAAACCGCAGAAGTGATCAAATACCACCAAAAGAAATCTCTATTTGTGGGGAAAAAAGGATGTCAATTTTGTTTGGGAGCCATGTCGCACGACTGCACAATTGTCAGTTAAATTGACGCAGTGCCGAATTCCAAAAAGTGCTCTAGTCTTTTGCCAGCCAAATGGTCGGGGCTGAAGTGGTTAAAGACCATCAGACAGAAGCTTCAACAAACTCTTCCTTATACATGGAGCAAACACGACATACCGATCTAGGTGTTAAATTAACAACCACAAATTCCTTCTTAGCTAACACTAACTTTCAACCTTTAATTGCTAAAATAACAACCCAACTTACAAAGATGTCGAAAAGAGAACTTTCCTGGCTAGAACTACAGCATTCAAGATGACAATCGTACCCGAAATTCTCTATATATTTCGTGCTTTACCTATCCCCATTCCATTACCTTCACTCCCTATCGAGACTCATGTGGAAATTCATTTGGAGAGGTAAGAGAGTGAGATGCTCACGCTCCAAACTCATCCTACATAAACAAGTGGGAGGAGCTGGTTCAGTAGATGTTTGCGATTACCTATGGGCAGTCAGACTAGACCAGCTTAGGTGGTGGTTTAGAAAAGATAATGTACCACTTTGGATAGAGGTGGAGAAATCCCTAGCCCCAACAAAAGATCTGAAAGCCTTCCTCATAGGCGATCTCTGGAAACCTGTTAATAGTCCCCTTCTATACAAGTATCCATACAAGCTTGGAGATTCCTAAATGCACACAGCGAGCCCTCTAAGGTGGACTTAGAGCCCCTTCTTGAAGCCAAAGTCCCTGCGCTATCCACAAAAGTTTAACCATCCTACGGTATCACTACTATACAGGGCTTCTTAATCAATTCAAGGCCAAAAAGTGTACAGTGACTAATAACCAAATTTGACCTGCCAAGAAACTTGCACTACCCAAGTGTTCGCATATTGCATTTCCTGGGCACATACCCTGTTCCAGATCTATATCTCCCTCATAAAATATGGCAATTCCACACCTCCCCGAAATCTCCTACCAAAGGTATCTCGCTCCTCTACCATATTATAAAGGAGAAGTAAACCTTCCGCAAATCAACAACCCCCATAAAATGGGAATTAGATCTAAACTCCACCTTTACTTCGGGCCAATGACAGTCAGCCTTCAGGACGATTACCAACACTTCCCATTGCACGAGTCGCTTGGAAATGATGCTCAGAATCTACAACAGATGGCAATACAAATTAGACACCCCATACAAATTAGCAAAAATATTTCCAGACATCTCCTCTTTATGTTGGCAAAAATGCGGACAGACGGGCCACCTTTTACACACCTTTTGGAAACAGGTCTTCCAACTGATATCTTCCCTCACTGGATTTATAACACAGCCTGACCCCGCACTTGCACTACTCCACATTGGCATTGACAAATTTCCTCCTAACTTCTGCCTTTACACACACATGAACTTTAATGGCATCCCAGTCTTAGTCCATAGGGTTGAGTATTGAGTTGGCCCACCTTTTGCAATTATAAGAGCTTCAACTCTTCTGGGAAGGCTGTCCACAAGGTTTAGGAGTGTGTCTATGGGAATGTTTGACCATTCTTCCAGAAGTGCATTTGCTAGGTCAGACACTGATGTTGAACGAGAAGGTCTGGCTCGCAGTCTCTGCTCTAATTCATCTCAAAGGTGTTCTATCAAATTGAGGTCAGGACTCTGTGCAGGCCAGTCAAGTTCCTTCACCCCAAACTCGCTCATCGATGTCTTTATCCACTTAAGGACCGCCTCACGCCGATGTACGTCGGCAAGTCGGCACGGGCAGGCAAAATCAGGTACATACACGTAAGGTTAAAATTGGGGGTTTGAGGGACTTTGAGTGAACCTGTGGCCTGGTAAGGCCAACTGTTCCATCCCTTGGGACTTTAAATGAAAATGTGGCCAGGTAGGGTCACATATTTCCATCCCTGTCATCTATCAAGAAAAGGGGGGCAAGAGCAAGGGGGGTGGGACTTTATATGAAGCGTGTGGTGGCAAAAGAATGAAAGGTGGACAATATGGAATCTTGTTGTTTAATAGTTTGTATTGGGATCGATTGCTACTAAGTGCAATCAAATAAGACAAGTACAATATATAACAATGGTACACTGGTAGTCCAAAATACATAACATCATACAAACAGTATCACATATAGGGTTCTTCCAGGGTGCTACCATAGGGCAACACAATGTGGCTAAAATCACATAAATAATATCGCATAGATAGCAAACAAAATTCATTCATAGTGCACCCAAATGTAGTTGAATGAGACAGTAAACCACGGTAGTAATTGCAGAGTCTATGACCTCTGTGGTCCAAGAAGAGGGAAATACAGTTAAGCTTGATATGCAGGTAATGTGTGTTGTAATCATGGCGTATGGCAGCTCTACGCGTTTCGTGGCTCGAGGGCCACTCATCAGGAGCAAGCACAAGATGTATCTGTGGGTGAGAAGGATTGACCAGTTGGTAAGGTGTATGTATAGTAAAAGAATAATGGGGTACCAACCCCCTAACCCAGGGTTAGGAACTTACTGAGGTTCACATGTTGGCTGTGTGATACCGGGCACCATGGGCCGTCCGAAGGAGTGCTCCCAACCGGGAGCTGTGGCAGACATATCGCCTGAGCTCCCCCAACAGGCGCTAGCCAGAGCAGGCCATGGAACACAAGGCCACCTGAGTGTGAGTGAAGAGGAAAAAGTAAAACTAAGGTGGGACTAAGTGCATGGGGCGTGTGGGTGATGGATAATGGACTGACTAGAGTGGGGGAACCAGGAGGACAGTGAGGAGCGAGGAGGTGAACAAAAAGTGAATGGAGCAAGAGTGGACAGTGAGGTGACACTAACTATAGGACTGTGGCAGTGCAGTGAAAAACGAGGGAAGGATAGACAGTGACTATTACCTGTGATGTAGATCAAGTGGGGAAGAAGGCATGGGGTGGGAATCCTGGTCTGCCGTGGTAGTGAGAAGGAGCCCTGAGTGCCAAGGCCGGCCCGGGAGCCGCCTATAAGGGGGTCACAGCGATGACGTCACCGACATCACGCCAGTGCAGCGGAGGTGAGAGGGGGAGGAAGGGGGCGGAAAGGAACCGGCAGCCAGTTCCGAACCCCACGCCACCGTTCATCCCTCAATCCGCTCGCGAGCGTAGTAACCACAGCCAGGGACGCAGCGGCGCCAGGAAGCGCCGGACATCCGACGTGGGGTGCGTGACATAGATGCGCAGTGGCGGTGCCCCCACCCCCATGAACTAGGAGGGAGGAGGTCCGCCAGGCGCGTCTCAGCTCCCGGATTCGGAGATCAACACGGGCGGCAGGCAGCCCGGCCAGCCCACACAGCATCCAGGAATGAACCAGAGCAAGGCCAAACAGCCCGGGGACTTGTAAAATAAAATAATAAGTAGAAGGTCAATCAATCACTAGTTGATGAAACAAAACAAAGGGAATAAAAATTGTAAATATAAAGGAGTATTTTGGTAGTCGATTGTAAAAGGGTAGCTGTAATTGAAGGGTAAAATTGGATCACAGAAATTGTCATAGATTAAACAGTTGCAATGAGGGTAATACATATTATTAAATTAGAGCCTAATTAGAGCTCTAATTTAATAATATGTATTACCCTCATTGCAACTGTTTAATCTATGACAATTCCCGTGATCCAATTTTACCCTTCAATTACAGCTACCCTTTTACAATCGACTACCAAAATACTCCTTTATATTTACAATTTTTATTCCCTTTGTTTTGTTTCATCAACTAGTGATTGATTGACCTTCTACTTATTATTTTATTTTACAAGTCCCCGGGCTGTTTGGCCTTGCTCTGGTTCATTCCTGGATGCTGTGTGGGCTGGCCGGGCTGCCTGCCGCCCGTGTTGATCTCCGAATCTGGGAGCTGAGACGCGCCTGGCAGACCTCCTCCCTCCTAGTTCATGGGGGTGGGGGCACCGCCACTGCGCGTCTACGTCACGCACCCCACGTCGGATGTCCGGCGCTTCCTGGCGCCGCTGTGTCCCTGGCTGTGGTTACTACGCTCGCGAGCGGATTGAGGGATGAACGGTGGCGTGGGGTTCGGAACTGGCTGCCGGTTCCTTCCCGCCCCCTTCCTCCCCCTCTCACCTCCGCTGCGCTGGCGTGATGTCGGTGACGTCATCGATGTGACCCCCTTATAGGCGGCTCCCGGGCCGGCCTTGGCACTCAGGGCTCCTTCTCACTACCACGGCAGACCAGGATTTCCACCCCACGCCTTCTTCCCCACTTGATCTACATCACAGGTAATAGTCACTGTCTATCCTTCCCTCGTTTTTCACTGCACTGCCACAGTCCTATAGTTAGTGTCACCTCACTGTCCACTCTTGCTCCATTCACTTTTTGTTCACCTCCTCGCTCCTCACTGTCCTCCTGGTTCCCCCACTCTAGTCAGTCCATTATCCATCACCCACACGCCCCATGCACTTAGTCCCACCTTAGTTTTACTTTTTCCTCTTCACTCACACTCAGGTGGCCTTGTGTTCCATGGCCTGCTCTGGCTAGCGCCTGTTGGGGGAGCTCAGGTGATATGTCTGCCGCAGCTCCCGGTTGGAAGCACTCCTTCGGACGGCCCATGGTGCCCGGTATCACACAGCCAACATGTGAACCTCAGTAAGTTCCTAACCCTGGGTTAGGGGGTTGGTACCCCATTATTCTTTTACTATACATACACCTTACCAACTGGTCAATCCTTCTCACCCACAGATACATCTTGTGCTTGCTCCTGATGAGTGGCCCTCGAGCCACGAAACGCGTAGAGCTGCCATACGCCATGATTACAACACACATTACCTGCATATCAAGCTTAACTTTATTTCCCTCTTCTTGGACCACAGAGGTCATAGACTCTGCAATTACTACTGTGGTTTACTGTCTCATTCAACTACATTTGGGTGCACTATGAATGAATTTTGTTTGCTATCTATGCAATATTATTTATGTGATTTTAGCCACATTGTGTTGCCCTATGGTAGCACCCTGGAAGAACCCTATATGTGATACTGTTTGTATGATGTTATGTATTTTGGACTACCAGTGTACCATTGTTATATATTGTACTTGTCTTATTTGATTGCACTTAGTAGCAATCGATCCCAATACAAACTATTAAACAACAAGATTCCATATTGTCCACCTTTCATTCTTTTGCCACCACACGCTTCATATAAAGTCCCACGTACATACACGTGATTTGCCTGCCGCGGGTGGGGGGTCCGATCGGACCCCCCCGGTGCCCGAGGCGGTCCTGTTTTGTTCCCTGGCGATCAGAGGTGAGGGGGAGGCCATCTGTTCGTGGCCCTACCCCTCGCGATCGCTGCCGGCCAATGGGAACATTCCTTTGCTGCTGTATGCTAAACAGCAGCAAAGGAAATTATGTCATCTCTCCTCGGCTCGGTATTCTCTGTTCCGGCGCAGAGGAGAGAAGACTGTAATGTGAGTGCACAACACACACACAGTAGAACATGCCAGGCACACAAAACACCCCGATCCCCCCCCCCGATCGCCCCCCGATCATCCCCCAATCACCCCCCCCGTCACAAACTGACACCAATCAGTTTTTTTTTCCTGATTACTGCATGGTGTCAGTTTGTGACAGTTGCAGTGTTAGGAGAGTTAGAGTTAGCCCCCTTTAGGTCTAGGATACCCCCTAACCCCCCTAATAAAGTTTTAACCCCTTGATCACCCCCCATCACCAGTGTCGCTAAGCAATCATTTTTCAGATCGCTGTATTAGTGTCACTGGTGACGCTAGTTAGGGAAGTAAATATTTAGGTTCGCCGTCAGCGTTTTATAGTGACAAGGACCCCCATATACTATCTAATAAATGTTTTAACCCCTTGATTGCCCCCTAGTTAACCCTTTCACCACTGATCATCGTATAAGTGTTACGAGTGACGCTGGTTAGTTCGCTTATTTTTTATAGTGTCAGGGCACCCGCCGTTTATTACAGAATAAAGATTTAGCCCCCTGATCGCCCGGCGGTGATATGCGTCGCCCCAGGCAGCGTCAGATTAGCGCCAGTACCGCTAACACCCACGCACGCAGCATACGCCTCCCTTAGTGGTAAAGTATCTGAACTGATTGATATCTGATCCGATCAGATCTATACTAGCGTCCCCAGCAGTTTAGGGTTCCCAATAATGCAGTGTTAGCGGGATCAGCCCAGATACCTGCTAGCACCTGCGTTTTGCCCCTCCGCCCAGCCCACCCAAGTGCAGTATCAATCGATCACTGTCACTTACAAAACACTAAACGCATAACTGCAGCATTCGCAGAGTCAGGCCTGATCCCTGCGATCGCTAACAGTTTTTTTGGTAGCATTTTGGTGAACTGGCAAGCACCAGCCCCAAGCAGCGTCAGGTTAGCGCCAGTACCACTAACACCCACGCACGCAGCATACACCTCCCTTAGTGGTATAGTATCTGAACGGATCAATATCTGATCCGATCAGATCTATACTGGCGTCCCCAGCAGTTTAGGGTTCCCAAAAACGCAGTGTTAGTGGGATCAGCCCAGATACCTGCTAGCACCTGCGTTTTGCCCCTCCGCCCGGCCCAGCCCACCCAAGTGCAGTATCGATCGATCACTGTCACTTACAAAACACTAAACGCATAACTGCAGCGTTCGCAGAGTCAGGCCTGATCCCTGCGATCGCTAACAGGTTTTTTGGTAGCTTTTTATTGAACTGGCAAGCACCAGTGGCCTAGTACACCCCGGTCGTAGTCAAACCCGCGCTGCAGTAACACTTGGTGACGTGGCGAGTCCCATAAGTGCAGTTCAAGCTGGTGAGGTGGCAAGCACAAGTAGTGTCCCGCTGCCACCAAAAAGACAAACACAGGCCCGTCGTGCCCATAGTGCCCTTCCTGCTGCATTCGCCAATCCTAATTGGGAACCCACCACTTCTGCAGCGCCCGTACTTCCCCCATTCACATCCCCAACCAAATGCAGTTGGCTGCATGAGAGGCATTTTCTTTATGTCCTCCCGAGTACCCCTACCCAGAGAACCCCCCCAAAAAAGATGTCGTGTCTGCAGCAAGCGCGGATATAGGCGTGACACCCGCTATTATTGTCCCTCCTGTCCTGACAATCCTGGTTTTTGCATTGGTGAATATTTTGAACGCTACCATTCACTAGGTGAGTATTAGCGTAGGGTACAGCATTGCATAAACTAGGACACACTTTCACAGGGTCTCCCAAGATGCCATCGCATTTTGAGAGACCCGAACCTGGAACCGGTTACAGTTATAAAAGTTAGTTACAAAAAAAGTGTAAAAAAAAATACAAAAATATATAAAATTAAAAAAAATAGTTGTCGTTTTATTGTTCTCTCTCTCTCTCTGTTCTCTCTCTGTATTGTTCTGCTCTTGTTTACTGTAATCTATTCTGCAATGTTTTATTTTTATTATGTTTTATCATGTTTGCTTTTCAGGTATGCAATTTTTTATACTTTACCTTTTACTGTGCTTTATTGTTAACCATTTTTTTGTCTTCAGGTACGCCATTTACGACTTTGAGTGGTTATACCAGAATGATGCCTGCAGGTTTAGGTATCATCTTGGTATCATTCTTTTCAGCCAGCGGTCGGCTTTCATGCAAAAGCAATCCTAGCAGCTAATTAGCCTCTAGACTGCTTTTACAAGCCGTGGGAGGGAATGCCCCCCCACCATCTTCCGTGTTTTTCTCTGGCTCTCCTGTCTCAACAGGGAACCTGAGAATGCAGCCGGTGATTTAGCCAGCTGACCATAGAGCTGATTAGAGACCAGAGTGGCTCCAAACATCTCTATGGCCTCAGAAACCGGAAGCTACGAGCATTTTATGACTTCGATTTCGCCGGATGTAAATAGCGCCATTGGGAAATTGGGGAAGCATTTTATCACACCGATCTTGGTGTGGTCAGATGCTTTGAGGGCAGAGGAGAGATCTAGGGTCTAATAGACCCCAATTTTTTCAAAAAAGAGTACCTGTCACTACCTATTGCTATCATAGGGGATATTTACATTTCCCGAGATAACAATAAAAATGATTTTAAAAAAAAAAATGAAAGGAACAGTTTAAAAATAAGATAAAAAAGCAAAAAAATAATAAAGAAAAAAAAACAAAACAAAAAAAAAAGCACCCCTGTCACCCCCTGCTCTCGCGCTAAGGCGAATGCAAGCGGCGGTCTGTCGTCAAACGTAAACAGCAATTGCACCATGCATGTGAGGTATCACCGTGAAGGTCAGATCGAGTGCAGTAATTTTTGCAGTAGACCTCCTCTGTAAATCTAAAATGGTAACCTGTAAAGGCTTTTAAAGGCTTTTAAAAATGTATTTATTTTGTTGCCACTGCACATTTGTGCGCAATTGTAAGGCATGTCATGTTTGGTATCCATGTGCTCGGCCTAAGATCATCTTTTTTATTTCATCAAACATTTGGGCAATATAGTGTGTTTTAGTGCATTAAAATTTAAAAAAGTGTGTTTTTTCCCCAAAAAATGCGTTTGAAAAATCGCTGCGCAAATACTGTGTGAAAAAAAAATGAAACACCCACCATTTTATTCTGTAGGGCATTTGCTTTAAAAAAATATATAATGTTTGGGGGTTCAAAGTAATTTTCTTGCAAAAAAAAAAAATAACTTTTTCATGTAAACAAAAAGTGTCAGAAAGGGCTTTGTCTTCAAGTGGTTAGAAGAGTGGGTGATGTGTGACATAAGCTTCTAAATGTTGTGCATAAAATGCCAGGACAGTTCAACCCCCCCCCCAAATGACCCCATTTTGGAAAGTAGACACCCCAAGCTATTTGCTGAGAGGCATGTCGAGTCCATGGAATATTTTATATTGCGACACAAGTTGCGGGAAAGAGACAAATTTTTTTTTTTTTTTTGCACAAAGTTGTCACTAAATGATATATTGCTCAAACATGCCATGGAAATATGTGAAATTACACCCCAAAATACATTCTGCTGCTTCTCCTGAGTACGGGGATACCACATGTGTGAGACTTTTTGGGAGCCTAGCCGCGTACGGGACCCCAAAAACCAAGCACCGCCTTCAGGCTTTCTAAGGGCGTGAATTTTTGATTTCACTCTTCACTGCCTATCACAGTTTCGGAGGCCATGGAATGCCCATGTGGCACAAAACCACCCCAAATGACCCCATTTTGGAAAGTAGACACCCAAAGCTATTTGCTGAGAGGCATATTGAGTCCATGGAATATTTTATATTTTGACACAAGTTGCGGGAAAGTGACACATTTTTTTTTTGCACAAAGTTGTCACTAAATGATATATATATATATTTACACCCTTAGAAATCCTGAAGGCGGTGATTGGTTTTCGGGGCCCCGTACGCGGATAGGCTCCCAAAAAGTCCCACACACGTGGTATCCCCCGACTCAGAAGAAGCAGCTGAATGTATTTTGGGGTGCAATTCCACATAGGCCCATGGCCTGTGTGAGCAATATATCATTTAGTGACAACTTTTTGTAAATATTTTTTTTTTGTCATTATTCAATCACTTGGGACAAAAAAATAAATATTCAATGGGTTCAACATGCCTCTCAGCAATTTCCTTGGGGTGTCTACTTTCCAAAATGGGGTCATTTGGGGGGGGTTTGTACTGCCCTGCCATTTTAGCACCTCGAGAAATGACATAGGCAGTCATAAACTAAAAGCTGTGTAAATTCCAGAAAATGTACCCTAGTTTGTAGACGCTATAACTTTTGCGCAAACCAATATATATATACGCTTATTGACATTTTTATGTGGCCGAATACATTTTGGCCTAAATGTATGACTAAAATTGAGTTTATTGGATTTTTTTTATAACAAAAAGTAGAAAATATCATTTTTTTCAAAATTTTCGGTCTTTTTCCGTTTATAGCGCAAAAAATAAAAACCGCAGAGGTGATCAAATACCATCAAAAGAAAGCTCTATTTGTGGGAAGAAAAGTACGCAAATTTTGTTTGGGTACAGCATTGCATGACCGCGCAATTAGCAGTTAAAGCGACGCAGTGCCAAATTGGAAAAAGACCTCTGGTCCTTAGGCAGCATAATGGTCCGGGGCTCAAGTGGTTAAGGACCTTGCTTTGTGCACTGGTGCATAGTCATATTGCAACAGGAAGGGACCATCCCCAAACTATCCCCACAAAGCTGGGAGCATGAAATTGTCCAAAGTTTCTTGGTATGCTGATACCTTAAGAGTTCTCTTCACTGGAACTAAGGGGTCAAGTCCAACCCCTGAAAATCAACACCACACCATAAACCCCTACCCCCCCCCACCAAATGATTTGGACCAGTGCACAAAGCAAGGTCCATAAAGACATGGATGACACAGACACTCTATCAAAAACCTGATCAAAACAAGCTTTGACTATACATGTACTTTAAACATACAATTTCCAGTACCAGTGGATGATAATAATAATAATATTACACATGATACAAGTGTGTGCACTTTCCATTATAGAATGTTGGAACTGAATGAAGAATGTGACTCCTTGATGGAAACTTGACATGCTGGAATATGATATCCTGTGGTGAATGCACACAACAACATTTAATCTTCTTTTCATTGTCATTCATTTCAATGGCGTTGACCCACCACAACTGAAGATATATTATTATGTGCATTGCTCATATAGTTAGTATGAAAAACTTCACCACCTGAGTTATATTCTATACAAAGCCAAGACCTCTGTACGAGGTAAGTGAACAAGTTGTAAGGAAAATCTTATGTCATTTGGATGTTATGGAGTACTGGAGTGCAACCAGGTGCAAAACCATCTCAGCTAAAGTAGTCCACGGACTTGGCTAAAGCGTTCGATTGAGAGCTCTTAATAAAACTAACTAACTAACTAAAAAACTAACTAACTATTATTAATTAACTATTAAATTATAGGTATTGGAATTTCCTTTCAAATTTGGCTGTTAGTGTACATAACAAATACAAATTTATCTGAAGCTACAAATTATCTGAAATAACAAATGTTGCATCTTAACAAATGGAACAGAACAATATTATTAATAAATAATAATAAAAAGTAATTTGTTATGTTCCATTTGTTTAGATACAGCATTCGGTATTTCGGATAGTTCGTAACTTCAAATAAATTTGTATTTGTTAGGTTCACTAACAGCCAAATTTGAAAGGAAATTCCAATACCTATCATTTAATAGTTCAGTTATTATTAGTTAGTTATTATTTCAGATTTTCGAATTTTCGGGTTTTCAAATTTTCTGATTTTTTCGTTCTTATTTTCGGATTTTCGTTCTTTTGAATTTCCGGATTTTCATTCCTATTTTCGAATTTCCGAATTTTCAGATTTTCGAATTTCCAAATTTTTGAATTTTCAAATTTCGACTATTTGAATTTCCGAATATTTGGAAAGATTTGTTAAACAGGTTTTCGTTAATTTGGATATTTCCGAATGAACACATTTGTCGAAATTCATTAAAAAATGAATTTGGAGCAAAACAAATTCCACATGTCTACTTAGGAGCCCTTATAGACCTCTTGTCTTGCAACTGTATGGTAATGGTACTATCTTTCTTTATTTTGAAAAGTGCTAGTGTTATACAAATCCTGCATTATAATATTAATGTTCATAATGATATTAATAATAGATCATGGTTGGCAGTTAGTCGTTTCCTGTTTGTGTTTAATAACCAGCCCCTGCACAGCCTCTGTAGGTGTGTGTAAAGCCAAATCTTTTTTTTTAGGTTCAGATGGAGTAGGGAATACTTAAAGTGGAAAAACCTCTGCATAAAACAATTTTAAAAACTGGTTCCCGGGAGCTTTGTGCCCTAATATAGTAATATGCAATGCATAACAGCACATTATTGCAGGCTTACCTGTCAAGCGATTTCCTCCAGCACCTTAATGTCAGTGCTCTCAGCTGTCATGGGTTATTTCATTTTCTAAATATCTGATTCTAACCTGGTATCTGCTATTTCCAACCCTCTGTACAGTGGCGCTTAGACTGAGAGAGGAAGAAGAAGCACAATGAACCAATTAGTTGTGTTGCAGAGTTCATGTGATGAAAAAAAAGGAACATGAGAGCAACAAAGAGATGAACTTATCAGTCTTCTAATTCTCCTTTCACTTTTAAGTCACAGGCTGGGCAAGGGGCCTGTGCTACTGAACTGCAGCAAACAAAAATAAGTTCTCCTGCCCTGGCAGACACAGCTTCCTATGTGGTAGAGCTGTGAAAATCTCAGGACTGGATTAACAGACATATTGATTAAATCCTTTGGCAGGTAAAACCCCTCTCTCCACTGATAATGAGGTATCATGTATATGATGCATTTTAAAATTATTATTATTACTATTAATTAAATTATTATGTAACACCCTCTAGTGTGCCACTAGTGTAGGTAGATTTGTCGACTCATGCTAGTTGAGTGAGTCTGTAATTGGGTCATTTACTCCAGGTCAGGCTCGATGACTCTTCAGGGCAGGTCTCTAGTACCTCCCCCTAGTTCTAGA
This sequence comes from Lithobates clamitans, assembly GCA_037952925.1. Classification (NCBI taxonomy): domain Eukaryota; kingdom Metazoa; phylum Chordata; class Amphibia; order Anura; family Ranidae; genus Lithobates; species Lithobates clamitans. The sequence continues at coordinate 1,180,056 of JBBGZY010001614.1, forward strand.
AGCTTGGAGACCTGGAGAGGCCAGGTGGTCCTAATTTGCATACTTGAGGGAATTTGGCCAATGCCCAGGCAGAAGGCCTGGCAGGGTGGCTGAATCAGCCTATAAATATTGTGGAGCTAACAGATCATACATCATTTTGGATACAAGTCTCTGATTTGTAAATTTGTCCCGCCTTTTACATCTTTAATGCCAACAAACGGGGGTAGGGACTTCCCTGTTGTAGAGATTGCCGACAAGACACTCCAAAGATAAAATAACATACCTCACTTGATTCCAAATGAACTGTGGAGGGAAGCACAAATGAAACTGATTAATCGTGCCCATATTCCTTTCCTATCTGATAAATCCCATCCTCAATCTGCTTTGTGTCCACTGTGTTCTTAGCCAAGGCCTTCTCTTGCACACCGCCTATGGTCTGGCACACACATACCATCCTACTGGGATCAAGTACTCTCCTTCATCTATGGAACTACCTGCCTTCAACTCTTGAAGGACCCCATAATCCTGATCTTTGTCAGGGACAAAAACTTTTCTTCACATTCATCACCTAACGATACTTCTTAACACAGATCCAGGCCCAGAGAACTTTCCTAAAAAATTGGACCACCTCCTCACGCCCAACAATTTCCTTCATAAAAAGAGAACTAACACAATTTTAATTATACAGGGAAAAATTGTCACTGACCTTACTCTCGCCTCTGCAAAAAACGCCTTGCATGGCACCTTTACTTACTAGCATGGCCTCCAACAACTATATAGCTACAATGACATCCTCTAGAGAAATACCATCTCCCTTTAACTTTCATACCTTGCCAAATAACTAGGTGAGCAAGCCCCCCCAACTCCTATCTCTATTCCTCTGATTTTCAATAAGAGCCATCCAGATGCTTTCTTATTTTGTCCCCTTCTTTTCCTGTGCAAATATGATGTAATAAATGTACCCTAACTATACATTAAAAGATATAACTCGTGTGTTTTTATATTTTTCTCCTAAATGCATATATATTGTTACTCTCACTTGGCATTACTTTCTATGCTATTGGTTCATCTGAAAATATGTGATCAATGTGATGGTTTTTCTTAGCGTCACGTTCGTGTAACTCAATTTGGAACATCTTAAATAAGTTATTTAAAAAATATATATACTGGTATATATACAGTATATTGTGGAACCTGGCCAGCAAAGGAATCAGGTGGAAGATGAGCTAAGGTTGCTGTTGTAAGGCATGGCCTGGGAGGGGACCCCGGGGCTGGGGGGGCTCTGGCTCTAGGCTGGTAAATGAGGAAAGGGAGGAGAGGATGCTTAGGAGAGGAATCTCCATTACCTTTGGGTCTTGTGTAGAATATGGGTAATGATACCATGGGAGAAAGACACCTTTGTAAACAGATTATAGCAGGAAACCCCAGCGTCAGGTTGTTTTGAACTGAGTATATTGACATCTGCTCTGAGTCGCACAGTCTAGGAGTGGGGTGAAGCAGCCATTGCTGATTTGGGCACAAAGGCCCCAATTCTGTATCCAGGTCCTAGGTTCCCAGAGTGTGTATATTTTGGGAAGACATACAATTCGAAGCAAGACCACTCCAAGGGTCCCCCAAGCACACCCCACAACAGTGCCATCTTAAGAGCATTATAGGCCCCCGGGCAATACAGTGCACTGGGGCCCTGTCTACACAACCACGCACGTGAATAAAAATGCAAACTATCAATAAGGCTAATGGTTTGAGAGAGAGAGGGGCTGCAATGGTGTGTGTGAGAGAGAGGGGGCTGCAATGATGTGTGTGAGAGAGAGAGAGAGAGAGAGAGGGGTTGCAATGGTGAGAGAGAGGGGGGCTGCAATGGTGAGAGAAAGAGGGGCTGCAATGGTGAGAGAGAAAGGGGGGCTGCAATGGTGTTTGAGGGAGTTAGACAGAGAGAGGGGCTGCAATGGTGTGTGTGAGCGAGAGAGGGGCTGCAATGGTGAGAGAGAGAGAGGGGCTGCAATGGTGAGAGAGAGAGAGAGAGGGAGAGAGAGAGAGAGAGAGAGAGAGAGAGAGAGAGAGAGAGAGAGAGAGAGAGGGGCTGCAATAGTGAGAGAGAGAGGGGCTGAAATGGTGAGAGAGAGAGGGGCTGCAATGGTGAGAGAGAGAGGGGCTGCAATGGTGAGAGAGAGGGGCTGCAATGGTGTGTGTGAGAGAGAGAGGGGCTGCAATGGTGAGAGAGAGAGAGAGGGGCTTCAATGGTGTGTGTGAGAGAGAGAGGGGCTGCAATGGTGTGTGTGAGAGAGAGAGGGGCTGCAATGGTGAGAGAGAGAGAGAGAGAGAGGGGGGCTGCAATGGGTTGTGTCTGTCATAATAAAATTTTGTTATGTTATTCGAGGTGCTCTTATAAGTCTAGCGCCAGCTGGGCCCCTCAAATCCTGCCCAGTAGCACTGAGAATAAGTAGCAGTAAAGATGTTTTTATTTATTTCTCTCCCCCCTCCCCATTTGATTGACAGCCCAGGAGATTGAGAAGGCTGGGCTGTGCCCTGATTGGCTGCTGTTTCAGCTGAGGAGGACCAGCCTCTAGCGACAGGAGCAAGGGAGGACATTTGATTTACTGGGCGGGTCAGGAAGATCTGCATTGGCTATCCAGGAGATTGAGGAGGCTGGGCTGTGTTCTGATTGGCTGCTGGTGCAGCTGAAGTGGTCCAGCCCCTAGTGACAGGAGCAAGGAAGGACATTTTATTGACAGGGTGGGTCAGGAGGATCTGCATTGGCTGTCAGTTTTATAACCCACCCACCACCCATAGAGGGAGTACGGCTGAGACTCGTAGAGGGTGCGAAGTGCTTGGGACTATTTAGGGGACTGGGCTGGGGAATGATTATTATTATTATGGCAATTGTTGTCACAGACCAAATTGTATTTAATCTACTGTAGAATCCTTGTTTAACCCACCCTTTCCTTCTACAGGGCTTTGCCTCCTAAATAAAGCCCATGTAAACCATTGATAGATGTGTTGGTGTCCTTAGGTCCAGATATAGGGCAGGTCATCAATGAACCAGGGCAGTAGGACCCAAACAATCCAATGGTTCTTCCAGGGGTGGCGCTACATAAACGTGCAATAAACATGACAGTGTTTATTTTTCCATTGTAAGTCATAAGCAGGAGATTTAACAAATGTTTTATCAGTTTTCCTTCTTGCTATGGCATGAAAAAAACATGTTTCATCCCTTCAGATGATCATTAGGTCTGTAATCTGTCTGCATTCCAGCTGTGGGCAGCTATAGAGTGTTCTCTTGTCTGGGTCTGAGTATCACATCTCAGGCCTGCTGGAAATTGCATACTGAATGGCGGCTTGACAAAACAAAGGAGAACTGATTTAATCAGACAACTTACCCTTTAAGTTAAGGATTTTAACATTTAAAGTCCTGCGGGACAGAAGATTAGTCTGGCACTTGTAAATCCTCGCTAAAAGGAACAACATGCAATGCTTTCTCATAAACCATTTCATTCAGCACATTTGTTACAAAGTTAACCTGCTATACTGATCTTTTTTTTTCCTCCATCAATAATCTTTTTTAATCAATGTTTAATACGGACTTTTGGCTTAAAGAGGAATTAAACTGCAGGACAGGAGAAACTATTTTGGACCACCAGTAGCTTTTTTGCCAAAATGTGTAGAAAAAAATATGCACAGCATAGGTGCTGCAAATAAAAGCAAAACATGTTCCAAACATGAAACATATGCCTAATGCCATGTACACACGAGCGGAATTTCCATCGGAAAAATCTTGGATGGTTTTTCCAACAGAATTCCGCTCAAGCTTGGTTTGCATACACATGGTCACACAAAAGTTCTCTGAACTTTCGACCATCAAGAACGCGGTGACATACAACACTACGACGAACCGAGAAAATGAAGTTCAATGCTTCCGAGCATGCATCAAATTGTTTCCGAGCATGCATGTTTTTTTGCGTGTCGGAATTGCATACAGACGAACAGAATTTCCGTCAAGAACTTTTTCCATCTGAAAAATAGAGAACCAGTTCTCAATCTTTTGCTGGCGGAAATTCAGACAGAAAAAGTTGGATGGAGCATACACACGGTGGGAATCTCCGACCAAAAGCTCACATTACACTTTTTTTGACGGAAATTCCGACCATGTGTATGCAGGATTACCCTTAAAAGAGGGGGAAATCATACTTACCTAGTAAGTGTGGGAAAGGAAAATCATACTTACCGATGCTACATCTGTCTCCTGCCAGCTCTAATACTGAGAACCGAGCAATCAAACATTGCTGATCACTCGGTTTTCCGAGCTCCCTGAGCAGAGAGCTGGTGACTGACTGCTCTGCCTCCCCATGCTCACTGGAGCGCTGGGTTGTGGAGGGGCAGAAGCGGCTGGCTCAGGCTCTCAGCAATTCACTGGGAGGCTGAGCCGGGTGCCGGTGCAGGCATTTGGATGGATCCCGACGGTATGGTTGTGATCTTTCCTGTGCCTGTACTGCTGTCTGCTGAAAATGGGTCAAAGGAGTGCAGAATGGCCTGCAAGAGAAGTACAGCCAAATGAGCTTTGGTTGTGCTTTTCCTTTAACATGACAATATCAATAAGCTTAAAGCAGTATTAAACCTAAAGGCAAACATTTATTACATTGCAGCTTACCAATTCTTACATGATGGCATGTAACATGTAACATACTGTATTACAAAAGCCTTTAAAACTGAGCCCAAAACGTAGCTGTAAATGTTTCAGTCAGATTTTTCGATATTCCTGTTCTTTTATCTTTCTATTTGTATATTCAAAATATGATGAATTGTATGAGCAGACAGACATGTGCAGTTTGTTTCATTCCAAATTTGTTTTTTAACAAATTTTGACAAATTCGTTAATTCGGAAATATCTGAATTAACAAAAACTCGTTTAATGAACTTTTCCAAAAATTCGTAAATTCGAATATTTGAAAATCCGTAAATTAGAAAAAATGTGTAAATTAGAAAAATAGTAAATTCATAAATTCATAAATTCAAAAATTCGTAAATTTGGAAATTCGAAATTCTGAAAATGTAAAAATCTGAAATAATACCTAATAATAACTTAACTATTACTAACTATTAAATTATAGGTATTCAAATTTTGCTGTTAGTGAACGTAGCAAATACGAATTTATCCAAAGTTAGTAATTATCTGAAATAATGAATGCCGCATCTAAACAAATAGAAGGGAACAAATTATTAATAATAATAAAGAATAATAATAATAATAATAAAACATTTTTATTATTATTATTGTAATTCATTATTATTAATTCATTATGTTCCATTTGTTTAGATGCGACATTCCTTATTACATTACAATTTTTTCACATTTTTTCAAATTTATGAATTCTTTCAAATTTACTAATTTATGAATTTTTCAAATTGCGATCATAACAAATGACCCGAAAAACAAAAAAGATTGAATAAAAAAATAAATGAAACGAAAACAAACACATTTTTCGTCAGTGCACATGTCTAAGTATGAGTATTTTTCAATCACCTTTAACCACTTCAGCACGGGAAGGATTTACCTCCTTCCTGACCAAGCCCTTTTTTGCGATACTGCACTGCATCGATTTAACAGACAATTGCGCGGTCGTGCGACGTTGCAGCCAAACAGAATTGACATCTTTTTTTTCCCACAAATTGAGCTTTCTTTTGGTGGTATTTGATCACCTTTGCGGTTTTTATTTTTTTCGCTATAAACAAAAAAAGAGCGACAATTTTGAAAAAAAAGCAATATTTTTTATTTTTTGCTATAATAAATATCCCCAAAAAATATATATATATTAAAAAAAAACTTCTTCCACAGTTTAGGCCAATATGTATTCCTCTACATATTTTTGGTAAAAAAAATCACAATAAGCGTATATTGATTGGTTTACGCAAAAGTTATCGCGTTTACAAAATAGGGGATAGATTTATGGCATTTTAATTAATATATTTTTTTATTAGTAATGGCTGTGATCTGCGATTTTTATTGTGACTGCGACATTGCGGCGGACATATCGGACACTTTTGACACTATTTTGGGACCCTTCGCATTTATAAAGCGATCAGTGCTATGAAAATGCACTGATTACTGTGCAAATATTACTGGCAGGGAAGGAGTTAAACACTAGGGGGCGATCAAGGGGTTAACTGTGTTCCCTGGATGTGTTCTAACTGTAGGGGGGATGGGCTCACTAGAACATGACAGAGATCACTGCTCCCGATCACTGGGAGTAGTAGATCTCTGTCATGTTCCTAGGCAGAACAGGGAAATGCCTTGTTTACATAGGCATCTCCCTGTTCTGCCTCTTTGTGCCACGATTGCAGGCCACCGGTGGACATCGAGTCCGCAGGAATCGTGGGCATGCTCCCGGGCCCGCTAGCCGCAGTTGACGCAGCAACGTACGGATAGGTTGTTTTGCGCACCCGTACCACTTTGCCGACGTATATCGGCGTGAGCCGGTCAGAAAGTGGTTAATAGATTTAATCTAAGTCAAATAAGAAGATGCATTAAAATGGACCTTTCAGCAACAAGTCTGCATGAATATGTTCCTGATGTATGACAACATACAATAACAGTTTCTTTTACAAACATTTAAAGTGCAGCTCCACTTGTTTGTACTCTCCCCCTCCACTACCACATTTGGCATTTTTTTTTGGGGGGGGACAGGTACCTGGTTTTCATAGGCTCCCTCTCCCACTTCTGGCTCAGATCTCCACGGTAATCTATGAGCATGTTCGGACCCTTCTCCTTCCCCCTGCAGCTTTCTGGCTCACACACAGCTCCCAGAAGACTGCAGGACCATTCAAAAAGCACAGCGCGACTCGGACATGCGAAGTTGGAAACAATGCTGGTGCCTGCACCCAAAGCCAATTGAAGAATCAGCTCGGGTGCTGACATGACTGGATTCTTATATTAAACATCAGCAGCTACAGTATTTGTGGCTGCTGACTTCTAATTGTTTTTTGTGGGAGACTGGAGCTCTTCTTTAACATCTTTGACCATTAAAAACTTTCAGGCCAATGGCTATATGTTGCCCGATGATGTCATCACGCCTTCTGCATGTAACTGGTAGGGTGATGGGGTGGTCCTCATGTCCTCCATGTTTCCCATCTCGTTGGGTGCCAAGCAAGGGTCACATGAGAGGCCTACCCAGGGGTGAGCTTTTCTGGGCTACGCTAGGCATTTTGTATAGGGTCACTGACATGCACACGGGGTACCTTTTACTTAAACCACACTCACGACCCAGGCAGATGACTAAACATGAACGAACTCTAGTAAATTCTCTTGATGTAATTAGCATCACCACAGTTACTTGTGCATTTAGGAGGAACAGGCAGAGACCTAGTAATATTCTCTTGTTCAGCATATTCTGAGGACCTCATAAGAGTGAATATCCCAATAACATCCCTAGAGTATCTAATAGACAACTCCTCATTCACTAATTGGCATACAGCAGGCATCCGCCACATAGACGATCTTTACATAGCCAACCCCCCCAAATCCTTTCCACAACTCCAAACCAAGTTTCACTTTGCAAACAATGATTTCTATCTCTACACTCACACTATCCACTGTATATCCCATTTACCCAATTCACCTTCTAATATCCCCTGTCGAGCATGGAACTAATACCATTCACCTCCATCATCTAGGAAAGGTATCTCACTTTTCTACAACCTACTTCAACAGAAAACTGACTTCATAATAAATGCAATCAATCATAGGGAAACAGATCTGGAACATAACTTTTCAACCATTCAATGGACACAGGCATGTAGAGCGACATTTAAAGCTACACGTTGGGATGGGAACTCTCCCAAAAACTATTACTCAGATGGTACACCAGATAGACTTTCCCACTTCAAAGGGAACTCCTCCAATAAATGCTGGAGGAACTGTGATCAAAACGGAGACATACTTCACATACTCTGGGGATGCCCTAAACTCAAGCCTTTTTGGCATGCCATTATGACCCTATTATCCACAATATCTCAAACCCAAATTACCATCACTCCGGGTTTAGCACTACTAAATCTAAGCATAAAATCCCTGCCACCCACCAAATAGCACATAACCATACACCTTTTCCTAGCTGCAAGACTCACCATAGCTAGACATTGGAAAACACTCACACCTAACGCCTTACTAGAGACCATAGAATTGACTACCACTCACCACTCTTATGAACTCATGATGGCGGCCAGCAGTGGGAAATTACAAGAAACAAAAAAAAAAAATGGTATCTGTGGGAATCCTGGAACCTAGACAACAATTAACCAACCTACAGACCCGGTTTGTTCAAAAGTTTATTGTTCAAAAGTTTACTGATCTAGAATTTATAGCTTTTAGCCGTGAGAATTACGAACCTTCATGAAGTTTCATTTCCCCTCTACTCCATGTATACTTTTCCTATTGATATCAGATAAGATCAGAATAAAACCAACGTATGATGGGATGTGGCTTCTCCTCCCAAAACACAGCAAGTTCCCTAACGGGTTGTCCGGGAGTGAGAACCAACTTCCCCCTTAACTAAAGCCTTACATCAGCTATGACTCCATAGGTCTGTAAAGGTTTTGTATCTGTTTATTTTACTTATATATCCTTGATATATATATCTACACCTAACTAATGTATCTTACCTATTGCAACTTAATGTACAATGAACAATGTACGCAATGTTTCTTTATACATTTACAAAACCAATAAAAATTATTGAAGAGAAAAAAAAGAAAACTCCTGTTATGAAAAAAAAAAGAAGTAAAAACTATTAATCTTACTTGCACGCATCTTAGAAAAGATATCAGCCCAATTAAAAAACCCTGAATCTTTCTGTTCCCTACAAGATAAATGCATATAAGGTTATAACTTTTTTCTCTTAATGTACACATTGAGTACGTGTTAACAAGCATTGCTGCCTATTTTCTATTTTCTGTGTTCATTTAAAGTAGATTATATTTCTTGGAGTTGCCCGCAGAGGTGATTATGTTTTTCTCTGCATTCTCCTTCATTTGGTTAAAGCAGAATTATATTCTAAAAATTCAGATGGGCTTTATTATCTATAAACCATGCATGGCGTTTACTAATGCCGTTTCCTTTGGAAAGCAGATATTCCGGAACGTATAGCCAAATATGAAAGACGTCAGTGCAGTTTACAGTTTTTGAGATAATTAGCTGTTTAGACATCTTTTCTGTGCTTAAAGGTACTAAATTTAAAAAAAAAAAGTAAAAATAAAATGTATGGATGTTTTTGTTTTTGAATACACAAAGAACAAACATAGTTCCAGAATATCTGCAGAATTGAAATAAAAATGTTTTTGTGGTGTATTTTACATGTTCTGTACATATGAACATAAGGTAGCACACAATGGGGTTGATTCACTAAAGGTAAATAGTCTGTTCAGTTTGCAAGGAAATTATTCCTTAGCTTAGTGAATGAGGCGAAGCTCTGCTGACTTCCATCATGAAATCATGTGTAAAAAATGTTTTATTTTATTTTACTTGTATGTAATTGGACATTCCTCACAAAGTGAAAAGCCTATTTGCCTTTAGTAAATTGACCCCAGTAAAGCAGCAGCTCAGCTCATCCTGCACGCCCACCTTCCTATCAGTGATTCTAAAGCTAGTCATACATTATGCAATTGTCTTGTACAATTTTCCTTTAGATTTACCAAAATCATATAATATGAGGTCAAACCTAAACATCTGTATGCAATTAGGCAGGCCATTGCACTACATAGTTAATGGTAAATCTAAAGGAAATAGAATCAGTAAATTGTATAATGTATTTTTCAGCTTAAAGTTTCACTAAACGCACATCAGAAAAAAAAAAACTATCAATAATTGGTGTATTACAGCCCTCAAAATTTCCACTCGCCTGCTTGCAGTATTTAAGTGGAAATCAGCTAAGGGCGAGTGTAAAGCAGCATCGGGGGAGGGGGGTGCTTGCTACCGGAAGGCGGGGTTGAATGGGAGCCAATTCTTCTCCCAGCCTCCACTCCCTTTCATTCTCTTAGCAGGGCCGGCAAAGAATTAGATGAGGTGGGGGCGAGGAGGGGGATTTGGGCAGGAGCTGCCAAAGTTAATAACCAATAATGATTGGTTGCTCGGACCGCCTAGCAACCAATCACCAACGTGTTAATAGGAAAAGTTAACTTTGGCAGCTCCCGCTCCCCTGTCCAGTGCTGTGCTATGCTGCAGGTCTCTCTGCATCCTAAATCAGTGAACGTGTCATTCATTCATTTTTATTTTTATAATGCAATATTTAATATAGAATAAAAATATTTACTTAACAAGACAGTAATGATGTGTACAGTGCCTGTAGTAGCCAATCATATTTTATCCTTATTGTATTTATCACAGTCAGATCAATGAAATATGCTTTATTTTAATACACAGTGGTAAATGACAGCCTATTCCCTCCCTCCTCCTCCATGCCCACCAACCAGCTAAACACAATGGGGGGTGGGATATTACATGTAGCTTACTGGAGGCTTCACCTCCCTCTTATTCTTACACACAGGCTGGAAAGGCTTGACACAGCCCATGACTGGAAGAAACACCATGTTATTGGCAAAAAAATAATGAAGATTTGATTTCAAATATATTTTTGTATGACAATTTAAAACAGTTTATTGATATAAATTATTTATTTTTACTCTGTATTTCAAAGGCTTTTTTTTATTATTATTTGAACATGTGACCAGCGGCAGAGGACTAGAAGCTTCTCTTGATTATGTTTCCCGGCAGACAGACTGGGAGAGAGCTGGGTCATGTGACAGCTGTATATCAATTAGGAAAAAGGTACTTAGATGTTTTTTTTTTTTATTAAAATTATTACAGTGCCGTCATCCATATACAGAAATAGATGGGACAAGGTAAATTAAACAGTTTATGTTTAGCATCATTTTAAGGCTTCTAACATCTTTTTTTTAATGTTTCTTTGGAAAGTTAACAGACTATTTGCCTTTAATAAATTAACCCCAATGTCTGCTTAGCTCCTGCATTTCTGAAACATTAGTTGCACCCTTTAAGACCCCTTTCACACCGAGGGCATTCTGCAGGCACTATAGCGTTAAAAATAGCGCATGCAATCTGCCCTCAAACAGCTGCTCCATTGTCTTCAGTGTGAAAGCCCGAGGGCTTTCACACTGGAGCGGTGCGCTGGCAGGACGTCAAGAAAAGTCCTGCCAGCAGCTTCTTTGGAGCAGCGTGTTTACCGCTCCTCCACCGCTGCTCCCCATTGAATTCAATGGGGCAGTGCGGCTATACCGACGGCAAAACGCCAATATTGTGGCGCATTGCGGGTGGTTTTAACCCTTTCTTGGCTGCTAGCGGGGGTTAAAAGAGCCCCGCTAGCGGCCGAAATGTGCCCCAAATCCATCGGTAAGGGCGGCACAGTGTGAAAGGGGTCTTATTCTCCTCGAAGGCAAACTTTTCAAAGCTGCCTTACAACAATAAAGTTGCCCATATACAGGCAAGGTACAGATGCCACTAACTTTTCCACCCAAGAGATGTGTACATTCTGATTTTGTTTTCAAAGATGCATATGTGTATATTAGGGCTGCGGAAATTAACGATTAATTCCACGATTAATCGTTAATTTTATTGATCAATCAAAATTCTTTTGATCGGTACTCACCTCTCCGCCGGCTTCCGGGTCTTCAGGGAGTTCCATTGGAGATCCGGTGACGTCACAGACATCTACGTCACCGGACTCCTCCCCCCTTCCCCAAGTGCCTCCGTCTGCTAAAGAAGGGAATGGGGGAGGAGTCATATACATATTTTCATTTTTTTTAATTAAAAAAGGCTTACGTAGTATTGCATAAATCAGTATTTTACATTTTAGGAATGCGAGGTAATAAAACGGAGGTTAACACTGCACAAAATTATTACTGCTGCAAGCAAAAAAAGTATGATGGTTAATTTACCTTAAGGTGGCAACTTGCACATATTTTAAAGAAAGTTGTGCGTCAGGTAAACACAGTTTTATGTTTCAGTTGATAATCATTGCATTGTTCAGTACAAATTCCTTGCTGGGGTGGTGGCTGGCTAGTTTATGGACTCAAAATACCATCAGCCTCTTTCCGGTTTTTATTGGTGGCTGAGTGGACATTGGGAAGATTTCCCCCCACACTTCTTTTAGTAAAGAGAAAGCTCCCAAAACAGGGACACTTAAAAGATTTTTTTTTTAGTATTATTTTTTGTAGAGTAGAGAGTAGAATTAAACTAATGCAGGCCATACAGTCGAATTTTGAATGAATTTTCTTTTCAAAATCAGAATGTTTGTTTTTTTGTGATCCGATGATGCCATCATTGATTTTCGAATTTCGGCTGACCAAGCCTTCAATTTCAGCACATGTTGCTACACAAAAGAATTTTCGTGGCTGGGAATCTTCTTTTCTCTCCGTAAATCTTCTTTTCTTATTACATTTATCGCACGATTCTCCCATCATTGATTAGAAAATCGTTTGTTTTTCTAAAAATTTCCAACATGTCCGATTCCTAAAATTTGATTGCCGCACGAAAATCGTCCATTGTTGCAGCCCACTAATGGTGCGAAATTCATACGAAAATTCTTTCATATGATTTTTGAAAGAAAATTCTTACGAAATTCGAACCGTGTTTGGCCGGCATAACTTTCTACGTTTTTCTTAAAGTTTAATAAAAAAAATTACTTACGTCAGTGCAACAGTGTGAGTTTATAACGTATTTGTGTGAACTGTCAAGTTAAGTCATGGATTGTGGAAACTAACTAGTGTCGGGTGATTGTATATAGTGTTTACCACATTTACCACTGACTAATGCTGAGTTGCAATGCAAGGAGATCAGCTAAAAGTAGTTGGATCTGTATGTGCGTTATAATTAATCAAAATTATTTGATTTATCAATTTTAAAAAATCGATTAATCGAACATGAAAATTTTAATCAGTAACAGCCCTAGTGTATATGTATATGTTTATATATTGGTTGCAAAGCCATTTCTACTGTCTGCTGGATGATATGAATGGATAACACCTGCCCAGGGTTCTCGTGGTTTTCAGATTTGGCCATCATTGGTCAGCTCACAAGGACCTCTCTACTTTATAATGCAGCACTACCCCCATAGGCTTTAAATGGTTCTTTCCCACACAGTGCAATGGTAATTAGGTAAACTTTTTTAACTTTGTTGTTGTTACAGTGCTTGAAAAAGTACTCATACCCCTTAAAAAGTTTCCATATTTTGTCATGTTACAATCAAAAACATAAATGTGTTTTATTGGTATTTTTGTGATAGACCAACACAAAGCGGCACATAATTGTGAAGTGGAAGGAAAATGATGAATGGTTTTCACATTTTTTACAAATAAATATGTGAAAAGTGGGGTTTGCATTTGTATTCAGCCCCCCGGAGTGAATAATTTGTAGAACCACCTTTCGCTACAATAACAGCTGAAAATTTTTTGGGGATGTCTCTACCAGCTTTGCACATCATAGAGACTACATTTTTGCACATTCTTCTTTGCAAAATAGCTCAAGCTCTGTCAGATTGGATGGAGAGTGTCTGTGAACAGCAATTTTCAAGTCTTGCCACAAATTGGATTTAGGTCTGGGTATTTGACTGGGCCATTCTAACACATTAATATGCTTTGATCTAAACCATTCCATTGTAGCTCTGGCTGTATATTTAGGGTCGTTGTCCTGCTGGAAGGTGAATCTCTGCCCCGTCTCAAGTCTTTTGCAGACTCTAACAGGTTTTCTTCTAAGATTGCCCTGTATTTGGCTCCATCCATCTTCCCATCAACTCTGACCAGCTTCTCTGTACCTGCTGAAGAAAAGCATCCCCACAACATGATGCTGCCACCACCATGTTTCATACCATGTAGTGTTCAGGGTGATGCAGTGTTAGTTTTGCGCCACAGATAGCGTTTTACTTTTAAGCCAAAAATTCCAATTTTGGTCTCATCTGACCAGAGCACCTTCTTCCACGTGTTTGCTGTGTCCTCCACATGGCTTCTCGCAAATTGCAAATGGGACTTCTTATGGCTTTCTTTTAACAATGGGTTTTTTCTTGCATCACTGTTTTGGACCGAACCAGATACGTTCGGTACTTTTCTTTCTGTCCCCCTGGCCAAATTAACCTTCAATGTAAAAGTGTGCACACTTGAAGCAAATTACTGACACATACACAAGTTCAGTAGATTGATACTTCTGCTTTTATTACTTCCTGGACCCCGGCTAATATACCGTGAGATGGATATTTTGTTATCAAATCAAATATCAAATAAGACAAGTGTATGCAGACCACAAGATATACATAATCATTATTGTGACAAAGTATAAGCTTTTAGCTGGGTTATATCTATATAAGGGAATAGCAGACTATCATAGCTAAATAGGGTGTCTTGTTTCCAGTTCTTGAAAACAGGCGCAATCTTCTTTTAACTTGTTCTTAACGCTTGCAATTCTGTTCCACAAAAAGGGGGGGTAAGCTGGCAGACATCTAATGCCTCGTTTCCACTGAGCGGATCGGTTTGGTTCGGTACGGTACGCTATTTTGGGTGTTTCCATTATGAAAGCGGCCCATACAACCGAACCGTTCCATTCAGGGTCCTGCTTCAGATGTGGGGCCATAGAAAATTGAACGGTTCGGTTAGGGCGGAGCTACGATACATTCCACTGATTGGCTGACAGAAAACCCTCTGCTGTGCTATGCTGAGGCATTTTTTCTAAACCCTGTATGGCCCCTTGTGGTCCCACTTGCAGTGGAAACGCTCACCAGATTAGATCGGACCATTCTAGGCCATTCAAACTGTACCGACCCAAACCGATCCACTCAGTGGAAACGAGGCATTATTGAATATGGTTAAGGCTGATAGCTGAGAAAGAGAGATAAGCACTTATATCTATATGGTTATATTTGAAATAGTCATTTCACCATAACACTCACAATCACATCCATTACATCACTAATAGTTGTCCAGATTCTCCCACCTGAGCTGTGGATCTCTGCAGCTCCTGGCGTGTTCCTTGGCTTTCATGATGCTGTTTGTTTACTAAGGTTCATTAACAAACCTCTGAGGGCTTCACAGAACAGTTGTATGTATACTTAGAATAAATTACACACATGAGGACTCTATTTACTAATTAGGTGAATTCTGAAGGCAATTGAGTCCACTAGATTTTAGTTAGGGGTAGCAGAGTAAAGGTGGCTGAATACAAATGCATGCTGCACTTTTCAGATATTTATTTGTAAAAAAATAAAAAAAAACATTTATCACTTTCCTTCCACTTCGCAATTATGTGCCATTTTGTGTTGGTCTATCATATAAAATCCTAATAAAATAAATTTACATTTTTGGTGGTAACATGACAAAATGTGAAAAATGTCAAGGGGTATGAATACTTTTTCAAGGCACTGTACATAATTGTTTACTGGATCACAATTGCTAGACATTAATTGGTTTTACAAATTGTTCTTTAAGTTTTCATTTGAGCGTAAAAGTCACCAGCAACGTCATCTCGTGGGACAAAAGCACAAAGCCCCCATCAGTTTGCAAAATAGCTTATACACAGTGGCTTTCTTTATTCACTGCTTATGATGCATTTTTAATCACAGGGCATAGCTGAGAAAGCACACATAAATATTTTACTAATTGCTGATGATAATAGAGTCTATTTATTATCTATCTCCGCAAATGAGCAAAAATGATCTACTCATTTCCCTCGCTAACTGGAAATACGGACGGCCAAAATCAATTCAGCACTGGTACGATGCTGCACTCTTTGCAGAAGACAAAAGATAATAATTACTTTGCTGGACAGACTTGACTGGAGCATAAATCAAAGAAAAAGATAAAACTCCTGCCTATAATTAAATAAAAATTATGAAATTAACTTAGCCACTTGCTACATCTTAGTGCTTTTAATATTCCTATAGATAGGATTATTGATTGATGGGGTGTATATAACCTGTCATGGGGCTTGAATGCTATACAAATACAGACTGAAAATAGCTGTTCATTTCTTGTACAGTGTAATTTTCCATGCATTCACAGAGCCCTCGCGTTTTACATAATTGTTAGGATAAGAGGCTGTCTGGGGGAGAAGACATTGTCTTGCGTCTTTCTTTACTTTTATCAGGAACACAGTTACAAAACAATGAAACTGTATTATAATAATAATACGATAATAATAGGAAAAGGAATTACTTTGCTTTTCTTTTAATTTGGGAAAAACAGTCAAATATTCTGTGCAGACCTACTATAATTACCAATGCTGCATTTTTTTACCCAATGGCAGGTGTATGGGTGTATTTGGCCTGCTGTAGCCAAATAGCAGCACAGCAAAGCAGGCAAAACACAACCTCCTAGCAGTCATCCACTCTGGAAAAAATAGGTGCATCTTACCCCAAAAACAAAAGTTCTATATAGTGCATACTACCTAAGAATGAATTCACACATAAGGGGTTGATTTACTAACGCCAAATAGACTGTGCACTCTGCAAGTGCAGTTGCTCCAGAGCTTAGTGAACAAGGTAAAGCTTCACTTTGCAAAGAATACCCAATCACATGCAAGGGAAATTAAAAAAAAATGCATTTTTGCTTGCACGTGATTGGATGATGGAAGTCAGCAGAGCTTCTGCTCATTTAATAAGCTGTGGGGCAACTGCTCTTGCAGAGTGCAACTGTAATTTGTAAAGTGCACACCCTATTGGCCTTTAGTAAATCCACCCCATTGTGTGGTGACAGGCATTTTACTGCATTGCAAATTGCCTGTCACCGCAAGAGCACACAAAAATTGTGTCCAATTCACACTGCAACGCAGTACAGAGCTGTACTGCAGAGCATGTGCTATCAAATGCAGACATGCTGCTTTTTATTACATCGTACTGTACAGGATCGCATGTCACTGTACAGCACTGCAGACCATTGTGCTGCTGTACAGTGACATGAGTAAAGCGTATTTTTTATACACTTCAAATAAAGTTGAATAAGGGAAAAAAAAGATGGAGAATTGCACACCACATTGCCCCCTACTGCAGCCAGAATAGACAGCTTCTGGAGAGGAAACTGCATAGGTTTACCTCTGTTGCAGCTTTACATTGTGTGTGAACTTGCCTTTAGGTGTGGTTGTTGTATTTTTATTTTTTTTACTTTTCACCTGATACTCCTGCCAGTAACACATTTTCTGTCCTAGAGTGTCAAAGCTCGCTGACTGTTCTGTATCTATAAAGAATTAGCAGTTACACTCACCTGGCTGCTCACCTGATTTAAACTGGCCATAGACTGAGTGGTTTTGGCCGATTCCAGATAAACCAGCCCACAATTGGCTTCATGGGTGGTTCTGTTGCCACCCTTCCACCCAACAGTTTTCGACTGAAAAAATAAAGAAAATTGTTGGCTGAACAACTATATCCAATCAGATATTCCTTTGAGTGTCAAGTCCACCCTTTAGACTTTGACTATCAGACTCTTCACAAGTTTTAAGCCTGTTTTGTATTTTATTCTTTTGTTTTATGAAAGATCTACTGCACTTCACACTGGTTAAGTGGAAGGCGATCTGGCTCCTTTTGGAACACCACCGTCAGGTTAAATTTTCTCTTTGCCTCCAAGCCCTATTCCATAGAAATCATTGTTTGTACTGATTATGGTGAACAAGCCCGAACCAGAGGCAAGTGTAATAATAATTTGGAATAAATGCTGTCCCTGTGTTGTAAACCAATGCATTATTTATTTGTAGAAAGTTTTCACAATTACAATAGGCAGAAAAACATAGAAATACACAAGATACATGGACCTAACCATTCACGTACATATTCAGAAAGGGTACTGTTAGGATACCACCATAAGTCTAGGTCTAAAATATGAAAAAGGAAAAAGGGAGAGGGGTAAAAGAAAGGGTGGGGGGAAAGAGGCAGCACCACCAGCGGGAGGAGTAACAAGAGTACACCTATCGTCTAAATAAATTATGTTCCTCCAACAAATGGGGTTCAAGAATGTCAAGGGTCGACAATGAAAGGAGAGTGTAGCAGTGCACAAGATTATTACACCTAAATCTTTTTGGATTCATCCGTACAGGAAAATGCAAGCTGTATTCAGCTGTAAGGAAAATTCAGTTGTATCTTTGAGCGCACTAGTCAGACCTTCCATTTCCTTAATGTCCTCCACTTTCTGGATCCATTGTTGTAGAGTAGGCGGGTGCACTGACTTCCATAAAGGCGGTATACATGCCCGGGCAGTGTTAACGAGGTGTCTCACCACAGATTTTTTATATGTGGACAGTGTTACTTCATTGTGGTGCAGTAGGTAAAAGGAAGGTGTGAAAGGTAAAGTCCTGTCAGTAAATTTTTACGTGATCACATGTACACCGTTCCAAAAAAGTACTGAGAACCTGGCAGGACCAAAATAGATGTAACATGTCCCCTCTTTCAGCATCACACCTCCAACATGTTTCAGGCACAGAGGGATAAATATAGTGCAGTAGCGTTGGGGTGCGGTACCACCGGGTTAATTTTTTTTTCTCCAATTCCTGAAATTTATTGCATGTAGATTATTAAAAGGAGAGGGTCAAGATCTTTTTGCATTCTGCTGGGGTCCTGCATAGTTGAAGGTCATTTTCATATTTGTCTAGATACCTAAGGGGGGATCTGAGAAGATTTTGTGAGTAACAGTTTGTAAAAGGGGGAAAGGGCATGTCTGGATATCTCTTCATTCTGGTACTCCTTTTCATAGGTAGTCAATGGTCTCGTGAAGGAAGGGGCTGCTGGCAGGGAGTGCAGGAAGTGAAAGAGTTGAAGCATAAACCAATAGGTTTAGATGCATGGTTGGCCCAGGGGCAAAGATGAATGATTTTCAGGGCTCCACCCATTATCCTGAGAGGGATGTAAACCCCTATTTTCTGGTGTATTGACCATGATTCCCCAGGGGGCTGAAAACAGGCTCTATTGTTGTCACTGGTGCATAGAATAGAGAACCGGTAGTCAGAGTCTGCTGTGAGTAATTTACTATTTAGAGTAACTTTACAATTTTTTTATGTAATATTCAGCTAACAATTTAGCAAAGTGGGGTGGGGAGTCAATAAATGAGAGAAAGTGTTCATCTCTTCCACACTCCATCTCCGGGTTTCTCCCTCTGTGTGCGGACACCAGCTTCCTGCTTTCTCCATGACACAGCCAATCACAGATGTCTTAAATGGTTGCTTAGGCTAGTAGCTGGACTCCTTATGCTCCCTAGTGCCTTCTTGCATTGTCTCAGTGACCCCAGTATTCCCTAGTGTCATCCCCTTTACATGTAGGTAAGTGATTCCTGTGTATTCCAGCCTGTATCAAGACTTGTGATCTCTATGTACTCCACCTGTACCTTGTGCCTGTACCTCCAAGCCTTTTCCTGTGATCTTCTTGTTCCCCAGTCGACAACCTGCTCCATGTACTTCTGCTAGCATCCAGTCTTCCTTCACCACTATGTCTTTCTCTCTGCATACTAGTCAGCTACCTGCTATTCTGCACCAGTTGGATTCCCTGTGAGTGCAAGCCAGTATCTCCTTACCTGCACATACAGTGGGCAAAATAAGTATTGAACATGTCACCATTTTTCTAGGTAATTATATTTCTAAAGTTGCTATTGACATAAAATGTTCTCTACATGTCGGCAACAACCCATGCAATCTATATATACAAAGAAACCAAAACAAATAAGTTCAGAAATGAAGTTATGTGTAATAAAAATGAATGACACAGGGAAAAAGTATTGAACACATGAAGAAAGGAAGATACAAAAAAGGCATTGAAAGCCAATATACCAGCTAAACTCTTTCAGTAATTAGAAAACAATCCTGCCCCTGTCAGTGCAAATAATATGAGCTGATTCAGTTTCCCACTTGATGGCCTCTAAAAAGGTGTCTCATTACCAAGGTGTCACACAAGAAACATCTCATGATGGATAAAAGTTAATAGCTCTCTCGAGACCTTTGCAACCTTATTGTTGCTATACATACTTATGGAATTGGTTACAGAAGGATTTCTAAACCTCTGAATGTTTCAGTGAGCACTGTTGGAGGTCATAATTCAGAAGTGGAAAGAAGTGTAAAAAACATCATTTTACCATAAACCAGCCATGACCAGGTGCTCCTCGTAAGATTTCTGACATAGGAGTGAAAAGAATTATCAGAAGAGTTATCCAAGATCCAGGCCACTTGTGGAGAGCTTCAGAAAGACCTGGAATTAGCAGGTACAATTATTTCAAAGAAAACAATAAGTAATGCATTCAACTGCCATGAACTGTAAGCATGCGAACAAAGCAAGACTCCATTGCTGAAGAAAAAAGCATCTTGAAGCTTGTTTAAAGTTTGCTGCACAGCATTTAGACAAGCCTGTAAAATACTGGGAGATAATAGTCTGGTAAATGAGACCAAAACTGAACTGTTTGGATGCCATAATACACACCATGTTTGGAGGTCATCACGCTAAAAACACCCTCATAGCAACAGTGAAGTTTGGAGGTGGGAACATCATGGTCAACTTCATATTATTGAAGAAAGGATGACTGGAAAAATGTACCAAGACATTCTTGATAAAAAATCTGCTGCCATCTACCAGGATGATGAGGATGAAACGAGGGTGGATATTTCATCAAGACAATGATTCCAAACACAAAGCCAATTAAACACTCAATTGGTTTCAAAGAAAGAAAATAAAGCTGCTAGAATGGCCCAGCCAATCACCTGACTTTAAACCAATAAAAAATCTATGGAAAGAACTAAAGATCAGAGTTCATAGAATAGGCCCATGGAACCTTCAAGATTGGAGACTGTGTGGAAGAACGGGACAAAATCACACCCGTGCAATGCATGTGACTAGTTTCTCTGTACAGGAGGTGTCTTGAAGTTGTCATTCCCAACAAAGGATTTTGTACCAAGTATTAAATACATTTCAGTTAGCGTGTTTATTACTTTTTTCCTGTGTCATTCCATTTTATTATACAAAATTTCATTTCTGAAATTATTTGTTTTGGTTTCTTTGTATGTATGGATTGCATGAGTTGTTACCGACATGTGGTGAAAATTTCATGTCAATAGCACCTTTAGAAATATATTTACCTAGAATGGTGACATGTTCAATACGTATTTTACCCCCTGTATGCGCACTCCCAGTCTATGTTTTGCCTCTGTGTGTTCCCATGCAATCCTATCAGTTGGGACTGTGTTACCCACAGCCTTGTGAATCCTGCATTGCAGTACCCTGGTGAGTCAGAGGGCCACAATCTGGGAATCACCTGCAGCGTAACATCACCACATTCAGGAGCTTTGTTGAAGACGATTTCTTAGATTCTGCACCTCAGCCTTTCTTAGGGCTTTCATCATTGCTAAGTGTGCAGCAGGGGCGGACTGACCATTCGGTCACTCGGTCGCCGACCGAGGGCCCGACGTCAGGAGGGGCCCCATGAGCGGCTCAGTCAGCAGAGGAAAAAAGCCGCCCGCCGCACCGCATGAAAACCCCATCCTCCTGGATTTTTACAGCTCTCAGCACCGCGGCCAGCCCGCTGCCCGAGCAGACCTCGGCTTAGGCTGAGAGAGGCTCTGTCAGCAGGGAGGGGCGGAGCAGGGAGCTCCACTGACGCTCTGACCCTGCCCTGCCCCGCCCCTCCTCATGTAGTCTGAGTCTGAGCGTCTCTCCTGCACTTCTGAGAGCTCCGCTCTGGACCACAGAAATCCCCGCCCCTACCGATGAAAGCTCCACCCCCTCTCCTGGCGAAAGATCCGCCCCCTTTCCTGACGAAAGCTCCGCCCCCTACCGACGAAAGCTCCGCCCCCGGACCTCTGAGAGCGGGAGGTGAGCCCGAATGGTCAGGTAGGTTCTTCTGCCTACATTATATAAACGGCCTGTAGACCCCTTTTTTTTTGCTAAACCATCCCTGGAAATGTTGTTTACCCCCCTGTATAGCTGTGCATTGCTGAAAGTTTACATTTTAAAACTGGCTACCTGGTTATCTCCTGTAGTCGCATTCGCAGTCTGGTTATCTCCTGTAGTCGCATTCGCAGTCTGGTTATCTCCTGTAGTCGCATTCGCAGTGTCTGGTTATCTCCTGTAGTCGCATTCGCAGTGTCTGGTTATCTCCTGTAGTCGCATTCGCAGTCTGGTTATCTCCTGTAGTCGCATTCGCAGTCTGGTTATCTCCTGTAGTCGCATTCGCAGTCTGGTTATCTCCTGTAGTCGCATTCGCAGTGTCTGGTTATCTCCTGTAGTCGCATTCGCAGTGTCTGGTTATCTCCTGTAGTCGCATTGGCAGTCTGGTTATCTCCTGTAGTAGCATTCGCAGTCTGGTTATCTCCTGTAGTCGCATTCGCAGTCTGGTTATCTCCTGTAGTCGCATTTGCAGTCTAGTTATCTCCTGTAGTCGCATTCGCAGTCTGGTTATCTCCTGTAGTCGCATTCGCAGTCTGGTTATCTCCTGTAGTCGCATTCGCAGTCTGGTTATCTCCTGTAGTCGCATTCGCAGTCTATGGTTATCTCCTGTAGTCGCATTCGCAGTGTCTGGTTATTTCCTGTAGTCGCATTCGCAGTGTCTGGTTATTTCCTGTAGTCGCATTCGCAGTGTCTGGTTATTTCCTGTAGTCGCATTCGCAGTCTATGGTTATTTCCTGTAGTCGCATTCGCAGTCTGGTTATTTCCTGTAGTCGCATTCGCAGTCTGGTTATTTCCTGTAGTCACATTCACAGTCTCTGGTTATTTCCTGTAGTCGCATTTGCAGCCCCTGGTTATCTCCTGTAGTCGCATCCCCAGTCTGGTCATCTCCTGGAGTCGCATTCGCAGTCTCTGTTTATCTCCTGTAGTTGCATTCGCAGTCTTTGGTTATTTCCTGTAGTCGCATTCGGAGTCTCTGGTTGTCTCCTGTAGTTGCATCCCCAGTCTCTGGTTATTTCCTGTAGTCGCATTTGCAGCCTCTGGTTATCTCCTGTAGTCGCATTCGCAGTCTGGTTATATCCTGTAGTCGCATCCCCAGTCTGGTCATCTCCTGTAGTCGCATCCCCAGTCTGGTTATCTCCTGTAGTCGCATTCGCAGTCTGGTTATCTCCTGTAGTCGCATCCCCAGTCTCTGGTTATTTCCTGTAGTTGCATCCCCAGTCTCTGGTTATTTCCTGTAGTCGCATTCGCAGCCTCTGGTTATTTCCTGTAGTCGCATTTGCAGCCTCTGGTTATCTCCTGTAGTCGCATCCCCAGTCTGGTTATCTCCTGTAGTCGCATCCCCAGTCTCTGGTCATCTCCTGTAGTCGCATTTGCAGTCTGGTCATCTCCTGTAGTCGCATTTGCAGTCTGGTTATCTCCTGTAGTCGCATCCGCAGTCTCTGGTTGTCTCCTGTAGTCGCATCCCCAGTCTCTGGTTATTTCCTGTAGTCGCATTCGCAGTCTGGTTATTTCCTGTAGTCGCATCCCCAGTCTGGTCATCTCCTGTAGTCGCATCCCCAGTCTGGTCATCTCCTGTAGTCGCATCCCCAGTCTGGTTATCTCCTGTAGTCGCATCCCCAGTCTCTGGTTATTTCCTGTAGTCGCATCCCCAATCTCTGGTTATTTCCTGTAGTCGCATTCGCAGTCTGGTTATTTCCGGTAGTCGCATTTGCAGCCTCTGGTTATCTCCTGTAGTCGCATCCCCAGTCTGGTCATCTCCTGTAGTCGCATTCGCAGTCTGGTTATCTTCTGTAGTCGCATCCCCAGTCTCTGGTTATTTCCTGTAGTCGCATCCCCAGTCTCTGGTTATTTCCTGTAGTCGCATCCCCAGTCTCTGGTTATTTCCTGTAGTCGCATCGCCAGTCTCTGGTTATTTCCTGTAGTCGCATCCCCAGTCTCTGGTTATTTCCTGTAGTCGCATTTGCAGTCTGGTTATTTCCGGTAGTCGCATTTGCAGCCTCTGGTTATCTCCTGTAGTCGCATCCCCAGTCTGGTCATCTCCTGTAGTCGCATTTGCAGTCTGGTTATTTCCTGTAGTCGCATCCCTAGTCTCTGGTTATCTCCTGTAGTCGCATTCGCAGCCTCTGGTTATTTCCTGTAGTCGCATTTGCAGTCTCTGGTTACTTCCTGTAGTCATTTATGATATCTATGGCTATGCATATTTATTGAATCCATATTGAGCACTATATTTGATTGGCTGTTTGCTTCTGCTTAGGCCTGGCAAACACGCACAATCGCACATGATGATGACTTCACAATCACTTTAATTTTGGAAAGGTACCTGTTGTTGCACTTTCTTTAATGTAATTCTGTGACGAACGCATGTAGTTTGGGCAGTGCAAAATGTAGGAGGGGATTTGTGTGGGTGTGGCTTGAGTGTGGGTGGGAAAACATGAGCGGGGACAGGGGGCCCCAGGATCTCCTATTGCCCGGGGGCCCCATGAGTTGTCAGTCCGCCCCTGGTGTGCAGGCATGCCAAACTCTCTGTACCTTCTCTGTGGCTTTCGACACTTTCTGCCCCAGCCAACTACAACCAAGTCCTGGCCTACAAGTCTGCCTCTAGTGGGAGCGGATTCCTAATCCGTGACAGTCTGCTTTAAACGCTTCATCTTCCTGGTCAGCCCCCCTCAATGAGCAGTAAGAAAGCACCATCTCCATCCAATGAGCACGGGGCTGGCTAATGAAGTGCTAATGATAAACAAGGAAGTCGCTCAGTAGTCTTACTGGTAAAGGTGTTTTTTTTTGTTTGTTTTTTCAAACTGATTAGTCAAAATTTCATTTCTTTTGGCAGATAAACTAGTAAACAAACACTAATGCCGCTTACACACAAGCGGAATTTCCGACAGAAAGAGTCCGATGGGAGCTTTGCACCGTATATTCCGACCGTGTGTATGCCCCATCGGACTGTTTCCATCAAAAATTCAGACGGACTTAGATAGAGAACATGTTCTATATTTTTCCGATGGAACAAATTACTATCGGAAAAACCGCTTGTCTGTACGCTGTTCCTACGCACCAAAAACGACACATGCTCTGAAGCAAGTAGGAGATGGAAACTATTGGCTACTGGCTATTGAACTTCCATTTTCTAGACCCGTCGTACGTGTTGTACATCACCGCGCTCTGGACAGTCGGAATTTGGTGTGATCGCGTGTAAACAAGACAGCTTAAGTGGAAAAACCTTCAGAGTTTATTCCGACGGCAAAACCGGTCATGTGTACAGGGCAATACATCTACCGGCTACTTTATGAGGTACACCTTGCTAGTACCGGTTTGTACCCCCTTTTTCCCACCCCAGAACTGCTTTAATTCTTGGTGGCATAGATTCAACAAGGTGTTGGAAACATTCTTTAGGGATTTTGGTCATAGACATGATAGCATCACGCAGTTGCTGCAGATTTGTCGGCTGCACATCCATGATGTGAATCTCCCATTCCACCACATCTCAAAGGTGCTTTATTGCTCTAGTAAGAAAATATCCCCAACACCATTACACCACCACCACCAGCTTAAACTGTACAAAGCAAGATGGATCCATGCTTTCATGTTGTTTACGCCAAATTCTGACCCTACCATCTGAATGTCGCAGCTAAAACCGAGACTCATCAGACCAGGCAATGTTTTTCCAATCTTCCATTGTCCAATTTTGGGGAGCCTGTGTGAGTTGTAGCCTCAGTTTTCTGTTCTTAGCTGACAGGAGTGGTCTACTGCTGCTGTAGTCCATCTGCTTCAGGGTTCGATGTGTTGTGTGCTCAGAGATTGTATTCTGCATATCTTGGTTGTAAAAAGTGGTTATTTGGGTTGCTGTTGCCTTTCTATCATCTCAAACCAGCTTGCCCATTCTCCTCTGACCTCTGACATCAACAAGGCATTTTCATCCACACAACTGCAGCTCACTGGATATTTTCTTTTTTTCGGACCATTTTCGGAAAACCCGAGAGATGATTGTGCGTGAAAATGCCAGTAAATCAGCAGTTTTTTAAATAATCAGATCAGCTCGTCTGGCACCAACAGACCATGCCACATTCAAAGTAACTTAAACCCCCTTTCTTCCCCATTCTAAAGCTCAGTTTGAACTTCAGCAAGTTGTCTTCACCACGTCTAGATGCCTAAATGCATTGAGTTGCTGCCATGTAATTGGCTGATTAGCAATTTGTGTTATCAAGCAATTATACTGGTGTACCTAATAAAGTGGCTGGTGAGTGTATTTCAACCATACAGCAAATTAAGCAGTTTGCCTGGGGTCCTACTTTAAGGTATACTATAACTCTTTATTTATCCATTTCAGCAAAGCCGTTAACATAGCTTTAGGGCAATATTTCAGTATAGGTCCGCTTTATCCTTTCCTAAGAAAAATGAAATCAAAGAACGTAAGCTGTAAAATGTTGTGTTCTCACTAACATCATTTACATAGTTCATTTATATCCGTGTGAGGGGATTAATAAATCCTGTATTCAGGGTATAAACAGGGCCCATATAAATGCTAAGTAGATTTGCAGCTTGGAGCTTTGATTGAAAATCCTAATGGTAACACAGATTGCCTTCCTTTTACAATCCTAAAGATCTAGTAAAAACAAGCCCCGCGTTCCCGAGCCCCAGCTGACAAATGGGAAAGCGATGCTTGTGTTTCAACACTACCCTACAGACCTGGTAGCGGTTTCATTTAAAATCCAGGGCAGAATGTTTTTCAGGATGAAATTTGAAACTCACATTCACCTTTTACACATTTTCTTTTCGTGCTTTTTCCAGTATTTGGTAAATTTTCTTTCAGTTATTGTACAGATCTTCACTTTGCATGTCTTGCTCTTGCCCACTTTTCTTTTTTCCCCTATTCCCAACACAGGTGTCTTCACACAGACTTATAGTCTTTTTTTTTAAAGATTGAGTATGTCTTACCAGGTCTGCAAGATAAGGGATTGCTCTAGACCAGCCTTTCTCAACCAGGGAGCTGAGGCACCTTGAGGTGCCTTCTGGGTTCCTCAGAAGTGCCTTGGCAAAATGCCTAAAAATTGCCCAAAAATTGTGTAAAAGCTGGCAAGTGGATCAAGCCTGCCTATTTTGTTACACAAAGCCACAAGTTTTCATCATGCAGCATTACTACTTTGGGCCCAGTGTGGGCCAGCCTCTGGTTCCCTAATAACCGATGATGCCATCTGTTGATAAGGAAAACATCAGGTGTCTGCACAGCATCCTTGTTGCCCTTACCTACCCTTCTTCGTCAGTACTGGGCTCATGCTAGCTGTGTGAAAAGAGAATGGCTCTTTTGCATTATGGATGGTATATTTGCATTATAGATAAATCACCTCTAATGGGTGTACTATGTGTGCAGATGCTGCTGCGGTATGTAAAACTATTAGTTTCATTTTTTTTTTACATTTTAGTATGGGGCGCCTTGAGAGTGTGCAAAATTTTAAAGCGTTCCTTGACTGAAAAAAGTTTGAGAAACATTGCTCTACACAGTATGGTCAAACTCTGGGGACCGTTGGATTGTACAGTCAAATTTAAATACATTACGTAACAATGACCTCTGGAGCCCTAAAAAAGTCTTAAAGTGATACTAAAGGTAATTTTTAAAATAATAAACAAATTTTACTTACCTGCTCTATGCAATGGTTTTGCACAGAACAGCCCTGATCCTCCTTCTGGCTCCTCCCCACTGTTGAGTGCCTTTATAGCAAGTGGCTTGCTATGGGGGCACTTGTGCATGCTCACTCCCAAGCTGGCTCTGTGTCTGGCTCCGGCCCACCCCCTGCTTCCTCCTCAATGGTTGTGATTGAGGGCAGCGGGAGCCAATGGCTCCTGCTACTGTCTCTGAGCCAAGGAGGAGGGTGAGATCCGGGAGATCAGCAGTTCCCGTGCACATTGCTGGATCGAGATTGGGGTAAGTATTAGGGGGGCTGGGGGAGCTGCGTACTGAAGGTTTTTTGCCTTCATGCATAGAAGGCAAGATGATTAAAAAAAACCTTGAGCCTTTAGAATCACTTTAACTGCTGGATCCATGGCAATTTTGAATTGTGGGGGTGATGTTGAGCATTTTAGCAATGTATGAAATTAATTACGGTCTGATTGGGACATAAGTGGTCATAAGGGAGTGAGCCCTTGAGCCTGTTTAAGTAGTTACTGGGTTTCATGCAGAGTGCATGAACACCTGCAGTCTTGATTCATCACATCATTTTTATTGGTTGTTACCTTGCCAAGGTTTGTACTGTTAATAATGGCTTATGCCTTCCTGTGGGTTTTTGGGTTATTCAAATGCCTCTTTAGCATATACAGTGAGCATAGGCAATCAGGCTAATGTTTCAATTTTTTGATTATATAAGAATGAGATCAAATTAGAGTTCATAATAGTAACGTGCCGAAGACATGAACATGTAAACATGTATGCATGAGAACAGTAGGCCATACTACAATGAACTGTAGAGTTCAGGAAAAAAAGGAGGTATGGAATAATAAGGGAATACATGTAAAGTGCGGTAAACCGATAACAGGTGACAGATGTTGTGTCAGCAAATCTGTATTAAGTACATAAAAGGCAAAGGATGGAGCTGTAAAGTCAGGGTGGTACTATCTTGGTATACCTAAAGTAGGCAATGAGATTGTATAAACTGGAGGTTAAGTAACTCACAGCTACTAAAGATATAGTCAGGTATGATCCATGAGAGAATCACTGATTATAAAAATATGAAGAAGAAAGGAAAAAAGCTTAAAAAGTTAAACTGTATGTTTATAACTTATGGTGCAAAAATCTGGGGTTTCTGTAGGTGGGCTGAAGTCGAAAAAAAGAGGAAAAGTTGGAACTGGAAAGAAGTATTAGAGGAGGGAAGAGGAGGGGGGGCAGGTGAGATGAAGATATGACGAGGGAAAACCCAAAGACCAGTTGAAGGAAGAAGACTTAGGTATTGCATTTGTAGGAGAAGTGGGCTATTAATAAAAGTAAAAATAGGGATTTGTCAAAATTAGTGGGGAGAAAGTGTTTTACCCATGGGCTCCAAAGCACCTCAAATTTAGAGATTTTGTCCAATATAGTAGCATCTATTTTGGCATGGATCATTGCTTGGGTGATTATATGTTTAAATGCCACTATGCATAGGTTGGGGGATTTCCAAGATTTTGAAATTATGTTTATGTATTGTTTAGGTGGTCACCGTTTATTTGTGATAGCACAAGTTCTTTTCTATTTGTATGGTACATTGCATATTGTTAATAAAGCTGCCCGCTTTCAGCTTGAAATTATTTTTGCATCATTATTGGGGCACAGTTACTGTTGTTAATAAGGCCTTTATGCCTTTGCTTCACACAATTCAAGTGAAGGTAAAAAGATAAAAATGGACATCTAACTTAAACTGTATCTTGGTGACTTCAGCTAGGTTTTAGAGGGTAACTACACAATTGTGCAAGAGAGAGGAGCACCACCAGGAAGATGCACTCTACTTAGATAGCAAAAATTTAGCATCTGCAGTGTAATGCCGTGTACACACGGGCGGACTTTTCAGCATCAAAGGTCAGACGGTCTTTCCGACGGACTTTCAACGGACTTTTGACGGATTTCCGACGGACTTTCGAACGAACGGACTTGGTTCATAGTCAGTAGCCAATAGCTGCCCTAGTGTCAGTTTTCGTCCATCGGATTAGCATACAGAAGAGCGGATTTCTTGATAGGAACTGGGTCCGGCGGAGTTCCGGCGAAAAGATTTGAAACATATTCCAAATCTAAAGTCCATCTGATTTTCGGCCGAAAAAGTCCACTGCAGGTTTGATGAAGCCCACACATGGTCAGATTGTCCGATGGATTCATTTCGTCGGACCAGTCTGGTCGAATAGTCCGCGTGTGTGTACACGGCATTAATGTCTCCTCAATAACTAATATTCCAGTTATGGTGCTGGCATTCAGGATTATGGAGAATGATGGCTGGTCCCATCCATTGGTCCTGTGCTGGATTCACAGCTATTCCTAAATGAGCTGCCATGAAGCATGTAGATAATATGTACAAACTGTGCTATGCAACACACACATTGGGAGGAAGAATGGCAGAGCCTATCTACCTGTTGCTTTCTTTACTCTCAACCTTACACTTTATAGAGGCTGTCAAAATATCCTGCTTGGAATCCTTATCAATCATCTATTTTAGCTGAGCATCAGTATTGTCTGTGTCATGAATGTGCAGGGCAACCATTCATAAAAGAAATAGATTTCCTAGGACAAGCAAAAAAGTCTATTGGCCTCAAGCAGTAGTAGGCCGAGAACTTCTCGATGTAAAAGAATGGATTGGTGGGATTCTGGTCATACACATTATCTATAGGCAACCTAAATAATGGGAGCAGTGAAAAGACTTTTTTTATCAGCCTATTTTATTACAAAGCCTACTTTTTCTTACAACATAATTCCTTTAAAATTACTGACATGGTACATGCCCCCTCCATTCCAGTGCTGTGGCTTCTATTACATTTTTTGCTGTTTCTTCCTGAGTATAACACTAGCAATTTATTATTATACTTCCAGTTTAACTTCCTAGTGCGTAAAGGAGACATGTGACATATTTCTCTGTATTTATCCAGGTGCCAATTAATCATAGCAGCTACAAACAGTGAAAATTCCTGACTTTGCAGTTTCTATATCCATGAATTTTAAATTGCAATTATTTGCAACATATTTTCAAAGTGTGCCATATGAATACCATATTGTTTATATATTTTTTTTCAATTTCTTTTTGTGATTTATTAAGTCTGACATTTGCAAAAATTACCTCCTTGCGTAAACAGTCTTATGATTGTATATAAGTTTAATACAGGAATCATGGTGCATAAAGATACCTGTTACAAATAAAAGGGCCAGTCCACCCAAAAGTGATGGCTATTTTAAGTCTAATGTGCTGAACCCAAGTTTTTTTTTTCTCAGAAAATAGGTGCAGGTACTTCCCCCCTCCCCCAAGTCACCAATTGCCCTGCCCTCACCCATCTCCCAGTACTGCCCCTTTTAGAGAAAACAGAATCAAGTATAATTTTTGGTGCCAAGCAATTTGTATGGAATGTTTTAACTACTTGCTTACTGAGCTCTTATACCCCCTTCCTGCCCAGGCCAATTTTCAGCTTTCAGCGCTGTCACACTTTGAATGACAATTGCACGGTCATGCAACACTGTACCCATATGAAATTTTTTATCATTTTTTCACACAAATAGAGTTAAAACCAGCCTGAAATTTGTGTTTGGGTGGGTGCTATCAATAGATTAGCAGACACCTAGCACAGCTCTGAACATTCCTTCCTTCCTTTGCCTATGAGGAGGGAGTGTGTGCTTTTCCTCCAATCAGCTGTCACACAGTGTATGCCAAGAATCCACACCCAGTGCTGAACAGGAAGAAAAAATCTCTAACAGGATGTGCACTTTCTAAAGAATATAGCAAGCTGAAGACAGCAGATATGTATTTTTTTAATATTTTATTTTGTTTTATTTATTTTCTTTCATCCCACTGTATTTCATGAATTTAGCTGTATAATTATATATCTATATATATATTATTAATAGGAGACTATATTCAAATTTTAGCCAATCGTTCCTGTTTTTTACACCTGTCTCCCTGAGCTTGAAGTGCATGTGGATTTCCCTGGACGTTGACACAGCATGTCAGGAGACACAAGAGGTATAGCTATTTAAGACTCAAGGGGGCTAGGTGTGGGGACAAGACTGCACGCCTCTGACGCAGTCGGCATTGACTGGAGAAACCGGTTAGGCTTCGTCTGCCTGTCCACCTTGCCTCTGTGAATGAAAGCTATGAACAATCTCTTTTGCTTGACAGGCCCCGCTGGGTTTTGGCACTTTAATGGCATTGAGGAACTCCATCCATCACACGATAAGTACCGTTCCACCTTATCTTTGTTTTGGGACTTCATTTCTGGATTGCATATGGTCCACCAGGGACCGGGACTGGCTTTTTGCAAGCAAGTTTGTGCCATCGACTTGAGCCATGCAACAGTGAGAGGGAGGTTTCAGAACATGAGTCAATCTTAACCCTCAACACTTTCTATGGCATTTCATGTCATACATATATTATGAATGTACGCTTTTGCTCCATTTAACTCCTCTGGACCACTGTTGACCCACTGTGCTCTCTTCACTACCTCTACATTCCCTAGCTGTTGGATACACCAAGGGACTAATATCCATTTATGATTTCCAGTGTGCCTCCCTTTCTTTCCCAAGATGCAGGTCTGACAATCTCAGGACCTATGCTGGGAGCCGGCTGAGCATTCGCTACCCAATCCATTCACATGTTGTTTCACTTATCACTTTTCTGTTGCCTAGTACTAAGCTTGCCAATGTGCATTCATATCGTTTTGCTTCAGCTATTACAGTCACTGGATGAGGGCATAAGTGGCAGACATTTAGTTTTAAACACTAAGCCCGGGTTCACACCTATGCGAATTAGATGCGGCTTACACCGCATCTAATTCGCAGGACATTTTAAAATACATTCATATGAATGCATCTGGTTCACATATGTGCGTTGCATTCGCACTGCGCATTGCACAAAAAACGTGTGCGTTTTTTGGGCATTGCGGTGCGAACTACAAGCCTATTATCTCCTATGAGAACGCATCTGATTCGCAGATGCATTGCGTTCTGAACAAGGAATTTCTACTTCTCCTCACTACATCTCCCCCTCTCCCCCCTCCCTCCCCCTTTCCCTGCTCTCTGATACTGAGCAAAAACGCAATGAATCCTTTGAACAGGAGATTTTTATCTCCCCAGTGAAACCTGAGCTTCAATTCGCACCGCACATGTGTGAAACAAGGCTGAATGATTGTCACATTTGATTGATTAAGGTTTTATTGCTATTGGCTATTCCATACATGTGTTTTTTTACATTAAATAAACTTTGATTTAGCTTTAGTACAGTGGGCTGTGCCCCCCCCCCCCCCTTTTATTTCTTTTCTTTTGACTTACTGATTTTGGTTGAGCTCATTCATGGTTTTTATCTCAATTTTTGATTATGCTTTACTGAGAGCTTCCACTCATTTTCCTTTACCTCTTTATCCTTTTGTTGCTCTGAGGCTGTTCACTTCACTGGGTATATGTGAGGATTTACATCCACTTTAACCTACCTTAAAAAACCCTTGTACAGCAGCACTTTTTTTTTTTTTTATTTAATTAATTGTTTTTTTATTTATAATAACAAGTAAAAGTTTGCTTTCCCTTTCCTTTTACTTTACAGTGAATATGAGCAAAATGTTTGATGTACAATAAGAATTTCATTTTGGAAGTCTGTGTTCTCCAAATACTCATCTGCTCAGCTGAACTCTAATTTAAGTTCCTTAACCATCTCTGCTTTGTAGGACGCTATCAGTTCCCTGAAATTTATTAAGATAAATTGCTCCAGGATATTAGTTTGCAAGAAGCTCTGAAACAGATTTAGGGTAGCAACATCAGCGGTGTGATGAATGATCCGCTTCTTGGCCATTAACCCGTGTATCGCTGAACAACTATGGCTGCAAATATATATTTTTGACTTGTCTTCAACCAACTGTTTTTTTTTTCCAGACATCTTATACCTTGTGATAAGTATTTCTAATAAAGAATGACGCTGTAGGCAATTCATTGTTATAGCCTAGAAATGTAGTAAGGATGTTTTCTTAACAGTAATAATGCATGGTGTCTGTACAGATTTGGCTTGTGTCAAGGTTTAATTGAGCTCAACATGTTCCACAAAGATTCTAGGGAAGCAAGCCAATTTAGGGGAGTTTTCTCGAGAGTAACTGTAAAAAAATATGGGACCCCTTAGTAGTATCATTATGCCCCAGGTCTTGTCTCTGCAAATTACATTTTCTTTGGTAGAAATATTTTATAATTTTTCTTGTATAAGTAAGCACGAAAGAGAAAATGTTTTTATAAGCCAAACAAAACCTATGGCTAGATACTGAGCACACAAGGGCAAAAAAGATTAAAGCCCAACTCAAGTCCATCTCCATACTATTTTCTCAACTCTTCCCACCCATTCAAAACATTTTATCAAAAATAAAAACCTTTCCCTTTTTGTTTTGTAGCTTCTTTTTTGAACTTTGCTCTGCCCTTACGCCTGCTGCAGAACTATCCAAGGTGTGCTCTTTGGGCTCTCTACCAACTATGGAGGGACTCCCCTGTGGCCTGTGACTCTACTTCTGATTATCCCCTCTATCCTGAATAGGGATGAGCCGAACACCCCCCTGTTCGGTTCGCACCAGAGCATGCGAACAGGAAAAAAGTTCGCTCGAACACGCGAACACCGTTAAAGTCTATGGGACACAAACATGAATAATCAAAAGTGCTAATTTTAAAGGCTTATATGCAAGTTATTGTCATAAAAAGTGTTTGGGGACCCGGGTCCTGCCCCAGGGGACATGGATCAATGCAAAAAAAAGTTTTAAAAACGGCCGTTTTTTCAGGAGCAGTGATTTTAATAATGCTTAAAGTCAAACAATAAAAGTGTAATATCCCTTTAAATTTCGTACCTGGGGGGTGTCTATAGTATGCCTGTAAAGGGGCGCATGTTTTCCGTGTTTAGAACAGTCTGACAGCAAAATGACATTTCGAAGGAAAAAACTCATTTAAAACTACCGCGGCTATTAATGAATTGCCGGTCCGACAATACACATAAAAGTTCATTGATAAAAACGGCATGGGAATTCCCCACAGGGAAACCCCGAACCAAAATTAAAAAAAAAAAAATGACGTGGGGGGGGTCCCCCTAAATTCCATACCAGGCCCTTCAGGTCTGGTATGGATTTTAAGGGGAACCCCGCGCCAAAAAAAAAAAAAAACGGCGTGGGGTTCCCCAAAAAATCCATACCAGACCCTTATCCGAGCACGCAACCTGGCAGGCCGCAGGAAAAGAGGGGGGGACGAGAGTGCGGCCCCCCCCCTCCTGAACCGTACCAGGCCACATGCCCTCAACATTGGGAGGGTGCTTTGGGGTAGCCCCCCAAAACACCTTGTCCCCATGTTGATGAGGACAAGGGCCTCATCCCCACAACCGTGGCCGGTGGTTGTGGGGGTCTGCGGGCGGGGGGCTTATCGGAATCTGGAAGCCCCCTTTAACAAGGGGACCCCCAGATCCCGGCCCCCCCCTGTGTGAAATGGTAAGGGGGTACTTACCCCTACCATTTCACTAAAAAAGTGTCAAAATAGTTAAAAATGACAAGAGACAGTTTTTGACAATTCCTTTATTTAAATGCTTCTTCTATCTTCCTTCATCTTCTTCTTCTTCTGGTTCTTCTGGCTCTTCTGGTTCTTCCTCCGGCGTTCTCGTCCAGCATCTCCTCCGCGGCGTCTTCTATCTTCTTCTCTCTGGCCGAGGGGAGGCTCCCGCTCTTCTCTTCATCTTCTTCTTCATCCTCTTCTCTTCTTCATCTTCTTCATCTTCTTCATCTTCATCTTCTCTTCTTAATTTTCTTCTGCGGGCCGCTCCGCATCCATGCATGGAGGGAGGCTCCCGCTGTGTGACGGCGCTCCTCATCTGACGGTTCTTAAATAATGGGGGGCGGGGCCACCCGGTGATCCCGCCCCCCTCTGACGCACGGGACATGACGGGACTTCCCTGTGGCATTCCCCGTGACGTCACAGGGAAGTCCCGTCAAGTCACCGTGCGTCAGAGGGGGGCGGGGTCACCGGGTGGCCCCGCCCCCGTTATTTAAGAACCGTCAGACGAGGAGCGCCGTCACACAGCGGGAGCCTCCCTCCATGCATGGATGCGGAGCGGCCCGCAGAAGAAAATTAAGAAGAGAAGATGAAGATGAAGAAGATGAAGAAGATGAAGAAGAGAAGAGGATGAAGAAGAAGATGAAGAGAAGAGCGGGAGCCTCCCCTCATGCCATGGGTGCGGAGCGGCCCGAGGAGAAGAAGATAGAAGATGCCGCGGAGGAGATGCTGGACGAGAACGCCGGAGGAAGAACCAGAAGAGCCAGAAGAACCAGAAGAAGAAGAAGATGAAGGAAGATAGAAGAAGCATTTAAATAAAGGAATTGTCAAAAACTGTCTCTTGTCATTTTTAACTATTTTGACACTTTTTTAGTGAAATGGTAGGGGTAAGTACCCCCTTACCATTTCACACAGGGGGGGGGGCCGGGATCTGGGGGTCCCCTTGTTAAAGGGGGCTTCCAGATTCCGATAAGCCCCCCGCCCGCAGACCCCCACAACCACCGGCCACGGTTGTGGGGATGAGGCCCTTGTCCTCATCAACATGGGGACAAGGTGTTTTGGGGGGCTACCCCAAAGCACCCTCCCAATGTTGAGGGCATGTGGCCTGGTACGGTTCAGGAGGGGGGGGCCGCACTCTCGTCCCCCCTCTTTTCCTGCGGCCTGCCAGGTTGCGTGCTCGGATAAGGGTCTGGTATGGATTTTTGGGGGAACCCCACGCCGTTTTTTTTTTTTTTTTGGCGCGGGGTTCCCCTTAAAATCCATACCAGACCTGAAGGGTCTGGTATGGAATTTAGGGGGAACCCCACGTCATTTTTTTAAAAAATTTTGGCCGGGGTTCCCCTTAATATCCATACCAGACCTGAAGGGCCTGGTATGGAATTTAGGGGGACCCCCCCACGTCATTTTTTTTTTTTAATTTTGGTTCGGGGTTTCCCTGTGGGGAATTCCCATGCCGTTTTTATCAATGAACTTTTATGTGTATTGTCGGACCGGCAATTCATTAATAGCTGCGGTAGTTTTAAATGAGTTTTTTCCTTCGAAATGTCATTTTGCTGTCAGACTGTTCTAAACACGGGAAACATGCGCCCCTTTACAGGCATACTATAGACACCCCCCAGGTACGAAATTTAAAGGGATATTACACTTTTATTGTTTGACTTTAAGCATTATTAAAATCACTGCTCCTGAAAAAACGGCCGTTTTTAAAACTTTTTTTTGCATTGATCCATGTCCCCTGGGGCAGGACCCGGGTCCCCAAACACTTTTTATGACAATAACTTGCATATAAGCCTTTAAAATTAGCACTTTTGATTTCTCCCATAGACTTTTAAAGGGTGTTCCGCGGCATTCGAATTTGCCGCGAACACCCCAAATTGTTCGGTGTTCGGCGAACTTGCGAACAGCCAATGTTCGAGTCGAACATGAGTTCGACTCGAACTCCAAGCTCATCCCTAATCCTGAATGTGGGCATCGGAGGGGATCCATTGCCTTGATGGCTCATCACTCCTCCCCCTCGAGTCTGCCTAGGAACTCACAGAACAGCCCTTATGCATAAAAGAGCGCTACTACAAGACACACTGAGGCATTTTTTAAGGCCTATCAAGTGGATTTCATCTGAGTAGTGACTACTACTACTAGCTTAGTTATGTTGGGGACAACAGACAAATGCTAGCACTCAGAATGCAGGTTTAAAAGACAATAATATAAAACAATAATAAAAACAGGGCCAAAAGGTGAATGTAAGAAAAGTCCAGGGGTGAGGGTTAAAATGGCCAATAAAATTAAAATGATGTTTCTTTGGAGATGATGATGTGGAATGGTATCTTGGGAGTAAGGCATACACTAAGGGCACAGCTTTTCTCAGGAATGAAGCCAACTCTGAATATAAACATATAGCTGGAAACATGCTGACTCCAAGGTTTTTTCCCACCTGTCCACAGGTTCACAGGTCAGGTTCTAGAGTAGGCCTCGCTTTCGGTAGCTCCTAGGTACTCCCAAAAATTTCAGGGGCCTTGTAACTTCCAGGAGGTCTCTCTGACCACTCCCCTCTGGAGTTGTGCCTCCGGCTGGGCAGTTGGAAGGATCCAGGTACTTGGAGACTGGCTCCAAGGTGGATTCACAATGAAAGTGTGGCTGAACTAATATCCCCTCAAATTGACTCATATTGGTCTCACAACATGAATACTGCATCAACCGAGATAGTGTGGGATGCCTTTAAAGCCACGATCGGAGGCTGCTACATATCAGCTATTAAAGCTGCAAAAACTGATTGTAATTCTTAAACCTCCATATTGGAGCTTTTGGAAGCTGACGCTTCTGCCTCATTTGCAGAGCATCCCACACCAGCTAACCCCCTCCAACTCGCACAAGCCCAGAGGGACATTGCGTTGCATTATACTTCTTTGACTCAGACTGAATTTTGCCTACTGACAGGCAGAATTTTCGAATCCAGGGATTAAAACGGTCGCCTACTAGCTAACCTTGTTGTGGAATAGCGCTTTCAACCTGTGGTGCCTGGGCTGTTATCAAGAGCCGGAGTTTGTTTAACTGATCCTGACGCAATCCTCCGAGAGTTTTTTGTCTTTTTTAGTGAAATTTATCATCAGCCTCAGTGCCCCACACCTGAATCTATTAGCTCAGCATTGCAACAACTGTCATTACCCAGCCTGTCCTCTAAGGAGATAGAGGCTCTGGATGCTCCAATATCAATCCCAGAAATAGAACTGGCCATAGCCTCGATCCCGCCTTCGAAAACTCCTAGTACAGATGGTCTCCCAGGAGACTGGTATACATGGTATGCTGGAAGATTAGCTCCTAAGCTTCAGCAGAGCTGCCCTCTCTAAATATGTGGAAATCGTTAGTCAACTCTGCAGTCCCGCTCTATGAAGCCGCTTATCTAGCTAGGTGCTGCCCAGTCAAATTTGATCAAATCTGGCACATTTGGTTAGAGTCGGATACAACTAATGCCACACAATAATGTCCAGATTCCCTTGTTAAACAACATTATCAGGCCAATATATAGACAGTGAAGCTTTGCCACTGTTGCCCTTCTGAATCAGTTTTGTAAAACTCATCTTCACCCATGGTGGAACTTCTGAAGACGTTTGTTTAAGTTTAATTTAACCCATATCCTCGCCCTATCCTACCTGTTGTGGTCACGAGCAGTCTAGGTTTGTTGTTTGTATTTAGCCATATGTATTTACTAGGGATGGACCGAATGGAGCCCTGTTCGCTTCACCCCAGAACTTTTGAACACTGCGAAAGTTCGGACTCGAATAACAAACCCCATTAAAGTCAATAGGACCCGAACATCAAAAGTACCCATTTTAAAGGCTTATATGCAAGTAATTGGGCATACAATGGTTATAGGGGTCCGGGTCCGGGTCCTGCCCTGGGGGATATGTATCAGTAAAAAAAAGTTTGTGAAAAATGTCATTTTTTAAATGAGCAGTGATTTTTTATTTTTTTTAAAGAGAAAGCATAAAAATGAAAAAATCCTTCCAATATAGTGCCTGGGGGGGTCCCCTTAGTCTACCTGTAAAGTGGCAGAACTGTACCATGTCTGGAATCTGCTGCAACAATAATTGCATTTAAAAAAGCCCATGGATAGAATTAACGAGTGCGTAAAAATTGGTTTTTGGATGTCAGTGGTGCCTTCCCACCGTAACCCTATAGAGGTAATCTTGATGAAAGCAAGAATTGGCCTTGCTGTAAAATATTGTTGTGAAAGCACGCTGGATGCAGGGCAGCGCAAAAACTCAATAGCATACTAGGCAAGTTCTGGCCAGTGGTCTATTCTCATCACCCAGTAAGTTAGTGGATCGTCAGCTGGAAAGCTTTCTGTTTTGGCCTCAAGGTAATCTTCCACCATGTGATGCAGACTCTGCCAATGGGATGTGGAAGATGACAGCCCTGGGCGGCAAGGACTAAAAAAATTCCAAAATGCCTCACTTAGGCGGATGCCTTCTCCAACGCTCCTCTCTTGACCAACAGAAGACTCAAAACTACGTTTTCCACGACACTATAACCTACTGCAGTCAGGTAAAAACATTCAATAAAATCCTCTTTAACGTGTTCTCAGGAGATTTTATCTTCTGCACTCTCTGTGGGGACAGGATGAATTCTGAGACCTTCCCCTTATAACGGTGGTCAAGGAGGGTTGCTAATCAGTAATCATCCTTCTCCTTTATGCCACGTATTCTTGGGTCCTTTCTCAGGCTTTCAAGCATGAGGTTGCCCATGTACCTCAAATCTGAGGCTTGAGAAGCAGACTCTTCGGAGTCACTCAGGGTGGCAGCATCTGGAACTTCCTCCTTCCAGCCACATACTACTCCCAAGGGTCCTGGGGTTGGAAAGCCATCGCTTATAGATTGACGCATGTCTTCCTCTTCTTCGAAGCTTATGAAAGTGCCAGAATCCTCCTCCTCATCCTCCTCCCCTCTCTCCTCCTGTGTGTTCTGTGACATAGGAATGATGGTGTCTGGATAAAGAGGGCCTTGAGAGGAAAGAAAGTCCTCCCCTTCCTTCTGCTGCTCTGCCTCCAGTGCCCTGTCAATAATGCCACACAGAGTCTGCTCCAGCAGGAACACAACAGGGATTGTGTCACTGATGCATGCACTGTCACAGCTCACCATCCTTGTGGCCTCCTCAAATGATGACAATACAGTGTATGCATCCTTAATGATCATCCATTGGCGTGGGAAAAAAAGCTGAGGCGGCCTGAGCCTGTTGTCGTGCCGTATTCGCACAGGTACTCGTTGACAGCCCTCTGCTGCATCTATAGGTGCTGCAGCATTGACAAAGTCAAGTTCCACCTGGTGGGCATGTCACAAATCAGGCAGTTTACGGGCAGGTGGATTTCCCGTTAAATTTCAGCCAACCGAGCACTGGCTGTGTATGACCGCCTAAAATGGCTACAGACACGTCTGGCCAGCTGTAGCGCATCTTGCAACCCTGGGTACATATTTAGGAAACACTGCACCACCAAATTGAGGACATGTGGCACATGTGTCAACTTTCCCTGTCTATGGGCAGACAGGAGGTTTGAGCCATTATCGCACACCACCATTCCTGGCTCCAGATGGCATGGTGTGAACCACCTCTGGACCTGTCCCTACAGAGCTGCAAGAATCTCTGCTCTGGTGTAGTTCCTGTCTCCTAAACACACCAGCTGAAGCACCACATGGCAGCTTTTACCCTGATTCTGGGAATAGCCCTTTGAGCGCTTAGGGGGTACCTGCTGTTCATAGGACAATTCTGCAGAGGAGGGCATGGAAGTGGCGGAGGAGGAGGAGGGGGTAGAGCTCACAGATCTGGAATCATCACCACCAGCTGTATGGAGATGTGGGGGAACAAGCTGTAACACCGAGCCCTGTCCTTCATCCTTTCGAGTTGCAAGCAGCATTACCCAGTGTGCTGTGAACATGCCAATTTGTCTACCAGTGTTCTCCCCTTTCTCTAGGCTCATGTTCCTGTCATCCTTAACCTCAGAACCAACATCTGAATCCGGTAATGCCTGGGCATCATCAAGGAGCAAGTGGCTGGTGCTGTGGTCAAATAACACGGCTTATTTGGGGCTATGGCAGGAATAGATGTGGACAAGGAGGCAGGTTTATCCACTCTGGCAACTGCAGGGGAGTGCACACTTGTCTCTGCTTGCATGACAGAGGATATAGAGGATGAGGAAGGTTTAGTAAGCCAGTCCACCACCTCCTCTACATACTGTGGCTGGATAGCACAGGCAAACTCACTAAACAGAGGAAATGATGCCCTGCCTGAGGACTGACCACCACGTCCACCTTTGCCTGTGGACACATTTGTTGCTGGCCCCCTTACAGTGCCAAGGGATCTGTCTCTCCTTGTTGTCCTCCCAGCCATTATTGGGAGGGAGGGAGGAGGCGGTGCTTATAAGCAAATGTAAAGAAGAAGTGGAAATCTGTACGTAGATGCACTTTAATCAATGTAAAGTGGTGTTTGGTGCACTTTAATTTGAGTACTCACACTACACAGACACACTCCATGGATACACTATAATATACTGCAATACAATGCGCCAAATGTACAGTGACAAACAGAACTATATATCATTAAACTTGCAGTAATGCACACAGAAGTAAATGGCGTTAAACTTGCAGTAACGCACACAGAACTAAATGGTTTTAAAATTGCAGTAACGCACACAGAAGTAAATGGCTTTAAACTTGCAATAGCGCACACAGAAGTAAATGGTGTTAAACTTGCAGTAACGCACAAAACTATATGGCGTTAAACTGGCAGTACCGCACAAAAAACTATATGGCAATAAACTGGCAGTAATGCACACAGAACTATATGGCGTTAAACTGGCAGTAACGCACACAGAACTATATGGCATTAAACTGGCAGTAATGCACAAAACTATGTGGTATTAAATATGCAGTAATTCACAAAACTATATGGCGTTAAACTGGCAGTAATGCAATCAAATAGATAGTGTTCAACTGTCACTACTCTATGACGCTATCTGAACTGTCCCTTCTCTAGCTATACACTAATGTCAAGATTACTGACATGGTCTCACTACACTACAATGAATCCATTTGAGCTGTCCCTAGTCTAGCTGCACACTATGGAAAGCTGAATGATGGTCCTACACTCACACCATCCCTAGACTGACACCAAACTAATATTCTAAACCGTGAATTGAAGCAAAATAGCACAGTATAGCACACTAACTAACTAATAGCATTGAACAGAGCCCTGTTCTATCTCTCTCCATGCCAAAATCACACTGAAAATGGCTGCCATTGAAAGAATACTTTTATACTGTGGGGCGGGAATGAGCCATGATTGGATAAAGTCATGATGACAGTTTCCAATCATGACTCTGACAGTGCTCTGTGCCCTGATTGGCTGAAGCTTTCACTGCTTCAGTCAATCAGGGCTTGCAATGCACTGTTCAGTGCCGCAATGCATTGTGGTCGGTTCGGGGTACCAAACAAACGGTCGAACGACCCGTTTGTTCGAAAGTTTGGCTCGAACGGCCAAACCGTTCACCCATCCCTAGAATTTACTGGTAATGTACACGTTCGAGCCAGGGTATGCCCAGAGGCTCTATAATGTAAATCTATTTTTCATCAAAATGCAATAAAAAGTATTTAAAAAAAAAAAAAACTTGTGAAGACAGTTTTTACTCATATAAGTTTGTCGTCCGTATCCCTCATTGGCACCCCTTCTGGGTGTAGCAGCTGGCGGTGCAGTAATGTAATCATGCTGTGCAGCTTTTTGGAACCAATAGGAAATGGCAGGTCACTCAGGCAGTGATCTGGACACCTGAACAAGGACCCTTCCACTCTTCTATAATCATCAGCAGCTACAAGTATTGTAATTTTAAAAAATAGATACTTACCAGCCCTTGGATTCCAGCATTGTCTTCAACACAGCCAATTCTTTCCAGGGTCCCTGTTGCTCTGCACTTCAAAATTGAAAAGGAGCAGCTGACGGACTTTAACGGTACCAGAAGAGGACAATGAAAATCCAATTGATAAAATATTGTCTTTATTACAAAGGTTAAAATTGTTTAACATACTTTTTCTAAAAGAAAACCATTAACTCAATACATATAAAACATGTCAATTATTACTCTTATGTAGCTCTATTACTGCTGTGTCAAGAGGTCGACGCGTTTCGCACTCATAGCTTCCTCAGGACCTCAGTATCTTGACCACAGATAGAAATGGCCTATCCAAAAAGAAAGGCATAACTGTAAATCATATTGTATTAGAATATAAGCATAATGCAAATATCAACCTACTTTTGGGGTTCCCACGGAAAAAGAAACATATTGTTCATACAGTATCTCAAAAAAGTGAGTACACCCCTCACATTTTTGTAAATATTTTATTATATCTTTTCATGTGACAACACTGAAGAAATGACACTTTGCTGCAATGTAACGTAGTGAGTGTACAGCTTGTATAACAGTGTAAATTTGCTGTCCCCTCAAAATAACTCAACACACAGCCATTAATGTCTAAACCGTTGGCAACAATTCTTTTTTTCAGATCCTCAGAGAGTTCT
The DNA here is from genome assembly GCA_037952925.1 of Lithobates clamitans. NCBI lineage: Eukaryota > Metazoa > Chordata > Amphibia > Anura > Ranidae > Lithobates > Lithobates clamitans. The sequence goes on from JBBGZY010001614.1 coordinate 1,223,694, forward strand.
TTGCCATGAGGTGCCATGTTGAACTTCCAGTGACCAGTATGAAAGAGTGAGAGCGCTAACACCAAATTTAACACACCTGCTCCCCATTCACACTTGAGACATTGTAACACTAAAGAGTCACATGACACCGGGGAGGGAAAATGGCTAATTGGGCCCAATTTGGACATTTTCACTTAGGGGTGTACTCACTTTTGTTGCCAGCAGTTTAGGCATTAATGGCTGTGTGTTTATTTGAGGGGGAAGCAAATGTACACTGTTATACAAGCTGTACACTCACTACTTTAAATTGTAGCAAAGTGTCGTTTCTTCAGTGTTGTCACATGAAAAGATATAATAAAATATTTACAAAAATGTGAGGGGTGTACTCACTTTTGTGAGATACTGTATGTATAAAGAGGCCCACTTACATGTGTCCTGGTATGAGCCAGTAAAGATCATGAAAATAGAGAGTGGTGTTCCATGTGTCATAGGAGGGCACCCTGGTATATGATGCCATAATATCCAATAGTAAAACAAAGCTGTGTATTCTTATATCAAGGGGCAATGAACATAGGACACCAATTGGTAAGTATGAAGAGAGAATATTGCAACATACACCAATCAAAGATATTAATAATGGTTATAATTGTAATAAATAGCACATATTGGATATGCAAATTCCAGGATATAGGGCCAGCACACCCAAAGAGGAACGTTGGCTAAAGGTCTCACCACGCTTTTATTCCATATAGTATGACATAATCTATAATACCCAATAAATACACAATCTGGAGTTAAGGTGAGGGGAATTGTGTAACATTTCCTCACCAATAAACTACATTCAGATGTGCAGCTGCTGATATTTACCTAGATAATATTCCACATATTCTTTGGGGATGTTATTGATATGCGAATTTGGAGACTTCCGCATAGAAGTGCAATTAAAGAATAATACCTAAAGATGATAATACAATAACATAGGACAATATCTATTAGTTTATTCATCTATTATATGTATTCCCATATAGAGCCTTATATAAAAGACATATAGGAATAAAACACTTACCAGCAAACATATGCCAGAGATCATACAACAAAATAGTCTCTATATCCAAACAGCCATGATTCCAAAAAAGCTCGCTCCTTACCAGCCAGATATCTAAAGCAAATATATCATGAAAAGTGTCATATAACACAGAAAAGCAAGTCCAAACACTTCAATATAGAAGTTCTCTCCGATAAGGACTCACCTATACAGGCTCCAATCACTGTTGCCCTTCTCCACATTCAAACTGCAATTTAAAGTCAGTTTGGCGCCAAACAGCCATCATTATCACTAATTAGATATCATGTGTGTCCATTCCGACCCTCTCTGAGTCACAAACACAGTGCCAAAAATCATGTGGGAATAGAGGGGTGTGAATCTTCCTATTATGGAAGTCCCACCTCTCCCTTAATCCCTTCCTCTCATGGCCCAATGGCTTCAGCCACAACACCCAGCTGGTATCATGCTTTTGCCAGCCATTAGGTCTTGTAAACAACAAAATGAAAGTGTGCACATGCGCAGTACACTTAGTTCCCCGCAGCCAACATTGTTCTTGTCCCGGCTGACCTTCTAACACAGCCACAACGGGCAGTGAGAATCAGCCCCCGGGACCGGACAAACATATTCCGCCCAGAAACATAGCCCCCACATTCAAACACACATTAAAACATAATAATGGACACCGAAAGGCATGTAGATACAGCTCAATATCACCAGTCATATCTACACTCATCTATGGCAACGGTGCAACACATGTCAGTGGGAATTCCCCCATTTACTACCACCTCAACTCCACCACCTTGGCAGGGCAGGGGGCCAATCAAGAGCCTCCATGTCCCCCAGATATTAACCATATAGGGGGTCCCTTACTTGTAAGAAGTAAACATCAACCAAGCTTATATCCAAAGGCAGATATGCACACAGCTCTCTAATATGGCATAATTATCTAAAAAATCTTCATAATCCATGGGAGAAGGTCAGTGACAAAGGCATTATGCTACTATCCGATGCCAGTGTATATTTGGCTTTGTACATATACATTTTTACATAGTTAGCTGACTAATGGTTGAATAAGCTGACTTAAAACATACAACATGACAGCCAATCTTCCCAGACTGGGAAGATGGTCGGATATGGGAAAATATAGATAAGTGTATAGAAAAACCATATAGAGAAACAGGCAATGGAAAGAGCCCTATTAAAAAAGTTTATAATACGACCTAGAGCTGTCAGCCCAGAAAGGGCTTAAAACAAAAAGGGGGGGGGGTTAAAAGGTAACCCTAAGAAACAATCAAGGGAGATCAGCCACGGTATGAATTAATTAATAGAAGCTTTATTGGTGAAGTACAAAATTATTGACAGTGTTCCAATCCAGGCGGAACAACCCTACCCTGGTTGGATAATGTTCATGTAATTTGCAAAAAATTCATGAATCACTAATAAAATCACATTGTAATAAGACAATATTGTCACAAATTAAAAAGTGCTAATACATGAACCCTACTATATCAAGTCCAGGTGAAGTACATGTTCCAGTGTACGAAACGCGAAGATGGAGGGTAGCGCTATCATGCCCCCACATATCTTGATGACCCCCAAGTCCGAGCGATAAGGCAGAATTGCCTACCATTCACGCTGGAGGTTTGGACTGATTAAACGGCTCATTTGACATTCACTTGATATCCACCTGGAGGCTATTTGGACTATCCAAGCCGTACTCCACAGACACTATCTCTGCATGTGTCCTGCACTATGCCTGGGATGATTGAATCATCTCCCTAAATACCAGCAGTTTTAGGCACTATCTTTTTATGATACAACGGCTACAATTGCGGACATTAACCGAATTAAAACTACAGCCCAAAATCATCAACTGATCCAAAAGACATCTCAGCAGACAGAATCTGGAAATCCATCCTGGACATACAGAGACCTGTAACTGCGATACAATCAGGGCAAGTCACCCAAACGCGGGCCAATATTGTTCAATTATATTCCCGTTTTGATGTATGCAGCAGGTTTAAGACTTTGTTTATCGGTGGATACGATTCATACTTTGGAGCCAACAGATGAGCCAAGTGCTACGTATTCTGCTATTGATGATTTCTCCGCTGCAGTGATATCAGTCTAATTGTCATCTATATAAGACCGTATACATTTTGATAAACACCTATACTATGCACATTTGACACAATACAAACGGAAATTTTTACCTTTGGGTGTTTATATTGTTTCCCTTGATCCAGCTTCAAACTTGACTGAATCAGCCAATAGGATGTTAATCATCTTCAGCTAATGCATATTTAATGACATATATCGGTCAATCATAGAAAACAGCAGATCTCTGCAGTTAATTGAAAGCCGGAGACACCTTTGCTACCTTTGGTTACCTTTGGTGTCACCCTTGGGAAACATTTTCTTTTCAAGTCCATTTTTCCTCCTGGTCTTTGGTATTAGTCTTGATATAGTAGAGTTCATGTAGTAGCGCTTTTTAATTTGTGACAATATTGTCTTATTACAATGTGATTTTATTAGTGATTCATGAATTTTTTGCAAATTACATGAACATTATCCAACCAGGGTAGTGTTGTTCCACCTGGATTGGAACACTGTCAATAATTTTGTACTTCACCAATAAAGCTTCTATTAATTAACCACTTCCATACAGGGCATTTTCACCCCCTTCCTGCCCAAGCCAATTTTCAGCTTTCAGCGCTGTCACACTTTGAATAACAATTGCGCGGTCATACAACACTGTACCCAAATTAAATTTTTACCATTTTTTCCCCACTAATAGAGCTTTCTTTTGGTGGTATTTGATCACCCCTGCGGTTTTTATTTCTTGCGTTATAAACAAAACAGGAGTTACAAGTTTGAAAAAAACACAATATTTTTTACTTTTTGCTATAATAAATATCCAATTTTTTTTTTTTTAAACAAATTTTTTCCTCAGTTTAGGCCGATATGTATTCTTCTACATATTTTTGGTAAAAAATATCGCAATAAGCGTATATTTATTGGTTTGCGCAAAAGTTATAGCAAACAATACATCATAGATAAATGTAAACTCCGGCCAATTCACTGAAACATATGTTTGAACAGAAGCTTTCTTATTGAACTCTCTGATCTGTATTGTCTACATAATATTTCTTCAATAAACTTCTTTAATGTAAAAAAAAAATTATAGCAAACAAAATAAGGGGATAGATTCATAGCATTTTTATTATTATTTTTCTTTTTTACTAGTAATGGCGGCGATCTGCGATTTTTATCATGACTGCGATATTGCGGCAAACACATCGGACAATTTTGACACATTTTTGGGACCATTCACATTTATACAGCGATCCGTGCTATAAAAATGCATTGATTACTGTATAAATGTGACTGGCAATGAAGGGGTTAACCAGGAGGGGGAGCTGTAGGGTTAAATGTGTTCCTAAGGAGTGATTTTAACTGTGGGGGTAGGGGATTCACAAGGGGAGGAGACCGATCAGTGTTCCCCTGTACAAGGAACACACCATCGGTCTCCTCCCATCTGACAGGACAAGGATCTGTTTACATACACAGATTCATGGTCTTGCTCGGTTACCGGTGCCCGGCGGACATCGCAGCCGCGGGGTACGCGCACCGGGACCCGAGTGAGGCGATGGGCGCGCGCGCCCCCTAGGGATCCTGGAAGGCAGAGCTGTCATATGACGGCGGCCCAGGATAACAGCTGCACTGTCCCGCTGTCATATGACGGTGGGCGGGCAGCAAGTGGTTAATTCATATACCATGGCTGATCTCCCTTGATTGTTTCTTAGGGTTACCTTTTAACACCCCCCCCCCTTTTTGTCCTAGGCTGCATGCTTTCTGAGAGATATACTGCCCTAAGGGCGAATCGGTGGGTCAGTTTACCTTTATCGTTCACTAACCAATAATGTAGGATTCCTTTTTTGCCTTTTATAGTTTGTTCAGAAAGGGCTAACGTAAAGCCTCATTCAAGCCTGGTGGGATGGTCACATTTGTTTTGAAAATCCACCTTGCCTCGCGTTGAAGCAGCCTTTTGTCAAAATTTACCCCTCTAGGGTCCTCCAATACTTTTTCTAGGACCGTGAACTGAATCATGGATATATCATGTTTGCGTTGTAAAGGCTACATGCCTTTCATTAGGGGTGTACAATAGATTTTTCCTAATGTAATAAATATGGTCTTATATTCTTTTCCAAAAAATTTCAAAATGTCTTGCCGACATAGAATGCCATCTATGCATTGCACATCTACAAAATGCAATGTATATGATGCCTTTAGTTTGGCAGTCTACATAATTTTCAATGTTATGTGTGGTTCCATCCGGCAAGACAAACAATGCTCCTTCCAGAATCCATTTACAGTACTTACAAGTACCACATTTGTACATTCCTTTTCTAGGTTTAGTTATTATTGGGTGCTCTTGGAAGTGGCTATGAACCAGTCGATCTTTAAGGGATCTACCCTTTCTGTACCTGAGCTGGGGATAGTGTTTAATATACTTGTTTAGAATTGGATTGCCGGTTAGGAGATGCCAGTGTTTCCCTATGGTTATCTCTATCCAGTGATAATTGCTTGAATAGGTGGTACTATCTCCAATTGTTTATTGGTTATTTTATTGAACAACAGTTCATATCTATTCTTCTGACATGCCTTGTTATATGCTATTTTAAGAGTAGTCTTGGTATAACCTCTTTCAAGGAGCCTAGATCTTAGTTGTTAGATTCATTCTTGAAATCCTCATCATTTGAACAATTTCTTTTTATACGTAAGTATTGTAAGTATGGTATACTCCTAATTAACCACTTGCCACCCACCATATAGCAGGCGGCGGCAAAGTGGTTTCAAATACCTGACTGGGCGTCATATGACGTCTGCAGGATATTAAGCCGTTGCGCGCCCCCGGGGGCATGCATCGCGGCGATCGTTGTTGCGGGGTGTCAGTCTGACACCCTGCAACACTGATCTAGGTAAAGAGTCTCTGACGGAGACTCTTTAGCACGTGATCAGCCGTGTCCAATCATGGTTGATCACGATGTAAATAGGAAGAGCCGGTGATCGGCTTTTCCTCACTCGCGCCTGACAGACGCGAGTAGAGGAGAGCCGATCGGCTGCTCTCCTGACAGGAGGGGTCTGTGCTGATTGTTTATCAGCACAGCCCCCCCCTCGGAGCCCGCCCAGGACCACCAGGGAAGCCTCCCAGGACCACCAGGCAAGCCATCCACACTGGACCACCAGGTATGCCCCCTAGACCCCCAGGGAAATACTAATCTGTACCCAGGCAGCTGCCAATCAATGCCCACTCAGTGATAGGCGGCACTGCTGGGCACTGATGGGCACTGATACGTGGCACTGATGGGCACTGATACGCGGCACTGATAGGCATCCCTAGCCAATAGACACGATCTGTCTCACCTCTCCTCAAAGAACAGGGATTTGTGTGTTTACACACACACGTCCCTGTTCTGGCTCTTGTGCACATGATTGCGTGTGGCCAGAGGTCATCGCGACTGCTGGCCACGCACATCGGCACCCCCGCACATCGGCACCCCCGCAGTGCAGCGGGCATGCGCACGCCTGCTATCCCACTTAAAGGGACCGACGTACGGCTACAACGGTTAGCGGGATCGTACCGACCTGCCGTAGTATAATGACGGCAGCTGGTCGGCAAGCAGTTAAAATTGTTAATTGCCAATTGGTCCATAGACCTCTGTAATTCTGTCTCGTTTGAATTCCATGCCATGAATACATCATCAATATACCTATACCAACATATTATGCTATGCTTGTTGCTCTGCACCACCATCTTGGGTTCAGGATCCAGCTTTCACTTCCTAATTATTCATAGCTAGTTCTTTACTGTGTAGGTGGGAGACTTGGGCTGCCATGAAACTGGTCTTGTAGCCATCTGGGGTGTGTACAGGTGAGTGGGGGTCGACCAGTGCCATGCTATCCTTATCTAGGTGAGGGAAAAAAAAGTGGGAGTGCTTACAACCCAAAAAGGTACTCACTTCCTGAAAAAAGGAGAGGAAGATAAATAAGGTAGCTAAGGTCTAGTCTTGGAACCTGAGAGGAGCATATGGGAAGTGTCCAGGTCAGCTAGGCAGTGACGTAGACACCTGTAGAAGGACCCTTCCACTCTACAAGTGCAGAAGAGAGAGGACTCAGCATCTGACGCACCATGTGACCACAGATTTAGGTAAGTGGGTGTGTACAGTCGGGGCCTGGTAATGTCCAAAGCCTAGGCAAGGAACAAAGAACTGGGAGTAGTTGCCACCAAAAAATTTACTCACTCTTCTAAGGAAAAAATTTGCCATTTCTGACAAACTAGAGGAGAGGAAGAGAAAGAAGGTAGCTAAGGCCTGCTTTAAGTCTCAACTCATTTTTTCCCATTGCTTAGCTCCCTGGCTGCTTCAACCAGTGAGGTGTTCTATTGCTGCCCCTTAAAGTGGTTGTAAAGCTTAAATATGTTTTACCTTAATGCATTCCTTACATTAAGGTAAAAAATGTTTAGGTATGAGAATTCCCCCTCACCCCCCTCTTTTACTGACCTGAGCCCTCATTTGATACAGTGCCATGCATTAATGCAGCTCTTCTCTCCTCTCATTTCCGAGGCTCGCTGGCATTGTTGGAGCACAGAGAGCCATTGGCTCTCGGTGCTGTCAATCAAATCCAGTGACACGGGAGTGGGGGGCGGGGTCGATTCCCACTGTGTATCAATGGATGCAGCAGCGGAGCTTAGGTGCGAGCACCCATGAGTGCCCCTTGGGAAGTGGCTTCCCAGGGGGGCACTGGACTGGGGGTTGGGGCCAGGAGCATCAGGGGAAAAGAGGAAGTTCAACGGCCGCTCTGTGTGATGTCATTGCACAGAGCAGGTAAGTATAGACATGTTTGGGGTTTTTTTTATAATTTTTACCTTTACAATCACTTTAATTAGAAGGTTTTTCGGCCAAGGAGTGACTTTTGTCTAATAATTTTAGCCCCCCCAAACAAATTAATTAGCATTGTCAGCCATACATTGTTTGATGTGGATTTGAACAATGAACACATCTTATGAGACCCTCTTTGCAGTTTCTGGTTTCTGACCATAGATACAGAGACAACAAAATTAAAATCAAAGTACAAGCTGTGCTGAACTGGCCTATACTACTTCCCCAAATACTGATTTATCTGGAAAATATGCCCTGATCAAAGAGAAATAGTTAAGAACATGGGATTGATGGAGGAAAAACAGAGGTCCCACCCAACTCATCCTTTTTTTCTGCTGGTGATCCAGAGCAATAATATAACTCTAGCGTAGAAGGTTCAATTTATGTCCATAATAATTTAAGTATAGAATAATATACTAATTTTTTTTTATATATTGTTCTATGTTGAAATTTGCATGGAAATGTACCTTCAGGTTTGCATTACAACAGTTTTGAAGATTGGTGTCCTGATGAAGCGGTTTCCGCAAAACGAGTTGACAGAATAATAATTTGTTAAGGCACCTTATTTATAATCTTCTATGTGCATTCTTTTATGATATGTTTGGGGTGGTCTTCACCAGCTTTTAGGCCTCATGCACACTGAGTGTCTGCTCAGCTCCTTTAAATGCCCTTTCTCCTGGCAGGAGAAAAGCTGCTTAAAACATGTGGTAAAAGTCGCATTTTCCACACGCATTTATGCCTGGTCATAGGTTTGGCGTTAATGTCTTCTATTGGCCAGAATATACATTTATTTTAGCCATTAGAATGCATTACTGTGTAAATGTGCCTAAACGGGTCTAGCAGTAATGTGCGCTTAAGCGCATTTATGCGAATTTACTTGCATTTGCACATTTTTTCTGCCCAAAAGCTTTTCTCCTGAACATGCCGTAAAGTTTTTTTTTTTTTTCAACCTCTTCTAAAACGTCTGTAAATGTCTATGTATGCATGGGCACAAAGGGGTTGATTTACTAAAAGCAAATAGGCTGTGTAATTTATAAGTGTAGTTGCACTCTGCTTAGTAAATGAGGTTTCACTTTGTAAAAAATACCTAATCAGGTGCAAGAAAATTTAAAAAAAAAACATTTTTGCTTGCAAATGATTGACTGATGCAAACCAGCAGAGCTTTACCACATTTTCCAACCTCTGGGGAAAGTAAGTGCAACTGCATTTGCAAAGTGCACAGACTGTTTGCCTTTAGTAAATCAGCCCCATAGGCTAACATAGAGGTGCAAATACAAGCTGCAAAAATAAAATCCAAAAGCCTGTAAAAGCAATAATTTTGCCTGCCAAGTGTGCACAAGGCCTTAAAGTTTGTACAATAAACGTGTGATTTTATTCATTTTAATGCTTGTATACTTGTAATCAGGGATGAGCCGAACACCCCCAGGTTCGGTTCGCACCAGAACTTGCGAACAGGCAAAAAATGTGTACGAACATGCCAACACCGTTAAAGTCTATGGTACACGAACATGAAAAATCAAAAGTGCTAATTTTAAAGGCTTATATGCAAGTTATTGCCATAAAAAGTGTTTGGGGACCCGGGTCCTGCCCCAGGGGACATGTATCAATGCAAAAAAAAGTTTTAAAAATGGCCATTTTTTCAGGAGCAGTGATTTTAATAATGCATAAAGTTAAACAATAAAAATGAAATATTCCTTTAAGTATCGTGCCTGGGGAGTGTTCTGCAAGAAAATTAAAAAAAAAAAACATTTTTGCTTGCAAATGATTGACTGATGCAAACCAGCAGAGCTTTACCACATTTTCCAACCTCTGGGGAAAGTAAGTGCAACTGCATTTGCAAAGTGCACAGACTGTTTGCCTTTAGTAAATCAGCCCCATAGGCTAACATAGAGGTGCAAATACAAGCTGCAAAAATAAAATCCAAAAGCCTGTAAAAGCAATAATTTTGCCTGTCAAGTGTGCACAAGGCCTTAAAGTTTGTACAATAAACGTGTGATTTTATTCATTTTAATGCTTGTATACTTGTAATCAGGGATGAGCCGAACACCCCCAGGTTCGGTTCGCACCAGAACTTGCGAACAGGCAAAAAATGTGTACGAACATGCCAACACCGTTAAAGTCTATGGTACACGAACATGAAAAATCAAAAGTGCTAATTTTAAAGGCTTATATGCAAGTTATTGCCATAAAAAGTGTTTGGGGACCCGGGTCCTGCCCCAGGGGACATGTATCAATGCAAAAAAAAGTTTTAAAAATGGCCATTTTTTCAGGAGCAGTGATTTTAATAATGCATAAAGTTAAACAATAAAAATGAAATATTCCTTTAAGTATCGTGCCTGGGGAGTGTTCTGCAAGAAAATTAAAAAAAAAAAACATTTTTGCTTGCAAATGATTGACTGATGCAAACCAGCAGAGCTTTACCACATTTTCCAACCTCTGGGGAAAGTAAGTGCAACTGCATTTGCAAAGTGCACAGACTGTTTGCCTTTAGTAAATCAGCCCCATAGGCTAACATAGAGGTGCAAATACAAGCTGCAAAAATAAAATCCAAAAGCCTGTAAAAGCAATAATTTTGCCTGCCAAGTGTGCACAAGGCCTTAAAGTTTGTACAATAAACGTGTGATTTTATTCATTTTAATGCTTGTATACTTGTAATCAGGGATGAGCCGAACATCTTTCCTGTGTTTATATAGACATGTGCAATCCGTTTCGTAAGGAAACTAAATTCGGCCAAATTTTGCATCTTTCGGACATTTGGATGCATCTGAATGTCCGAATAAAAAAATAACGAATTTCAACTAATACGAAAGAAATTATAGTGAATATAACAAATGAATTCGACATGATTCGGTAGTTCGTTAAAGATCTAATGAAACAAAAGGTCAACTCAAAGTAAATCTCACAGTCTAGTCAGCTGATTAATTTTGTGCTGGAGGTTGGATTACTGGCAAAGTGCATTCCTGAGAACTGAGTGAGAAGGGTCTTGTATTGTATTTGAGCAGAGGAGAAGAGATATTGTCATTGTGTGTGTTAATAGATTCAATAAACAAATGACTTTCCAAATTACGAATCATTATCACGAATATATATACATACATAAATATTGAATTTCAACTAATACGAAAGAAATTATAGCGAATATAAAGAATGAATTCGACATGATTCAAGATTCAGTATAACGAATCTCAACACTCTACAAAAAATAACGAATTATCCGAAAGCGAATTAACGTAACATAACGAATATAACAGAACGAAATGATGTATTTTACGAATGACAATGAACTGAAACTAAACGAAATTTCCTGTTGTACACAAGTCTATTTATAACAGCGCCACAGTAAATTACATTTCTAAAGGAAAAAATGTCATTTAAAAATGATTGCGGCTGTAATTAATTGTCAGATCCCGGCAATATAGATAAAAATCATTGAAAAAAATGGCTTGGGTCCCCCTCCATTACCAGGCCCTTTGGGTCTGGTATGGATATTAAGGGGAACCCTGCGCCAAATTTTTTTTTTTAAGTGCGTAGGGGTCCCCCCAAAATCCATACCAGGCCCTTCAGATCCTTCAGGTCTGGTATGGATATTAAGGGGAACCCTGTTGCAAAAAATAAATGGTGTAGGTGTCTCCCCCAAAATCCATACCAGGCCCTTCAGGTCTGGTATAGATTTTAAGGGGAACCCCGAGCCAAAATGTAAAAAAAAAAGGCATAGGGGTCTCCTCCAAAATCCATACCAGGCCCTTCAGGTATGGTATAGATTTTAAGGGGAACCCCGAGCCAAAATTAAAAAAAAATGGCATGGGGGGCCCCCTAAAATCCATACCAGACCCTTATCCGAGCACCTAACCTGGCAGGCCACAGGAAAAAAGGGGATGAGAGAGCGCCCCCCCCCGAACTGTACTAGGCCCATTGCCCTCAACATGGGGAGGATGCTTTGGGGTCTCCCCAAAGCACCTTGTCCCCATGTTCATGGGGACAAGGGCCTCATCCCCACAACCCTTGTTCAGTGGTTGTGGGGTCTGCGGGCGGGGGGCTTATCAGAATCTGGAAGCCCTCTTTAACAAGGGGAACCCCAGATCCCAGCCCCCCTTTTTGAATGGGTATCGGGTACATTGTACCCCTACTCGTTCACCAAAAAAAGTGACAAATTGGTAAAAATTACAGTAGATAATTTTGGACAAGTCCTTTTTAAAAAAAAAAAACTGTCCCGCAATGTCCATTCTTCTTTGATCACAGCGTCTGATAGCACGATAAAAAAATGAAAAAACCTCCACCTCCATGAGAGGCTCCCACTGACTGCAGGCTTTCTGCAATGACAGCTGTTATATAGCTGAGGGTGGGGCCATCCAGTGACGTAAACCAGTTAACGTCACCTGGTGGCCCCGTCCTCAGCTTTATATGTTGAGGGCATGTGGCCTGGTATGGCCTGGTACGGTTCTCTCGTCCCCCCTTTTCCTGTGGCCTTCCAGGTTGCGTGCTCGGATAAGGGTCTGGTGTGGATTTTTGGGGGGACCCCTATGCTGTTTTATTTTTTAAATTTTGGCACAGGGTTCCCCTTAATATCCATACCAGACCTGAAGGGCCTGGTATGGATTTTGGGGGGACCCCCACGCAATTTTTTTTTACATTTTGGCGCAGGGTTCCCCTTAATATCCATACCAGACCCAAAGGGCCTGGTAATGGACTCGGGGGAACCCATGCCATTTTTTTTAATGATTTTTATCTATATTGCTGGAATCCGACAATTCATTACAGCCACGAGCAGTTTTACATTACATTTTTTCCTTTAGAAATGTCATTTTGCTGTGGTACTGTTCTAAACATGGGAAAGATGCACTACTTTACAGGCATACTAAGGACACCCCCCAGGCACAATATTTAAAGGAATATTTAATTTTTTATGTTTCACTTTAAGCATTATTAAAATCACTGCTCCTAAAAAACGGCCATTTTTAAACTTTTTTTGTATTGATACATGTCCCCTGGGGCAGGACCTAGGTCCCCAAACACTTTTTATGGCAATAACTTGCATATAATCCTTTAAAATAAGCACTTTTGGTTTTTCATGTTGGTGTCCCATAGACTTTAACAACGTTCGAATTTGCCGCAAATGCTGCATATTGTTCGCTGTTCAGCGAACGGGCTAAAATCGGGCTCATCCCTACTTGTAATGCATGCATCCAAATTAACACATAATAACCAGAATAGTTTTTTTCCTGCCTGTAGTTCTACAGTAACTTGAAAAAGTATTCATACCCCTTGAAATTATTCACATTTTGTCTTGTTACAACCAAAAACTTAAATGTATTTTACTGGGATATTTTATTTTATGTGATAGACCAACACAAAGTGACACAAAATTGTGAAGTAGAAGGAAATGATAAATGGTTTTCCAAATTTTTTACAAACAAATACTTTGTAGAACCACCTTTCGGTGCAATTACAGCTGCAAGTCTTTTGGGGATGAACTTTTGCCCCAGTCTCAAGTCTTTTCCAGACTCTAATGCCCCGTAAACACAGTCGGATTTTCCGATGGAAAATGTCCGATCGGAGCGTGTTGTCGGAAATTCCGACCGTGTGTGGGCTCCATCGGACATTTTCCATCGGATTTTCCGACACACAAAGTTGGAGAGCAGGAGATAAAATTTTCCAACAACAAAATCCGTTGTCGGAAATTCCGATCGTGTGTACACAAAGCCGACGAACAAAGTGCCACGCATGCTCAGAATAAATAAAGAGATGAAAGCTATTGGCCACTGCTGAGTCCCGACATACGTGTTTTACGTCACCGCGTTCAGAACAATCGGATTTTCCGACAACTTTGTGTGACCGTGTGTATGCAAGACAAGTTTGAGCCAACATCCGTCGGAAAAATCCTAGGATTTTGTTGTCGGAATGTCCGAACAAAGTCCGACCGTGTGTACGAGGCATTACAGGTTTTCTTCTAAGATTGCCCTGTATTTGGCTCCATCCATCTTCTCATCAACTCTGACCAGCTTACCTGTCCCTGCTGAAGAAAAGCAACCCCACAACATGATGCTGCCTTTAACCTGTTTCACAGTGGGGATGGTGCGTTCAGGGTGATGTGCAGTGTTAGATTTACGCCACACATAGCGTTTTGCTTTTAGTGCAAAAAATTAAATTTTGGTCTCATCTGACCAGAGCAACTTCTTCCACATGTTTGCTGTGTCCTCCACATGGCTTCTCGCAAACTGCAAAAGGGACTTTGTATGGCTTTCTTTCAACAATGGCTTTCTTCTTGCCACTCTTCCATAAAGGCCAGATTTGTGGAGTGCTTGACTAATAGTTTTTCTCTGGACAGATTCTCCCACCTGAGCTGTGGATCTTTGCAGCTCCTCCATAGTTATCATGGGCCTCTTGGCTGCTTCTCTGATTGATGTTCTACTTGCCCGGTCTGTCAGTTTAGGTGGACGTCCATGTCTTGGAAGGTTAGCAGTTGTACCCTACTCTTTCCATTTTCCGATGATGGATTGAACAGTGCTCCATGAGATGTTCAAAGCTTGGGATATTTTTTTATAACCTAACCCTGCCTTAAACTTCTCCACAACTGTATCCCTGACCTGTCTCGTGTGTCCCTTGACATTCATGATGGGGTTTGTTCACTAAGGTTCTATAACAAACCTCTGAGGGCTTCACTGACAGCTGTATTTATACTGTATTTATAAGAATAAATTACACACAGGTGGACTTTAGTTAAAAATTAGGTGATTTCTGAAGGCAATTGGTTCCACTAGATTTTAGTTAGAGGTATAAGAGTAAAGGGGACTGAATACAAATGCATACCACACTTGTCAGATATTTATTTGTAAAAAAAAATTAAAACCATTTATCATTTTCATTCCACTTTACAATTATGTGCCACTTTGTGTTGGTCTAGCACATAAAATCCTAATAAAATACATTTACGTTATTGGTTGTAACATGACGGAATGTGGAAAATTTCAAGGGGTAGGAATACTTTTTCAAGGCACTGTAGGCCCTGAACTGTGATCTACTCTTCATGGATACTTCCAGGCTCACATGTCTTCCAAATCAATAAAAAAGAAATCACAAGTTAACTAAGGCTGTTAGTTTAAAATAGTTTAGTTTAAGCAGCTCTGTGATAAATCTGATGCCGTTAAAAGGATGATGTTTTAACACTGCTGTATTTAGAATGACAAACTGCTCCTGCACTAAAGAACAATACAGCTGAATTCACTTCTTCTGAAACATCTGTGCCAGCGTGGAGCCGTGCCAAGACACAGGAGCGCCGTCACAATGTCTCCTTGTGGAGGGCACAGCGTTTGTTTTCCGTGCTCAATAGGAGCAGATCAGCCAAGGTGAATGCACAATTACACATAAAGAAAGATTATCGGTAAAAAACTACTCTCTTTAAGCACCAAGACTTTGGCTGCTTTAAAAAAATGGCCTTTCTACTGAGCGATAATACTTTTAGGTGCATCGCAGTACAACGAAGAGTACATCAAAAGAGTTGGTGTGAAATTTCTGCTCTCTTTCATACACAGCTCCTGCCTCAGTGATTTAAGAAAGTAGCTTGTAAGTTTTGTAATTGACAAAATAAGTGAACTCTAATAGAAGAGGGAACAGGGATAAGATGGAAGGAGGTACAAACTTTGGTTGAGAACACTTGGATAAAAAACACTAGATTTAAAGCTTTACTTTAGTCAAACAGCTTATTTAAACAGTGGGTCTATCTCTACTACTTATGCCTCAATTTTGGAAGGGCAAGCACCTAACCCTCTCCCATATGCGGCAAAGTGAGAGAAAGACTTATGCTTAGTAAGGGGGCTTTTAAACTAGGCGATGGGGGGGAGGGTCCAGAGGTAGAGATTGTCAGCATGGAACATATTCCAGAGGGTAGTATTGGAGGCATTAGTAGTAGGTTGACTAAAGCACATAAACCCAAGGTAAGTATAGTAGCAAGTACTATTTGAAATCTCGGAACACCCAATAAGAGGACAGTACAGTATGTGACCGGTCTAAACTACATGGCATGTTCACCAATGCCAGGAGCCTGTCGGACAGGATGGGGGAACTAGAGATACTGTTGTACGAGGAGGATTTAGATTTTGTGGGCATTTCGGACACTTGGTACAACAGCTCTCATGATTGGCTGGCAACCATTCAAGGGTATTCCCTTTATAGCAGGGATGGGGGGGGGGGGTATGCCTGTATATCAAGAATAATGTACAATTGAATGTGAGAGATGACATCACTAAGGTAGCTAGGGAGGAGGTGGAATCCTTATGGGTAAAGATTCAAAGGGATGAAACTAAGGAGACAAAAATATTAGGAGTGTGCTATAGGCCCCCTAACCTGAGGGAGGAGGGGGAGACAGACCTCCTATCACAATTTGGATTAGCAGCAAGGATGAGAAGTGTTATCATAATGAAGGATTTTAATTATCCAGACATAGACTGGGCGGAAGGAACTGCGCATTCGTCTAAGGCTCGCCAGTTCCTAAATGTCTTGCAGGACAATTTCATGGCTCAGATGGTAAAAAACTAGAAACAAAGCGTTACTAGGCCTACTGATTGACAACAATACAGACCTGATCACGGATGTGGAAATAAGACGCAATTTAGGAAACAGCAATCACAGGTCAATCACACAAATTGGAAACATAAGGGAAATACAAAGACACTGAATTTCAAAAGAGCAAACTTACCCAAACTACGAACCTTGCTACAAGATATGAATTGGGATAAAATCTTGGGAACAAAGAACACGGAGGAGCGATGAGTTTTCTTTAAGAGCGTATTAAATAAGGGCATTAGCTACTGCATCCCATTAGGAAATACATTTAAAAGAGCAAACAAAAGTCCTGGATGGGTTAAATCCAATGTAAAAATGCACATAAAAGCAAAGGAGAAGGCCTTCAAAAAATATAAGGCTGAGGGACCATCATCATCAGAATTCAGACTTTACAAAGAATGCAAGAAGAAATGTAAGGGTGCAATTAGGGTGGCTAAGATAGAACACGAAAGACACATAACGGAGGAAAGAAAAAAAATCCCAAGAAATTCTTGAAGTATATAAACAGTAAAAAAGGGAGGTCCCATAAAGAATGAGGAAGGAAATCTGGTTACAAAGAATGGGGAGATGGTAAAGGTATTTAATTTATTCTTCTCCTCAGTCTTCACAAGGGAATCGGGTGGCTTCAGTAACCAAAACTGCAGTGTTTATCCTCGTGACACATCACAGGAAGCACCCGCATGGCTAACAGGACAGAATTAGAAATAGACTTGGAAAACTTAACAATAATAAGTCACCGGGACCAGATGGCTTGCACCCGAGGGTCCTTAGGGAACTCAGTCAAGTAATTGCCAGACCATTGTTCCTAATTTTTACTGACAGTCTACTGACTGGAATGGTACCAGCTGATTGGAGAAAAACCAATGTAGCTCCAATATTTAAAAAAGAGCCAAAATACATCCCTGGGAATTACAGACCAGTTGTCAGAAACCATGAACCAGACTGAGACAGAAGTACAGTAAAATCACACTTGTTTATTAATAAAAATAAAGATAAATAGAGTAAGCATAGTCAAAGCATAGCCAGAGTCCAGTAACCAGATCGGGTAGTCAGCCAAGCCATAGTTCAGTAACCAGATCGGGTAATCAGCCAGGCCAGAAGTCAGGGATCCAAGTAGAGGAATAGCAAGTAGGATAAGGAGCCAGAAGGGATGTCAGCAAGCCAGTCTTTAAACAGGAACACAGAAGATGGTTTCTAGTGATGTGACCAAGGCGAAGGCAGGAATGAAGTGAGCTGGATGTCTTTAAGTAGGCGGGACTGACGAGCAGATCCACAACAGCTGGTTAACTGTAGAGAGAGAAGAGAGCTGGCAATTAGCTGACAGCTGAGCGGCCAGCTCAGAGAAGGAAGGGCTGAGCCAGCCCTGACACCAGTTAGCCTAACATCAATAGTATGCAAGCTCTGGGAGGGGATGATAAGGGACTATATACAAGATTTTAGTCATGAAAACGGTATCATTAGCAGTAATCAGCATCGATTCATGAAGAATCATTCTTGCAAAACCGGTCTATTAACCTTCTATGAAAAGGTGAGTTGCCATCTACATAAAGGAAGGCCCGTAGATGTGGTATATCTGGATTTTGCAAAAGCAATTGACACAGTTCCCCAGAAACGTTTACTGTACAAAGTAAGGTCCATTGGCATGGACCATAGGGTGAGTACATGGATTGAAAACTGGCTACAAGAGCGAGTTCAGAGGGTGGTGATAAATGGGGAGTACTCAGACTGGGCAGGGGTGGAAAGTGGGGTCCCCCAGGGTTCTGCGCTGGGACCAATCCTATTTAATTTGTTCATAAACGACCTGGAGGATGGGGTAAACAGTTCAATCTCTGTATTTGTGGAAGATAATAAGCTAAGCAGGGCAATAACTTCTCTGCAAACCTTGCAAGAAGATCTGAATAAATTAATGGGGTGGGCAACTCCATGGCAAATGAGGTTTAATGTGGAAAATGTAAAATAATGCATTTGGGTGGCAAAAATATGAATGCAATCTACTCACTGGGGGAAAACCTCTGGGGGAATCAAGGATGGAAAAGGACCTGGGGGTCCTAGTAGATGATAGACTCAGAAATGGCATGCAATGCCAAGCTGCTGCTAACAAAGCAAACAGAATATTGACATGCATTAAAAAGGAATTAACTCAAGAGATAAAGCGATAATTCTCCCACTCTACAAGACTCTGGTCCGGCCTCACCTGGAGTATGTTGTCCAGTTCTGGGCACCAGTCCTCAGGAAGGATGTACTGGAAATGGAGCGAGTACAAAGAAGGGTAGCAAAACTAATGAAGGGTCTGGAGGATATTAGGTATGAAGAAAGGTTACAAGCATTGGGCTTATTCTCTCTGGAGGAGAGACGCTTGAGAGGGGATATGATTTTAGTTTACAAATACCATACTGGTGACCCCACAATAGGGATAAAACTTTTCCATGGAAGAGAGTTTAACAAGACACGTGGCCACTTGTTAAGATTAGAAGAAAAGAGATTTAACCTCTTTTGGAATTCACTTCCACAGGCGGTGGTTTCAAAGTTTAAAAAAATCTATTAGATAAGCACCTGAACGATGACAACATACAGGGATATACAATGTAATACTGACATATAATCACACACATAGGTTGGACTTGATGGACTTGTTTCTTTTTTCAACCGCACCTACTATGTAACTATGTATGTAGTACACTCGATAAGCATATTGGACAAATGATCTTGCGTTCTTTTTGTTTTGTTTGCATGCTAGTCTCATATCGAAAACCAATAGGTTACTAAAGTTACGAAAATTCTCGTATAAACAGAATACAACTTCAGAAATGATGCAATGTGTTGTATTGTATTGTAATGTATTCTTTCAGTTCCAAGCCTGCGTGGTCCTGGTCATATAATTATTTTTTTTTTGTACAAATTCCATAATAATTACAAGAAAATCGTTTGTTCTGTTATCATACGAGAAAAATTTTGGTGCTTGTGCCTTCAGATATTTTTGCATGAACTGTCATGATCTGCTCTCAAAAGCTGTGCACTAATGATCAGATTATTGGATGATCACTGCGAAAGCGGTATTTTTCATCCAATTTTGTTATCGTGTGTACTAGGCATTAGCGAGTGGAATGGACCAGAAGAATTGGAAACAAATTTGGTTTACCGTAGCACACTGCTCCATAATTGCAACATCTAAAGAATCCAATTACAAATTGCTTATGCAGTGGTATATAATTGTATAACGCTTAGTAAAATTTGTGCCCACCCCCGCTGACAAATGTTTTAAGGGATGCCAATCTTTCTCTTCTACATATATGGTGGGATTTCCCTAAGATCAGTAGGTTCTGAGCTAATGTGCACCAAGTAGTGTACACTATTCTATTTATCAACATATGTACAGCGGGTAAATAAGTATTGATTACATCATCATTTTTCTAGGTAAATATATTTCTAAATCTGCTATTGACATGAAATGTTCACCACATGTCGGTAACAACCCATGCAATCCATACATACAAAGAAAGCAAAACAAATACGTTCAGAAATTAAGTTATGTGTAATAAAATGGAATGACACAAGGAAAAAGTATTGAACACGCTAACTGAAATGTATTTAATACTTGGTACAAAATCCCTTGTTGGTAATGACAGCTTCAAGACTCCTCCTGTAAGGAGAAACTAGTCGCATGTATTGCTCAGGTGTGATTTTGGCCCATTCTTCCACACAGTCTTAAAATCTTGAAGATTCCGTGGGTCTCTTCTATGAACTCTGCTCTTTAGTTTTTTTCATCGA
Source organism: Lithobates clamitans (assembly GCA_037952925.1). Lineage (NCBI taxonomy): Eukaryota > Metazoa > Chordata > Amphibia > Anura > Ranidae > Lithobates > Lithobates clamitans. The sequence continues at coordinate 1,243,986 of JBBGZY010001614.1, forward strand.
TTTTCTATTGGATTTAGCCCGGTGATTTGCTGGCCCATTCAAGCAGCTTTATTTCTTTCTTTGAAACCAATTGAGAGTTTCCTTGGCTTTGTATTTGGGATCATTGTCTTGCTGAAATATTTACCCTCATTTCATCTTCATCATCCTGGTAGATGGCACCAGATTTTTATCAAGAATGTCTTGGTACATTTTTCCATCATCTTTCCTTCCATGACATGAAGTTTGCCAGTAGCGTATGCTGAAAAACAGCCCCACACCATGATGTTCCCACCTCCAAACTTCACTGTGGGGGTGTTTTTTGGGGTGATGTGCAGTGCCATTTGACCTCCAAACATGGTGTGTATTATGGCATCCAAAGAGTTCCATTTTGGTCTCATCTGACCAGAATTTATATTTTTCAAGTATTTCACAGGCTTGTCTAAATGTTGTGCAGCAAACGTTAACCACTTGCCGACCACCGCACGCCGATATACGTCAGGAGAATGGCAGCCGTGGGCAAATGGGCGTACCTGTACATCCCCTTTAATTTGCGGAGCTAGTGGGTGCGTGCTGCGTAAAAAAGTAAAAAATATTGCTTTTTTTTCAAAATTGTCGCTCTTTTTTTGTTTATAGCGCAAAAAATAAAAACCACAGAGGTGATCAAATACCACCAAAAGATAGCTCTATTTGTGGGAAAAAAGGACGACAGTTTTGTTTTGGTGTAATGTCACACGGCCACGCAATTGTCAGTTAAAACGACACAGTGCCGAATTGCAAAAAGTGCTCTGGTCAGGAAGGGGGTAAAATTTTCCAGAGCTGAAGCGGTTAAACGAGCTTCAAAATGCTTTTTCTTCAGCAATGGAGTCTTGCGTGGTGAGCGTGCATACAGGCTATGCTTATTGTTTTCATGCAAACAATTGTACCTGCTATTTCCAGGTCTTTCTGAAGCTCTTCACAAGTGGTCCTTGGCTTACTGATAATTATTTTCTCTCCTATGTCAGAAATCTTGCAAGGAGCACCTGGTCGTGGCTGGTATATGGTGAAATTATGTTCTTTTCACTTCTGAATTATGGCCCCAACAGTGCTCACTGAAACATTCAGAAGTTTAGAAATCCTTCTGTAACCAATGCCATCAGTATGTTTTCCAACAATAAGGTTATTAAGATCTCGAAAGAGCTCTTCGCTTTTACCCATCATGAGATGTTTCTTGTGTGACACCTTGGTAATGAGACACCTTTTTATAGGCAATTATACGCAATTGAGACTGAACCAGCTGATATTAATTTGCACTGACAAGGGGCAGTATTGCTTTCTAATTACTCATAGATTTTAGCTGGTGTCTTGGCTTTCCATGCTTTTTTGCACTTCCCTTTTTCATGTGTTCAATACTTTTTCCCTGTGTCATTCCATTTTATTACACATAACTTCATTTCTTAATGTATTTGTTTTGTTTTATTTGTATGTATGGATTGCATGGGTTGTTACCGACATGTTGAAAATGTGATGTCAAAAGCACCTTAAGAAATATATTTACCTAGAAAAATTATGACGTGTTCAATACTTTTTTACCCGCTGTATATAAATAACCAAGGGAAGCATTGAAGAACATGGAACTATGAGAAAGTATATATTTGCAATTTTGTATCTTGACATTTTTGTTCATGTCGGCAAAACAAGTAAAGTAAAGTAAAAAAAAAAGTAAGTAAAGCATAAGATGATATAGTTTTGATCAAACAAAATGATGTTGTGATTCTTAAATATTAAAATTTGAGAGAATCTGGACCCCATGGGTTGAACCCTACCTCATTGGCCCTTGTGGGTCCTTTGATAGGTCAATCCCACAGATGACTCTGTTGACCCATAATGTGTTGAAACCTAGCATAGGTTTTTGCCTCCGCATCCCAGTTTTTTTTTTTTTTTTTTAACTTTTTATCTTATTTCTGCCCACTTTCTCAACTCGTTGGACTTTTTTTCCAGAAAAAGGTAGTCAACAGGGCATGTCATGTGCATAAAATATTCTTTACTTCAAATCAATCCAGGTAAATGTCAGCACAAGTCAGCCTATTGGAGGACAGGCAAGCTATACTTCTAGCACAGCCAGAAAACTGACTATGCTGGGATGGATGTGCTCTCATGCTTAGCGTGGTTAATTTGAAATAATAAAGCAGGAGGACTGGCACCAGGTATTTCACACAAAGGGAGCAATACAAAGAGAACTGGATACTTTTATATCCAAGTGCATGGTATAACAGGCACATATCAGGAATATGAAATGTTGAGGTGAAGCTTTACTCCAGGCAGATATAAAATATACAGCATAATTCAGATGTGTATGCATTAAGATGATTTATTTTTGAATGCCACAGTAGTTTCTAAAACCCAGACTTTCCAGAACTGAGCTCATGGCTAAGGGAAGTTACAAAACATCATCACCATTATAGAACAAGTCCAAGTTGGATGTGATTACCTACTACTAGCTATACCTCCTCTCTCATTTTCCAATGATCATTTCTCAAGTAGCTTTGAAAGTACTGAAACCGGGGGTGCATACACAGCTCAAATCTGGATGGATGTTGGTAGGCAGAGCTCCGAGTGCAGCAGGGATTTCTGCAGCCTCCCCAGGGCCATTGAGCCTTTATTTTGTTGCCTGACATACCCGCACCCCTGGGGGTACTCTTGGTGCATGCCGACCTCCAAAACCTGTCGCAGGAAGCCAGGGCAAAGATCACTTATGAACTATCTTCTCCAGGATGCCTCAAAATGTCACCCAGTTGCCACCTGCACAGACAGCCCACCAGAGACACCAGAGACAGCGAGTACCCGGTCCAGCTCACAAAAGCAGACTTAGAAGATTGGCCATGTATGCAAAACTGGCTGATAAGTTTCAGACAGAATTACATAAATCCACTAACACTTTACAGCAGGCGCTAGCAACCCCGGGCAGTCCTTGGTCCTTGAGACCAAGCACGATGAGCAACAACTGGCTTACACTGACCTTCGCAGGGACCACGAGACACTCTCAGATACAGTGACTCAATTACAAATCCACCTGGAGGATCTTGACAATAGAATCAGGGGAAATAACCTGAGAGTGAGGGGGTACCTGATTCACCGGGGGTACCTGATTCACCGATTTGATCCCAGAGACTGTCTCAATCCTTGCTTCCAGAGACCCCTGCTGTCTCCTTTGCCTGTGATAGGATTCACAGGGCGCTGCGCCCTAAGCCTCCAGATGACAAGCCACCAAGAGACATAGTATTGTGCCTCAAGGTCTATCTTATTAAGAAAGAGATACTCAGAGCCTCTCGCAACACACCTAATATACTGTTGGATGGGACCAAGATCCAAATATACCCAGACCTATCCCCCGCCATGCTGAATGAACGCCGCAAGATGAAGGAGATCACTACTGTTCTCCAAGCCACAAGAATACGATACAGGTGGGGTTACCACATACAACATCACTACGGTCCATGAGGGCAAAGATCTCCTTGTCAAGCTAGGCTTTTGGCACAAGAAAACCCACCCAGGATGCCTTCCACTCCACGCCCATCGGCCATCTGGGCAACTCCTTCCCCACTAAAAGACCGCAGGCGAAAACATCTAGATTTCAGAGACCCCTCCACCTGATGCAGTCACTATCCATTCTGAACTGTTCCTGGACCCATCAGTTCAGGTAAGTACTTTGTCCGTTGGTATGCCACCATGATCTAAAAATAGGGGGGCCCTATTCATACATTTTCTGTCTTTATTTCCTCTTCCTCCCCTTCTGTATTATTCCCCACTGCATCCGAGTCTGGCAGTGCCCACTTGGTTGACCCCCTACTCTTACTTCATGACAGCCTAGGGCCTACACTGCTTTTCAACTGTTGTGGAACCTTTGTTTAGGCCCCCATATTTATAGTGATTAGCCCCCAAAAAAAGGACTACTAAGACCTTTCTGTTTCAGTTTGGTGGTTATCTCTATATGGTTAGAAGGAAGTTTGGACTTTATAGTCCTAATATATTATTATTCACTCTAGTTCAAGAGGATCCTTTCCCCCTGACTATAGTTGACTTTGGACTTATGCTTTCCTTTTTTTGGTGCTCAATTTTATGTTTTCTTCTTATTTGTATTTTTTAAGGGTATTATTCTCCAACCTTATCAAAAGTAGGGATTGCTGCACATATATATTATTGGTTTATATTTGCTTGAGCCTATTCTCACTCCAGATTGTGATTTTCTGCATTTGTTCGTTCCCCGAGACCTGATCCCTCTTAGAGGCCTGATGACATTCCCTCAGACTTACTATGGGTTTAAAGGTAATATCTCATAATTTTAGGGGCTTTAACTAACCCCATAAAAGATGTGCAGCATGTGTATAAAGACCCAATGAGCAGATTTATAATTATCCAAGGATCTCTGCAGGGTAAGGCAGTTACGATAGCCAATGTATATGCTCCTAATGACTCACAAGCAATGTTTTATAAATCATTTTTTCAGATCCTGGATAAATACCTCTCTCCTCACCTTCTGATTGGAGGAGACTTTAACTTGGTGGCACATTCCATTCTGGACAGAAGCCGAGTTGTGAGTATAGTGAATGCCTTTCCTAAGACCCTGAACAGCCTGCTCAGTTCACATCAGCTCCTTGATACATGGCGAGCTCACAATGTTGGAGCCCGAGAGTACACCTTCTACTCGCACCCTCACAATAGCTACTCCAGGCTAGACTATCTATGCTGCACTCCAGTCCCTCTTGCAAACTCTACCATGGCGGGAATACATCCCTGCCCCCGGTCTGATCGCCACATAGTGTCTCGTAACATCATGATCTCACATATAGGCCTCTCGCCTGCTACAGCAGGAAGGAGACTTAACGGCTCTCTTCTCACAGATCCAGAAATGATAACCAATTTATCTGACCACATAGACGACTATTTTTGCATCAACAACACAGGTGATATCCCCCCTACCTCACTTTGGGCTGCTGACAAAGCGGTGATTAGGGTCCACCTGATTGAATTAGCTTTGGCTAAGAAAAGACACAAATTAGCAGATATTACTAAACTTACACAGGTACCAGATAAACTCTACCATCTACACAGCCAAAATCACTCCCCTGCTCTGTTAAGGCAGATAAACAAGAAGAGATTGGCTCTGGATACGATTCTCTCTGAGCAGACTGAGAAGTCTTAGAGATGGTCCAGGTCTAGATTCCTATTGCATAGCAACTCGGCTTCTGCCATGTTCACAAAAAAGCTTAACCACTCTATTCAGCCCCCTCATTATTATAAACTTAGCAATGCTGCTGGGAATACTGTCTCCCATTCCACAGAAGTACTTCAGATTTTTTCTAAATTTTATCAGGATATCAGAATTTGGTTAGCCACAAATGTTATCAAAGACGCTGATCTTTTCTCCCGTAAAGTTTTATTGTTAAGTCTTGATATCCATAAAGCTTTTGATAGCGTACTCTGGCCCTATCTTGAACTAATTCTCGCAAAATTTGGTTTTCAGGGAGATTTGGACAGATTTTGAAACGTATGGCTGGCATTCAGCTCATGGAAAGGGTTCATCATACAATTATGGACACTATGCCAATTTATAACTGAAAATGTGAGCTTTGGTAAGACTTTTTTTAGTGTATAGACTCATAACTTGTGAGACACTAGCAATTCTACAGGTATTGTTTTGGTACCCTTAAATCGTTTATATCTTTATACCTTAATTATCGTTTTTTTTTTTTTTTCATTTTTCGTAGTATTTTATTTTGTTTGATGTATTTCTATTGTTTTCATTCTCTACTTTATTTTTGGTTAATGATAAGTAACTCTACTTTACCTTCTGGCTAAGTCTCAATTAAGCACTAAAGCCATGGTATTAGATATACACAGGTTGTTTTTGAGAAAGAACCCCCTGAAGAGCTGTTGGCCATATTTTGGAATGCTTCTTACTATTCTAGAGATGTTTGTACAGATATGACCCTTGTTTTGTACAAATTTTTGTATGTGATTTCCTTGTTATTTGTTTTAATTGTAAAATAAAATAAACTGTTAGTATTAAAAGAAAAGAAAGTACTGAAGCCAAAGACAGCCAGGCAACTAGCTTTTTGAGAAGAGATTAGCAGTGACTGTTTCCACATTGCTTTGCAGACTAACTTTAAAGCACAATTTTGCACAAATAAGAAAGTATCAGTTGTAGCAGGACTGTGCTTGCAATGCAAGGTTTAATTGTTTGTTAATTCCTGGGGAACAATAAAAGGAGTTTTTTTTTTTTTTCCTCTGCTTCTCCCTCCAGCTAGACCGATCCCCACAGTGTCTTTATCTCTGCACTCCATCGGTCTAGGGCCATCATCTAAAACAGATCAGGGTCCAAAGCCCTGCTCTAAAAGTGAGGACACCAAGGGACAGTCCACATCCACATCCTGGGGGAGCACCACCTTCTGGGGCAGCGGAGGATCAGATAAGTAAAACTATTTCTCCTTTTCTCTAGACAAAACCAGTTATTAACCCACCCTTGCAGTGCTGGCACAACCCCGCTGCAAGGGATATATTTTTATTTGCCTGGAGTTAGTCTTTAACTTATTTGCAAACTGTCTTCCGTATCTCCATCACACACTGATCACCTCATTACATTTCTATCCATACAGTCAAGGACATCCTGCGGAGTAGTCTGGGGAAGTCCGTTGAGAGGATGCCTATCTCACATTTTAGGGCAATAAAAAAAATCTCTATGAATTTCCCAAGAGTCAAAGAATAATATATTTAGAAGATCTTGGTTGATTTCTCAGCTTGAAGCCCTCAGGTCTTCAAAAGATTACCTTCTAAACATATCACAGCTTTTTGTGCTCATATCATGAATTGCTTTTCTGCTTTTTTGTCAACATAATAAACTGCTTGTCTTGTCTTTCCCTTGAATGAGCTTGTTGAATATTTGCATGTGGTAAGCGATAGGGATTTATTTACAGGTTGCAGTGAATTGATATGCTCATGAATGTACGATGCTCTTTTAATAAATGAAAAATCAACTTTATTCACATGATGTCAACCCTTTTTTTCGCGGGCAAGAATAAAAAAGATGTGAATGCAAGATGCATTGAATGGAGACGAAGTGAGAAGGTATACGACTGATTCCGTCTAAGCAACTAAATAGCTTTCATCTACATTTATACAGCATGGCAGAATATCCTAATTATCTTACATTTCATGCTTGAACTGCAGAAAAAGTACAACTATACTCTATCAGTAAAAAAAAATCTACATCAAATCACTTTTCAAATGCAAGTAAACTGTGCTATATAAAAAGTTATGAAGAATTAATCTGAATAGCACCCGATACCAAATTTTCACGAACATGGGCCTGCTGGATCCATTTTCAAACTACGGACTGTTATTTGTCACTGATGGGAATACACCCTTCCAGTTCTTCCGTATGAATAACTAACTAACACAGACCAGGTCCCCTCAACTTCACTATACCTTTAGCTTTGATGACAGATCCCTTTACCTACCTAAGGGTCAGTCGGGGGGGGGGGGAGGCACACATTGAGGGGGCCCATTGAACAGATACATACCCTATATTGTCAAAAGTATTGGGACGCCTGCCTTTACACGCACAAGAACTTTAATGGCATCCCAGTCTTATGCCCCGTACACACGGTCGGACATTGATCGGACATTCCGACAACAAAATCCATGGATTTTTTCCGACAGATGTTGGCTCAAACTTGTCATGCATACACACGGTCACACAAAGTTGTCGGAAAATCCAATCGTTCTGAACGCGGTGACATAAAACACTACGTCGGGACTATAAACGGGGCAGTAGCCAATAGCTTTCATCTCTTAATTTATTCTGAGCATGCGTGGCACTTTGTGCGTCGGATTTGTGTACACACGATCTGAATTTCCGACAATAGATTTTGTTGTCGGAATTTTTATAGCAAGCTCTCAAACTTTCCATCGGAAAATCCTATCGTGTGTACAGGGCATTAGTTTGTAGGGTTCAATATTGAGTTGGCTTCAACTTTTCTGGGAAGGCTGTCCACAAGGTTTTCGAGTGTGTCTATGAGAATGTTTGACCATTCTTCCAGAAGCGCATTTGTAAGGTCAGGCACTGATGTTGGACGAGATGGCCTAGCTCGCAGTCTTCATTCTAATTCACCTCAAAGGTGTTCTATCGGGTTGAGTTGCATGCCAGTCAAGTTCCTCCACCCCAAACTCACTTATCCATGTCTTTATAGACCTTGCTTTGTGCACTGGTGTACAGTCATGTTGGAACAGGAAGGGGCCATGCCCAAACTGTTCCCACAAGTTGGGATACGTCTGATAAGTTAAATGCTCCCCAAACGTTACTCAACCCGGAAGCCTTAAAAAGTTAACTTTCTGCAAGATTTGGCCAGCATGCTGTATTTTCTTGATTGAGGCATTTCATGTATATGCAGCTTTATGGTCACTAGAGGGAGGTTATAATCATAGGAAATAAACACATTACAAAGATTATTTGCAAAGGTTAACTTGTTTTAAGCTGTAAACAAGCTGGCGAGGATCATGAATGGTGTCACTGACCAAAAATGGTCATTCATAGCAACCAGATTAGACCATTATGTTTGGCTAGGGGCTTTGAGCACCAAAAAAGGTTAATTTTATTCTAAGCAACAAGGGTATAAATACAGCCATAGCAGACTATGTGACTGCTGTGGGGCAGAAATAAAGGGGGCCCAGAGCTCTTTGACTGCACCGTGATTTACGCAAGTAGCATTACACCATGGTAAATACATAGTGGATAAAATGAACGTATTTATAGATTAGGAACCAAAAATGGTTATGAACAAAAAACACAAGTAATTTGTATTTCGTTCTGCTATAAAAACTGCCTTTGAAATGGAAATTAAAGAGAAGTGGATTTTTTTTACAGGGTCTCATCACAGATAGCAAATACTCATGCTCCCCTTCCCTTAGCAGCACCTATCCTGAGCACCGATCGTCGCCACCAACTTTACCCTATCCCTTCCAATCTTAAAGCCTAGCTCAGCAATTTTATTTTTGAAATGTTCTCCTGGAGGTTTGTTCTAAATATTCACCTCCAATGCTCAATGCTCAATCCAATGCTGTCCTGCTCTCTGTGAAAAGATGTCTTCAGTCTGATAGGTCGAATGCCCCCAAACATTACTCAACCTGCAAGCCTTAAAAAGTTCACCTTCAGCAAGATTTTCCGAAAATCCCCTTATGCATTTCTATATTTTCTGCATATTCCATTCTGGCACTCCTCCTGTTTTAAATGGTGCATGTTCTCCTACCAGGTAAGAGGTGTTGGGGGGGGCTTCTCATCCCCCTCTGTCCTACTGTTTGTAGGGTGGGTTGAGCATTACAATAATGTTCCCCCCAACAGCCACTCTGGGCTGTCCAAACTGTATGCAAGCGCAGTCCCCTCCTCTAGCTGAGCTCATCCAGTGAGGGAGAAGACGCACTGCACATGCATACCTGCTCAGATTATGATCTCCTTCTTTAGCAGTTTAAACAGCCCAAATCAGCCACTAGATGGTGAATTATTGTAACGTTAAGCCTGCCCTGCAAACAGCAGACTGTATGATTACGGGGGGGGGGTCTCTGTAATGGGGGGGCTCTGTGTTGCGGAGAGACTCTGTTGTGATAAGAGGACTTTGTTATGGGGGAAATATATCATTAGGGTACTTTGTTTTGATGGGGGCTCTTATGTATGGGGGGACCTCTGATGTGAACCTAGATATGGGCATGAGCCAATCAGGCTGTATGGAAATGGAGTCCTGTGCTCACCACTGTGAGTGCTGGCCAGGAAGGGAGCCTGTCTATGCTCCAAGCAATGGTAGAGAGTGATAGGTGTCCTGGGAACCACACACCAAGTCAAAGCCTGCTGTCTGATAGTGAATGGCAGTTTTAGTCTGGACCCCACCAAGCCACACCCCCAAACATTTCACTCCTCCCACTGGCACTTATTCATAGGGATGGGGTCTCCAGGTGGAAGGGGGTGGTTAAATGCATCATCAGTCACCACTCAGTGAGAGAATGAATATCAAGCATGTGAAGTAATTGTAAAGGGCTGGTCATTGAGGTTGTGTATTTAGGGAGTGTATATACAGAGCAACCATAGAAGATCTGGTTGCAAGGAGGTTTTAAATGGCCAGCCTCTTGCAAGGTGTATGCAAGGAAAGAAGTTTGCAGGAGTCTGACAATAAGGCTAAAATTCAAATATTATACCCCACCAAGATCAAGAATCTTGAATAATTTGTCTCTTAAAACAGCATTGATGAGAAATCTTAATGAGAAAGTCTTAATGAGAATTATAATTCTATTTACTAATGTCTACACAAAAGTGTAAACAAATGAATTGAATGAATTAAAGAGAAACTTTAGCAGGACTAATAATGTGATAATACTAATTATTGAGAATAATGTAATAAAAAATAAGAAATAGGGCCAGAAATTAAGAATAATGAACCACAAATTAATGAGAATAAAAATATATGAAGTAATGAACAAAATGTAAAAACACAAAGGAAAAGAACCTAGTTATATCCAGGAGAACTGAAAAAAGGAAGGATTGTTTAATGATGGTAATGAATATTATAGAGGAAATAATCATGTATCAATACATTATCAGTATGGTCAAAAGACCCTTGACTAACTCATAGAAAGCGACAAAGGGGCACTGGAACATCAAATGAGGGACTCATAATGCAAAATAATGGAAACTATTCATAATAGTGTGTGAGATCCCATTCATAGTTTAAATCTCTAGGGATGCAAGGGACCTTTGATGTGAAGTTAATTTCATCAAGACAGTTGTGTGCATCATCCCAGGCTCAAGTTCCCCATTAATAAGTAACATTTGGTTTTCTGCTGGGTACACACAGGAAGTTTTTGTATTGTTAAACCCAGCAGGCTAATATGCTGATCGCTGGCTGTACTAACACATCTGAGTTATTATGTTCTGACATTCTGACATGGGGACTGCCCCCCCCAACACCAGAACACAGTAATCATCCCAGCCATTGGCTGAAAGGGTTGATTGGATGCTGGTTTTCCAGCATGCTCATTGGGTTCAACAGAAGCCAGTTGTGAGACTGGCTCCTGTCCAACGAGAAGCTATACATACTGGCTGAAAGTTGTCACGTTCCCGCCCAACCAACAGCTTTTGGCCAATTTTTGACCCATGTGTACCCAGCTTTAGACTGTGGTGCCTTGAGATTTCTAATTTAAGGCTGTATTCATACACAAGAGAGGCAATTGGCAGCTGTTTCCTCTCTGGCAGCTGCCTGTTCGGTAGGGGGCTGTGTGGTGAGCGATTCAGTGCATCCCACAGCTCCCCCTTTTTTTTTCTCACTGAACTTTATTTAAAGCATACAATAGTATACTTCATTCATGTCTCGACTGTTTTCTGTGTGCATTGTAAAAGTCCAGTCACTGCACGTTGGGGGTTATTTACGAAAGGCAAATCCACTTTGCACTACAATTGCAAACTACAACTGAAAGTGCACTCAGAAGTGCAGTCGCTGTAGATCTGAGGGGGACATGCAAGGAAAATAAAAGACAGCATTTTTGCTTGTACATGATTGGATGATAAAATCAGCAGAGCTTCCCCTCATTTAAGATCTACCCCTCAGATCTACAGCAAGTGCACTTTCAGTGCAATTTCAAGCCCACTTTGCACTTGTCGTTTGCACTTGTAGTGGATTTGCCTTTCGTAAATAACCCCCATAGTGTGCATGCAGCTTTAAGGGTGCAGAGATTGAAAAAAGGTTGAGCAGCGCTGTAACCCTTCCTCACTCTACACAATACTTAAGAAAAGTATTGCCTAGATGCAATGGTCTCCAAACTGTGGCTCGAGGGCCAGATGCAGACCTTTGTTTGCCTTTATCTGACCCTTGGGGCACTAGTCCTCCACTGATATGAGGCACTATACTGCCAACTGACATCAACAATGGGGCACCGTTTCTCCCACTGACATCAACGATGGGGCACTATTCCTCCCACTGACATCAACAATGGGGCAGCGTTTCTCCCACTGACATCAATGATGGAGCACTATTAATCCCACTGACATCAACGATGGGGCACTATTTTTCCCACTGACATCAACAATGGAGCACTATTTTTCCCACTGACATCAACAATGAGGCACTATTCTTCCCACTGACATCAACGATGGGGCACTATTCCTCCCACTGACATCAATAATGGGGCACGATTCCTCCCACTGACATCAACAACGAGGCACTATTCCTCCCACTGACATCAACAATGAGGCACTATTCCTCCCACTGACATTAACAATGGGGCACTATTCCTCCCACTGACATCAGCAATGGGGTACTATTTCTCCGACTGACACCAACAATGGGGTACTATTCCTCCGATGCCAGGGAAATTTCCACTCCCGCTGGCCACAGTCCAGCCCTTCTAAAGTCGGAAGGATCATAAACCGGTCCTTTGTTTAGAAAGTTTGAAGACCCCTGGCCTACAGCCACACTTTAAGGAGACTATTTTCAGCTCCAAAAGCCCCATCCCAAAATACAGTATTGCCCACTGCCAAAGACCTCCCTACCACACAGAGGGTTAAAATTGAACAGCTTTTGCCTTATTCTAAACTGAGCTTCTACCTAATATGAGAAAGAAACTACTTCTCAGTTATATAGGCCACATTTGTTGCGTTTCCTTTCCTGTTGCAGATCTTTTTGTTTGTATAGTCCCATACATATTAGATGGTAAATAATTATTATTCGATATGCAATTAGATTTTACTTCAGAAAGTCTTATGTAAAAAGGTACAAAAAATGAAGCACTCTACATCTTGTAAGCTCAAGTACAGGCTTATGCTCCTTTATCATAAAACTGGGTCTGGTTTTGTCCTGCTGACAGGTCCACGCTGGTTTAAGCTGTTAACTAGCTAGAAGGAGACTACCATAGCCGAATGACATTGTGTTAAAGGTATAAAGATAAACGAAAGAAACCCTTGACACATTTCAACAGTGTTATTCGGAAGAGCTTAGGAAGATTGGCAGTTTTAGTAGATGTTCCATTGGCTTATCTGATTGGGAAGAAAATTTTCATCAGCGGAATATGACCTTTTAACTTCCCCTACAAAGACATATGGTTTCAGTCATATTAACTTGGAGTGAGAGTGATGTATTAAAATATGCACTGTAAGAAAAGAGCCAGGGATTGTTATGTGACCTTTTTACGCTGGCAAAAATATCAATAAAAAGAGCCCTCTTTTGGACTCCTCTAGATAAATATCAAATGAACACATTTGTAACAAGGCCATTGAAGCTTCTTTTTTATCTATTTCCGAAGGAGGATAATGGCAACAATTTTGAACTGGTTATTACACCTTGCCTTTCAGCTTCATCTTTAAAATGCTAAAACATCCTGATACTCCAATAATAAATAAATAATTGAGCGATTAAAATCAACAATGTTGAGTTTGAATGTTACAAGTGGATTGGTGAATTTTAATATGGATTTACAGTCATTCTTTAAAAAGGGAATGTTAAAGGGTCATTTAGACTCATCCCACAGCTGTCATAGTTGGAAATTGATTCTTGTGGACCTTATGTGACGTGACTTGCTAGATCCCCTTCTGAGTAGTTCATACAGTGGTCATTTTATGTAAGCTCATACCTCCATAAAAAGTCCTCTCTTCAGAAAAATGCAATTATGGCCTTGCTCTGGTATGTAGGAAAGGTGCGGTTAACTTGCCTGCCACTAGATGGCTTTGCGGCCATTATGGCATGGTAAGGGGAAAGTTATAAGCAGGTGTTAGCTCCCCTTTTATAGAAACCCCTCTTGCAGTGATTTTATGGCTGGAGATAGTGTCCATATAAATAGCAGCTGTGTGTGGGGTCCAGAGTCCAGGATATGGGAAAAGGACACCCCAGAGCTTTAAATATGTAATTGTGTACTGAACTGATCGACAGAGCCCTGTGCCGTGCTGGATTCTTAGGCAAGATGATATAGATTGTAGTTTCATTGTCTACCCCTGAACTTCTTCTGCAGGTCCTGTAGAGTGGTGCCCTTGGGGGCCTGGACAGAGTCTTCTTATGTGAGTAGAAGCTAAAACCTGTGAATAGATGTCATCAGGAGCATGTCTGGCTGGGACAGAGCTATAGAAGGGACATTTGGCAAAGGCTGCTACTAATGGAGACACTTTTTCCCCCTGACCCTCAGCTACAGGTTCTGTGACTCTGTGATGGATAGTCTAGGGCCAGGGCCAGATTAACATAGGCGCTATTGAAGCCCACACCAGCAGCCTGCACTCACATATTGTAAGTTGCAGCTGCCTCTCTCTCTCAGACTTTTGAGGTGGTGAGAGCAGATTTGGGGAGGGAGAGGAGCTCTGTACTGCATGTGGGGGAGAGTGGTGGGGGAATTGAGCTCTGTACTGGAATCTGGGAGGTGGTCTACTGGGGAAGAGAGCTGTGTAATGAAGAGGGGTGGGGAAGGGAGAATTTGGGAGTAAATCATTTTTGGTTGTAGTTTGGCTTGTTAGAGATGCACTCCACAACCCTGCATTCTGTACACAGCACCCTCCTCGACCCTGCACCCTATGTACATAGTGCACTCCTGTAGTGTTGGTATGTAACAAAGCCTCCGTTAGTGCAATTTGGTCACACCTAATGCTGTGATCCCTCGCCAATGCCTCCCTTGGGAGGTTGAGTTCCTGCGCCTTTTTTCTGAGAAAAAAAAAAGCTTTGGGCCCAGCCACCCAAAAAGAACAGACCACGCACGAAAGCAATGGGCCGACGGGGAAAAATCTCCCCTAACTGCTCCTGCAATCTGTTTAATTATTGACAGTGTAATGATATGTGGCTTTTTCTGTGAACTGGCTGGAGTGGTTAACTTTTTTTTTGGGGGGGTAATTAATTAACAATGCTATTAGTAATATGTAGCATGAAGGGGTTAATGTACTGCCACTGGTCACTGATGCATTTTTGTCACCTGTGTCAGTGTTTAACTCCTTCATGCAGCATAAAGGGGTTAAGTAACACTGACACTGGTGTCACTAATGCAGCACAAAAGGGATTAACTAAGTGCCACTCGTCACTAATGCATCAGTGACCAGTGGCAGTACATTAACCCCTTCATGCTACATCTTATTAACAGCATTGTTAATTAGTTTTTTTTTTTTAACAACCCCTACTTACCTGGTAGTGTGTTTAGCCCATTTCAGTTACCCACCCACCCAGAAGATCCAGTGCTGTCCAGCTGAGAACCTTTTCTCTACTGGCAGTGCTCAGCCCCACACCGCCATGTTTTACTGTCATGTCATCGATAGGCTGCTGGCTGTTCCAGATTCAGCCAGCACACCTATAGGGGTATAGAGGACTGGAGGAGGGGTAGAGCAGAGGGATAAAGATCCGATTGAATCCTCAACACCAGGCCCATGATATTCTTAATCCGGCCCTGCCTAGGGTGGTTGACTTAGTATACATGGGGAGGGGGATGGTCTCAATTCTTTGTTGCTCCCAAGGAAGAGAATCAGGAGGGAAATGCTACAGAATGCATTTTCATGCTAGTCACGCTCTGAGCTGAAACATCTTTCAGCATGTCAAATGTGAATTTTCATGGATAGTAATGTAAGGCTGTGAAGTTGCAGTAAAGTGCTGAAAATGCCTGTGTGTTTGTGGACGTTTCCTTATTACAAGTGTTGGGCCTCAATCCAGTATTGTGAGTGTGGGCCTCTGGCCAGAAGATATGTCCAATATGATGGCTACAAAGGCAGGTTCATGGGTGCTATATTTTTAGCTATATGCTTAGCTAATAGCATTACAGTGATTGTAAAGCACTGTTTTTTTATATAAAAATAACAAATATGTTATATTTACCTCCTCTGTGCAGTGGATTTGCACAGAGCAGCCTGGATCCTCCTCTTCTCGGGTGCTTCTTTTGTGCTCCTGGCTCCTACCTCCTGTTAAGTGCCCCCCACAGCAAGCATCTTGCTATGGGGACACCCAAGCTGAGTCAGTCTGCCCTCTCTCTCCTGATTGGCTAGCCAACTTTGATTGACAGCAGCGGAAGACAATGGCGTCGCTGCTGTGTCTCAGACAATCGGGAGGGAGAGTCGCAGATGGGTGAGACACTCATGGACATCGCTGGACAGACATGGAGCTCAGGTAAGTATTAGGGGCACTGAGGGGGGCTGCTGCACACAGAAGGCTTAGAATACATTAAGATAAAAAACCTTCTGACTTTACAATCCCTTTAAGGTATTTGTGTTTAAAAGTAGTGATGAGCCAAAGTGCCCTGGGTTGGGTTAAAAAAAGTTCAGATGCCAAAGCAGCACCAGAGGGAGCCAAATCTGTCAAATTCAAAATTCCCATTTCTGGGCCAATAGGCAAGGGGTGTCAAAAATAGCATGGGGGGGTCATGGCCTTTGAGAACATGTACCAAGTAAAAAAAAATAATAATGTGGCAGGGAGCAGGGTTAATTCAGCACTGACATTTACAAAAGGTAAAAAACAGTTTTAAATTGCCGGCAAATGACATCTCCCTCTTGACGGTAATTTAAAATGTAATTTTTTTCCTTTGTAAATGTCACTTTTGCTTTAGCACATTGTAATGTGCGAGCAGAAACTAAAAATCCATACCAGACCCTTAATTCAAGCATGCAGCCAGCTAACCAGCAAAGTTGGGGGAAGAGCATGCCCTACCCCACTCCTGACCTATACCAGGCTACATGCCCTCAATAGGGGTGGTCCCCGCTAGTAACACACCTTGTCCCCATCCTAATGAAAACAAGGGCCTCATCCCCACAACCCTTGCCCAGTGGTTGTGGAGGTCTGCAAGCAGGAGGCTTATCAGAGTCTGGAAGCCCCCTTTAATAATACGGGGCTAGATACCACCCCCTACTTATTCACAAAAAAAAAATGTTACCTAGAAAAAAAGACACCCAAACCTTTAACAAGTCCTTTATTAAAAAATAAGACTTCCAAAAAAAGTACCTTGTAAATCCATTGTCAATCATGATGCCTGCTGCCGACTCACGAAAAAAAAAAAAACCTGATGCCACAAAACATGCCCTAACACTACCCAAATGACAGCTCCTGAGCTGTTATCTTCTATTTAAACAGGGGCAGGATAGTGGTGACATCACTGCCCAACTATGGGCATGGCAATATTTGGGTAATATTCTTGCTGAGATGTAGCCATGATAGCCGATATAAGCAATGATGTAATGTTCCATTCCCTGTCCATTTGCTTATGTGGCCAGTAATTCCCGGCCATGTATGTGAATGACCTAGGTGACTTCAGTGGTTGATAAAGAAGTGGCAGCTGCAAGCAGCCATTGCTTCCCTAGCAACTATTGACAGTCGGAAACAGTCATGTTCATCCATGCCAAACGCACTAATAATTGAGGATTTAGACCAAACACTGAGCTCATCCTTATTTAAAAGGAAACTCTAGGTCAATTTAATTTACTTATTTAAAGGCCAACACAAAGCATACATACTTTATATCCAGGTGGTCTTCACACTAGCATGGGAAGTTCGATATACTTCTTGGGCAGTCACTGCTACATAGAGCAGAACCAAGTTTCCACATGCAAGCACCACTCTATGCATTATTTTACTTCAATAGATTTTTATTAAGAAATTTTACAAGAAACAAAAAGGTACAATGCATGGTGTAAGTGTGACATCTGTTATGGGAACAGCTAGAGGTAACAATTTGTGTAAAAAACTTTTAAGGCAAAAGAGATGATGTAATCAAAGCTAATCATGGCACACAATAAAGTTGTTGAGAGTGTCAAAGATTATTTGTCGTTGTGTGGGCCGAAGCCTTTTTTGTTTGACTATTTGAAAAGCTAAGCTTACATGGAACTAAGGCACTTGATATTTTGAAACTCAGCAACCAGTTGCAGAGAAGGACTTGCATAGCAGTGCTGGAGCATAAGTGGGGAAAGTAGTTACAAATTTGAACTGGAGCTGGGCTTCAAATTAATTTTTTAAAAGACCAAATAATTAAATATTGATTGCTAAATAATCATTTTTAACTATGTAAAGTCTTTTGCCGCGTACACACGAGCGGACTTTACGGCAGACTTTGCCCGGCGGACGGGATTTCGTCGGTCAATTCGATCGTGTGTGGGCTCCAGCGGACTTTGTTTTCTCAAAAGTTGGACGGACTTAGATTTGAAACATGTTTCAAATCTATCCGACGGACTCGAGTCCGGTCGAAAAGTCCGCTCGTCTGTATGCTAGTTCGATGGAAAAAAAGCCACGCTAGGGCAGCTATTGGCTATTGGCTATGAACTTCCTTGTTTTAGTCCGGTCGTACGTCATCACGTACGAATTCGACGGAATTTGGTTGATCGTGTGTAGGCAAGTCCATTCATTCAGAAAGTCCGTCGTAAAGTCCATCGAAAAGTCCGCCGGGCCAAGTCTGCCGTAAAGTCCACTCGTGTGTACACGGCATTTGTCTTACAAATAGACACCAGGATTCATATAGTACTATACATCTTCAAAAGAGAGGGGACAGTGGGAACTGCACAGACCAGGCAATGAGAAGGAGGTGGAATTAGTCAACGTTCAGATAATGTATTTTCTTTCTTTTGCAAGTTTTCCTTGGTCTTCAGGTTAAAAGTCAGTCAGCATAACTCAACCTGGAAGGCTGAGGAGATACTGTGACTGTCAGTGCAGGCAATATGGACCGACACCCTGAGGGTACTCACCATAGCGTGGTACATTCCCGGGACACTCCGGTTGTGCCAGCCACTGGCCAATCAAGAGTCCAAAAACCTGGCACCCAGAAGGAGTCCAGAAGAAGATGACAGCAACCAGCAAGGGATGTAACCGCTGCTTTGCTGAAAGGTGGAGGTGAGTATTTTTTTTAAGTTTAGTTACACTTTAACCCTTTCCCGACCATTGAAACCTAAATTCAAAGACCAAATTTGGTAGTGTCAGTAGGTTTCAGTTAACTTCACTTTAGTTAGAATACCTAAGGGCCCATTGAGGGCTAGATCTATGCTTGTGCATAGATGCAGATATCTTTGTAGTATTTAGACAGCATGTTCAATGCAAGTATATTGTTGTACATCAATGTGTGTAACCTTTGTGCACTGGCATGTGTTTTGATTTGCATGTTCAATGCGTTTTTGAGTTTAGAGTTAGGAGTGAGTAGGGTTAACAGCCATTGTCCAAGGCTTTTTGATACATCAGAACATGCATTTTGATGCGTTACCATTGACTACTTCGAGCCTCCCAATGCACTTGCAATTTTAAAAATGGGCTACCACTGTTGCATTTTAATGCATGCATTCCAAGCTAATGCTCAGGTTTCTTGGTTCCCCATAATAAATATAGTGTCTCTTCTCATCCTAGCGCTGCAGTGCATTGTGTTTTGAAAAATACAACTTATCTGTTTTCTTCTGCATTTTAGTGCACTGGGAAATTCATTTTAATGTATTTCATTATTTATTTATTTTTATATTTATTTACAGTTATTTTTAATTACTTGCCAACCACCCACAGTATTTACTGTGAGAGGCCGGCAAGGGCAGACTGGATGACGTACAAGTATGCCATCCAGCCTATTCTGGGAAAGGGGCACTCTGCCGGACACTGCAGATTGTGGATCCCAATACCTTTGGAGGACAGGGGATCATGTGATCACTATGCAATCACATGAGCACAATGTCAACAAAGCTGTTAAGAATTAATTTCATTCATAACAGCTGTGCTTCCTGCTGTGATTGGCGCACAGCTATCACATGATACCTGGGCCAATCACAGCATTCTGCACCATGTGATTAGCTATAGCCAACCACAGATCACTAGTAATGACAGCTGTTATGAATGTAACCCATTCATGACAGTTGAAAACCTTCCTGTTATAATGATCAAAAAAACTTTTAAAAAAAAATTGCCGTGATTCTTACTAAATGCCTCAAACTGTCTGCTTTCCAAAAAAGGGTTATTTTGGGAGAATTTGTACTGTCCTGGCATTAATGAGATAGGCCATCAGTACATCAGGACTGATCAATTTTAAAATATATGCACCATAGTTTGTAGACGATATAACTTTTGCACAAACCAATTAATATACAATTATTTTATTTTTTTATTTTTTTACCAAAGACATGTAGCTGAATACATATAAACAAGTAAAAGACGCAAAACTTTAGTACCTCAATAGTAACTATATATAAACCATGATAGTCCAAACAGGTATAGATGAGTATTGAGTCCGTATGTCAGGTCTGCCACCAATGGAGACCAGAAGCCAATTCCAGTAAAGGTGAGAGAAAACAAGGAAAGGCCCCTTTCACATGGGCAGACCGTATGTCAGTTTTTCATCCATCCATTATCAGATAAAAAACGGACATACATGTATCCCTATGGGATAGTGGATGTCAGCGGATGAACATCCGCTGACATCCGATGACATCATTCTCCACTATGCTCCGTTTCTGATGACGGAGGAAAACCCTACTTTTCCATCCGTCTGCGGATCAAGTGAAAACAGACTCTACGGTCCGTCTTCATCCAATCCAATCCACCGCTATTACTTCATGACTTTTTTTTCCCTTTAGAATTGTCATTTTGCTCTCGGACTATTCTAAAACGGGAAACACGCGCCACTTTATAGGCATACTATAGACACCCCCAGGTATGAAATTTAAAGGAATATTTCACTTTTATTGTTTCACTTTAAGCATTATTAAAATCACTGTTTCCGAAAAAACAACCATTTTTAAAACTTTTTTTTGCACTGATGCATGTCCCCTGGGGCAGGACCCAGGTCCCCAAACACGTTTTTAAGACATTAAATTGCATATAAGCCTTTAAAATGAGCACTTTTGGTTATTCATGTTCGTGTCCCATAGACTTTAATGGTGTTCGCCTGTTCGAACAAATTTTTTGCCTGTTCGCATGTTCTAGATGCGAACCGAACCGGGGGGGGGGGGTGTTCGGCTCATCCCTAATCTGCAACTACAGAGATAAACCTGAGGCTTCAACCTTGAGGATCCAGTCTACTAATACTTCACTATAAGGCAACAGGAAGCTATGTCTGGACAGTTTTTTGGTGGCCTTGTGAGTAAAAGACTGTTTGCTGATCCAGGTGATATTTGGTTCTTTAAAGATATGAAGCAAGTATGGCTTTTACAGCACACAACTCCCACAGTGCCCCTGATTTGACCACTAGACATGGGCACTGACAAAAAATGTGTTCGTTTTCATTTCATTTGTTTTTTTGCCTTTTTCTAAATTCAAAAATTCGGCGATTCAGAAATGTGGAATTCAAAAATCCGAGAATTCGGATTTTCAAATTTCCAAATTCCTAATTTTCAAATTTCCAAATTTCGAATTTTCTAAGTTCGAATTTCAGAATTTTCGAATTTGCGAATCCTGAATTTTCGGATTTCCGTATTTTAAATTTTCAAATTTTGACATTTTAAAAATTCAGAATTTCGAATTTTCAGAATTCAAAAATTCAAAAATTTAAAAATCGGAAAAAAGAAAGAAAATCAGTAAAATTCTAAATACCGTATTTATCGGCGTATAACACGCGCCGGCGTATAACACGCACCCCAAGTTTAGGAGGGAATTTTAAGAAAAAAAACTTTTAGGAGGGAAGTTTAAGGAAAAAAAACTTACATTTAAATGCCCATCAATGCAGCCTCATCAGTGTCCATCTGCAGCCTTTCCCCAGTGTCCAGTGCAGCCTTGTCAGTGCAGCTTTGCCCCAGTGCAGCCTTGTCAGTGCAGCTTTGCCCCAGTGCAGTCTTGTCAGTGCAGCTTTGCCCCAGTGCAGCCTTGTCAGTGCAGCTTTGCCCCAGTGCAGTCTTGTCAGTGCAGCTTTGCCCCAGTGCAGCCTTGTCAGTGCAGCTTTGCCCCAGTGCAGCTTTGTCCCCAGTGCAGCCTTGTCCCCAGTGCAGCCTTGTCCCCAGTGCAGCTTTGCCCCAGTGCAGCCTTGTCCCCAGTGCAGCCTTGTCCCCAGTGCAGCTTTGCCCCAGTTCAGCTTTGCCCCAGTGCAGCCTTGTCCCCAGTGGTCCGTGCAGCCTTGTCGCCGCCGACATACAAACGTTTAGTATTTTTAAACATGGCGCCGCGGAGTTCGGAGGGACTCGGGGGCGCTCGTTCAGCTGAACGAGCGCCGCCGAGGACACAGGGACTGGGCGGAGCCGAGATACACATAGCCGAGGCTTCTCGGCTATTCTCAGCGCCGTTCACAGTCACGCCAAATTTTTTAATTTTCAAATTTATGAAATTTCGAATTTCCAAAACTTCCAATTTCCGAATCTCGAATTTCCAAAATTTCCAATTTCCAAATTTCCAAATTTCCAATTTATGAAATTTCGAATTTCCGAAATTTTGAATTCCGGAAATTTTGAATTTCTGAAATTCAGAATTTTCCCATTTCCGAAATTTAGAAATTCCGAATTTCCAAAATGTAGAATTTTTGGAAATTTGAAAATTTGAAGATTCGGAAATTCGAAATTTCAGAAATTGAAAAATTCTGAAATTTTGGAATCAACAAATTTGTCAAAATTCATTAAAAAACAAATTCAGAACTAAACAAATTGCACATGTCTATTGGTCACCCCTTTCAGTTTCAGAGGTCTAGAAGTTCTATTTACAGGACAGTGAAGTTAGTGCCCTTTTCTTGGAGCTAGCATTGATCTGAGTATCCCAAGTCCTAAAATTTCTTAGCATTAAAAACTTAAAAGCCATCCCTTATGCCGTGTACACACGAGTGGAATGTCCAACAAAAAAAGTCCGACGGAAGCTTTTCATGGTATATTCCGATTGTGTGTAGGCCTCATCGGACTTTGTTTTTCGAAAATTCTGATGGACCTAGAAATAGAACATGTTCTAAATATTTCCGACGGAACCAATTCCTATCGGGAAAACCACTCGTCTGTATGCTGTTCCGACGGACCAAAAAAGACGCATGCTCTGAAGCAAGTACGAGACGGAAGCTATTGGCTACAGCAGTGGTTCTCAACTCCAGTCCTCAGGACCCACCAACAGGCCAGGTTTGCAAGATAGCTGAAATACATCACAGGTGATATCACTTGCTGCTCAGTGATTGCAGTGTTCTAGTCTGCAACTCCCCCAAGGTAATACATAAAATCTGGCCTGTTGGTGGGTCACGAGGACTGGAGTTGAGAACCACTGGGCTACAGGCCATTGAACTACCTTTTTCTAGTCCCGTTGTTGCACGTCACCGCGTTCTTGACGGTCGGACTTTGGCTTGACTGTGTGTAGGCAAGACCGCTTGAATGGAATTCCATCGGAGTTCCGTCGGAGAAACCTTCGGAGTTTATTCTGACGGCAAAACCGGTCATGTGTACAGGGCATTCGACTGGTTGCTGGGTCAGAGTGCATGGAGTTGTATTTTTTGTGTGCTGGCAGCCTCTACATAATCGGGAAAAGAACCCTGATAATCATCATCATGTGTGCTGCCATTATCAGATTGAAACTTGGGAGTTATTTACTAAAGGAAAATCTGCTTTGCACTACAAGTGCACTTGGAAGTGCAGTCGCTGTAGATCCAAGGGAGACATGCAAGGCTTGCACATGATTGGATGATAAAATCAGCAGAGCTTCCACTCATTTTAGATCTACCCCTTAGATTTAGAGCGACTGCACTTCCAAGTGCACTTGCAGTGCAAAGTGGATTTGCCTTTCATAAATAACCCCCATTGTGTTTTTACTATATTTAATCATTACCAATCAGAGGCAATTCCAGGGGTAACACTAAACATGGTTCCCAATTGTTAGTACTATATCAGTGCTGTCAGTAACAGTAGGGTCTCAGAACTTGGAGCCTGCAATACTTTGCGTTCCTGGTTCCAGAATGTATATAATTATACTTTATTGAAGAGGCATAATGCAATAATAAGGGGCATTAATAACATTAATCTACAAATTGAGGATTGGAATATTTTTTTTAGATTCTGGGAATCAACCAGTTGAGATGATGTCGTCTTTGCTAGCAGTGTAGGAGCAGACTGATCAATGCCTCAGATTAAAACAACTACAGTTGCTTTCTAGATTTGCTTGGGGCTCTACCTACTGGTTATAACAAAAACAAATTTATAATAATTCATATTTACATGAATAACAGAAAAAAATAGATTTTTATTTTTTAGCACTTAAATTAATAAAGCAAATATAATAAAATGGTATAGGCTGATTGTTCTTATTACTCTTGTATGCTGCCTCCGTACATTGTGGAATTTCTTTTAAAAATGATGACATTTGGTCCAACTTGCCAGTTAAAATTAATTTAAGGAATATATGAGTTTTGCTGAAATTTATTACTGTGGAAAGGATGCTGGGCTGCCTTTAATTCACAGCTGATGGGTTGACAGATTGTTTCCTCAAAACACTGACAAGTGGATATATAGCATGAAATTTTAGGCATCTGGAGAAAAAGCAAAAGCAAAAACAAATTTATAGCGGTGGCTTTATATATTTAATTTAGTGAAAAGCTACTTGTAAACTTAAAATATAAATACTTCGAGGAAAAACTAATAATTTTCTGGGTAAAGAGACAACACATTTGCGAGACAGAAATACACCGATCAGCCATAATATTACCACCTACCATAACATGAATACCCATCTAATACGGAGTAGGAGCACCTTTCGCCACCAAAACAGTCCTGACTCAAGGCATGGGCTCCCCTAAACATCTAAAGACATTCTGTGGTATTTGATACCAAGCCGTCAGTAACACATCCTTTAGGTCCTGTCAGTTGGAAGGCGAGGCCTCCATGGATTGGACTTGTAATTCCAGCACAGTCCACAAACCATTTTTGCACTGCTGTATCATCTGTGGTCCCAAATTTTTAACCACTTGCCGACAGTGCCATAGCCGAATGATGGCTAAAGCACAGCCGGCTAGTTTTGGGACACCATCATACGATGGCGTCCCATGATCGCACCTGAAGCGGGGTGTGGGTGGCACATTCTGTGATCACAGTGTCTGGAGGCAGAGGCGGCTCTCTAATTAGGCAAACTAGGCGACAGCCTAAGGCCCCGCACTGACAGGGGCCTCGCGGCTGCCTACTTTACTTGTGTTCAATCACTGATGTCAACGCCGGCGGCTCCGTCTACCCCCGCTGGGGCTCTGGGGCTGACTGACAAATCAGGTACTGCCCGAGGAATAGCGGCCCCAGCATGGAGCGGTTGCATCCCGGGACGGTGGCAGCAGGTGCGGACAGCGGAACAGTTGAGGCCTCTAGGTGGCGGCAGCGGCCGGATGACAGCACCCGGCTCCAGGTGCCATCTCTACAAGGCGTGTGTTGGGTGGCGGCATGGGAGGACACTGCTGATCACAGATTGAGATAAAGAGCCGATCAGTGGCTCTTTACCATGTGATCAGCTGTGTCTACTCATAGCTGATCACGGATGTAAACAGAAGCTGGTTTTCGGCACTCCTTTCCTCATGCTGACAGCATGAGGAGAGGAGAAGAGAGTCGATAACTGGCTTCTGTAAAGGAACATCTACACTGATAATCAGGGCCCTGATTGTCAGTGTCCTGATTATCCGTGCAGTGTCCTCCAGTGCTGTCAATCAGTGCCAATCAGTGCCTCCTTATCAGAGTCATCTATCAGTGCCACCTATCAGTGCCACCTATTAGTGCCCATCAGTGCCACTTATCAGTGCCACCAATTAGTGTCCATCCTATCAGTGCAGCCCCATTAGCTCACTTCAGTGAAGGAGAGAAATTACCTGTTTGCAAAATGTTATAACAAACTAGGAAAACTTTTTTGTTTTTTTTTAATTTTTGGTCTTTCGTTTATTTAGCAAAACAATAAAAAACCCGGTGGTGATTAAATACCACCGAAAGAAAGCTATATTTGTGTGACAAAAATTATAAAAAATGTTGTTTGGGTACAATGTTGCATGGCCGCGCAATTGTCATTCACCACTGAAAGCTGAAAATTGGCCTGGGCAGGAAGGGGGTAAAAGTGGCCAGTAGGCAAGTGGTTACTGAGAGTTTGTTATGAATATGACCAGTGGCAGGACAGTTTTGCACAAGCAAGAATATGGACAACTACAGCGAACTACTTGCTAATATCTATATGCCAGTCAAAGCAGTCCTATTGTTAATGTTAATTGAAAAACTGCGCTGACCCTTATTTAGATAATGTAATCCCCGTGTTAATAATAAACAAATTCTTAAATATCAACCATGCAAAAACAAATTAATACATATCTTTTTTTTATAAAGTACAAATGTCCACAAAGTGCAATCCTTCATGTTAAATCAAAGTGCAATAGTGCAAAAGAGCGTGCAATCCACTTGTGCTGCAATTCTTGTAAATTAAAGTGACTTGTGCATTGTGTGTTCCACTGACCCCGACTCCACTCTGTGTCACCACCATTATCCCCTCCGGGGACCGAACTCCCCGAAGGTTGGTGACGCCCTGTGTATATGCCTAGGAAGGTCACTACAGCTTTATGTCACAGACCTGTTGTGCAGATTATCCTATCAACCTAGGACCAATGCTTGACTGGTTCAGGTGAAGGACTGGTTCAGATTGTTCCGGGTGCGAGGAGAGGCACCTTACTTGTGAGTGTAAACATTTATTTGTGGGCAATTGTAATAAATGGATTTACGCTATGTATGCTCTTCTTTGGATTCCTTCCTTTTGGTGGATGGGATGAACCAGTTGATTATTGGTCCTAGGTTGATGACATAATCTGCACAGCGGGTCTGTGATGTAAAGCTGTATTGACCTTCCTAGGCATATGCACAGGGGGGTCAACAATCTTCTTTGAGTTCGGTCCCCGGAGGGGAAACTGGGAATACTGGTGCTGTCATGTACCTGGTTATTGAGCCCGATATGCAGAGGGAGGTCTCCCTTATGATCCTGACTTGCGGCCCCTGGTAGAACTGACAGGAGGCACAGGAGTGCAGGACAGCACGAGTGCCTGGCAGGATCAACAGCTGGTATGCAGATCTGATGCTCTGGACGAAGCTGGGACAGCAGGAACAGCAGGCAGAATGCAGCAGCCTGGAAGCTGAAGCTGGAGAGCAGGCACTCACAGGATTCAGGTGGATGGTCCCAAGGATAAAGACACAGGAGGGTCAGACAGGCCGCGTCATACACTGGAGAGCAGAACTGGAACAGATGCAGAAGGCTTAAAGGAAGGTCACTAGGCAAGCCGGGTCAGCAACAAACTGGTGCGGATAAGCCAAAGGATCAGGCAGGAGCGAGGTCGTGGACAGGCCGGGGTCAGGTGCAGGAGGCAGGCAAGGATAGTCACAAAGCAAGCAGGTAGTCACAAGAACGGATCAAGAACACAGGAAACTCACAGGGAACGCTGTAGATCTGGCAGCAAGATTCCCCTGTCATGACAAGATTTAAGTAGCACTTCTGGCGCCAATGGCCGTGCGCGTGCACACGCGCGCACACGCATGCGGACATGCACACGGGCGCGTGCACGGGACCACTGTCCTCAGAAAGCCTTTCCTGACAGGTGCTTTGTGTGTTCCACTGCACGCGACTCCACTCTGTGTCACCACCAGTATCCCATCCGGGGACCGAACTCACCAAAGGTTGGTCACAGACCCGCTATGCAGATTACCCCATCAACCTAGGACCAATGTTCAACTGGTTCATCTCATCCAAAAACAGGAAGGAAGCCAAGGAACGGCTTACATAGTGTAAATCCATTCATTAAAATTGCCCACAAATAAATGTTTACACTCACAAGTAAAGTGCCTCTCCTCGCACTCGGAACAATCTGAACAAGTCCTTCACCTGAAGCAGTCAAGCACTGGTCCTAGGTTGATGGGATAATATGCACAGCGGGCCTGTGACATAAAGCTGTATTGACCTTCCTGGGCATATGCACAGGGGGTCACCAACCTTCGGCGCGTTCGGGCCCCAGAGGGGATACTATTGGTGACACAGAGTGGAGTCGGGGTCAGTGGAACACACAAAGCACAAGCCATTTTAATTTACAAGAAATGCAGCACAAGTGGATTGCACGCTCTGTTGCACTATTGCACTTTGATTTAGTATTGAATATTGTACTTTAAGGGCATCTGCACTTTATATATTCTTTTGCATGGTTAATATTTAAAGTGTTACAAAACCAAGGACCCTACATTCACTGGTCTCCCACAGTACAGGACATGGAAATGCAATTATTCTAGGGAATATAATCTGCTACATATTTTTTCTCATCAGCAGTATATAGCAGTCTTGTGACTTCTATCCACGTCCAGCCGAGCACTGCATAAAGCTTGCAGGAGGAGTTTTCTGGCTGTGCTATGAGACTGCATGACTCCTGACCCTCTGTCTGGACAGTGCTGATTGGCTCTGTGCTGATCACATGCACCCTCCCAAGAAAAAAAAAAAACCTCTCTAGCAATACACACCAAACTGAGCATGTGCAGCCTGACTCCATAGACCAGTGTTTCTCAACTCCAGTCCGCAAGGCGCCCCAACAGGTCATGTTTTCAGGCTTGCCATTATTTTGCACAGGGGATTTAATCAGTTTCACTGCCTTAGTAATTACCACAGCTGTTTCATCCTGAGGGAAATCCTGAAAACATGACCCGTTGGTGCGCCTTGAGGACTGGAGTTGAGAAACACTGCCATAGACTCATCCAACACTTACTGTATCGGGAAATTATTAGGAGTTGGTGGAAGGAGGGGAGGATCAGAGAAGACAGGATCAAACAGCCTTTTTACACAATGCGGAGGATTAACCCCTTAGGTTCCACAGTGAGTATAACAACCATGCTTTATTGCATATACAGACTGATTTTACTGTTGTGGATTAAGTAACACTTTAAGAATTAGTTTATTGTTAACACGGGGATTCCATTATCTAAATAAAGGTAATGCAGCTTTACAATTTTCTGCATTATTGATTTTATGGTGACAGTAGGGGCACTATGAAAGCAGCACACATTTTTTCTGTTGCGTGGGTATTTTGATATACACAAAAGAGGTCCTATTACCTTTTGATGAAAAAGTATGTGCTATTGCTAACAAACTAAAATGAATTAGATTGGGATGTTACTGCTGAACATAAGCCAAGCTAATTGTAAAAGAAAGCATTCAAAAATACGCTACCATTGTATACTGTATATAAGATTCTATGTTAAAATTATACTGTTCAATAAAACCACATACGGCTTTACAGTATCCTCAAGCATGTTATTTAAATTATTTGTGTTTCTTCCAATGTTTCCCTCAATGCTGCATCAAAAGATCCTCTCTCCATTGATACATTTACTATGGTGATACCCGGAACTTCAGAGGTATTGAGCAGAGGTTGTGGGTACACTTAATGGGCTCTTAGATTTGAATATTTCAGTGGATCCTTTAATATGTCTACTGGGCTAACTTGATTGCTGAGTCCTTAAACCACCAAGGTGGTTTATTGTTGCACAAGCGCTCTTTGTGGCTAGGAGACAAATTGCCATTAAGTTGACCTCCCCTCACCCTCCGACTATATCTGATTGGATATTGGATCTGAATAGATCCATTTCCTATGTGAGCCATGTTTTCTTTATGAGAAATTTATCTAATGCTGCGTACACACGATCAGACTTTTCGGCTACAAAAGTCCGACAGCCTGTCCGACAGACTTTCGACGGACTTTTGTCAGACTTTTGGCGGACTTTTGGCGGACTTGCGGCAGACTTTCTTACGAACGGACTTGCCTACATACGATCACACAAAAGTCCGACGGATTCGTACGTGATGAAGTACACCGGACTAAAATAAGGAAGTTGATAGCCAGTAGCCAATAGCTGCCCTAGCGGGGGTTTTTGTCCGTCGGACTAGCATACAGATGAGCGGATTTCTGGGTTCCGGCGTAGTTACGACGTAAAGATTTGAAGCATGTTTCAAATCTAAAGTCCGTCAGATTTGCGGCTGGAAAAGTCCGCTGAAAGTCCGCTGAAAGTCCGGGGAAGCCCACACACGATCGGATTGTCAGCCAGCTTTAGTCTGTCATTGTCCGTTGGACTTTTGTAGATGAAAAGTCCGACCGTGTGTACGCGGCATAAAAGGTTTGATACTATTTTGAAGCCATGGCTTGGCCATATGGATATGTTTATAGGTTAAAGGGATTGTGCATTGACTTGATAGTGGAAGGAGTGGGAAAAGGGGGGGTAAAATTGCTCCCCTTTTCATTTTCTTTTGTTTTTGCCCTTTGTGTATGTTTTTTGTGTTTTGATTTCAATGCTATGTTTGTGTATATGTTGTTGTGGTATAAAAAAAACTGAAAATAGAATCTGATAAAAAAAAAAAAAAAGATCCTCTCTCCCCTGTACAGAATTTTTTTTACTTTAGAACCGCCCGCCTACATTGTATTGCGGATGGGAGGCTCCTACAACCACAGCAACGTACCTGTAAGTCGCTTGCTTCCGGGTTCAGGGAAAAGCAGGGAAAAGGAACAAATAGATTTTTAGTAAAAAAGCAGGACATAATACACACATTTGTTTTGTACACACTTAACCCCTTGATTACCTCGATATATGTTAACCCCTTCCCAGCTAAGTGTTATTAGTACAGTGTATAGTATTATCACTGACCACTGTATTGGTGTCACTGGTGATGTCAATGTCAATCAGTTCCTTCTAGCATCAGTTAGTGGCAGATTGCCCGCCGTCCTATCAGAGTCCCACTGTAAGTCGCTGATCGCCGCCATTACAAGTATAAAAATAAATAAATAAAAATTCCACTATATACTGTATGTATGTTACATCAGCATCTTAACCATTGTTTGATATTTGAATATACAGTATTATTCTCGATTCATTCTTTTTTGATATAATGGTATGTGTATGTACCCTAGAGATCCCTTACATGCGATTGGATGCCATCCTTCTGAGGTTTCCCTGCATCCAATTTGCATGACAGGAGACTGTAACCGGTTCTCAATGGAGCCGATTCACATATCTCCGGGGCAGCTGCGGAGTGGATTGCACTATATACATCTTTGGTTCCGTTTCAGGTCCAAATTCAGGCAAAAATTTGGTCCTGATTCGTCCCTGAAACGGAGAACTGGGACGCACCGGACCCCCTGCTGCAAGCCGCATCTGGCATAAGTGTGAACCCAGACTTAAAGTGGTTGTAAAGGCACAAGATTTATTGCCTTCATGCATTCTATGCATAAAGGTAAAAAAGACTTCTGTGTGCAGCAGCCCCCCATAATACTTACCTGAGCCTTCTCCCAATCAAGCAATGTCCAGGAGAGCTTTACCTCTCCGGGGAACCACACTCCTGATTGGCTTTTGGCAGCAGCAGGAGCCATTGGCTCCTGATACTGTCAATCACAGACAGTGAGCCAATCAGGACATGGATGGGGCAGGGCCAAGCCACAGCTCCATGTCTGCATGGACACACAGAGCAGCGTCTCATCTCGGGTGTTCCCACAGCAAGCTGTTAGCTGTGGGGACACTCAGAAGGAGGGAGCGACCAGGAGTGTCGACATGGAACCCGAGAATAGAAGGATCCAGGCTGCTTTGTGCAAAATCGCTGCACAGAACAGGTAAGTATGACAGGTTTGGGTTTTTTTTCAGTTTAAAAAAAACAAAAAAAACAAGACTAACCAGTTTCTGACCATGTCACGCAAATATACTGCAGCACAATGGCTTTCCTGGGCGAAATTCCGTACCGGTAAGTCCTACCCTTTTTCGGCCACCAGGGGGCACGTGCACGCCCGCTGCATGGCGGGGCCCCCGATGCGCATGGCCAGCGGGCACGATCGCCGCCAGCCATGCGCGATCACGTGCATGAGTGCCAGCATGGGGATGTGTGTGTGTAAACACACAAATCCCTGTGCTGTCAGAGGAGAGGAGCCATATCGTTTGTTCCTAGTAAGTAGGAAAAAAGATATGGCTCCTCTCCTAGTCACTCACATCCCCATACAGTTAGAACATAGTAAGGGAACACACATTTAACCCCTTGATTGCCCCCTAGTGTTAACCCTTTCCCTGTCAGTGACATTTACACAGTAATCAGTGAATTTTATAGCACTGATCGCTGTATAAATGCCAATGGTCCCAAAAAAGTGTCAAAAGTCTCCGATCTGTCCGTCGCAATGTTGCAGTGCCACTAAAAATCGCAGATCACTGCCATTACTAGTATAAAAAAATAAAATAAATAAAAATGCCATAAATCTTTCCCATAGTTTGCAGACGCTATAACTTTTGCGCAAAACAATCAATATACACTTATTGCGATTTTTTTTTACCAAAAATATGTAGAAGAATATATATTGGCCAAAACTGATGTATTTATTATAGTGCAACAAATAAAAACTGCAGAGGTGATCAAATATCACCAAAAGAAAGCTGTATTTGTGTGAAAAAAAAGGACACAAATTTTATTTGGGTACAGCGTCGAACAACTGCGCAGGTGTCAGATAAAGCGACGTAGTGCCAAATTGTAAAAAGCGCTCTGGTCAGGAAGGGGGTAAAATCTTCCGGGGCTGAAGCGGTTAATATCACTTTAACCAGTCGAAACACATCGGGACTCTGAACCCATGCATGGGGATAATCACTTTTTACTTTGCTGTCAATCAACTTTCAGTATTCAAGTGATACAGTATGTCTTAGTTTGCATATGTGTTACTACTTTGTACACTGTTTCCCTGTTTACAAGGGGTTATTTTAATGTCATTTCAATAAACATTATATTTTAGCCTAACTTTTTCTTCTTTCATTTTTTCACACTATTCTTATCTATTCACTTTGTGTTTTTGCTTTTCAGGTCTTTTTCCTCCTCCCACTGAGGTCACCCCCGTCACACTCTGACCCAATCTGGGGGTTTCTCGTTGCCGGGTCTGCTGCCTTGATACGCTCCCTCAGGTTCGGACCCTGGCATTGTGGGTGGGCTTTGCATTCAGGGCTGCACCGCCTTTGCACGGACGCAATTGTAAGTCCATGGTCTTTGTGGAAGAATGTGGAATCTTATGTTTTACATTTGCCCACTTGTCCTTTAAACTATTCTAAATATTGCTATTTTCCCTATTCGTAGGTGATTAATATGGTTATGCTCCTGATGAATGGCTATAAGGTCCCGAAACGGCGTAGAGCTTACAACTACCGTTATTTATACACTATTATTAGCTATGTATGGACGTTCCAATGTTATTGCATTTTGTCTTTGCCACCTTTTTCTAGTGACACTGTGTGCCACATATTTATTGTTTTGTATCTTTTATTCATATCCTCATATGTTTACATAGAAGTCCTTGTTGGAATGTATTTTATGATTGAATACAAATTATATTTATTGAGCTATGTGCCTATAAATGTAAACTTATGAATTCATGTATTACTTTATATTAAAAAATTGAAACTTTATTCTAGTTTGACTTTTGCTCCCATGTGCCTCACTCAAAGTCCCACATCTGCTCTCTTTTTTAGTTTCTAACTTTTTATACATTTTTATATTCATTTGGTATTGTAAAGTCACCCTCCCCCCTTTCCTTCCTTTTTGTGGGTTATAACATGCAACATAGGGGCTAACACCGAGCTAGATTGGGATACAGGAACACAATTGCTGTACTGGGTCAGTTACAGTTCTTACATATATTTTTTTCTATAACCTGTTTAGTTGTTTGGTTGGAATTGCCCTTAAAATCCACTAAGGTAGAACATCATCAATTTCTTTCTGACAATCAAATCCATTTTGTTAAAACCGTAACTCTAGTAGTAAAAGGTTGAGCCACCAGTCACCGTATGCATACCATAGGGTTATTAAAAAAGCTTTCAGGAGGAAAAGTGCAAGTCGACCACAGCCTGCTAGCATGCTCAAGGCGGCTTAGAACAACATGTAAGTGTTTAATTATCAACGATGAAACCACATCCATTTATTGTGTGCCCTAGAATATCCCCGGTGACTTTACAACGCCATGTGGCTGAGACCATTGTAATGAAAAAAGTAAGTGAGGCAGTGTTCTGTAAAACAAACTTTAATACAGAGCTCTGCAGGGAATGTCAAGGTGCAGGCTTACTGTTTGACCTTGGACCTCCATTAAAGTACCTTCAGCTTATTTCATATCACCAGATCAGTAGGAAAAAGGAGAAAAAGAACAATGGGACACCAATGGGAAACTCTGTTGGAATTTTTTACCGGTGTCTTCAGGTGTGCAAATGAAGCAGATACTTAACAAGGAAACAAACAAAAAAAGGGCACATAAACACAAGGTACCATGTTAATGATCTGAGTCACCTCTTGAGCGGATTCTCCAAAAAAACTGAACTCCTGGAAAACAGCTAAATACATAGTTAAAATTCAACTGTGAAAGAGATTTCTGTCCTCTAACGCTATCACTGCTGCTGGTAGGATTAGGCAGGATTTAGTCCAAACTCAGTTTGACAAAGCCCGTAAGAAACTATCACATGATTAGCATCCCTGCCAACCAGGGCATTCCCAGCCCCAGAGCTGGGGTTAAGAGCCACAGGCACGCATGATCTCCTTAAATAAGAGATCTAAGGAGCTGGTAAGCGGCAGCATTTTTGTGGGTGGAGGTATCTCTCTGTTGCACCACATCACATCCCCCATGGTGTTGCAGTTGCACGTTATCACTGTCAGGAGGATTGCAAAGTCATCATTCAGAAGATTGTTCTACTAAGTGGGCTTCTTCTCAATAGCCTATCGGAGTGAACTTGACTCTGTTGCTTGTGTATCTTGCTATATAATATATTTTATTACTTTTTGCACATATCACTGGTGATTGCATTTAAATGTTGATGTGACAACATATTGTATGAGTTTTTTATATCTTTATTTGTGTAGATATGATTTAATTTTTCATAATCTTTTAATTTTTTGATCACTTATCATTACACAGCGCAGCTTTTTTCTTAAGATATATGTAGTGTGTGTGTCTCACATTTTAGTTGCAGCTTTTTTCACTTTATATAGGGTTTAATCCTTTATATACGATTTTTTGGGATAGCGCAGTAAAATATTTTTTCCAATTACATCATAGGCATTCCTGCCCCTTTGCATATGTGCAGCCATGGGGTGGGGAATGCCCTAACCTGAGATGATTGGGGAGGTGGGTATGTGATCTTCTGACAGATTCTTACAGTTTCTGCCAGACTTGCTATGTACTGAACCCAGCTCATCCCTAGCTGTGATACAGTTAAGCCAAGCCCCTGAGTTCCAGTGCAGTTAAAGTAATTGTAAAGGATCGTTTTTAATTTTTTTATTAAATAAAAAACATGTCATACTTACCTCCACTGTGCAGCTCGTTTTGCACAGAGTGGCCTCTTCTAGGGTCCCTTGGCGGCTCTCGCGGCTCCTCCCCAC
Organism: Lithobates clamitans; assembly: GCA_037952925.1. Lineage (NCBI taxonomy): Eukaryota > Metazoa > Chordata > Amphibia > Anura > Ranidae > Lithobates > Lithobates clamitans. The sequence goes on from JBBGZY010001614.1 coordinate 1,279,241, forward strand.
ATCAGTTAACCCCCCAGGAGAAGTGCTCTCCTGAGGGGGTGACCTTAGGGGCGCGCTACCGAGACCAGCATTTGGGTCCATAGACATGAATGCTGGAATCAGCCCCGCCCCCCAGCACCCGCGTCATTGGATTTGATTGACAGCAGTGGGAGCCAATGGCTGCGCTGCTATCAATCTATCCAATCAAGAGCCGGGACACCGTGGAGAGAGACAGAGCATCCCCGCCAAAGAGATGAAGGGGCTCAGGTAAGCAAAACAGGGGGGCTGGGGGGCTGGGGGGCCGGTCACTGGCAGGCATTTTTTTCACCTTAATGCATAGGATGCATTAAGGTGAAAAAACACGAGGGTTTACAACACCTTTTAAAGTGTTACTAAACCCAGGACCCTGCATTCACTATATCTGGTCTCCCACAGTACACAGAACATGGAAATGCAATTATTTTAGTAATATTATTTTAGTAATACAATAAATATAAATTGCTAAATACCTTTTATCATCAGCAGTATATAGCAGTCTTGTGACTTCTATCTGTGTCTAGTTAAAGCTTGCAGGAAAAGTTTTCATTCCATAAATATCCTATAAGGTTGCAGGACCCCCGACCCTCTGTCTGGACAGTTCTATTTGGCCCTGTGCTAATCACATGCACTCTCCCAAGAAAAAAAAAAGCTCTTTAGCAATACACACCAAACTGAGCATGTGCAGACTGAGTCCACTAACTCTGTCTTATCCAGAGATGTTTTGGACACAATACAAGAAGGAGAGGATCTGTGCATACAGGATCAAATGAGCTTTTTACACAATGCAGAGGATTAACCCCTTGGTTTCCACAGTGAGTATAACAAGCATGTGTTACTGCATGTACAGACTGATTTTACTGTTGTAGGTTTAGTAACACTTTAAAGCACTGAGATATTCCCAGATAGCAAGGATAAACACACAAATTTGTGGCAGTGTTGAATTGTAAGGCTCCATGCACACTGGAGCTAAAAAAAAAGCTTTTTCTGGACACCAGATTTCTGGCAGAAAATGCTGGTTGAAAAACACGCTTTTTAACAGCGTTTAGTACTAGCGTTTATGAGCGTTTTTTAGCGTTAGCGTTTATGGGCGTTTTTAATAAAAATACACAGAGGACACTCCAAAAATCCCACAATGCATTCCCAAACTCCCACAATGCATTGAAAAAATAAAACGCTGAACGCTAATTAACAAGCATTTATGATCGTTTTTAGCTTTTCTTGTGGTCAGAAAAACGGCACTTTGAACGCGATTTTATGGTGTTCAGAGAACAGCCCATGAACTTCACTGCTAATAAAAGCTAAAAAACATCCAAGTGTACATGAACACATAGGATAACATAGAGTGGAGTTTATGGGCTGTAAAAACTCAGAGAAATGAGCTCCAGTGTGCATGGGGCCTAAGTCTGTTAACTTGCAGCATGTTTTCACTGGCAAGTTGTACACTTGCAGAGCATTTGAAGCACAGGTTCTAGTTGACACTTTTCCAATTTGTAGCAAATTTGCATAGCAAGTCTCTAGCAAGAGCAAAGTTGCAGTGGTGAGTCTACAGCATGAAAATTCAGCCACAGTGACCCCTGTGGTGGGATGACTATTACACAACATAACTGAACCAGAATTTGCAGCAGACTTGCAGAATGTTTCCAAAGAAAGTTGATCTTGAGTAATGCAGTGCAGACATTTTCAAACTTGCAGCTCAATTGCTTGTGATCTGGTCTGAGCGCACCCTTGGTGGCTATTCAACAAATATAGACCTAATATAGACCTAATATTGCTATGTTTGGTCAATGTCATTGAGCTAATATGTCCATTTGGCCACATTAGGCCAATGACGTCATGAGCATCCCTCCTCCTTTGCGTACCTTCAGCTATGTGACGGAGGATGCCCTAGCCTCAGAAGATTGGGCTGGTGGGGATGCGATCTTGTGACAGCTTCTAACATGCTCTGCCCAACTTGATTTGTAAAAGCTGAACTTTAACTACTGGTCAATCTGGGATAATGACACAAAGTCAAAATAGCGGCGCTAAATGTTTGTGCACAAGGAGTATTAAATCTCATAAAGTGATATGTGATTCAAAATTTACAAATGAAAGTGTAACTGACATGTACTAAAATATAATAAATGCTAGAGCATTAAATTGACTAATAACACTAAACACCCTGTGACAAGTGAAGTGATATAATGTGACTAGTGAAGCCACAAAAGAACCAAAAATATTACACAAAATATAGAAAAATAAAGTCCATAAAATATTGAAGAGGATCTATAGCCGATGTGAAGATCTCTTAATCCATTCACCACACCAATGTGTCTGTGATTCCACTCCCCTAAAGAAACGCACTCACCGAATTCCAATGCCTACATTCTCATGTTAGGCTAAAATGCATTTAAACCACATGGATAGGGTTTTAGAGCAAGCATCCAAACTCCAGCCATGCGTCTCATATAATCTCCACATGTGAATAAAGAAAGCGTACCGAGTGCGCATGCAGGGGACCTCCGGAGCGTCACGCTGACCGAGAGCTCCGCACCGCTCCGGCCTTCCAGAGCTCCACACAATTGCTGTTTTTAGCAAACCACAGCAGGAAGACCAGATTCCGCACCCTCACAGTTCCAGGCATCAGCCTAAATGTCCGGAACCCAGCCGAAAAAGGACGTTAACCGGCAACTGAACTTTGGCTCAGCTCCCCCTGTGCCTTCCAAGATGGCGGCCACAACTTCTCCATGCGGAGACACTGTGAATCAGCAGGGCCCAGCGTTCCCTCCGGCTCTATCCACACCAACCACGGCACAAGTGAGTAATTTCCTGGGGGCTCAAAGCTACATGGCATCACCTGCTTCTACTGAATCTCTCCTAAGCAGAATGCAGAACGGCAACTCATACTCTCCTCTTCTCAACTCCCCTGATAGCATTGCAGACTCTCCACAGGCTTCCCCCATGATCAATAATCATCCACCAGAAATGGCACAACTTCTTAATTGTTTTTCTGATATGCTTGCTACAGGGCTAGCACAGAATGCCATGCAAATCACCACCTCAATTAAAGCAGATCTTCAGAGTCTAGGGGCAAGAATGGATGCCATTGAACAGGCTGTAGATGATTCTGCAGCACGCACCAACCAACACGCCACCTGTATCCAATCTTTGCAAGATCAACTCAAAAATGCTCTAGCCAAAATTGAAGATTTGGAGAATAGAAGCAGACTCTATAACATTCGAGTACGAGGCATTCCTGAAGCTAACACAGATATCCCTACCACCATCCAAGCTTTAATCAAAGAAATCATCCCAGACATCCCGGATAATAAGATCGAATTGGACAGAGCCCACAGAGTGCTACAACCCCCCCGCCAAGATGGACGCCCCAGGGACATAGTGGTCAAGCCACACTTTTACGGAGTAAAAGAAGAGATAATGAAAAGATCTTGTTACAAAGAAGACATCACTCTATTTGGTAATACAATCCAAATTTTCGCGGATATTTCTCCAACCACGATCCAGAAAAGAAGATCACTCAAACCACTTCTAGACATTCTCTCACAGAAAATGATCAAATATAGATGGGCCTTTCCTTTTCGTCTACAATTCCATTACAAAGATAAATCCTACAGTTTCTCGAACTTCCATATGGGCGAGCAACTACTTCTCCGCCTTGGGCTTATATCTCAAGACCTGCCTCCAAACAACTCAGAGAATCGACCAACTTCGTCCAAACGGCCTCCTCCAAACAGCCCCCTCACCCCACTGTGGGTGAAACAGCAAACGAAGAAACAACGGGAATCCATGCCTCCCAGATGAACTTTGTTAACACTTCATCAACTGGCCCAAATCCCTTTTTTGATTGTGTAGAGGCTTCTCCTACACACCCATGGTATTTTTCAAGACCCTATCTACCTATTTCCTCTTTCACCTATAAAACCCCCTTCTTTTTTCGTTTCTTTTAATTTTTTGCCGGAATGCAATGGAAGCACCCTATCCCTTCATCGTATGAGGACTGCAAATATGTTTATACTAGGTCTCAAGCTGAGGCCTTAGCTTGAGACATTCCTTAATCTGCCTAAGTATCACCCCACCTCACCTCCCTTATCCCTATTCCCCTTCCCTTCCATCCCCTTCCACTCCCCCTCCCCTCCACACACTCACCTGCTATATTAATCCTTCATAGCAGAACTATTCAGTATGATATGAAGCTGGTCCGTATATTGTTTATGTCTTATATGTTTATTCTTTATTCTTTTTTCCAGTTTAAAAAAAGGTCACTTCACCCCTTTTTTTTAGAGATAGTAGTTGGATAACATTCAATGTCCCTCCTGATAAGGTACAATAAGTAATTGTTATAGGGAGATTTCTCCCATAGTTTCTATTTTTTCTGTTCTAACAAACGCTCTGCGGCCGGAGCGGAATTTCATGCCACTCCACCTATTGTAACTGAGAGGAATTTAGATCCCTTGGTTGCAATAGACTTGCGGCCCTAATTTGGGCTCTGTTTGTTTTTCTGAACCCCTTATTTTAAGGGTTCAGTGCAGGTTTTTGATCCTGCAATTACAGGATCCAGGGTTCCTTTTACACTGGACTCCTTCTTTCTAAGTTTCTTCTATTTTTCTCTCTCTTTCTTTTCTTCCCTTTTCCTCCCCCCACCCCTTTTTTCTCCCTCTCAGGTGCCTTCGAGGAGAGCTGGCCAGGATCAATACTCTGAATTCCGAGGCCGACATTATATTCTCGGGAAGGACGGATCCTATCTCCTAGATCAGGTAAGAATTAGTAGTTTTTTATTGAAGAATACCCCACACATTGCCCATGGCTGACGAACCCCTCCCCCACAGTCATCTCTCAAAATAGCGTCCCACAATACACAAGGCTTAAACTCCCCAGTAAAAAGACGCAAAGCCTTTCATAGCTATCATTCCAGAAGGTTGAACATTATACTCATTCAAGAAACCCACTTTCCAAAGAGCTTTAACCCATCCTTTTTCCACCTTTTATTTAGCCAACGCAGACGACAAAAAAAGAGGAGTAGCTGTTCTCATATCAAAACGCACCCCCTTTTCCTTGACCCAAACTGTTAAAGATGTAGAAGGAAGATACATCCTTGTGAAAGGCCACATTAATGGTATACTTCTCTCCATTATATCATACTATGCCCCCAATAAGGGACAGGCTTCCTTCTTCTCCTCCATGCTTACCTCTCTCTCCCCCCATTTGGAGGGCAAGGTGATCATGGGAGGGGATTCAAACATTGCCTTCGACCATATGCTTGACAAATCGACAGGAAGCCACTCAAAGCTTAAACGACCCCCCAATCAGAGCCTTCGTATTGCTCAACTTCTAAATTCATTGGGAATGATTGATGTATGGAGAGAATTAAACCCGAATGCCAAAGACTACACTCACTTCTCCGCTCCCCACAGAACTTACGCACGTATAGACCACATTTTTCTACACACCACTGACATACATTCCTTGGTCTCCACCAAGCTCTGTGGTTTCCTACACACAGCAAGCCCTCCACATTGGCGCCTCAATGAAGCCTTCCTCTCCAACCCTGTACACTGTACTATGATCGAAAAAGACATTTTAGAATATTTCCGTTTTAATGATATGCCGGAAATTTCTCCAGGTTCTTTATGGGGAGCTCATAAAACAGTAATAAGGGGCAATCTCATACAATTGGCATCACAATTAAAACGGGAAAAACAAACAGATCTAAAAAAGTTACAAAAAAACTTCCAACTCACTTGTAAAAAACACAAGCAACACCCCACTTCTGCCTCACAAGCTAAAATGGACGCTTCCAGGATTGAATTGAACACCGCTCTCACATCCACTGCAGAAAAACACTTAACATGGGTAAGTGGGAGATTTTACCTCAACTCAGACAAATTTGGCCCTCAGCTAGCCTCAAAACTTTCTCCCAGACATAGATATCAAGCCCTACCCAAAATTAAATCATTGTCGCTTTCCTTAACACAAAACCCAAAGGCAATTCTAGAAACGTTCCACTCTTTTTACTCTAAGCTATACTCATACCCCAATCAGGAAAGTACCCACAAACTCAATGAATTTTTTGATAGTATCCCCTTTCCCAAAATCTCTGAATCCCATCGCTCTATAATGGAAGCCCCTATTTCTGTAGAGGAGGTTATGGAGGTAATAAAAGGGATTAAAACAAGTTCAGCCCCAGACCCAGATGGTTTCTCGTCACTTTATTACAATAAATTTGGAGCTACACTGTCTCCTTATCTGGTCCGGTTCTTCAATTCCCTCAAGAGGGATTCACCCTTAGATTCAGCGACTAATTTAGCCTACATTTCAGTCATTCCCAAACCAGGTAAAGATCAGAGCCAGGTTAGTAATTAGTACAGCCAGTTAGTACAGACCTATATCCCTCATGAACAATGACCTGAAAATAATGACAAAAGTCCTCTCTAATAGGTTCCTTTATAGGGTGGTACGTGCACAGGGACCAAGTGGGCTTTATACCGGGGAGACAGGGTCCGGATCAGATAAGGAGAGCAGTAGATATCATATCCCTATTGCAATCAAAATGGGATGGTAATCCACCCCAAGAAGGTTACCTTTTATCCATAGATCTACAAAAGGCTTTTGACTCCATCACCTGGCCTTATCTTTTTGGGACATTAAGGAGATAGGGGTTGGTCCCCCATTTCAGTAGTCTCCTCGAGGCTCTCTATTCCCAACCTAAAGCCCAGATCAGAATCCAAGGACATTTATCTGATTCCTTCCCCATAACCAAAGGGATTAGACAGGGTTGCCCTTTATCCCCTCTACTCTTTGCCATCAGCATAGAAAATTTGTCTATAGCAGTAAGAAATCACCATCCATGGTGTTAAATGTGGTCAGTTCTTACACAAATGTGCGTTTTTTGCGGACGATGTTCTTCTCTTTATCACATCCCCACTCATTTCCACCCCCAATGTCTTATCACTTCTTAAAAAGTTTGGACAGATTTCAGGCTTGCAAGTGAACATGGCCAAATCTATAGCACTTAACATTTCTACCCCTTCACTCGTAGTGGATAGCCTTAAGGACCACTTCCCCTTTGTATGGAGTTCAAACTCCATCCCATACCTAGGCATTTAATTAACCTATTTCGATCTCTCCCCATTCCTGTCCCCAAATTACATATCTGTAAATTACAATCTTCAATCATACAATTTATCTGGAATAAATCGAACCACAGGCTCCCCAAAAAAACACTCTTTAGACCAAGGAAAAGAGGAGGTCTTGGGCTGCCCAATCTCTGGTGGTACTACCAGGCAGCACATCTTAGCCAAATTTCAGCTGTTTACTCTAGAGGCCCAAAACCAGAATGGATAGAGATGGAAAGACAAGCCATACCCAATTTCACTATAGATTATCTACTTTGGCGCCCCCATAAAACTAGACCGCCGATCCTTTCCCCCTCCCTCTCACACTCATTCACGTTGTGCAACACACTGCATATATTAAACATTCTAACATCTAAATGGCATCCCCTGGCTCACATCTTTAATAACCCCCTTTTTCCACCAGGCTCGAGCATAAGAGCGTTCCAGTGGTGGCTTGATAAGGGCTTATATAGAATAGGTCATTTTTGTAATTCTAGTGGACCCATCACATTGACCCAATGCATATCAAAACTCGAAATGCCCCAATCTGAAAAGTTTCGCCTTCACCAGTTGAGACATTTCCTACTCTCCCTTCTCTCTCAGGAACCGCAACCCCTTACTACCACTCCCTATGAACAATGGTGCTCCTCAGCTATGGACATGAAAGGGGGAATTTCGCTCATATATTCGGCTTTAGCCGAGCCACAGGAGAAAGTGCCCTATATGGTGGCTTGGGAATGTGATGTTGGATTTGAATGGGACCTAGACACTTGGCATGGGTATTTCGCTTCCACCTTTAAGGGGATCCTAAATGTCTCCCTTACTGAAGCAGATCTCAAAATCATGACGCGATGGTACCTAGTCCCTACTAGGTTAGCTAAATTTTACCCACAATCCTCCCCCCTATGTTTTAGGGGTTTCGGTCACCTGGGTACTCTCCTACATATTTTTTGAGAATGCTCGCGAACCAGAGGCTACTGGAACAAAATCTTCCATCTAATCCGCAAAGTCACCGGCAAGGCGATTCCACAAACCCCAACAGTAGCACTCTTAAATCAAAGAATCCTTAAAATGACTAAATACGACCAAACTCTAATCCACTATATTCTCATAGGAGCCAAGCTTACTATAGCCCGGGCGTGGAAACTTCCTAAAGTATCCTTCCACTTAGCCAAACAGAAAGTCACCTGGATCATGTACCAGGAGAAAATCTCTAACATCATTCTGGATAAAACTGAGAAATTTAAACATACATGGGAACCATGGGCCCGCCATTTTGGCATGACTCTCTAATCCTGAACTCTTTCATAAAATAGTAGGCTAAGCTACCTGGCTCGGCTGCTTAGCACTCTGTCCCAGCTCTCCTCGGAACCAAGGCACACCTTCCCCCACCCACCCCTCTTTAACCCCGTCTTCCTTTCTTCCTATCTCTATTTCTCTCTTCTCCTTATTTTCTCTGTTATATTCTTCTCTCCCACCGGACCAAAACAGTGGGATGAGAAGCAGATGTTACATAATTAAAACCTTTAATTATTAGGGTTTTTTTTTTTCTGGTTAAAATACAATATACTTTGGGGGCGCATGCGCGGCGCGAACCGAGGAGGAAGCAAGGGCTGAGAGCTCCGTGAGCCGCGGAGACTAACGGCACTTCCCCGGGACGATCAACACACACAATCTACCTAACTTTCCCCCGCACCCCCGGCGGAACACTCAGCGCATGACGGGCACCAGAAACCGCCGTGGAAAACCGGCCCAAAGATCCCTAACGACATACTTGCTGAGAGAGAAGGAGAGAAGCATGCAGGCCCAAGATGGCGCCCGAAAGACACAGACTCAGGCACATTCTCCTGCAGCAGCTCCCTCACCACCGCACTCCCAGGGAGACAGTGAGTACTCATTTCAACTTACTAAAGCTGATCTGGATGAGAGCCTGACGCTAATGTATGACAAGATCGCCCAGAAATTCCAATCTGAGCTCCACAAGTCTACCAACACGCTGTCCCTGGAGATTGCAGCCCTGGGTAGCAGAACTGATTTACTTGAGACAAAACACGATGAGCTCTCCTTAGTGTATTCTGACCTAAGGAAGGAACATGAGTCCCTATCTGAAACAGTCCTGCAGCTACAAGCCCACATTGAGGACCTCGACAACAGAAACCGCCGCAACAATCTCAGGGTACGCGGAGTGCCTGAGTCTGTTACAGATCTACTACCCACGATACAAAAGATCTTCCAATCCCTCTTACCAGACTCCCCACTTTCAGCCTTCTCCTGCGATAGGATCCACAGGGCCCTTCGCCCCCCCCCCCTCCCCCAGAAAAACCACCAAGAGACATAGTACTCTGTCTTAAGGACTTCCTGATCAAAGAGGAAATACTTAGAGCCTCGCGGAACAGCCCAAGCATTCGTCTGGAAGGTACCCAGATTCAAATCTACCCTGACATCTCCCCTACCACCCTGGATAAGCGCAGAAGGATGAAGGAAGTTACTTCGGTTCTCCAGGCTGCCAGTATTCGCTATCGCTGGGGTTTCCCATTCAAGCTCCAGGTGCCCCACAACGGCACAACATACACCGTAACCTCACCGATGGAGGGAAAGGAATTGCTTGTGAAGATGGGCCTCCTTGATGCGGCTTCCTTGCCCAGACTACCCTCCACTCCACGTCACTCAGCTATTTGGGTGACCCCTCCACCAAGAAGAGACCGCCGCGATCAACGCCGTGACTGACATCGAGGCACACTTTTTTCTTTTTTTTTTGTCTCTCCTCTTTTTTTTTTCTTTTTTTTTTTTACTTTTTCCCCTACCCCTGTTTTTCTCTTTGTCTCTCTCCCACCAGGGTATCGAGATTGGAACATCTCCCGTCATGCTTAGAGAACTTTGGACTCTCCCGGCTCATTACGGACTCCCGGATGCGTCCGCATGATTGTCCCCACACTCCTTATCAATGAGAACTGACTGGCTTCTCGTCTGGTTAGTGATGTCGAAGCTGGTTGATTCCCCTCAGGTAAATTCCTCAGCTGAATTTATGTCTGCACGGATGACACGAACATTACCGCTCAGAGTGTCGGACCTTATGGTCCGAATGGACATTTTTTTTTGGGTCCATGGGATGTTTTTCCCCATGACCCCCCAGAGCTTTGTTTGGCCTTTTTTGGGCCTAGTTTTCAGGCCTCTAGTTTTTCTATTTCTCTGTGGTTATGATTTAATGTTTTTATTTTCTTTTTATGTTATTCGAATCTACTGGCTATACTTTTGTGATGTATGTGCTACCAACTCAGGGTTTCAATACGTGCAGCCTCATTGGACTGTACGTCTAAGCTATGCAATGCCTCTGAGGAGGCCGGGTTGTTATATGTTGGCTCCCTCTCGGCCTGGACCCCTTACTGACCCTAGCGAATTTACTATAAATAACCATGGGTATTAATATTATTTCCCATAACGTTAAAGGTTTTAATACCCCCCAGAAGAGGAGAAAAGCATTTAAAATGTATAAATCTCTTGGGGCGGATATAATTTTGCTCCAGGAGACTCACTTATCCAGAGATAATCACCCATCACACTTTGACAAATCTTTTAATCAAAGCTATTTCACCACTCATGGGTCCAGGTCTAGAGGGGCGGCCATCTTTATCAAAAATTCTGTGATGTTTCAGGCTCAAAAGATCTATAAAGATCCCAACAGTCGTTTCGTGATAGCTCAGGGTACCATCCAAAACAAACTTCTAACTATAGCCTCAGTGTATGCCCCAAACACCTCACAGGCAACATTTTTCAAGGAATTCTTCCTAACACTAGATAAGTTCCACTCCCCTCACATGCTAATCGGAGGGGACTTTAATTTGGTTGCCCACTCAGGACTTGATAGAAGCCGAACATGTCCAACGTCCCAGGCCTTTCCCAAATCCCTTCAACACTCCCTAAAATCCTCCCAACTTATAGACATATGGAGAGCCCACAATGTCGGCTCTAGGGAATATACGTTCTACTCCCACCCCCATGACAGTTACTCACGTTTAGATTATATTTTTGGCACCCCCTCTCTGACAGTGAACTCAACTACAGCCAACATTCATGTGTGCCCATGGTCGGATCACCACCTTGTATCCACCCATATCTCATGCTTGGGCCTCCCACATACAGCCAGGTCCTGGCGCCTCAATGACACACTACTCACAGATCCTGTGATTATGGCTCAGTTGGTGGAACATCTTAACGAATATTTCAGGCTCAATAATGTAGAGAACATTTCCCCTACCTCTCTGTGGGCAGCCCATAAGGCTGTGATGAGGGGCCATCTAATAGAGATTTCCACGACCCAAAAAAGACAGAAACAACAAGACACCCACAAACTTACCTTAGAACTGGAACAACTTTATCATAGACACACACAGACCCCCACACAGGAATTGCTCCTTCAAATCACAGAAAAAAGAAGGGCTCTAGATGATATACTGTCAGATCAGATAGAAAAGTCTCTTAGATGGTCTAAAGCCCGCTTCCTTCTATACAGTAACTCTGCTTCCACGCTGTTTGCGCGAAAGCTTAAACAATCCACCCAACCGACCCATCTCTATAAACTAAAGGATAGCCATGGCAACCTAACCTCTCATCCAAAACATGTTCTGCAGATCTTCTCCACCTTCTACCAAAAACTATTTTCTGGCCCAGACCCCTCACGCCCTCCCCCTATGCAATCATGGCTGGATTCCCTCTCGCTCCCTCGACTTTCAGAGGAGCAATTGGACATCCTAAATGCCCCTTGCTCATCGGAGGAGGTGGCCTCTATTATCTCCTCTCTCAAACCTTCTAAAGCCCCAGGCCCGGATGGCTTCTCTCCTGTTTATTACAAAAAGTTCGCTGAATCCCTACTCCCCACACTCACAAATATGTTTAATCAAATACTCAAAGGACAATGTTTCCCTGAAGAAATGCTATTGGCCAACATGTCCCTTATTCCCAAGCCTGGCAAAGATCATACCCTACCCCAAAATTTTCGCCCCATTTCGGTTATTAACCACCTCAATACTGGGCACTTTCGCCCCCTTCCTTCCCAGACCAATTTTCAGCTTTCAGCGCTCTCGCACTTTTAATGACAATTACTCAGTCATGCTACGCTGTACCCAAATGAAATTTTTATCATTTTGTTCGCACAAATAGAGCTTTCTTTTGGTGGTATTTATTCACGACTCCATTTTTTTTTTTTTGCGATATAAGCGCAAAAATAGTGGAAATTTGGAAAAAAAACAATATTTTCTTTTTTCTGTTTTAAAAGAAATCCAGTAAAATCGAAATTTGTCATAAATTTAAGCCAAAATGTATTCTGCTACATGTTTTTGATAAAAAAAATCCTGTTAAGTGTATAATAATTGGTTTGTGTGATCACGGACATATGTACGCAAATGATCATGTACAGATGTGTGCAGGTGATCACGTACATATGTGTGCAGATTACCATTGGGACATGTGATTTTAGTGGGTCATATGTGGGGGACAGCTTTTTTTTATTATTTGGGGACATGTGTATTGGGGACATGTGTGTTTTACATTATATGGGGACATGTGTGTGTTTTACATTATGTGGAGACATGTGTGTGTTTTACATGTATGTATTTACATGTGTGTTGACACTAGGTTGGTGATCAGTGAGTAAAAAGCTGTAAAAAACAGCTCATACTCACTGATCATCAGCCGGCTGCAGCGATCCCCTCTCCTCTCCTCCTCAGCGACAACTTCCGTGTGAGGAGAGGAGAGCTGATTGCCTAGCAACCGGCTGTGTTTACATCACATGACGGCTGTGATTGGACACGGCCGTCATGTGATCAGGAGGGCCAATCACAGAGCCCTCCTGCCGATCCGAGATGCGCCGTGTCCGGGTGACACGAGCGCATCGGGATCGCGCCGCTGCGCGGGCACGCGCGCGCGCGATCCCGCTCCTTCTGAGGGACGTTCCTGAACGTCCACTCAGAAGGAGAGAGCGCCCACCCGGCCGTTTATGTACATTGGCCGGGTGGGAAGTAGTTAATAACGATCTCAAAATATTTGGGAGGATCTTGGCCGACAGATTGGCCAAAGTTATTACAACCTTGATATCGCCCGATCAAACCGGATTTATCCCATCGAGACAGATTACTGATAATATACGTTTGGCCACTAATATTTTGCAGGACGCCCATATGAACTCTAACTCAGTATTGCTTTTAAGTTTAGATATAAACAAAGCATTTGATAGTGTCCTCTGGACATATTTAGATACAGTGTTGGCCAGATTTGGGTTTAGTGGGGCATTTTTACATGGCTTTAAGGCCCTTTACCACAACCCAAAAACCCGAATTAAACTTCCAGGATGCTACTCAGATTATTTCTCTCTGGGCTGTGGCACTAGACAGGGGTGTCCTTTATCCCCACTTTTGTTCGCATTGGCTATGGAGCCCCTGTCTAGATCCATCTCTAATGACCCAAACATCAGAGGCTACAGTAAGGGAGATCAGGAATTTAAACTTAGCCTGTACGCAGATGATGTACTACTGTTCATCTCAGACCCCTTAATCTCCCTCCCTAACCTTATGTCCTCCCTTGACTCTTTCCATAAACTATCAGGCCTGAGCGTTAACCCCTCCAAATGTTCGGCTCTACCAATTCACCTTCCGCAACCCCTATTGACCACCCTTACAGAAAAATTTAAATTCTCATGGAACCATATCTCTCTACAATACCTAGGAGTTAAATTGGCCCCCTCTTTAAAACAGTTATACTCATTGAACTACCCCCCAGCTTTCTCCAATGTCAAATACCTGTTAAATCAATGGTCCTCCTATCACATATCATTCCTAGGGAGAATCCAAGCAGTGAAAATGAATATCCTCCCTAAACTCCTATTTCTCTTCAGATCCCTACCTCTATATGTCTCACGATCAATTCTTCAGAGGGTTCAGATAGACCTGCTCAGATTTATATGGCAGAATAAAAAGCCGCGAGTGGGACGGGCACTGATCTATAGAGCCCAGAGGAGGGGGGGATTGGGATGCCCGGACCTATGGAAATACTTCCTGGCATCTCGGCTTACCCAAATGGCGCAGTGGCATTCCTTCCCGACCCCGGTGCCATGGCTACAATTTGAGCGGATCTCAATAACTCCATATTACCTCCCTGGCCTTCTCTGGTCCCGCTCAGTCTCTCCTAAAGATATTACCCCATTGAACAATATCGTTGGTCAATCACTTTATCTATGGTCCCTTTACCGTAAAAAGTTCAGGTTGCATTCTGACGTCCCCCTCTTGTCCTCTTTTCTGGGAGAACCCTCATTTCCCCCAGCTTTTCCCTCCAATCTGCCATATCTTAGATGGATTGCATTGGGCTTGGTGGACCTCGCTTCTCTGCTGCAGAACGCCTCTTTCTGCTCCTACACCCACTTGCAGCAGACCTATGGGATGGGTAGATCCGAGTTCCACCAATACTTGCAAATTCGACACTTCTACTCAACTCTTTTGAGGGGTGGGGTGGAGGTGTCGAAAACCCCATTTGAACATCTGTGTGGGGAGGCGGCGAGAGATAGGGGGACAATCTCCGTACTTTATCGATACCTCAATGACCACAACTCCCCTCGGAAGTCGTTGGCGATGGTGGCTTGGGAGGTGGAGTTGGCCCAAGAGATCCCTGACGGAGATTGGCAAGACATGCTAGATAACATGCACAAATGTACACGTTCTGTGTCAATAAAGGAAACAGTGCTTAAGCTTCACACTAGATGGTACTACACTCCGGAGCGTCTTCATAGGATATATCCCCTGGTCGCTGGCACATGTTTCAGAGGATGCCAGGACAGGGGAACGCTGTTGCATACGTTCTGGAGTTGTAAGGCCTTGGACACTATTTGGCACAAAACTACATCCCTTATCAGACTTCTCTCCGGAATATCACTTACCTTGACATGTCAGATGTGTTTGCTGTTTGCGGAGCTTCCAGATGTTCCCCACCCCTTACAAAAATTAATTCACACACTCTTCAGTGCAATTCAATGGGCAATAGCTTTGAACTGGAAACGCCCCCAGGTATCCTGGTCACAGGTGATTTCTCGTATGGAGTCTATCAGATCTATGGAGAGAATACATCATACTCTCCTAGATTCCATGCCTATATTTGACCGAAAATGGAACATCTGGACAGCTCATCTATTGAGCAACAGACTGGAGGATCCCCCAGATGCTTCAGCTGACCCTCTATAAAATGAGGGTTAGCTTTATTTGTTAAGAACACACTAAGGGGACACCCCAGGGCCTTCACAACATATTAGATCCTTACAATAATAGGCACATTGTGTCTTACTCCCTGACGGTAAACCTATTCTATTAGAAGTACACATCGATCACAATTGTATGATTTTGGTTTTCTCATTTTTTCTTTACTCGTTTGTCTTTCTATTTCCTTTTTATTTTATTATTTTACTACTATTGTTTTATGGGCTCACTTTGTACGCTTGTATGAGCTAAGATCTGCACTGTGTGTGATACTTAATTTATCTGTCAAATGCTTTCGTACCATTATGATTCATGTCACTACAGTGCCTGTACACCCAAATGTTATATTTTCCTACAATAAAAACGTTTGAAAACAAAAAATACAATATACTTTAAATTGTTCTACCCACCGTTGATTTAGATCAGAATTTAGCAGAATAGATATGGGTTCTGATAGCTCGATTTCGAAACATTTATGTCATCATAAGGAGCCCAAATGTATGATATGGTATCATTCTTGAGGCATTGTCTAGAAATTATCTTTCATTAAGGAACCAGAGGCCATTGAGGCCCAGACACAGCATGATCCCGAAAAGGGGTGTCTGGACCTCAAGGGGGAAGGTCAATTATTTGAATACCGGACAGGGCTCCAATGTGGTATATGATCATCACTCCTGCATAGAAGTTTAATTCATGAATATTTTCTGTGCACTGTTTTTCTTGTTACTTCTTACTGCATTAATTTCTATATGACCAAAATCTGTTATCTATTTTACTCCCCTGCGTGGGTAGTGAATTGTTGATGTTTTTTTTATTACCTCAATAAACATTTTAAACACAAAAAAAAAAAAAGAAAGTGTACCAATAGTGTAATACCGTAAAAAAGCTTTAACGAAAACACTAAACAGCCTCCAAGATTTAAACTCACATGGTACAAGTTAAAAGACAGCAAAAGTGACTAAGGTAAGCCTTTCAAAGCTTCCAGAGCAGCGGATAAAACGGCCACAGCGGACCAAAGGTGTGCAGGCATAAGGTTGAATCTCACCCCTCCCTTGGTCCTGGATCTAAACCTGCTCGTCAACTTGCTGGTGACGATTTGTACTGAACCCAGCTCATCCCTAGCTGCAAGGCAGTAAATCCTATACCCCAGATGATGTCTTGGTTGACAAAATGCGTCAGAATGTACTGTGCTGGCTCCATAAAACTGCATTCTCCTCCATTCCCTGTGATCACATTATATACAGTGCCTGTATTTGTCTACATCGATGTAAGTGCAATACTTTATTTAATACATTTTTAGCCAAGGATTTTATGCTATGTGACAATCTTTTTTCTCTCATGACCCCTCCTGTTGATTCGTGGAGCCTAAGAGTCTTTACATGCTGAACCTGGGTCGTTACACTTTCTGTATGCCGGTTCCTGGAATGCCTAGATACTGAATCTGTACTGCTGTGCAGTCTACATGATAGTTCTTGTGACGTTAAGGTCTCACCAGTTCTGCTTATTTGGCTCCTTGCTGCTGGCAGGTAGCCCACACCATTCGATAAGAGTACACTAATATCTTCATTGGTGGTGGTTTCACATTGGATGGTGAATCTTCTTTTTCGTTGTCCCCTCTGAGGAGCTTAGTACATATTCATTTGGGTGATCTCCGTCCTGAAGGCTGAACATTTACCCTCCACCGTTTGAATCACTTTTTCACTTCTACACTTACTTGGACTTATTAACTTTTTTTTCATATGTTTACTTATATGTATTTTCACTGTTTTGTATAATATTTTTGCCTTGCAGGTGATAATATTGATCATTTTTATAATTTTGCACTGTCACTTTATCGTTTGAACATTTGCAGATTTGCACTATGTCAGAAACCATAAATCAGACCAAGACAGAAGTACAGTTAAATCACATTTGTTTAATAATAAAAGTAAAAAGAACAAACGCAGTCAAAACATAGCCAAAGTTCAGTAACCGGAATGGATAGTCAGCCAAGCCAGAAGTCAGGGATCAATGTAGTGGAACAGCAAGCAGGATCTGGAGCCAGAAGGGATGTCAGCAAAGCAAGTCTTTAAACAGGAACACAGGATGTGATGTTGACCAAGGCGAAGGCAAAGATCCTCTGGACTGGATGGCTTAAGTAGGCAGGACTG
The DNA here is from genome assembly GCA_037952925.1 of Lithobates clamitans. NCBI lineage: Eukaryota > Metazoa > Chordata > Amphibia > Anura > Ranidae > Lithobates > Lithobates clamitans. Next base: position 1,296,752 of record JBBGZY010001614.1, read on the forward strand.
ACGGGCAGGATATCATCAACAGCTGAGTAACTGTGGAGAGAAAGGAGCTGGCAATTAGCCGACAGCTGAGCGGCCAGCTCAGAAAAGGAAGGGCTGAGCCCAGCCCTGACACTCTATCATTCCACGCTGCACCTTACCCCTTTGGTGGCTATTCAACAAATATAGACCTAATATAGACAGAATATTGCTATGTTTGGTCAATGTCATTGACCTAACATGTTCATTTGGCCATATTAGGCCAATGACGTCATGAGCATCCCTTTGCATACCTGCAGCTGTGGGAGAGAGAATGCCCTAGCTTCAGAAGATTAGGCCATTGGGAATGCGATCTTGTGAAGCTTCTTATAGGTTCTAAAAAAATGGTGAAGAAAACCTGCGCTAATGAGCAAGACACAGTAAATAAAAATTGCTTAAATTCACAAAATGCAGCTGCAACAAAATACCCGTAGAAGACGTCACGTATAACGAAACATGTAGGGCGTGGCCTCGCAGTGCTTGCCATCACGTGTTCTTTGTTTGCACTGGCGTTCAGCCTTTGTTTTTATGCCGGCTTTTTAGATTTTATGATTTTTATACTGGAACTATTGTATACATACCTTCGGTTTATTTAATTAATAAATCCCTAATATTATTACTACACCATTGGAGTTTTCCCCTTCTTTTCTTAATTATGGATCCTCCGAACCCTGAGTCTCCCTTCTGATGCTGCAGCAGTCGGATTAGCTTGGAGTCGGTGGTGCTCATAAACAAGACCCGGACATCTATATTCTATCTGTCCCTGCAGAGGGTTATATCTGCAAGCCCGTATGACCTCGCCATAGAGGAGGTCCAACAAATGGGGTAAGGGCACATCCATTACTCCTCTCCTGCAATCAATGGTGGCTTGGAAGTGTTTCTGCATCTTTTCACCTTTCTGCCTTGATGTGACACACCAAAGGAACGTCTTTTTTTCTTTTTCACTTATTTTGGTTTTTGCTAACTTGTTTTTCATGGACTGAATGTGGTGTCCTTTAAATGATTGAGCGATCAATCGCATCTTCAGAACTTTCACCTCTTTTTAAATATTTTTTCATATTTCTTCATTTTTTTATTTTCTATGGAGATATGATTTAATGCACAATTTTTATTTGTTGTTTTGTTATTTCTTTGTGTTGGGATTTAAACACATTGTAGCTCCGGGTATTACCCCAAGGAGCTTCCTAATTGTACTACCTCATTATATATTTTGCTAGCGCACAAATTTAATTTATAATTCTTATAGGTTCTGCCTAACTGAATTTGTACCACACCCAGCTCATCCCTCGCTGCGAGACAGTAAAGCCAAGCCTCTGACTTCCAGTGTGGTTAAAGTAGTGAGTCACGGAGCACTCCCTCTAGCGGCTGTTCTACAAATTGCTTTATTTAATAAAATTTAAAAAATGAAGGAGCAAGCTTCTGAAAATGTAAAGAGCATATTACAAATTACTTTCAGGTAAAAACATAATTGATAACTGAAATTATTCACTCACTGAACGTATGCAATACTTTCCCTTCAAGCATTACAACTTGGTCAAGGATCTGTCTGTGGGCTGGTCAATTGGACAATAAAAAAGCAGCAGCATCTGGATGAGATCATCCCTGTGCTATCCCGTCCTGTCAGCATGGTCACAATATCAGACTGACAACTCTGTGCAATGTCATATGTCATATATTCCTAACTGGCTCAAGCCATTTTTTCTGGGTAGTACAGCTATAAAGGGGATTAAAGGAAGCTAAGGTAAAGACAAATCTAAGCAGGGCCGGCGCTACCACTAGGCAAACTAAGCAGCCGCCTAGGGTGCACTGCTGCCTAGGGCGCAGCTACGGCCACCTGGCAGGGGCTGACTGGGCCGGCCACCACAGACTTGCCTTGAAGCAGGGCTGGCCGGGGCCACTAGGCCGCATGTCCTCGGAGAGGAATATTAGAGCAGAAAGCAGTGATGATAAAGTGTGAGGCGGAGGACGGGAGCGTGCCTTCTGTGCAGCCGGCTGAGGCAGCGGCACCCTCTGTGAACCTTGTACAGAGGGCAGAGGCAAGCACACATTCACATAGCTCCCAACTGTCTCTGATTTTGAGAGAATGTCCCTGATTTGGAGCAATGTCCCTCTGTCCCTCATTCCTCCTCATTTGTCCCTCATTTTGGTCTGATCTATATCGATGTATATATAATGCACTTTTTATCTATCAAAAAATCAAAATTTTCCAGAGCTAATCCTTTAATCTGATTTCTAAATTGCTGCATTTGTAAGTTCCAAAAGCCAATATAAAGGAATAGTAGTGGTAAAAAAAGCACTTGTGGGTTTAACCAATCTTGTATTTTTGTACAATTCTCCTTTAAGGAGGCGTGGCAAGGGGTGTGTCCTATGCCTGCATACTTTTGCTGATAGGTGTCCCTTGTTCCCATCTCAAAAAGTTGGGTGGTATGCACATTCATGCTTCAGTCTCGGCAGCTCCGGTAAGTCCCAGTGTGTAGTTGTCTGTGGAGGTAGGATGTGTATAGACTGGCAGTGTCGGTGGAGGGGTATGCTATCTCTGGTGTGGTTTGTGAAGGTCCATGTACTGAGGAGAGAACTCTGCCATTGCCCGAGCTGGGATATAATACAAGAGCAGGTAGAGGCACTACAAGTGTCAGCAGCCCCTGTACATGGTGGGGGCACTACAAGTGTCAGCGGCCTCTGTACATGGTGGGGGCACTACAAGTGTCAGCAGCCCCTGTACATGGTGGGGGCACTACAAGTGTCAGCAGCCCCTGTACATGGTGGGGGCACTACAAGTGTTAGCGGTCCCTGTACATGGCAGAGGCACTACAAGTGTCAGCGGTCCCTGTACATGGTGGGGGCACTACAAGTGTCAGTGGTCCCTGTACATGGTGGGGGCACTACAAGTGTCAGCGGCCTCTGTACATGGTGGGGGCACTACAAGTGTCAGCAGCCCCTGTACATGGTGGGGGCACTACAAGTGTCAGTGGCCTCTGTACATGGTGGGGGCACTACAAGTGTCAGTGGTCCCTGTACATGGTGGGGGCTCTACAAGTGTCAGCAGCCCCTGTACATGGTGGGGGCACTATAAGTGTCAGCAGCCCCTGTACATGGTGGGGGCACTACAAGTGTCAGCGGTCCCTGTACATGGGGGGGGGGCACTACAAGTGTCAGCAGCCCCTGTACATGGTGGGGGCACTACAAGTGTCAGCGGCCCCTGTACATGGTGGGGGCACTACAAGTGTCAGCGGTCCCTGTACATGGGGGGGCACTACAACTGTCAGCAGCCCCTGTACATGGTGGGGGCACTACAAGTGTCAGCGGCCTCTGTACATGGTGGGGGCACTACAAGTGTCAGTGGCCCCTGTACATGGCAGGGGCACTACAAGTGTCAGCGGTCCCTGTCAATGGTGGGCACTACAAGTGTCAGCGGCCACTATATGGTGGGGGCACTACAAGCATCAGCGGTCCCTGTACATGGTGGGGGCACTACAAGTGTCAGCGGTCCCTGTACATGGTGATGGCACTACAAGTGTCAGCGGCCCCTGTATATGATGGGGGCACTACAAGTGTCAGCAATTTTTTTTTTTGGGAGGGGGGTGTGGGCAGCTGGTCTTGCCTAAGGCGCAAAATAGTCTAGCACCAGCAATGAATATAAGTGCTTACGCTTACACTTACATTTAGAACCAGATTGTTGCATCCATGTATATATCTGCCTTCAGATAACTCAAATTAGAACACAACATAGTTGCATGCACATTGTATTTTATATTTTGAATGTGAGCTGCAGCGCCACCTGCCCTGCATTTTGCAAATCTCATCATGCTTTCCCTCCGGCTGGGGGACTCAGTGTTCGATTTAGAGAAAGATATGTTCCCATTTAAAATTAAACAGTTTTTACACGGGGTGATGACAAAATATTGAGACTTTTGAAAATGAATGCTGCACTAATAAAACAGCACTGCTGCATCTGCTTTACTTACCTTGTTCCTCTTCCCCTTCCTGCTGCCCCTGCACATCACACGTCTGAGTATTCCTGGAATATGGTAAATGCAGATGAAGTCCTGGAATTACATAGTTTAAATGCCATGATGCATGTATTTAGGGAATTTGCAATATTGCCTCTCTGCATAATGAGATAGAGGTAATACAAGGAACGCTACAGCTATAAGGACAGCCCTAATATGTACTACTAACTGTTTTTCTTTCTATGTTAAGGACACAATGCAGTCCATTTGGACATTATATTATTCGCTTGTTTTTACTTTGGGGCCTGTGTACTGAAATGAGATGACCTGTTTGCTGGGTCAGACATATAAAAGTTTTACTAAACCCACAACAATAAAATCAGTCTGTATATGAAGTAAAGCATGCTCGGTATGCTCACTGTGGAACCTAAGGGGTTAATCCTCTGCATTGTGTAAAAAGGCGGTTTGATCCTGTCTTCCCTGATCTGCCCCTCCTTCCACTGTCCCCTAATAATTTCCTGATAACACAGAGTCTATGGAGGCAGTTTTTTTTTTTTTTCTTGGGAGGATGCATGTGATCAGCACATTGCCAATCAACACTGTCCAGACAGAGGGTCAAGTGTCTTGCAGTCTCATAGGACAGTCAGAGAACTCCTTCTACAAGCTTTAACCAGTGCTTGGCCAGACACTGCTAGAAGTCACAAGACTGCTATATACTGCTGATGAGAAAAAAAATTTATCAGTTTATATTCACTAAAATGATTGCATTTCCATGTTCTGTGTACTGTGGGAGACCAGATATAGTGAATGCAGGGTGCTGGGTCTAGTAATACTTTAAAGTCCAACTCAAGAGGTAACATTTTATTTTTTTTTCAACAGAACGAGGGATAAGGATAACTGAGCCCCATTGTGTAGGTCAAAACTCCTCTTTAATGCAGCAGACTTATGTGTCCGGACATTTTTGGGATAGCCATGGAGGTGAAGTGAAATCTGTTTCCATGCATGCCATTTGAAAAGTTGATGGCTCACAATGAGAGTGGAATTGCTTGTCTCCTTTGCTGAGAGGCATTTTACATTTACAAATTACAGACCTGAATTCCTTCAGTTCTAAATTATAGGTGGGACATTGACAAGTACATTTAGGCAATTGATGGATCCTCACCTTCGTTTTTGCTGCTGTGTTACTTGAAACTGGACCTTTTGATCACATTTTTATATTTGGGATGCTAATGGTATTAAGGTTACACCAATATCATTTTTTTTTTCAGTGAGCACAATATATAAGGAATAAAGAAAAGGGTACCTATGTCCTATCAAAATGGAAAGGTTTGTATTTGGGGCCAATGGACTTTAATGGTACCGTAACAATTGAGATACGCAAATATATATAAAACAAATTGAATTTTATTGAATTACAAAGTTACATAGTAGGTGAGGTTGAAAAAAGACACAAGTCCATCAAGTCCAACCTATGTGTGTGATTATATGTCAGTATTACATTGTATATCCCTGTATGTTGTGGTTGTTCAGGTGCTTATCTAATAGTTTTTTAAACTATCGATGCTCCCCGCTGAGAACACCGCCTGTGGAAGGGAATTCCACATCCTTGCCGCTCTTACAGTAAAGAACCCTCTACATAGTTTAAGGTTAAACCTCTTTTCTTCTAATTTTAGTGAGTGGCCATGTGTCTTTTTAAACTCCTTTCTGTGAAAAAGTTTTATCCCTATTGTGGGGTCACCAGTACGGTATTTGTATATTGAAATCATATCCCCTCTCAAGCGTCTCTTCTCCAGAGAGAATAAGTTCAGTGCTCACAACCTTTCCTCATAACTAATATCCTCCAGACCCTTTATTAACTTTGTTGCCCTTCTTTGTACTTGCTCCAATTCCAGTACATCCTTCCTGAGGACTGGTGCCCAGAACTAGACAGCATACTCCAGGTGCGGCCAGACCAGAGTCTTGTAGAGTGGGAGAATTATCGTTTTATCTCTGGAGTTGATCCCCTTTTTAATGTATGCCAATATTCTGTTTGCTTTGTTAGCAGCAGCTTGGCATTGCATGTCATTGCTGAGCCTATCATCTACTAGGACCCCCAGGTCCTTTTCCATCCTAGATTCTCCCAGAGGTTCCCCCCTTAGTGTATAGATTGCATTCATATTTTTGCCACCCAAATGCATTATTTTACATTTTTCTACATTAAACCTCCTTTGCCATGTAGTTGCCTACCCCATTAATTTGTTCAGATCTTTTTGCAAGGTTTCCACATCCTGCGGAGAAGTTATTGCTCTGCTTACCTTGGTATTGTCTGCAAATACATAGATTGAACTGTTTATCCCATCCTCCAGGTTGTTTATGAACAAAATAAATAGGATTGTTCCCAGCACAGAACCCTGGGGGACCCCACTACCCACCTCTGACCATTCCGAGTACGTCACCACCCCATCATGCCCCGGGTGGTGATGTCACAAGAGGCGGGGCCTTCAGATGACGTCACCGGGTGGCCCTGCCGCATGGCTATATAAGTAATGGCACACAGCAGACCCAGCATTACAGCAGGAGAGAGCGTTGAGTGAACATCGGAGGAAGAACAGAGAGAGAAGACAGTGGAAGAAGACAGCGGGAGAACACAGTAGAGAGAGGAGAACTGGCGGCGGTAGAAGACAGCTGAGAGAAGAGAACCGCGGCGGGAGAAGAACTGGCGGCCGGAGAAGACAGCGGAGAAAGGAGAACTTCCGGTGGGAGAAAACATCAGTGGAGGGAGAAGAAATCAAAAGAAGAGACGCCGGAGCTGCTTTAATAAATTACTTTGTTTGGGTGAATGGGTAGGGGTACAATGTACCCCATACTCATTCAGATAGGGTGAGGGGCTGGGATCTGGGGGCCCCCTTTTTAAAGTCGGTTTCCAGAATCCGATAAGCCCCCCACCCGCAGACCCCGTCTACCAACGACCAGGGTTGTCAGGAAGAGGCCCTTGTTCCCATCAACATGGGAACAAGGTGCTTTGGGGTAGGGGGCAGGGCCCCCCTGCCCCAAAGCACCCACCCCCCCCATGTTGAGGGCATGTTGCCTGGAATAGTCCCCCCCTTTTCCTGGCCTGCCGGGCTGCATGCTTGGATAAGGGTTTGGTATGGATTTTGGGGGGGACCCCAAGCCAGTTTTTTTTTTACATTTTGGCGAGGGTTCCCCTTAAAGATCCTCAGCGCACAAGCTGCACCACAAATCGGATCGTTAATGATCCGACTTGCGGTGCGACTTCTATTCAAATCAATGGGCTCTCATAGGGAACCATTGACTTTGACATTAAAAAAAACTTTGGCAAGACTTAATGCGGCTGTATCCAGCGTTAAACCGCGTTTAGCAGCTTCTACCAGCGTTGGACATTTTTACAGCTCTAACGTTGGTCCTCAGAATGCACTAGCCGTGGGTTTTTTTGCAGCTCAAAAACACCTATGCCACTTACAGCTCCTAAAAGCCTGTGTGTACATGAGGCCATAGAATAATTTGGAGAGGCGTTTTTAGCTGAACTCGCACAATTTAATTTTCGACTTTGGGGGACGATTTGAAAGACGTCTGTGTAGGTTTCTGCACAGATGTCTATTTAAATTGCACCCTGAAGTTGCGAAAAGTAGTACAGTAACGACTTTTGGAAATCAGTGCGTTGTCACAACGTCTGCGTCACACCGATTCTGCCGATGCCATTGCCGGCAATAGCCGCCAATTTGGCATGCGATTTGACTTGTCAAATCGCATGCCAAATCGCTGCAATGTGAACCAGGGCTTGAGCTGTAAAAAAAGAACGCCTGACACTCTTAAAGGCGGCTGTAAAAATTCCCCGTGTGCATGAAGCCTAATACAGTGATCTAAAAATATGCACTGCCACTGTACTAATGACACTGGCTGGGAAGGGGTTAAACATCAGGGGTGATCGAAGAGTTAACTGTGTCCCTAACATGTGTTTTACTAAATTGTGGGAGGTGCTTTTGCTAGGGGAAGGATCGATGCCTTCCCTCCTGTCAGAAAGGCAATCTGCCTTGTTTACATAGGCAGACCACTGTTCTGTGTCTTTTCCTCATGATTGGCAGGTGCCGGTGGCTGTTGAGTCCCTGGTACCCACCGGTCGGCGAGCTGTCCCCAACATAGAAGTGTCAGATCACGTATATATTATAAATGTGGAACTGCTATAGGGTGGACCTGAACTGGTTAACCTTTCAATAAATACTGCTAATACGAAACTCACTTAATCCTTCAATCTTGTTATGACTAAGACCTAGATTGGGTGAAATGCGTGAGTGTAGATACTTGTGTCTATATTAATTGATGAGGTTTGGATCACATGCTGGCCTTTTGAATCTTCTATAAAGGGGTTAGAGATATATTAGCTGTGTCTCTGTTGGGGACAGAAACAGGGCAGGAAAAGATGGCATATCTTTCCAATGGGGGCACATACAAGAACCAAAACACTTTTTTAGTAGTGAAAGGGTTAACATTTCTGGAAACCCATTTATCAAAAATTATAGTTATTGTACACAAGGTAAGATGCACTCAATTCCACCCTCTACCAAAGGTCCATATAGTCCAATCCTCACCTGAGCATCACATGGGACATAATTAATATAAAGTGTGAAGAGACAATCAGAGCCAAAATAAAAATAATCTAAATACCAGTGTAAATACAATATAAATATCCCCATAGCTGCTGTAACATTCACAGTGATTCACCACACTTAATAAAAATGATAATTTCCTTATAGTGCAGCGCTGTGTGTCTTTGAATAATTACATAAAAAAAATATTATACAATCCCTATTTTCCACACAATGATAGATATCACAGTGCAACCAGTCTATGTGAAAAATTAAAAATCAAATACAAAATACAAAATTTAATAAAAATTATGAAAAAACTCTTATTCATGAAACACAATCACCGCTGTGTATATCCGTCCTCTCTGGGATCAATAACTCGTGCACACCATCACCAGCCAAATTGCCTGCTCACTTCATAGATGAGGTAAAAACTCAGGAAAAGATCTCTCTTTAATTCCTTCACGATCTCTCTGATCTACTGATGAAGCCCAATGAGAGGGTGACACGCGTTTAGAGGGAAGGAGCCTAGCCCGTGACTTCATGCAGTCACCGTGAGTCCATGCCCGTGGTGAACGAGCGCAAGTATTTTTTTATATATGCTGTTTTAACCTTTGGATCTTGTAAGTGTGCCTTTTATTGGGGGCTACTGATGAAGCCCAATGAGAGGGTGATACGCGTTTAGAGGGGAGGAGCCTAGCCCGTGACTTCATGCAGTCACCATGAGTCCATGCCCGTGGTGAACGAGCGGACTTTTTTTATATATGCTGTTTTAACCTTTGGATCTTGTAAGTGTGCCTTTTATTGGGGGCTTTTTAATAAAAGTACAAACAGAGAGCACTATGGTATCTGTGTTTGTTATTACATGTCACTAATCGTATTGAGAAAAGCGAAGCTGAGCTGTAAGGAGAGAGAAAAGGAGGATGTTTCCTGGAAGTTACCTAAGTGAAGTTACCAGTACAAATGTGCAGCCTGTGGAATATAGGAGTTCCTGCTATTAAGATGTGGAGGACGGTGATTGTATTTCACACATTAAGATATATGAACTGTTTCTTCACCAAGAATATGAGTTTTTTCATAATTTTTATTTAATGTTTGATTTTATTGATTTTTCACATAGACTGGTTGCACTGTGATATCTATCATTGTATGGAAAATAGGGATTGTATAATCATTTTGTATGTAAATATTCAAAGTCATACAGCGCTGCACTATAAGGAAATTATCACATGGGACAGTCAACATGGGCTTTTTATTGATATTCTTTGTCTCAGACCTGCAGTAGAAATAATCCTTTTTTTAGCTTGAGCTTCCCCAAAAAATACAATGCAAGAGTTAAGCTGTAATATGCGGTACTCGTGTTCTTGAAAGTGGGTAAATTACATTTGATTCCAGTCCAGTGGTCCCCTGCATTCCGTGACTTTGCATTCACTCAGCCAGTTTGGACTTTATTATTCAAAACAGAAGCAGTAAGCAAAAAATATATATATTTTTTTTTTTTAGCAGAGACGTGAGGGATTTGAGGACTAAGCCTGGCCAATCTCCATTCGTGCATATCATTCAGCCTGCCGGCGTACCTTCAGAAGGTTTAAATGAGAGAATGATAAGCCACACCATGTTCTCAAAGATTATTATCAGCATTGATGGGTCATTAATAAACATAGTGCATTAGGTTTTCTGAATGTTATCAGATCCCATCATTCCTGGTGACTAATCTGAAATAAAAGCAAAGAAAAAGAAACATTTGCATTGCGTTTCTGATGCTCCTGCCCCTGACTGTATATCTGCAAAGGAAAATAAAGGCAGTTTTTGCATTTTTCAAGCCAGGGCCCCACACCGAAATGTACCCCTACCCAATCCACCATTTATAACTGAAAAAAAAACAACAACTCCAGGTCCCTATCTCAATATGTGTTCATGTGATGAGCTAGGTCCTCCTGAGTCTTCTATATTCTGAACTTCAGTGTGGGAGTCTCCTTCTTCGGGTTCCCAAGTTACTGCCAGGTTGTAGACACTTCCAAATGGCTTTCCATCAGCAGGACTCCAGCAATGGCATGATGAGGATACCATGCATATGGTTGGAAACAAGACCAGTGGATGGCACACAGGGACTGCAGCAGGAGATCACCAGTCCTTACTCCCAGAAGAAGGCCAGTAAGGGTCACATGTTGTTGTATATAGGTGAGTGAAAAACTGCTTTCAAGGGACATTTTTTTTTTTAAAAAGCAAAGGGTGGGAGCAAGAATGGGGTGGTTTAAGGGATTGGAGAAGGTTTTTTTTACCTTTATGCATCCTCTGCATTAAGGCAGAAAACCTTCTGCATGCAGCAACCCACGCTCCGCCTCATACCCCTCAACACCACCACCACCAAATTCCCCTAAATACTTACCTGAGCCTGCTCTTGATCCAGGGAAAAACAGCTCTCTGCTCTATCTCTCCTCATTGGACAGAGAGGTAGAAGTGGAAGACATTGGCTCCTGCTACTGTCAATCGCAACCAGTGAAGAGATATAGGGGGGCACGGCTGAGCAATGTTCAATGGACACACAGAGACAGCTCTGGTACAAGTTTGCGTAAGCTCTTGACTTGGGGACACTCAGCAGGGGGAGGAGCCCATTGTGCCGGCAGGGGACCCCAGAAGAGGAGGATCAAAACCACTACACAGAGCAGGGAAGTATAACATGTTTGTGATTTTAAAGAGTTGTAGTTTGAGACGGCAACCAAATAATGGGTCGAATAGACTCCTTACACTACACACCCCAATATGCACTCGGCAATAGGAGGAGTGGAGAAATGATTTTTATTAAGCTGCCCAGGAAAGTTCTTCCTCTTGGCACCAAGGGAATTAGAGAGGAACTCTCTCTGGATATTTGTCTGCCAGTGGGAGATCCTACCAGCAGAGATCCGAACTTGAGACTTGAAGTGAGGACACCAGAGGTGAAGCAGCACATCCCACATTACCACACCTACACCGCTGCTTCAGGGAGACTGGAGTGTCCACTCACCCACTGATTCCCACCACTGATCACCAATGGCTTTTTGGGAAGAGATTGAGGGGGCCCTTCTTCTACAACATGAGGTCACTGCAGCATCCCAAGGACTGGTGAGAGGGCAGTTCACCCATTGCTGTTACTGCTAGCAGGGACTTAAACAAAGAGAGCAGGACACCAAGTGTACCCAATCTGTACTGCACTCAAACTGCAATATATACCACACTTATTCCAAACCTAGACTGCACATATTCCAACTTTATACCGCATTACACTGAACCTTTTCCTTCATCTGAACCACGTCTAACTTGCACCTGTACCAATACTATACTATATTATACCTATATTGCATGCAGGCTAACTGGGAATGTTGTTAAGTGTACTGATGCTCTTATAGGGCCCCAACGATAGCAGATAGAAGAACATCTTAAAGGATTGTCCCTCTTGTAATAGTTATTCTGCAAGTCCCCCGTTTCCCCTACCCCCTCTGCTACCATCCTACTTTTCTTTTGGAGAGTGCATACCCAGCCGGTCAAGGTCTAGCATTGTCGTCATAAATGCACTTACTCTGGCAGTATAGTTCCAGCACTTGGTAGATTAAACTTTACTACTGCTCACTGCTGCACTTGAGGTGGCCATGCTACTGTTTATGCAGATCTGGATGCTAAACATCATCTTATGCCTGGTTCCTACTGTTAAATACTTTGAATGCTGAACTGTGTTATTATCATTGTTAATCCATTTTATGCTTGCCTAGTTACAAACCATATTTGGGTGACAATTATTTTTGAAAACTTACAATTTTTATTGAGTTTCCATTTTTTCCAACATAAAAAGACAAACAGAAAAAAGAAAAGTCTTGCTATGTGATAAGTGCTATTGATATACATTGTCACCTGTATAGAAACAAGGTTGAGGCATGTATAACAGGAAGGGAACAAAAGAAAAAAGAAAAAACATTGCATAACCGCAAATAAACAATGGAGTATGAGTCAATGACTCTGTGCTACCATTTATTTCAAACTTGCTCAGATGCACATCAGTAGCAAACGGGAGGAGAGAAAAAAGAGTAGAGAGGTTAGGTAGAGTCAAGAGGGCTAAGAAGGGTGGAGATAAGGAGAGAAGAGGGGGTTAGAGATAGATAAGAAGTAAGAGAAAAGAGGACACCCACCTGGCCCTGAGCCTCTGCGCTGTCTGGGGAAATCCACCCTAAGTTCAGCTGGGCTTAGGAGCTTTTAGCATATCCCACAACTCCCATAATCGGTTATGTTTGTCAAGAGTATTGTTTAGGGATGCTGTCAAATATTCCATCCGTTTAACGTCCCTAATCCTGGTGTGCAATTCAAATAGAGAGGGGGGTTCCCTCTTTTTCCATTTCAGGGCTATCAAAGCACTTGAGCCAGGAGTTTTTTGGAGATTTTAGAGAAGGAAGGAGGGAGGAGGCCTAAAAGGAACAGTTTAGGGTCAAGTGGCACCCATGAGTCAAAGATGGATTGGAGAAGAGATTGTACCCTCTGCCAATAAGGGGTAATCAGTGGGCAGGTCCAGTAGATATGATACAGCGTCCCCACCTCTTCGTGACAGTGCCAGCAATGGCGATCGGCAGAGGGGTATATAGAATGGAGCAGGTCGGGGGTTTGGTACCAGTGAAGTAAGATCTTGTATTGTTTCTCTTTGTATAAAGTACATATAGAGCTCTTAGAGGCCTGTGACCAGATGAGCTGCCATGTCTTCAAGGGTATGACCTCACCCAGGGCCTGCTCCCATTTGCTCATATAGGTATGCCAAGATCCTGTTGGTAACATATCTGTAACCAGGAGTTGGTAGGTGCGTGATATCATACCTTTGGGGGACGAGCCCTCTAAACATATTCTTTCAAACTCAGTTAGGGGGGAGAATTGTAAATTTGATGCAAAAGACTGTGCAAAGTGGGGGATTTGTAGGTAACTAAAGAAAGCCTGTCTTGGTAGATCAAAGGCATCTTTCAGATCGTGGAATAATCTTAGTGTTCTGGTGTCCACCAACTGACCGTACCAAAACAAGGCCCTATCTATCCAGAAATAAGACATCTGTGAGGTCAAACTCTCTGGGACATTGGGAGTAAACAGAAAGGAAGTGACCAGGGAAGCAGTGGAGGTGAGCGGGTACATAGATTTAGAGCGTCGCCACAGCATTCATACTAGCGCCATTGGCCCTAGCAGTTGGGACTTACTGAGAGTCACATCTGTACTCCATAGCATGGAGTTTGGGTGGGTAGGGGATAGCCACAGCTTTTCAATTTGAGTCAACCGATTATTTGCGTGGAGGGTACACCAGGAAGCGATCGGGCGTAGTTGGGCCACTATGTAGTACTTGGCTATATTGGGAAATGCGAGGCCGCCTTGGTTGCGTGGGGCGTATAGTATAGTCTAGCAATCCAATGTCTCTTGTAGTTCCAGAAAAATGTTAGCAGGTCACTTTGAAGAGTTCTAAAGTGTGCAGCTGGGATAGGGATAGGGAGTGTCTCGAAAAGGTAAAGGAGTTTGGGCAGGATCACCATCTTAATGGTCGCCAGACGACCAAAGAGGAATAACATTAGGGTTTTCCATTTGGCTAAGGAGGCCCTGATAGACGTGTATAGTTGAGGGAAGTTAGCCTTATATAGAGCTTCAAAGGAAGGAGTAAGGTGGACACTGAGATATTTTAGGGTGGATGTCTTCCATGAGTAGTTAAATGATTGGGAGAGGGCCGACAGTGTCTACGGGGTCATATTGAGGGGGAGGACTTCAGTCTTGGAGTTGTTAATTTTGTAGCCTGAAAGGGCACTGTATCGATCCAATTCTACATGTAAATTCGGGAGGGAGATATGAGGTTGGATTAGGGTGAGCAGGACATCATCCGCAAATAAGGAAATCTTAAAGTCCCTAATACGGACTGGGATGTCATGAATATTTGGACTTTGTCTAATATGGGCTGCAAGGGGTTCAATACAGACAATTATTTTAAGTTGGGCCACTATGTAGTACTTGGCTATATTGGGAAATGCGAGGCCGCCTTGGTTGCGTGGGGCGTATAGTATAGTCTAGCAATCCAATGTCTCTTGTAGTTCCAGAAAAATGTTAGCAGGTCACTTTGAAGAGTTCTAAAGTGTGCAGCTGGGATAGGGATAGGGAGTGTCTCGAAAAGGTAAAGGAGTTTGGGCAGGATCACCATCTTAATGGTCGCCAGACGACCAAAGAGGAATAACTTTAGGGTTTTCCATTTGGCTAAGGAGGCCCTGATAGACGTGTATAGTTGAGGGAAGTTAGCCTTATATAGAGCTTCAAAGGAAGGAGTAAGGTGGACACTGAGATATTTTAGGGTGGATGTCTTCCATGAGTAGTTAAATGATTGGGAGAGGGCCGACAGTGTCTACAGGGTCATATTGAGGGGGAGGACTTCAGTCTTGGAGTTGTTAATTTTGTAGCCTGAAAGGGCACTGTATCGATCCAATTCTACATGTAAATTCGGGAGTGAGATATGAGGTTGGATTAGGGTGAGCAGGACATCATCCGCAAATAAGGAAATCTTAAAGTCCCTAATACGGACTGGGATGTCATGAATATTTGGACTTTGTCTAATATGGGCTGCAAGGGGTTCAATACAGACAATTATTTTAAGTTTGATGCTAAAATATAGTTTGTCATTGGTTTTATTTAGCTGCAATAAAAACCTCTTATTTTGTCGATTCAACTGATTTGGTGAGATTTGCTTAAAAAACTTAAAGGTAGACAAATTTTTGTTATTTAGTGATCTTTGAATTTGTGTGTATGTATTCGATCTTCCTATTTTCGATAAAATTATGGTCAAATGAAAACCAAATTTTGCCCAGCCCTAATTGGGAAGGATTACAACTTTTGTTTGCATTTTACTGCTTAATGGGGCTTCATTAGAGAGATTTCCCCCTCACCCCTTGTACTCGTTCGTAAGGGAGAGGGTAGTCTTAGGTGACCTTTGGCTGTACTTCTCCTGTGGATCACAAGGATGCAGGTCGTTCTGCACTCCTGTGACCCGTTTTCAGCAGACAGCAGGCGGAAGACCGCTGTTGGCTGGCATCACAGAGCGGATCCAGGCTCGGGAAAGATCGCAACCAATCATTTTCCAAAAAATTGTGGCAAAATATTAAAACTTCAAAAAACTTGCCATGCCCCTTACTAAATAGTTTGGAACTGTCTACTTTCCAAAAGAGGTCATTTTGGGGATATTTGTACTGTCCTGGTGTTTTCGGGCCTCAAGAAATCAGTCAGTACAACAGGATTTATCGTTTTTCAGATATACGTATACCATAGTTTATGGACTGTATAACGCTCCTACAGACTAAAAAACATACATTGATGTGAGTTCTTTTCACCAAAGAAATGTAGCAGAATACAGTTTGGCCTCAATTTATGAAGAAAGATTATTTATTTGCAAAATTTCATTAAAGAAATGAAGAAAAACTCGTTTTTTTCCAACATTCTTGGTCTTTTTTTCAAAAACATTTTTTTTTCATTTATTTAGCAAAAAACCCAGTGGTGAATAAAGAGGAACTGCAGTCTGCTCACATAATTTGTAATAAAAACATCTTTGCCATTCTGAAGCTTCCCTCCAACCACTTTGCATATTATTTTATATATAATGTGATTCTTTACTTGCCAAATATGCTGCAGAAATCCCCCTCCACTGAGTCTGGCTGCATCCATTTTAACTGTGGGCAGTTGAAGCTGCTGCCTGTTAACTTCCTGGATTTACATAGACACACAGAGGCACACCTCCAGCTCTGCAGCTCTCATTGGCTCTCTTATGACTCATCTCCCCTCCCTTCCTGGCAAACTCTCACGAGAGTGAGAGTGAGAGCTGTACATGATGTCATAAGCCTAGGCTAATGACCAGACAAGAAACAGGAAGTAGGCTGTATAAGGTATTTAATGGAGGAAAAAAAAATGTTTTACTGTCCAAAGTTAAAACAACAACTGCAGAAGATTTAATAGATGCAAAGTTGAAAAAAAATACTGAAGGTCTGCTTTAAATACCACCAAAAGAAAGCTCTATTTGTGTAAAAAAAAATGATAAAAGTTTAATTTGGGTACAATGTTGCATCACTGCGCAATTGTCAGCACTGAAACCTGAAAATTGGCCTGGGCAGGAAGGGGGTGAAAGTGCCCGGTACTGAAGCGGCTATTACCACTTTAAGGTACCATTCAAAATAAATAGAGCCACAATAATAACAATGGGGTGGCTGGTGGGATCTTCTTTGGGGGGGCGGCAAACAAACAACACCCACCCCGCCCCCCCTTAGCAGCGCTGCGGCAATGAAACAGAACCCCCTGCGGGCGGTCCAGCACTTACCCGCTCATGTGGCAGGGCTGTGGTCTCCTCTCCTGAAGTGCGGGCAGCGGCCACAGCGGCTTAGGTGTCCACTCCTCTAGCTTCCTCCGCCGTGTCTCCTCTTCTGCCAAAGCGCTAAGCATTCAATAGGATCACCTGACGCTTTGGCCAATTGGGAAACAGGTCTCGCAGACCTACATCGTGATTGGCAGGGAGGAACGTTAGTGGGATAATGTGCTCTGCACTCCGAGTCGACCCTTTTTTGAAGCCTGTTAGAGCGCTCTGGCTCTAATCAGGCTCTTCAAAAAAACACCCACCCCGCATTGGAATCCATGGGGGCAGGGGGGCAGACGCATGGATAGGGGAGGCGGCGTCCATGTGCCCTCCATGGACGGGCCGCCACTGACTGGGGTACACAACACAAACACTGGAGTACACAACTCAAGTATTATTGGGCCCTAAGACTTTTTTAATCAGAAAATGTCATATAATTTATGAATTAGATATCTGCAAAATGTATCTGTTTAGTGTTTTTAAATCTTATCATAGCATGAACTTTGCCCAAGTAATTTGCTTGCTGTAATCAAAATCTGTATTTAGATGTTGTATAACTATAAAGCACTTGATCAGCCTGTCAATGGTGGGTATTACTCAGCTGAAATATTATTATGTACAAGCTATATGTCTGCCCGCAATCTAATCATACAGCAGATGCTTTAGCAAAGCACAACAGAACAGTATATGGATGGTGGGGTATAGCAGATGTGCAACTTACTGTCTAAAAAAAACGGCATCTGGCTTAATCTCACCATTTGTGGACACACAGCACTGCCTTCCTCTCCGTAATTAATCAGCAGATGTCCGTGTATTATGATGACCGAGAAATAAATGTGTCAAATTTCCAAAATTATTTTCTCTGTGT
The DNA here is from genome assembly GCA_037952925.1 of Lithobates clamitans. Classification (NCBI taxonomy): domain Eukaryota; kingdom Metazoa; phylum Chordata; class Amphibia; order Anura; family Ranidae; genus Lithobates; species Lithobates clamitans. The sequence goes on from JBBGZY010001614.1 coordinate 1,314,536, forward strand.
CAATAGGGAATAAAGTGATTTGTTTAAACTGTGAACTAAATCACAGCAACCCCATCTTTTTCAATTTACCCATAAGCAGCTATGAATGGGTACAGGGCATAGGTGTGCACATCCTAAAGCTCAAACACATGTGTGTGTGTCTACATATATATGACCCCGGGACATTGATCTCCCTGCTGAAAAAATTGATCTCCCTGCCGGCACAGTGAAAGAGAAGTGTGTAAACACTTCTTTAATGGCAGAGCCGGTAAGAGGAATGTCGTTTTCATCTTCCTGCCATCACGCAGATCGATAATGAGAATGTGCATGGGGTGATTAGGGAGTGCCCAGGTACGTCTGGCACATCCTGTGTGCACGCCTACAGGGTCTGAATCTAATAGTTTTTTTAAATTGTCGATGCTCCCCACTGATACCACTGTTTGTGGAAGAGAATTCCACATCCTTACCGCTCTGACAGTAAAGAACCCACTGCGTAGTTTAAGGTTAAACCGCTTCTCTTCTAATTTTAGTGAATGGCTATGTGTCTTTTTAAATGCCCTTTCACTGAAAAGTTGTTTCCCTATGCTAAGGTCACCAGTACGGTATTTATACATCGATATCATATCCCCTCTCAAGCTTCTCCTCTCCAGAGAGAATAAGTTCAATGTTTGTAGCCTTTCCCCATAGATGAGGTCCTCCAGTCCTTCAGTTAGTTTTGTTGCCCTTCTCTGGACTCTCTCCAGTTCCGGTACATCCCTCCTGAGGACTGGAGCCCAGAACTGGACAGCATACTGCAGGTGCGGCCGGACCAGAGTCTTGTAGAGTGGGAGAACTATTGTTTTATCTCTGGCGTATATTCCCTTTAATTCTTGGTGAATATATAACATGACACAAAGATATTGTATTTTTTAGACTCCCTTTGGCAGTCACCATTGGTCCTATTAGGAATATCAGCAATCTGTATCCTGTGTCCCTGGGGGTGCTCTCTATGCGCCCCGCCAGCATGCGGCTTTATACTACCTCAGCTCCCATGACAGACTATTTTTCTGGCCTTGGCTCCATACTCACCACATCTTATTGCATTTACTCCATGTAAGTACTCAGGGTGGGCTTTATTGTCCCATTCTTGATGTGTTTTGATTATAACCAGATTAATTAATTATACCTCCTTATATCCTGTAGATATCCCAGAGCATCCGCCCCTGATGAGTGTTCCATACACAAAATGTGTCGGCCAATATGGTTGCAGATATATGCACTTATCCAATCATTCAATTTTAAACATCAATTTCCAACTAATCATGTTTCCACTGTTTTTTTTAAATATTCTATTTCCTTCGCAATGCTGCTCCGATGATACATGTATATACTCATTGAATGTATTAATTTATCAATTCAGACCACTATGTGGCGCCTGGTTGTTATACACTGTTGTACCCTTGATGCCTATATTGCATGCGCACATATTTATGTGTGTGTGAATACATATGGAATTATATTTATCATAATGTTTTTCCTTTATGTGGTTTCTGTTATTGAGATGTATTATGCATTTTTCTATGATTAATAAATATGTACCCCATTCAGTTTACCTCCACTATGTCTACAGCCCCATTTAAAGTCCCAAAACTCCCGCTTTAGTCTTTGTACCAGGGATGGAGGCACACTGCATATGTCCCAATCCCCCCCCTTTTATTTTCCTTTTTAATGCATGATAATATTCTGCTGACTTTGCTTGCAGCAGGCTGGCATTCCCTGCCATTGCTGAGCCTGTCATCCCCTCCAGGTCCTTTTCCATTCTAGATTCCCCCATGGGTTCTCCCCCTAGCGAGTAAATTGCATTACCATTTTTGGCACCTAGATGCATTACTTTACATATTTCAACATTAAACTTCATTTGCCATTTCGTTGACCACCCCATTAATTTGTTTAGGTCTTTTTGCAAGGTTTCTACATACTGCATAGAAGTTATTGCCCTGGTTAACTTTGTATCATTCGCAAATACTGAGATTGAGCTGTTTATCCCATCCTCCAGAGCGTTTATGAATAAATTAAACAGGATTGATCCCAGGACAGAACCCTGGGGGACCCCACTTTCCACACCAGACCAGTACCAGATCTGAATACTCCCCATTAATCACTATCCTTTTGACTTGCCCCTGTAGCCAGTTTTCAATCCATGTACTCACCCACCCTGTGGTCTATGCCGACAGACCTTAGTTTGTATAGCAAACATTTGTGGGGAACTGTATCGAATGCTTTTGCAAAAGCCAGATACACCACATTCACAGCCCTTCCTTTATCTAGATGGCAACTCACTTCATAGAAGGTTAATAGATTGGTTTGGCAAGAACGATTTTTCATTAATCCATGCCGATTTCTGCTAATGATACCATTTTAATTACTAAAATCTTGTATATAGTCCCTTATCATCTCCTCCAATAACTTCCCAGGGATATATCTCGGCCCTTTTTTAAATACTGATGCCACGTTGACCTTTCTCCAATCAGTTGGTACCATTCCAGTCAGTAAACTGTCCACAAAAATTAGGAACAATAATCTGGCTATTACTTAACTAATTTCCTTAAGGACCCTCGGATGTAAGCCATCTGGTCCCGGTGACTTATTAATGTTATGTTTTTCAAGTCTATTTCTAATTCTGTCCTCTGTTAACCATGAGGTTGCTTCCTGTCACATGTTATGAAAATTAACATTACCGTCCTGGTTACTGTATCCCCCCAGTTTCCCCTATGAAGACTGAGGAGAAGAATATATTCAAAACCTTCGCCATATCTCCTTATTTTGTAACCAGATTCCCTTCATCATCCTTATAGGGCCAATATGTACTGGCCTCCCTTTCTTACTATTTATATACTTAAAGTATTTCTTGGGAGTTGGTTTACTCTCCTCCGCTATGTGCCTTTCGTGTTCTATCTTAGCCACCCTGATTGCACCCTTACATTTTTTATTGCATTCTTTGTAAAGTTGAAATGCTGGCAATGACCCCTCAGCCTTGTATTTTTTGAAGGAATTTTCTTTTGCTTTTATACGCATTTTTACGTTGGAGTTGAGCCACCCTGGATTTTTATTAGCTCTTTTAAATGTATTTCCTATTGGAATGCACTGGCCAATACTTTTATTTAGTATGGTCTTAAAGCACTCCCATTTTTCCTCTTTATTATCTTCTAGCAAAGAGCGCAGTTTAGGGAAGTTGGCTCTTTTGAAATTCAGTGTCTTTGTATTACCCTTGTGTTTCCTATTTCTGTGGTTTATACTGAAACGAATTAACCTGTGGTCGCTGTTTCCTAATTGGCCCCTATTTCCACATCCGCGATCAGGTCTGTATTGTTAGTAACCTGTAGGTCTAGTAACCCTTTATAAATATAAATATGCTGCGCTAAAAGGCATGTATAAGAAGTGCACAGTAAATAATTGATCTCAAATTAAATAAATAACGAACCAGTGGATTATAAATGTTAATACACATATATCTTACTATGAATATAGTTAAGTGCCTAGTGCATAACTGTGTATTACAAGCCAAAAAATAAATATATATATATATATATAAAGCAGCAATATATCAAAGTGCTTCTGTGCTTTCATATAGCGTTCAAATAAGTCAGTAATGACAGTGCTTTCATACAGTGTCCAAACATGTCAATAATGACCGTACAGAAAAACAATGCTGTAAGTGATTAAAATCATATAACATCATATAAATCATGTGCATGCAAGTGGCGACCAATTGCATCACTAATCCACTATTGATAAAGGTCCATGTAATCCAAAAGCTGTGATCCAAGCGGTGCTAAGGTGTCATCACTCAGGTTCCCCCCTGAGTGATGACAAATGCTCACTTTGGAGCGTGTGACTTTGCAATTAATCTAAGTCAAAACATGCATGTGAACCGCCACTGGGTTCTATGATGGTATTGGGCTCCGGGATTCCTCAGTATACACCAACTGGGACATGAAACAGGAAAAACTTGGAGCGTGTGACTTTGCGATTAAGCTAAGTAAAGTCAGGTCTAGTAACCCATTGTTTCTTGTTGGTGCATTCACCATCTGACCCATGAAATTGTCCTTCAAGATATTTAGGAAATGACGAGCCTTATGGGGCGTACACACGGTCGGACTTTTCATCTACAAAAGTCCGACAGCCTGTCCGACAGACTTCCGGCGGACTTTCGGCGGACTTGCGGCGGACTTGCGGCAGACTTTCTAACGAACGGACTTGCCTACACACGACCACACAAAAGTCCGACGGATTCGTACGTGATGACGTACACCGGACTAAAATAAGGAAGTTGATAGCCAGTAGCCAATAGCTGCCCTAGCGTGGGTTTTTGTCCGTCGGACTAGCACACAGACGAGCGGATTTCGGGGTCCGTCGTAGTTACGACGTAAAGATTTGAAGCATGTTTCAAATCTAAAGTCCGTCGGATTTGAGGCTGAAAAAGTCCGCTGAAAGTCCGGGGAAGCCCACAAACAATCGGATTACCAGCCAGCTTTAGTCCGTGGGCGTCCGTTGGACTTTTGTAGACGAAAAGTCCGACCGTGTGAACGCCCCATTAGACTAATGCACAATTCCTTTTGCCCAGTCTATATCTGGATAATTAAAATCCCCCATTATAATGACACTTCCCACCCTAGCGGCCATTCCAAACTGTGACAGGAGGTCCACCTCCCCCTCCTCCCTCTGGTTAGGGAGCCTACAGCATACTCCCAGTATTACTTCCCCCTTAGTTTCCTCCCTTTGAATCTCTACCTATAAGGATTCCACCTCCTCTTTTGCTCCATTTGTGACATTGTCCCTCTCATTCATATGCAATAAACTCTGCGATATAGGGAATACCCTTGAATGTTTGCCAGCCAATCATGAAAGCTGTTAAAAAGTCTCTGAAATTCCCACAAAATCGAAATCCTCCTTGTACATCAGCAGCTCCAGTTCTCCCATCTTGTCAGCCAGACCTCTGACATTAGTGTACAAGCCTCATGGTTTTGTCCGATTGCATACTATCTCCCTGGTTGTTATGGAGGCTGTAATTTGGATTTGTCAAAATACTTACCATGGGTGTAGGTACTCTAGTCACCCTACCGCTAATTCCCTTAAAGCATTGTGTTGTGTAATTTGGCCCCTTGTATCACCTGAAATACCTGGCTGATCCTGCCTGGTTCTGCCGTCTCCCTGTAAACTGACCACAGCTTATCATGGCTGCTGAGCCCTGACACCGTGGTCAGTTTACGTGCCTCCTTCATCCGCAGCTCTTCTGTGTCCTCTCCTCTGTTCTACTCCCCCCCCCCCTCCTCTCCCTCCCTGCCTGTCAGCACCCGCCCCTTCCCTCCTGCACAAATTCTTGTTTTCTTCCTATAATCCAATGTGTTATATTAAAGTATGTGCCCCAGTGAATGTTATTTATAAAAAAAAGCCACTTCATACCTAATTTCAGAGTACCGCTCGGCCTTCATACCTAATTACAGAGCACCGCTCGGCACTCACGTGACCAGCTCTCCTCCCCTCCTCCCAGCTGACATTAGCCGGGTATTCTCAGCCCCGCCCACTGTAGCTGTCAGATCAGGGAAGACAGCAGGGGGGTGTTCACGTGACCCCCGAGGGGCACTCTGAAATTAGGTATGAAGCTGCATTTTTTTTATGAACAACATGCACTGGGACACATACTTTAATATAACACATTGGATTAACCACTTTAACTCTTCAATGAGATGCGGAAGTTAAAGTGGTTGTAAAGCCTAAACATTTTTTAGCAAGAAATTCCGGCAACACAATTGCTACTTCTTATAAATTATATATCTTATCTTATAAATCTTTACTGGGGACTAACAGCAGTGCTACATCTGAAGTGCTAGCATCTTAGCACTTCAGATGTAGCACTGCTGTTAGTGCCCAATAAATATTTTTTTAAGAAGAAGCAATTGTGATGCCGGAATTTCTTGCTAATTTGATGTTTATGGGACACAACAAGCCTGAGCACCGATATTCAGCATTACTTTTCAATCATGTGGTAGCGCTTGGGTGAGTTTTTGTCTACTCTAAACATTTTTTTACCTTTTTGGATTCCTTGCATTAAAGTGGTAGTAAACTGCACCTCTTTTTAAAGCCTGCAAGACAATGGCATAATGTGCTAGTATGCATCGCATACTAGCACATTATGAAATACTTACCTTAGAACAAGTTATCAGAGTTTAGTTATCGAGTTTAGTTATCAGAGTCCTCATTCGATCCAGCGCTGTGCACATCAGCAGCTTTTCTCTCCCCTCACTTTATGGTCTCACTAACTTTGCTGAGGCAGCTGAAGCCATTGGCTCCTGCTGCTGTCAACTAAGGCCAGTGACACGGGAGCAAGGGGGGGGTGAGGTAAGGGGGCAGGTTTTGCTGTCTGTGTCAATAGACGCAGATAGCAGGACTTGGGAGCCAACCCACACTAGTGTCCCCATAGCAAGCAGCTTTCTATGGGGCATTCAGCAGAGGGGGGGAGACAGGAGAGGAGGTTCAGGGGGACTCAGGTAAGTATAAACCTGTTTGCTATTTTTTTTATTATTACTTTTACAACCACTTTAAATCCAACACAATTTTACGTCAGCTATTTGCAGTACAGGATTTTTTTTTCCAGAAGACAATGGGTTTGATTTACTTAAGGCAAATAGAATGTGCGCTTTGTACAGTGCAGTTGCTCCAGAGCTTAGTAAATGAGGTTAATTTCACTTTGCAAAGAACGTTCAATCACATGCAAGGAAAAAAAAACAAAACAGCATTTTTGCTTGTACAAGTGCGGATGATGGAAGTCAGCAGAGCTTCTGCTCATTTACTAAGCTTTGGTGTAACTGCACTTGCAGAGAGCAACTGTATTTGTCATTAGTAAATCAACCCCAATGGCTCTTCTAAGTGTTATCTCTGCGAAGTGCAGTTGCTCCAAAGCTTAGTAAATGAGCAGATCTGCTGACTTTCATCAAGTGCATGCAAAAGTGCTGTTTTTTTTTTTTTTTTCTTTGCATGTGTTGGGTATTCTTTGCAAAGTGAAGCTTCGCCTCATTTACTAAGCTCTGGAGCAAATGTGCTTACAGAGTACACAGCCTATTTGCCTTTAGCAAATCAACCCCTAACTGAGTACTTTCCTCCAGAACTTTTCTCTCCCCTCACTTACTGGTCTCATTGGCTTTGCTGAGGCAGCAGGAACCATGGAGGAATAGAGGGACTAATGGTGGATACAAAGTTGGTCTAGCTAGGACTGAACTAACTAGCACTAAACAGGAAGCAAGGAGGAGAAGTTGTGGTAGCCCAAAACTGTCACTAGATGTCAGCAGCTTACAGAACAATAGTAAAAACTGATGTAGTTCAATAAAACACAGTGGGGCAGAAAACATAGGTTTCAGGTTTGAGATAGCTGTTTAATATTTATAAAAGGTTGGATGTGTTAGGGGCAGCAAAATGGCCTAATGCTTAAGGTAATACATCATCTTATGTGAGTAAAAGTCAATAAAAAAATTGGACATTCAATACTGTGTAGGCCTTCCCGCTGTGAAAACTTTTCTCATTTTGGATCCTTTTCTCACTTTTTTTGTAATTGTTGTTCAATTAGCTCTGTCATCTTTATTTGTTTTTTCTTTTATATATTTTAATTGTTTTACTCCAAAATGACAGCAGTAATTTATTCAGACGTAATGAGTGATTTGTCTTTCCTCTTTGGTTTGCTTTGTAGTTAAATGAAAATGTAATTATTACAAGTAGATGATAAAGAAGCAATAAAGGAAAGAAATCCATGGCAAACACAGAGAACACAGAGAACACAGAAATAGAACAATAGTAACAAAAGAAGGAAAAGGAAACTCAGCAGCAGACTGGAAGGCAAAATATAATTAAAAATATGAACAAATACAATTACTGTGGATGCAGGCCAGAAAACTGGCAATCAGCTATGTGAGGATGATGGAGAATTTTGCTCATGGAGAAGATTTCACTCAGGTATAGTAAGGGAACAATAAGGATTACATATTTCAAGAGATCCATAGTGTAACGGAAATAGGAGCATTGCACAGCAGGACCAGGCAAGGTTCTGACTTATATCAGCACTGCACAGGATAACCACGGTGAAGGAAAGAGGAAACAATACTTTCTCTGAAAATGTTTGAAGCATAGTAGTGATGATTCCAGTCATGGAAATGGAGAATGCGTTTGATGTTATGGGAGCGTTATGGGCCCAATTTAAAGCATCATTAAACAATATTTTTGAAATATCTCAATTACACCCCATTACTAGGAGGGCCTCATTGGTGATAGTCTTAAAAATCCTTTTTTAGCACGCTCTGTTCTCTCACTACATCCTCCTTCTTCCAGACAACTGTGCTCTTTTCTTTCAACCCTTTCTCCACCCCCCCCCCTCTTTTTTTTTTTTTTTTTTTTTTTATATATTTCCCGACCCTTCAAATATTACTGCTATGCCACTGGGTTACACCCGACTGATAAATTCTTGCATACAATTACTATGTCTATTTGGCAACAGTAATAATGATTCATGTTTCGTTATTCATGTAATATCTCCTATACTGATTCTTTATACCAGATTGAACAAATGACTGTTTTGCTCCTGCAGTGTTTGTAAACAAAAAATATATTTTCAATAAAATTTGTTTGGAAAAAAAAAAAGATATCAATTACTTTATATTATTACTAACATAAAAGATTTTCTTTTATTTCGTTTTTCTTTTGTTTTCTTGTTCCTTTCTTTTGTTTCTACTTTTTCGGCAATCCATTCTCTATGGATTAATTGGTTATACTGTTAGATGAAAGTTAACTACTCATTCACGCCTTGGGCAGCATTTTTTAGAAGGGCTGCACCGCCCCTCTATTGACGCCCTCCCAGAACTGTGCCTGTTACAGCGCGCACCTGGCGCAATCTGTAATCACTGTGTCCTTCCGGCGCAGCTGATCACAGATCAGGGTAAAGAGCCAAACACATTGGCCCACTTGGCCGCGTCATTCATTCACAAAGTTCTGTGAATGAAAAATTAAACGGTCCGGCAGCCTTTGCGACTCTGGGCTTGTAGTTCTTAACCACTTGAGCCCCGGACCATTATGCTGCCTAAGGACCAGAGGTCTTTTTCCAATTTGGCACTGCGTCGCTTTAACTGCTAATTGCGCGGTCATGCAATGCTGTACCCAAACGAAATTTGCGTCCTTTTCTTCCCACAAATAGAGCTTTCTTTTGATGGTATTTGATCACCTCTGCGGTTTTTATTTTTTGCGCTATAAATGGAAAAAGACCGAAAATTTTGAAAAAAAATGATATTTTCTACTTTTTGTTATAAAAAAAATCCAATAAACTAAATTTTAGTCATACATTTAGGCCAAAATGTATTCGGCCACATGTCTTTGGTAAAAAAAATGTCAATAAGTGTATATTTATTGGTTTGCGCAAAAGTTATAGCGTCTACAAACTAGGGTACATTTTCTGGAATTTACACAGCTTTTAGTTTATGACTGCCTATGTCATTTCTTGAGGTGCTAAAATGGCAGGGCAGTACAAAACCCCCCCAAATGACCCCATTTTGGAAAGTAGACACCCCAAGGAAATTGCTGAGAGGCATGTTGAACCCATTGAATATTTATTTTTTTTGTCCCAAGTGATTGAAAAATGACAAAAAAAAAAAAAAAAAAAAATATTTACAAAAAGTCGTCACTAAATGATATATTGCTCACACAGGCCATGGGCCTATGTGGAATTGCACCCCAAAATACATTTAGCTGCTTCTCCTGAGTATGGGGATACCACATGTTTGGGACTTTTTGGGAGCCTAGCCGCGTACGGGGCCCCGAAAACCAATCACCGCCTTCAGGATTTCTAAGGGTGTAAATTTTTGCTTTCACTCTTCACTGCCTATCACAGTTTCGGAGGCCATGGAATGCCCAGGTGGCACAAAACCCCCCAAAATGACCCCATTTTGGAAAGTAGACACCCCAAGCTATTTGCTGAGAGGCATATTGAGTCCATGGAATATTTTATATTTTGACACAAGTTGCGGGAAAGTGACACTTTTTTTTTTTTTTTTTTTTTTTTTTCATAAAGTTGTCACTAAATGATATATTGCTCACACAGGCCATGGGCATATGTGGAATTGCACCCCAAAATACATTTAGCTGCTTCTCCTGAGTATGGGGATACCACATGTGTGGGACTTTTTGGGAGCCTAGCCGCGTACTGGACCCCAAAAACCAATCACTGCCTTCAGGATTTCTAAGGGTGAAAATTTTTGATTTCACTCTTTACTGCCTATCACAGTTTCGGAGGCCATGGAATGCCCAGGTGGCACAAAACCCCCCCAAATGACCCCATTTTGGAAAGTAGACACCCCAAGCTATTTGCTGAAAGGCATGGTGAGTATTTTGCAGCTCTCATTTGTTTTTGAAAATGAAGAAAGACAAGAAAAAACATTTTTTTTTTTCTTTTTTCAATTTTCAAAACTTTGTGACAAAAAGTGAGGTCTGCAAAATACTCACTATACCTCTCAGCAAATAGCTTGGGGTGTCTACTTTCCAAAATGGGGTCATTTGGGGGGGTTTTGTGCCACCTGGGCATTCCATGGCCTCCGAAACTGTGATAGGCAGTGAAGAGTGAAATCAAAAATTCACGCCCTTAGAAAGCCTGAAGGCGGTGCTTGGTTTTCGGGGTCCCGTACGCGGCTAGGCTCCCAAAAAGTCTCACACATGTGGTATCCCCGTACTCAGGAGAAGCAGCAGAATGTATTTTGGGGTGTAATTTCATATATTTCCATGGCATGTTTGAGCAATATATCATTTAGTGACAACTTTGTGCAAAAAAAAAAAAAAAAAAAAAAAATTTGTCTCTTTCCCGCAACTTGTGTCGCAATATAAAATATTCCATGGACTCGACATGCCTCTCAGCAAATAGCTTGGGGTGTCTACTTTCCAAAATGGGGTCATTTGGGGGGGTTTTGAACTGTCCTGGCATTTTATGCACAACATTTAGAAGCTTATGTCACACATCACCCACTGTTCTAACCACTTGAAGACAAAGCCCTTTCTGACACTTATTGTTTACATGAAAAAGTTTTTTTTTTTTGCAAAAAAATTACTTTGAACCCCCAAACATTATATATTTTTTTAAAGCAAATGCCCTACAGATTAAAATGGTGGGTGTTTCATTTTTTTTTTTCACACAGTAATTGCGCAGCGATTTTTCAAACGCATTTTTTGGGGAAAAAACACACTTTTTTTAATTTTAATGCACTAAAACACGCTATATTGCCCAAATGTTTGATGAAATAAAAAAGATGATCTCAGGCCGAGTACATGGATACCAAACATGACATGCTTTAAAATTGCGCACAAACGTGCAGTGGCAACAAAATAAATACATGTTTAAAAGCCTTCAAAAGCCTTTACAGGTTACCACTTTAGATTTACAGAGGAGTTCTACTGGAAAAATTACTGCACTCGATCTGGCCTTCGTGGTGATACCTCACATGCATGGTGCAATTGCTGTTTACGTTTGACGACAGACCGCCGCTTGCGTTCGCCTTAGCGCGAGAGCAGGGGGCGACAGGGGTGTTTTTTTTTTTGTTTTTTTTTTTCTTTATTATTTTTTTGCTTTTTTAATCTTACTTTTAAACTGTTCCTTTCATATTTTTTTTTTTAATCATTTTTATTGTTATCTCGGGGAATGTAAATATCCCCTATGATAGCAATAGGTAGTGACAGGTACTCTTTTTTGAAAAAATTGTGGTCTATTAGACCCTAGATCTCTCCTCTGCCCTCAAAGCAAATGACCACACCAAGATCGGTGTGATAAAATGCTTCCCCAATTTCCCAATGGCGCTATTTACATCCGGCGAAATCTAAGTCATGAAATACTCGTAGCTTCCGGTTTCTTAGGCCATAGAGATGTTTGGAGCCACTCTGGTCTCTGATCAGCTCTATGGTCAGCTGGCTGAATCACCGGCTGCATTCTCAGGTTCCCTGTTGAGACAGGAGAGCCAGAGAAAAACACGGAAGACGGTGGGGGGGGGGGGGCATTCCCTCCCACGGCTTGTAAAAGCAGTCTAGAGGCTAATTAGCCGCTAGGATTGCTTTTACATGAAAGCCGACCGCTGGCTGAAAAGAATGATACCAAGATGATACCTAAACCTGCAGGCATCATTCTGGTATAACCACTCAAAGTCGTGAATGGCGTACCTGAAGACAAAAAAATGGTTAACAATGGTTAACAATAAAGCACAGTAAAGTGTAAATAATTACACACCTGAAAAACAAACATGATAAAACATAATAACAATAACAATAACAATAACAATCAATAACAATAACAATAACAATAAAACATTGCAGAATAGAATACAGTAAAAAAGAGCAGAACAATAGAGAGAGAGAATAGAGAGAGAGAGAACAATAAAACAACAACTATTTTTTTTTATTTCATATTTTTTTTTTTTTTACACTTTTTTTGTAACTAACTTTTATAACGGTAACCGGTTCCAGGTTCGGGTCTCTCAAAATGCGATGGCATCTTGGGAGACCCTGTGAAAGTGTGCCTAGTCTGTGGAATGCTGTACCCTACGCTAATACTCAACTAGTGAATGGTAGCGTTCAAAACATTCACCAATGCAAAGACCAGGATTGTCAGGACAGGAGGGACAATAATAGCGGGTGTCACGGCTATATCCGCGCTTGCTGCAGACACGACATCTTTTTTGGGGGGTTCGTTGGGTAGGGGTACTCGGGAGGACATAAAAAATGCCTCTCATGCAGCCGACTGCATTTGGTTGGGGATGTGAATGGGGGAAGTACGGGCGCTGCAGAAGCGGTGGGTTCCCAATTAGGATTGGCGAATGCAGCAGGAAGGGCACTATGGGCACGACGGGCCTGTGTTTGTCTTTTTGGTGGCAGCGGGACACTACTTGTGCTTGCCACCTCACCAGCTTGAACTGCACTTATGGGACTCGCCACGTCACCACGTGTTACTGCAGTGCTGGTTTGACTACGACCGGGGTGTACTAGGCCGCTGGCGCTTGCCAGTTCACCAAAACACTACCAAAAAACTGTTAGCGATCGCAGGGATCAGGCCTGACTCTGCGAACGCTGCAGTTATGCGTTTAGTGTTTTGTAAGTGACAGTGATCGATCGATACTGCACTTGGGTGGGCTGGGCTGGGCCGGGCGGAGGGGCAAAACGCAGGTGCTAGCAGGTATCTGGGCTGATCCCGCTAACACTGCGTTTTTGGGAACCCTAAACTGCTGGTGACGCTAGTATAGATCTGATCGGATCAGATATTGATGCGATCAGATACTATACCACTAAGGGAGGTGTACAGTGCGTGCGTGGGTGTTAGCGGTACTGGCGCTAATCTGACGCTGCCTGGGGCTGGTGCTTGCCAGTTCACCAAAACGCTACCAAAAAAACTGTTAGCGATCGCAGGGATCAGGCCTGACTCTGCGAACGCTGCAGTTATGCGTTTAGTGCTTTGTAAGTGACAGTGATCGATCGATACTGCACTTGGGTGGGCTGGGCTGGGCCGGGCGGAGGGGCAAAACGCAGGTGCTAGCAGGTATCTGGGCTGATTCCGCTAACACTGCGTTTTTGGGAACCCTAAACTGCTGGGGACGCTAGTATAGATCTGATCGGATCAGATATTGATCCGTTCAGATACTATACCACTAAGGGAGGTGTATGGTGCGTGCGTGGGTGTTAGTGCTACTGGCGCTAACCTGACGCTGCCTGGGGCTGGTGCTTGCCAGTTCACCAAAATGCTACCAAAAAAACTGTTAGCGATCGCAGGGATCAGGCCTGACTCTGCGAACGCTGCAGTTATGCGTTTAGTGCCTTGTAAGTGACAGTGATCGATTGATACTGCACTTGGGTGGGCTGGGCGGAGGGACAAAACGCAGGTGCTAGCGGGTATCTGGGCTGATCCCGCTAACACTGCGTTTTTGGGAACCCTAAACTGCTGGGGACGCTAGTATAGATCTGATCGGATCAGATATTGATCCGTTCAGATACTATACCACTAAGGGAGGCGCATGCTGCGTGCGTGGGTGTTAGCGGTACTGGCGCTAATTTGACGCTGCCTGGGGCGACGCATATCACCGCCGGGCGATAGGGGGGCTAAACCTTTATTCGGTAATAAACGGCGGGTGCCCTGACACTATAAAAAATAAACGAACTAACCAGCGTCAACCGTAACGGTTATACGGTGATCAGTGGTGAAAGGGTTAACTAGGGGGCAATCAAGGGGTTAAAACATTTATTAGGTAGTATACGGGGGTCCCTGACGCTATAAAACGCTGACGGCGAACCTAAATATTTACCTCACTAACTAGCGTCACCAGCGACACTAATACAGCGATCAGAAAAATGATCGCTTAGCAACACTGGTGACAGGGGGTGATCAAGGGGTTAAAACTTTATTAGGGGGGGTTAGGGGGGTATCCTAGACCTAAAGGGGGGTAATATACACTGTCCCAACACTGTCACTGTCACAAACTGACACTATGCAGTAATCAGAAAAAAAAAAAAAAAAAAAACTGCTGGTGTCAGTTTGTGACAGGGGGGGGGGGTGATTGGGGGGGGATCGGGGGGCGATCGGGGGGGGGATCGGGGTGATTTGTGTGCCTGGCATGTTCTACTGTGTGTGTAGTGTTTGGTGCACTCACATACTTGTCGTCTCTCCTCGGGCCGGAACGGAAAATACCGACCCGAGGGGAGATGACATCACTTCCTTTGCTGCTGTTTAGCATACAGCAGCAAAGGAGTGTTCTCATTGGCCGGCGGCGATCGCGAGGGGGGGGCCACGAACGGATGGTCTCCCCCTCATCACCGATCGCCGCTGGACAAACGACGACCGCCTCGGGCACCGGGGGGGGGTCCGATCGGACCCCCCACCCGCGGAAGGCAAATCACGTACCCTGTACGTGATTTTGCCTGTCCGTGCCACTTTGCCGACGTACATCGGCGTGAGGCGGTCGTCAAGTGGTTAATGAAGTACCACGTCGCTGATGAGCACTGTGGTAGTTCATTGATGCTTCCTGTCAGTGTGTAACTGCTTATGCACAATACGTACACGTACAACGTGCAGGCAGACAGCTTGCACACAGAACAAAATAGATTACAGCGCACACATACAAAAATGACATTTAAATCCTGCAAGGCTATTTAAAAACACCTGAACATATTAAACAAATATGGGGATTTGATCACACTATATGGTTATATAGTGCTAAGCCCACTTACTGCATCAAAGTACCACATTATCATTGGGTCCTACACTAGTAATAGAATGAAAGATCCTGCATCTCAACCATCAACCAAACTCCTCTTCATGGGAGAACTGAAAGGATTACTCCTATGAGCTGGTGGACATTAATAAGAGGTAATGGAGTGGGTATGGGGTGCTCCGGCCCAAGGAATCTTGTCAGAGTCCATTCAATATACATACAAAATCATACTTGGTGGGAACGCCCTAAAAATGCATTTACATTCAAGATGGTGCTGCTATAAGACCAATAAACAGTACAAAATAGATTACAGCTCACGCATACAAAAATGACATTTAAATCCTGCAAGGCCATTTAAAAACACCTGAACATATTCCAAAAATATGGGCATTTGGTCACACTATTTGGTCATATAGTGCTAAGCCCACTTACTGCGTCAAAGTAGCCCATTATCAGTGGGTCCTACACTAGTAATAGAATGAAAGATCCTGCGTCTCAACCATGGGAGACAAACTCCTCTTTTTGGGAGAACTGAAAGGACTCCTCCTATGAACTGGTGGACACTAATAAGAGGTAATGAAGGGGGGGGGGGGTGCTCCGGCCCAAGGAACCTGGTTAGAGTCCATACATACAAAATACATACAACATTTTTATTGTGTGCCCCCCAAGTATGATTTTGTATGTATATAGTATGTACTCTAAACAGGAAATTGTGTTGTTGGAAATTACGATCGTGTGTGGGCTCCATCTGACTTTTTTTGTTGGAATTTCCAACACTCAAAGTTTGAGAGCAGGATATACAATTTTCCGACAACAAAATCTGATCGGTTAAATTCGTGTGTACACAAATCCGACGCACAAAGTGACACGCATGCTCAGAATAAATTAAGAGACGAAAGCTATTGGCTACTGCCCCGTTTATATTCCCGACGTACGTGTTTTACGTCACCGTGTTCAGAATGATCGGATTTTCCGACAACTTTGTGCGACCGTGTGTATGCAAGACAAGTTTGAGCCAACATCCGTCGGAAAAAATCCATGGATTTTGTTGTCGGAATGTCCGATCAATGTCAGATCATGTGTATAGGGCATTAGACTTTTCACACATTTTGTTTTGATGCATCAGGAATGTATTTAGTTGTTTTAAACTGAAAGATCTCTTGGGATTTAAGCTGAAATAAGTAAAAAACAATTTCTAAGTAGAATCCACTCTAGGGTTCCTGTAGCAATAACAAGCTGCTTGGCTGAAAACGCAGAAGAAGAAATTATTTTTTGTTTGTCCTTCTGCTTTTTCAGCCAAGCAGCTTGTTATTGCTACAGGAACTGAAGCTTGTTGTATTGTACTGTTTTGCTACAAAAGAAGAAGAAAAAAAAAAAAACTTATGAAAGTTTTTACTTTGGCAGGAAAAAAACAGTTAAGGAAAGAATATTTTCTCTGTTATACCCAGACTAAATATGCAAACGAAATAATAAAAAGTAATATTTCTCCATTTACAAAGATGATGCCACATGCAGCCTGAAAGACGCGGTAATGGTGGTAATAATAATGTATTTTTCAGTTTTAGGTTTTACATCCCGCTATATGAATGGATGACTGTGGAAGGCGGCATAGCAATGTCTAGGAAACAAAAAAGTAATTTTCTCTGAGAGATTCAGCTGCGAGGAACGGGGCATAAATATAATGAAGTGATCAATGCAGCTTTTCCCAAACATGCGCTATTTACTAGCTCGTGAAACCAATGTTATGACAAATCTGACTGCAAGATTTGCTATTGTAACTCATTCTCATTTGGCAATAAATGGAGCAGGTTTTTCTAGAGCTCCTATTTTCCCAAATATTTCACATCAATTACAGTGCATGCACTGAACAAAGATGAATACTCTGATCACATTGAATTTCACCGACATAAAAGTAATCAGAAGAATCTGAGTTTCTTTATCTGCACTAGAAAGGACGTATTGGTTCCATATACAAAATACAATCCTCTGTTTACTGAAAGCAGGAGGTTTGTGTGCATACATATACAGGCCAATAGTCAGTGAATGATATTTTTATCTTTGAGTTCCCACATACCTACCTTAACTACTTCAATACCAGGCACTTACACCCCCTTCCTGCTCAAGCCAATTTTCAGCTTTCTGCGCTGTTGCTGTTTAAATGACAATTGCGCGGTCATGCTACACTATACCCAAACAGAATTGTTATCATTTTGTTCCCACAAATAATGCTTTCTTTTGGTGGTATTTGATCACCTCTGCTTCTTTTATTTTATGCTAAACAAATAAAAAAGACAGAAAATTTTGAAAAATAAAAAAGTTTTTCTTTTGTTTCTGTTATAAAATTTTGTAAATAAGTTTTCTCCTTCATGGTGGGCACTGATAAGGCAGCACTGATGGGCACTAATAAGGTGGCACCAATGAGGTGGCACTAATGGGCACTGACAGGCACTGATGATGGGCATTGATAGGCAGCACTGATGGGCACTGGTAGGCGGCACTGATGGATGGCACTGATATGCAGCATTGATGGGCATTGATAGGCAGCACTGATGGGCACTCATGGGTGGCACGGATGGGCACTGATAGGCGACACTGGGCACTGAAAGGCTGCACTGATGGGTACTTATGGGGGACACTGATAGGCGGCACTGCTGGGCACTGATAGGCGGCACTGCTGGGCACTGATAGGCGGCACTGATGGGCACTGTTATGCGGCACTGAAAGATAGCATTGTTAGGCATCACTGATGGCACTGGCAATGGCAGGTATTGGGGATGGGCACTGATTGGCATCTGCCTGGGCACTGATTGGCATTTCCCTGGTAGTCTAGGGTGGCATACCTGGTGGTCCAGTGTGGTGGCCATCCCTGGTGATCTGGCAGCATCCTGGTGGTCCTGGGTGGACTTCCGAGTGGGGGCTGCGCTGATAAACCATCAGCACAGACCCCCCTGTCAGGAGAGCAGCCGATCGGCTCTCCTCTACTCGCGTCTGCCAGACACGTGTGAGGAAAAGCCGATCAACGGCTCTTCCTGTTTACATCGTGATCAGCCATGATTGGACATGGCTGATCATATGGTAAAGAGCCTCCACCTATCGCCGCAATGTGCACCCCCATGGGCACGCGAGAGCGGTCGTTCTGGAGGGCCGTCATATGACGTCCACCCAGAATGAGAACCACGCCGCCCAGCCGTCATTTGATGGCCGGCAGGCAGGAAGTGGTTAAAGTGGTTCTATGCATGAAGGTAAAAAACCTTCTGTGTGCAGCAAGCCCCCCGGCCCCCCTAATATTTACCTGAGCCCCATCGCAATCCAGCGATGTACACGAAAGCTTGAGCTCTCCGGGGACTCTCCCTCCTCAGTGGCTGAGACAGCACTAGGAGCCATTGGGAAGATAGGTGGGGTGGGGCCGAGCCCTAGCCCTGTGTGTGAATAGACACTCAGAGTAGTGGCTCAGGAGCAAGCCTGCTTGGGTGCACTTGGCAAGAGGGAGGGGCCAGGAGCGCCGGCAAGGAACTCGAGAAGAGAAAGATCTGGGCTGCTCTATGCAAGGCCATTACACAGAGCAGGTAGGTATAACATGTTTGTTATTTAAAAAAAACAACAACTTGCCTTTAATATCACTTTAAAGCTCCCTTGAAACTAACCCTACCTGTAACTCTATCCCTAACATGAATTCTAATCTTCCCTGTAACCCCTATTTTAACACTAGCCCACACACTAACCCTTCCTGTAACCCTAACTCTAAAGCTTATTCTTCCTGTAACACTATCCCTACTTGTAACCCCACTCATGAGTCTAACTCTCCCTGAAACCACAGCCTCAATCTGTGCTTTTAGATTGATCTGGGTGATCGGTGGGTTTACATCCACTTTAAGTTATATGGTCGGAAAGTGGTTATTGGAGTTTTGTAATTTTCACTTAATAAAGCATTACTAAAGTTAATGTTCTGACCAAATGGATTTTTTTTTCTTCGGTCCCTCAGTGGTAGTGGCCAGGCCCCCATTTGTGTGATGATCCCCTACCTGGTAGCTAGGGATGAGCTTCGTGTTCGAGTCGAACCCACGTTCGACTCGAACATCGGCTGTTCGGTCGTTCGCCGAATTGCGAACGATATGGGCCGTTCGCGCCAAATTCGTGTGGCGCGTCACGGCCCATAATTCACTGCGGCATCGCAGTGCATTGCTTGCTGATGATTGGCCAAGCATGCACTATGACCCGCATGCTTGGCCAATAACAGCGCCGCCTGAACAGAGAGCTGTAATTGGCCAAAGCCAAGGAGGCTTTGGCCAATTATGGCTCAGGGGATTTAGTACACGCCCCACCCTATATAAGGCCGCCTGCATGGCGGCCCTGTGCAGTGTGTTCCGGTGTGCTTAGAGAGAGAGAGAGAGACAGTGTCATTTCATTTGAGTTAGCTAGATTAGGCAGGGCAGTCAGTCAGTTAGCTGCACTTAAAGTGTATTGTGTATATATATGCATCCCAGGTGTTGCATATATATATATATACACTGTATTCAGTTTAGCTAGATCCGTTCCTGTTATCTTCTAGACTATTTACATTTAGTGCAGTGCGTCCTGCTCACAGTGTTCAGCTAGATCCGTTCCTGTTATCTTCCTACTGACAGGCAGGCTTGTCTTGTTACAGTATATAAAGCTACCTGAAGAAAATTACTGGTGTTCTTTTGATCCTATTAGTACCACGGTCAGGCAGCTAGACTATTTACATTTAGTACAGTGCGTCCTGCTCACAGTGTTCAGCTAGATCCGTTCCTGTTATCTTACTACTGACAGGCAGGCTTGTCTTGTTACAGTATATAAAGCTACCTGAAGAAAATTACTGGTTTTCTTTTGATCCTATTAGTACCACAGTCAGGCAGCTAGACTATTTACATTTAGTACAGTGCGTCCTGCTCACAGTGTTCAGCTAGATCCGTTCCTGTTATCTTCCTACTGACAGGCAGGCTTGTATTGTTACAGTATATAAAGCTACCTGAAGAAAATTACTGGTGTTCTTTTGATCCTATTAGTACCACGGTCAGGCAGCTAGACTATTTACATTTAGTACAGTGCGTCCTGCTCACAGTGTTCAGCTAGATCCGTTCCTGTTATCTTCCTACTGACAGACAGGCTTGTCTTGTTACAGTATATAAAGCTACCTGAAGAAAATTACTGGTGTTCTTTTGATCCTATTAGTACCACAGTCAGGCAGCTAGACTATTTACATTTAGTACAGTGCGTCCTGCTCACAGTGTTCAGCTAGATCCGTTCCTGTTATCTTCCTACTGACAGGTAGGCTTGTCTTGTTACAGTATATAAAGCTACCTGAAGAAAATTACTGGTGTTCTTTTGATCCTATTAGTACCACGGTCAGGCAGCTAGACTATTTACATTTAGTACAGTGCGTCCTGCTCACAGTGTTCAGCTAGATCCATTCCTGTTATCTTCCTACTGACAGGCAGGCTTGTCTTGTTACAGTATATAAAGCTACCTGAAGAAAATTACTGGTGTTTTTTTGATCCTATTAGTACCACGGTCAGGCAGCTAGACTATTTACATTTAGTACAGTGCGTCCTGCTCACAGTGTTCAGCTAGATCCGTTCCTGTTATCTTCCTACTGACAGGCAGGCTTGTCTTGTTACAGTATATAAAGCTACCTGAAGAAAATTACTGGTGTTCTTTTGATCCTATTAGTACCACGGTCAGGCAGCTAGACTATTTACATTTAGTGCAGTTCGTCCTGCTCACAGTGTTCAGCTAGATCCGTTCCTGTTATCTTCCTACTGACAGGCAGGCTTGTCTTGTTACAGTATATAAAGCTACCTGAAGAAAATTACTGGTGTTCTTTTGATCCTATTAGTACCACGGTCAGGCAGCTAGACTATTTACATTTAGTGCAGTGCGTCCTGCTCACAGTGTTCAGCTAGATCCGTTCCTGTTATCTTCCTACTGACAGGCAGGCTTGTCTTGTTACAGTATATAAAGCTACCTGAAGAAAATTACTGGTGTTCTTTTGATCCTATTAGTACCACGGTCAAGCAGCTAGACTATTTACATTTAGTGCAGTGCGTCCTGCTCACAGTGTTCAGCTAGATCCGTTCCTGTTATCTTCCTACTGACAGGCAGGCTTGTCTTGTTATAGTATATAAAGCTACCTGAAGAAAATTACTGGTGTTCTTTTGATCCTATTAGTACCACGGTCAGGCAGCTAGACTATTTACATTTAGTGCAGTGCGTCCTGCTCACAGTGTTCAGCTAGATCCGTTCCTGTTATCTTCCTACTGACAGGCAGGCTTGTCTTGTTACAGTATATAAAGCTACCTGAAGAAAATTACTGGTGTTCTTTTGATCCTATTAGTACCGCGGTCAGGCAGCTAGATAATTTACAGTTAGTGCAGTGCGTCCTGCTCACAGTGTTAAGCTAAACCTACAAGTTAGTGGGGTGCGTCCACCTCACAGTGTTCAGCTAAAGCTACCTGTAGAAGGTTGGTGGTGTTCTCATACTACAGGCAGGCAGTTGATTTTGCTAGCTGCAGTATCAGTACATATATATATATCCCAGCTTAGTGCAGCTACAGGCCATTAGTATGTCTGGAAGGCCAAGAAGGAGAGGCAGACAGTCACAAGCCAATAAAAGGAGGGCAAGCAGGCTCTGTGTCTAGTGCTGGTCATGGAGATGGTGCATCCTCATCAGCACGTGGCCATGGGACACGCTTGGCCTTTTTTTCGGCAGCTGGCCGTGTTGAGCCGCAACATGCGGAAGACTTGGTCGAGTGGATGACCAAGCCGTCCTCATCCTCCTCATCCTCTCTCACCCTCTCTCACCCATGCCCAGGGTGCTTTGTCTGGCAAAGCAGCGGCCTCTTTCCTCGGCTCAATGTCATCAGTGACTCCTTCCCTAGCTCCACCATGTCCTCCTGAGGAGTCCATCGAACTGTTTGACCACAGTGTTGGGTACATGCTCCAGGAGGATGCCCAGCGTTTGGAAGGCTCTGATGATGATACTGAGCTCGATGAAGGCAGTAACATGAGCATGGACAGAGGGGGTGCCCAAGAAGGACAGCAATCTGGCAGTCATGCTCCCCCTGCTGCAGCATACTGCCAGGTTTGCTCCAGTGGTGAGGAGGGAGGGGATGATGAGGTCACTGACTCAACGTGGGTGCCTGATAGGAGAGAGGAGGAGGAGGAGGAGGCGGCACATCACCAACGAGGCAGGATGCCCTCCAGGGGCCAGCCTAAGGGCAGCACATTGACTGCATCACACCCCAAAGCTCCACATGTGCAGGGCGCTGCAGTCTCTGCGCGTTATTCACAAAGTTCTTTGGTGTGGGCCTTTTTTGAGACGAGTGCATCAGATTGCACCGCTGCTATTTGCAACATATGTCTCAAGCGTATCTCACGTGGCCAAAACATCTCCCGCTTGGGTACCACATGCTTGACCAGACATATGTTGACCTGCCATGCAGTTAGTTGGCAAGCGTATCTAAAAGACCCACACCAAAGAACAAAGAGGACCTCTCCTTGCTCCTCATCAGCTGAGATTTCCAACCCCACTAGACCTCCAGTCCTCTCTGAGACCTGCACTGAGAGGAATGAAGGTGTAGAATTAGGTGTGTCACAGCCAAGTACTTGTGGGCAATCTACTTTTGGTACACCGACGTCAGATTGTACCAGGCAAATTTCCCTGCCCCAGCTGCTGCACCGCCGGAAGAAGTTTGCTCCCAGCCATCCACATGCCCAGCGGTTGAATGCTAGCTTGGCAAAATTGCTAGCACTTCAACTGCTGCCTTTTCAGTTGGTAGACTCTGCCCCCTTCCGTGAGTTTGTGGAATGTGCAGTTCCTCAGTGGCAGGTACCCAAACGCCACTTTTTCTCACGGAAGGCGATTCTGGCTCTCTACCGGCATGTGGAAGGCAATGTCCATGCCTCGCTGGACAGGGCGGTCAGCGGTAAGGTGCATATTACCGCTGACTCATGGTCCAGCAGGCATGGACAGGGACGTTACCTAAGTTTCACGGCGCATTGGGTGACTCTGCTGGCAGCTGGGAAGGATGCAGGACAAGGTGCAGTAGTGTTGGAGGTTGTTCCGCCACCACGCCTCCAAAATGCTAATGATTGTGACACACCTCGCTCCTCCACCCCCTCCTCTTCTTCTTCCTCCATGGCCTCTTACTCGGAAACAGCGGTACTCCGTAGTCGTTCAAGGGGCTACGCAAGTACGCAGGCCAAAAGATGCCATGCGGTGCTTGAGCTGGTGTGCTTGGGGGACAGGAGCCACACTGGGGCAGAGGTTCTGTCAGCTCTGCAGGGGCAGGTTCAGAGGTGGTTGACGCCACGCCAACTTAAGGCAGGAATGGTGGTTTGCGACAATGGCACCAACCTCCTCTCTGCCCTCCGACAGGGACAAATGACCCATGTGCCCTGTTTGGCTCACGTCCTTAACTTGGTGGTGCAGCGGTTCTTGGGCAGGTACCCGGGCTTACAGGATGTCCTGAGGCAGGCCAGGAAAGTCTGTGTGCATTTCCGACGGTCATATAATGCCAGTGCTCGGCTGACGGACCTCCAAAAGGAGTTTAACCTGCCCAAGAACCGCCTAATCTGTGACATGCCCACCAGGTGGAACTCAACGTTGGCCATGCTGCAGCGGCTGCACACGCAGCAGAGGGCCATCAATGAGTACCTGTGCGACTATGGCGCCAGGACAGGGTCAGGGGAGCTTGGTTTTTTTTCCCCACGCCAGTGGGCCATGATCAGGGATGCATGCACTGTCCTGTCACCATTCGAGGAGGCCACAAGGATGGTGAGCAGTGACAGTGCATGCATCAGTGACACTGTCCCCCTTGTCCACCTGTTGGAGCACACGCTGCGTGGAATAATGGACAGGGCACTTGAGGCAGAACAGAGGCAGGAAGAGGAGGACTTCCTTAGCTCTCAAGGCCCCCTTTATCCAGACAGTGTTCCTGCGTGCCCGCCGATCACACAGGAAGAGGACGAGGAGGAGGAGGAGGAAGATTGTGTCAGTATGGAGGTGGAGCCTGGCACTCAGCATCAGCAGCAGTCTTTAAGGGATCAGTCCCAAGGAACACATGGACTTGTACGTGGCTGGGAGGAGGTGGCTGCGGACGTTGTTGTCCTTAGTGACCCAGAGGACTGCGGACCGAATGCCTCAGCAAACCTACGCTGCATGGCCTCCCTGATCCTGCAAAGCCTGCGTAAGGATCCTCGTATTCGTGGTATCAAGGAGAAGGACCAATACTGGCTGGCAACCCTCCTTGATCCACGTTACAAGGGTAAGGTTGCGGACCTTATCCTGCCGTCGCAGAGGGAGCAGAGGATGAAACATCTTCGGGAGGCCTTGCAGAAAGGTCTGTGCAACGCGTTCCCAGAGACTGGGAGGTTACAAACTCCTGTTTCTGGACAAAGTGTTGCTGAGGCTTCGGTCAGTAAAAGAAGGAGCGGTGGAGAAGGTGGCCGTCTGACCGATGCGTTCAGACAATTTTTTGGTCCGCAGCCCCAAGGTATGATCGGTTCCAGCAACCATCGCCAGCATCTGTTTTACATGGTGCAGGAATACCTAGGGGCAAGATCAGACTTGGACACCTTTCCCACCGAAAATCCTCTGGGTTACTGGGTCTTGAGGATGGATCACTGGCCAGAGCTTGCACAGTATGCAATTGAGCTACTGGCCTGTCCTGCATCCAGCGTTCTTTCGGAACGCACATTCAGTGCTGCTGGAGGCGTGGTAACCGATCACAGGGTGCGTCTGTCCACCGACTCGGTCGATCGACTGACCTTCATAAAAATGAATCAGTCTTGGATCACCACCAGCTACCAAGCACCTGATGCTGATGTAACTGAATAATTTTTTTTGAAATCTCAGATCCCTTCAAAGACTGCCTATGCTGATGCTGAGTGACTATCCCTGAGTAATTATCCTCTTCCTCCTCAATTATCACGCTGATAGCTTGTAAGAACATTTTTGGTTCTGGGCGCCACCACCAGTGCCTAAGGCACAATTTTTCAGCCCCTGTTTAACAGGGGCGTGTAATTACAATTTTTGATGTAATACTTTGCAGCAGGGCTCGTTCCTGCATTCCAACTAGAGTGTCTGTGAGGGGTTGCAGTGTTGTGGCACCAGCACCAGTGCCTAAGGCCCAATTTTTCTGCCCCTGTCTAACAGGGGCGTGTAATTACAATTTTTGATGCAATACTTTGCAACAGGGCTCGTTCCTGCGTTCCAACTAGAGTGTCTGTGAGGGGTTGCAGTGTTGTGGCACCAGCACCAGTGCCTAAGGCCCAATTTTTCTGCCCCTGTCTAACAGGGGCGTGTAATTACCATTTTTGATGCAATACTTTGCAGCAGGGCTCTTTCCTGCATTCCAACTAGAGTGTCTGTGAGGGGTTGCAGTGTTGTGGCACCAGCACCAGTGCCTAAGGCCCAATTTTCTGCCCCTGTCTAACAGGGGCATGTAATTACAATTTTTGATGCAATACTTTGCAGCAGGGCTCGTTCCTGCGTTCCAACTAGAGTGTCTGTGAGGGCTTGCAGTGTTGTGGCACCAGCACCAGTGCCTAAGGCCCAATTTTTCTGCCCCTGTCTAACAGGGGCGTGTAATTACCATTTTTGATGCAATACTTTGCAGCAGGGCTCTTTCCTGCATTCCAACTAGAGTGTCTGTGAGGGGTTGCAGTGTTGTGGCACCAGCACCAGTGCCTAAGGCCCAATTTTTCTGCCCCTGTCTAACAGGGGCGTGTAATTACAATTTTTGATGCAATACTTTGCAACAGGGCTCGTTCCTGCGTTCCAACTAGAGTGTCTGTGAGTAGTTGCAGTGTTGTGGCACCAGCACCAGTGCCTAAGGCCCAATTTTTCTGCCCCTGTCTAACAGGGGCATGTAATTACAATTTTTGATGCAATACTTTGCAGCAGGGCTCGTTCCTGCGTTCCAACTAGAGTGTCTGTGAGGGCTTGCAGTGTTGTGGCACCAGCACCAGTGCCTAAGGCCCAATTTTTCTGCCCCTGTCTAACAGGGGCATGTAATTACAATTTTTGATGCAATACTTTGCAACAGGGCTCGTTCCTGCGTTCCAACTAGAGTGTCTGTGAGGGGTTGCAGTGTTGTGGCACCAGCACCAGTGCCTAAGGCCCAATTTTTCTGCCCCTGTCTAACAGGGGCATGTAATTACAATTTTTGATGCAATACTTTGCAGCAGGGCTCGTTCCTGCGTTCCAACTAGAGTGTCTGTGAGGGCTTGCAGTGTTGTGGCACCAGCACCAGTGCCTAAGGCCCAATTTTTCTGCCCCTGTCTAACAGGGGCGTGTAATTACCATTTTTGATGCAATACTTTGCAGCAGGGCTCTTTCCTGCATTCCAACTAGAGTGTCTGTGAGGGGTTGCAGTGTTGTGGCACCAGCACCAGTGCCTAAGGCCCAATTTTTCTGCCCCTGTCTAACAGGGGCGTGTAATTACAATTTTTGATGCAATACTTTGCAGCAGGGCTCGTTCCTGCGTTCCAACTAGAGTGTCTGTGAGGGGTTGCAGTGTTGTGGCACCAGCACCAGTGCCTAAGGCCCAATTTTTCTGCCCCTGTCTAACAGGGGCATGTAATTACAATTTTTGATGCAATACTTTGCAGCAGGGCTCGTTCCTGCGTTCCAACTAGAGTGTCTGTGAGGGCTTGCAGTGTTGTGGCACCAGCACCAGTGCCTAAGGCCCAATTTTTCTGCCCCTGTCTAACAGGGGCGTGTAATTACCATTTTTGATGCAATACTTTGCAGCAGGGCTCGTTCCTGCGTTCCAACTAGAGTGTCTGTGAGGGGTTGCAGTGTTGTGGCACCAGCACCAGTGCCTAAGGCCTAATTTTTCTGCCCCTGTTCAACAGGGGCATGTAATTACAATTCTTGATCTAATATTTCACAGCAGGGCCCTGTGAGGGCTTACAGTGTTGTGGCCACAGCAACACCTAAGGCCCAAATTTCTGCTGAGTATATAGGGCAGGACCCTACTTTCAAACATCTAACTTACAAACGACTCCTACTTGCAAACGGAAGGAGACAACAGGAAGTGAGATGAAATCTACCCCTAGGAAGGGAAATTCTCTCCTGTAAGAGTTAATATGGGAAAAAAAATTTCTCCTTTCCACTGATGCTTTCCAATCCTTGTTCCACAAAAAAACCCAAATTTTCAAAAAACATTTTTCATTGGGACAAAAAGTGAGGTGAAATCTTCTGAAGAGGAGGAAAGACAGCAAAACAAATGTCACAGGGGTGATATCCCTTCCCTATGTTTTCCAAAAAGCTTAAAAAAGATTTTTTGGCTGGAGCTAAACACGTTAAAAATGTACCCGTTCAAAATTACAAAGAGATTCTACTTAACAACAAACCTACAGTCCCTGTCTTGTTTGCACCGCCTGTATACTGCTGTTCAGAGTATATAGGGCCTGGTGGCCCCACACCTTTCCTTATTTTAATTTGGGTGCGGGGTTCCCCTTAATATCCATACAAGACCCAAAGGGCCTGGTAATGGACTGGGGGGTACCCATGCCGTTTGTCTCACTGATTTTCATCCATATTGCCATGACCCGACATTACATTAAACCCGCAAGCAGTTTTAAATGAGATTTTTTCCTTTGAAAATGACATTTGGTGCAGGGACTGTTCTAAACACGGGAAACACGCGTCACTTTACAGGCATACTATAGACACCCCCCAGGTACGATATTTAAAGGAATATTTCACTTTTTTTTTTAACTTTAAGCATCATTAAAATCACTGCTCCCGAAAAAACGTCCGTTTTTAAAAGTTTTTTTTGCATTGATACATGTCCCCTGGGGTAGGACCCGGGTCCCCAAACCCTTTTTAGGACAATACCATGCAAATTAGCCTTTAAAATGAGCACTTTTGATTTCGAACATTCGAGTCCCATAGACGTCAATGGGGTTCTAACGTTCGTGCGAACTTTCGGTCCGTTCGCAGGTTCTGGTGCGAACCGAACCGGGGGGTGTTCGGCTCATCCCTACTGGTAGCCTAGAAAATGGCCAAAACTGACTTCAAATTTGGCTTGTGCACTTTACTCATGTTTGTGGTACTCACTTTGAACCAAATTTAGGTGTATTCAGGTCATCACTGCTAACCATTACAGTGACTCAACCTCTTGCTAATGTAAACTCAGCCCCTTCATATTTGCCCTTGCCAGGTCTCTTCCTGCCTCCATGTGACAGTAATGGGCCAATCACCTACACTATTGAAACTTCTCTCTACCCCTCAGATCACTCCTTCAGTCTTCTCACGTATCACTAAATTACTAACAGACATCAGCCTGGATGTCATACTACTTCCTCAAACTCAATCTATCCAAAACCGAGCTCATAATTTTTCCTCTCCACGTGCCTCTTTCCCTGATTTCTCTCTCAAGATCGATAGCACTACTATCATTCCGTCCCCACATGCCAAGGTTCTAGGTTGAACTCTCCTTTCGGTCCCACATCCAATCACTGGCCAAATCTTGCCGCTCAAACCTCCGTTACAACTCCAGAATATGTCCCTTTCTAACCAATGGCACCACAAAGCTCCTAGTTCACACCCTGGTCATCTCTTGCCTTGACTACTGCAACTTCCTCCTCATGGGATTACCTTTACATAGGCTGTCCCCCCCTTCAGTCCATCACAAATGCTGCTGCCAGATTCATCAACCTTACCAACTACTCAGCGTCTGCTACTCCTCTCTGTCAATCCCTACACTGGCTTCTGCTCACCCAACTAATTAAATTCAAAATACTAACAATAACTTACAAAGCCACCCACAACTTGACTCCCAACTACATCACTAACCTAGTCTCAAAATACCAGCCAAATCGATCTCTATGTTTCTTCCAAGACCTCCTGCTCTCTAGTTTCCTTGTCACCTCCTCCCATGCCATCCAGGACTTCTCCCAAGCCTCTCACATCCTCTGGAATGCCCTACCTCAATCTGTTCAACTATTTCCTACTCTGCTTGCTTCTCTTCAGAGAAGCCTATTTTGCCTCCACCTAACAACTGTACATTTATTTTCTCCACCAGATCATCCCCCACAGTTATTACCTTTTGTATCACTTGACCCTCCCTCCTAGATTGTGGAGACAGGAAATCGCCCATGGGACTTTAAATGAGATGTCCATGATGATCACCAGGTAAACAAGAGTATAGATGTAAAAAGCATAAAGTTTATTAAATGGTAAACATATCGTCCAATACAGAACATGAGCAGAGATAACAAATAAGAACAGCAACATGGCATAGTAATCCTCTAAAAACATAACCAAAAATGATGATGTGTATATCTGATGTCTGTAAAAACAAGTAGAAATATATATTGAAGTATAGGTCATGGTGGGATGGGAGTATGAAGCCTGAACTAGTAATCCCATACTCACTTGACAGGTAATTGACTTCAGATGCTGAACCCATGTATAGGTAAGCGGAGACCATCTCCCCCCGGGAGCTGAAGGGACGGAGACCACAGCGTGCGGAACCAAGGCCAGATGCAAGGCCCATGGGCGATTTCCTGCTTCTCATATGTATAGGGATGGAGGTGTTTCATGTCAGGGAGCAGTTCACAGACTTTCCCTTTTTCATTTAACTCAGGTGGAAGACACCTAAATGCCCTTTGTCTGTTGCTGCTTCCAGATCCTGATGGTAATACAATTTACCATCAATCTATCACAGACATGTCTGTCATACATTAACCCCTTTTCTCTTGCAGACTTGGTTTCTCTGTGCTGTTCCCTTGTTTTGGGGATGGCGGTCTTTCTTCCTCCGGGAGCTGCGATGCACAAATGGGGAGTTTTCTCCCCTGCTGTCTCCGTCCTTCTCTTCTTTGGAGGGGCGGCGCCACCAGTGCATCGGCGTCATGCCTTTCGGCCCGGCGGGGGACTTCCGCTTTCGAGCGGTGTCCCCAGCCACTTGGTCTTGTATGCCATCTAGGTGGTTGGACGGGGATCGCGATTACGTCCCGTGTTTTGGTGGGCGTATTGCGGATACCTCCCCTCACCGCCAGCTGTATGACGCTAGGGACGGAGCCTGTGGTGGATGTCCGGGTATTTAGGTGGGGGCTATGGCATGGCAAACCTTTCCCTCTCCTGGTTCCTTCAACACACAGAAGTGAGTGCAGCTACACTGGTAGGCACCATTTTTGACATTTACCACACGTTATTTCATCAGTATACTTTCCACATGCACACTGTGGGTATTATTCCCACACACTTTCATCTACCTATTCATTTTTTTTGTTTTTTTGTTTTTCCGCTCTCTCTTTTTCTCTAAACTAGGCCACTCTCCTTACTTTGCAACATCTCCTCACTCTCTCACCTTGTTTTCTCATCTCTGCTTCCCCTGTCTTTCACACCCTTTCTTTTCTTCTCCACACTGTTTCTTCCCATGCCTTGCAGGACCTATCTGAATTCTTTATACCCAGGTGTATAACCCCACAGTTTTAGAACTCTGTCATATCAAGGATTTCTTGTACCTCAACATACTACCCTCATACTTTAGGACTTTGTTACAATAATAATCCTCTGTACCCAAGTATACTACTTTATACATATATATCCTTAGGACATTGTCTTTTTAAGTATATTTTGTACCTCAGTACACAATCTTATATGGCCAGTTTATTGTTACGTTAATCATTCCCTACCCATACATACCCATATGCACTAACATTCACACATTTCCATTACAGTGAGTATGCCCTGAAAGACCCATGGGGGATCTTGGGGTCCACATTCCTTTTTTTATTTCCATGCCATGCCTGCCTTGCATCTGGCCTCGGTTCTCCACGCTGTGGTCTCCGTCCCTTCAGCTCCCGGGGGAGATGGTTTCCGCTTACCTATACAAGGGTTCAGCATCTGATGTCAATTACCTGTCAAGTGAGTATGGGATTACTAGTTCAGGCATCATGCTCCCGTCCCACCATGACCTATACTTTAATATATATTTCTACTTGTTTTTACAGACATCAGATATACACATCAGCCCCTGAGGAAGCGAGTAGAGCTCGCGAAACGTGTCAGATAAGAGATGTATGATGTATATCTGTACCCTAATACTTTGTGATATTATATTTTTTGGTTATGTTCTTAGAGGACTACTATGCCATGTTGCTGTTCTTATGTATTTGTTATCTCTGCTCATGTTCTGTATTGGACGATATGTTTACCATTCAATAAACTTTATGTTTTTTACATCTATACTCTTGTTTACCTGGTGATCATCATGGACATCTCATTTAAAGTCCCATGGGCAATTTCCTGTCTCCTCATATATATAGGGATGGAGGTGTTTCGTGTCAGGGAGCAGTTCACAGACTTTCCCTTTTTCCCTCCTAGATTGTAAGCTAATGAGCAGGGTCCTCTGACTCCTCCTGTATTGTATTGTATTGTAACTGTACTGTCCGCGCTCATGTTTTAAAGCGCTGTGCAAACTGTTGGTGCTATAAAAAAGCTTGCACAATCATAATAATAATAATAATAATTATATTACTTGACTTACTGACTTTGATTGACAGCAGTGGGAGCCAATGGCACTGCTGTCTTAGCCAATGAGGAGGGAGAGTCCTGGACAGCTGAGAATCTCCTGCAACATCGCTGGATCGAGATGGGATTCAGGTGGGTATTAAGGGGGTTGAGGGGCTGATGGGAGCTGCTGCACACTGAAGGTTTTTTATCTTAATGCATAGAACACATTAGGATAAAACACCTTCTAACTTTAGAACCACTATAAGCCCTGCAACTGTGCTTAATCAGAGGGTTCAGTCAATTTACCACTTTCTCCGATCTTCAATTTGTTTAAACCCATACCTTGCCAAAATAGGAACTGATTAAAAAGAGATTTAAAAAAAATGTTAAATGTCACGTTTAGTATTAATCATAATTTATAAAAAAAATAAAATAAACATTGCCTTTAAATATACAATGTCTTGGGTGTTTGCATGGCAGAATAATTCTGTAGGGTCATTTTTATATTTCAGTATTTATTTATTTATGTTTATACATGTCTACTTATCCAAGGCAGCTTTCACATTTACCTAACTAAAAAGAGTTTTAAAAATGTATTATTATTATTATTTTTTTTTTTTTATCATTAAGCAAAATAAATAAGATGATAAAAAGAATAAACATCTTTAAGTATTGAACATCCTAGCCTTTTGCATGCCAGATTCATTCTGTGTGGTTGCCTTTCAACCCACTGTTCACATGACTTGACTTTGTATACATAATTATTCCTCAATTCTTAAAGAAAAAAATGTTATCTGGCTTTGTAACCCATAATTCTTTCTCTAAACACATTTTATTTAACTAATGGGATCTTGCTTGTGTCAGTAGACATGCACAGCAAACAGGATTTTCAAATAATTTGAACAAGTAATCCCTTAGTTAATTAATCTAGACCAGTGGATAGGAACAATCACAGGACTGCATGCAATTCAAGTGCTTATCTGATTTGTAATAATGAAGCATTGCTATTCCTTTTAATGTATTAGTTCAGAAAAGTTAATAAAGTGCAAGCCCTATTGGGTCCTGCTAAATGACAAACTCTGTTTCACAGATGGTAAATGTGCTTTATTAATTCTCATGGCATAATCTTGGATCAAGACTCCTTTTTGCTCAAAGAAAACCTGTGCAGACAATGATTACCTTTCTATGAAAATGCTAGTTCCCTGGCTATCTTTGGCTTTAAAGGATATGTCTACTTTCAGACAATATACAATTTTCTTTTTCACTTGCCTACCACCATCTAAAATATCTGCTATTCTGCCCTATATGCATTCTTACCTGAAACAGAAGCCAGCATCCCATAGAAATCATGCCAAAACCTTCGCTCTCCTGGCCCACAAGGTTGATACTTTTTCAAACACGTACCTGGTACAGCAGACACATATCAGGAATATGACATTTTTGGTTGACGCATTTTTTAAACCCCTCACCAAAAAACAATCCTTCTTCTGAAGATTGCATTGATACCACATATGTGTAGCGTACCCCCTGGGGAGCCACAGATGAACTGGATTCCCCACCCCTGCACAGCCAGGCACACAAAATTTTCGCAGGTACTCCTGAGTCAGAGAACAGTCCATGACTTTGTTTTTGCTATATATTGAGGGTTAATAACTTGGATAGGGATGGAAGGTCATGGGGTGCCCACTTGACTTTGAGAGCAAAACTTTGGCAACAACTTCAGGGACATCTTCTTATATAAGGTCTATATACAGTCTCCTTTACTCTCCTCCTGCACACTAGGGATGGGCGAATGGTTCGGCCCGAGCATAAGTTTGGGCCGAACTTTGATTGTTCGGATGTTCTGCAGAACACCGAACAATATGCGGTGTTTGGGGCAAATTTGAAAGCCGCCGAAACACCATTGAGGTCTATGGGACATTAACATGAAAAATCAAAAGTGTTAATTTTAAAGGCTTATATGCAAGTTATTGTCATAAAAAGTGTTTGGGGACCCGGGTCCTGCCCCAGGAGACATTTATCAATGCAAAAAAAAGTTTTAAAAACATCCGTTTTTTCTCAAGCAGTGATTTTAATAATGCTTAAAGTGAAACAATTAAAGTGAAATATTCCTTTAAATTTCATACCTGGGGGGTGTCTATGGTATGCCTGTAAAGTGGCGCATTTTTTCCCTTGTTTAGAACAGTCCCTGCACAAAATGACATTTCTAAAGGAAAAAAAAGTCATTTAAAAGTACTCGCGGCTATAATGAATTGTCGGTCCCAGCAATACAGATAAAAGTAATTGAAAAAAAGCCATGGGATCCCCCCAGTCTATTACCAGGCCCTTTGGGTCTAGTATGAATATTAAGTGGAACCCCGAACCAAAAAAAAAAATTGTGTGGGGGTCCCCCCAAATCCCATATCAGGCCCTTCAGGTCTGGTATGGATATTAAGGGGAACCCTGCGCCAATTTTTTAAAAAAAAATGGCGTGGGGGTCCCCCCCAAAAATCCATACGAGACCCTTATCCGAGCACAAAACCTTGCAGGCTGCAGGAAAAGAGGGGGACGAAAGAGCACCCCCCTCCTGAACTGAACCAGGCCACATGCCCTTTAACATGGGAAGGGTGCTTTGGGATAGCCCCCCAAAGCACCTTGTCCCCATGTTGATGGGGACAAGGGCCTCATCCCCACAACCCTTGCCAGGTGGTTGTGGGGGTCTGCAGGTGGGGGGCTTATTGGAATCTGGAAGTCCCCTTTAACAAGGGGACCCCCAGATCCTGGCCCCCCCCTGTTTGAAATGGTAACGGGTACACTGTACCCGTACCGTTTCACAAAAAAAGTGTCAAAATGTTAAAAAAAACACAAGACACACTTTGGGACAAGTCCTTTATTAAAAAATAAAAAAATAAAAATGTCCTACGAAGTCCATTCATCTTCTTCTCTCACTCCGACGGACCGAAAAAGAAAAAAAATGGCTTCCCCATGGCGTCAGAGGGGGCAGGGCCACCCATTTACGAAACCGTGTGGCCCCGCCCTCAGTTATATAAGAACTGTCAAAGCGAAGACGCGTCATACGGTGGGAGCCTCCCATGGAGGCGGGTCGGTCATGGCTTTGTTTTCTTTTCTTTTTCTTTAACATTTTTACACTTTTTTGTGAAATGGTACGGGTATAATGTACCCGTTACCATTTCAAACAGGGGGGGGCCCCTTGTTAAAGGGGGCTTCCAGATTCCAATAAACCCCCCGCCCGCAGACCCTCACAACCACCCCAAAGCACCCTCCCCATGTTGAGGGCATGTGGCCTGGTTTGGTTCAGGAGGAGGGGTGCTCTCTCGTCCCCCCTTTTTTCCTGTGGCATGCCAGGTTGCATGCTCGGATAAGGGTCTGATATGGATTTTTGGAATGACCCCCACGCCATTTTTTTAAAATTTTGTCGTGGGGTTCCCCTCAAAATCCATGCCAGACATGAAGGGTTCTGGTATGGATTTTGAGGGGTACCCCTATGCCATATATTTTTTAAAAATTGGCTTAGAGTTCCCCTCTATATTCATACCAGACCTGAAAGGCCTGGTATGGAATTTGGGGGGACCTCCACGCAATTTTTTTTTTAAATTTTGGTACAGGGTTCCCCTTAATATTCATACCAGACCCAAAGGGCCTGGTAATGGACTGGGGGGATCCCATGCCGTTTTTTTCAATGACTTTTATCTGTATTGCCAGGACCGACAATTCATTATAGCCACCCGTGAGTAGTTTTAAATGACTTTTTTTCCTTTAGAAATGTCATTTTGTGCAGGGACTGTTCTAAACATGGGAAAAATGTGCCACTTTACAGGCATACGTTAGACACCCCCAGGTACGAAATTTAAAGGAATATTTCACTTTTATTGTTTCACTTTAAGCATTATTAAAATCACTGCTCCCGAAAAAATGACTGTTTTTAAAACTTTTTCTTGCATTGATACATGTCCCCTGGGGCAGGACCCGGGTCCCCAAAACACTTTTTATGACAATAAGTTGCATATAAGACTTTAAAATGAGCACTTTTGATTATTCATGTTCGTGTCCCATAGACTTTAACGGTGTTCGTGTGTTCTGCCAAATTTTTTGCCTGTTCAGTATGTTCTGGTGCGAACCGAACAGGGGGGTGTTCGGCCCATCTCTACTGCACACACCTGCTTGCTCCAGCTGAATCACTGTTAGTTGATCTGACATTCTCTCAGATTTAGCAATGGTCCTTTACAGGCAGCAAATCGCAGCCCCTTGTTGTGTAGCAAAAAATACAGTAAACAGCTTGTACTTCTCTTCTGTGGCTACTGATCTCAGCACCACCTTTCAGGCACTGCCAACCCACCTGGTTGCAGCTGCCCTTTTCACTAGCTCTCCAGGCTAAATTCTCCACACCAGTCCTCCAGACTGACTCTCACCAGCCCACCTGGCTGACTCTCAGGAGATCACCCAGGGTAGGGTGAAGACTTAAGCACACCAATATCTTCAGGGAGACTGGCTACATGTGGCAGTCTCCCCCCTTATTAGTCCCCAGTAGTGCTGATCTACTCACGCTATCCTCTCTTGCTCCCGTGCCTCTAGTAAGGGCTCCCCCCCGTATGTTATGGTAGGATACTTCCAGCACCTGAGTCCCGGCCTGAGGTAAGACACCCCCCAGGCTAGGGGGTGCACCTCAAGGGTCACTGACAGCCTCCTCAACACTGCTGCTCCATCTTCCACCCGACTGTCCCTGCTGGCCTGGCCCATGTCTATTTATGAGGTAAACTCTATCCCCTGCAAGCTCACCTGGAGATAGACAAATTCCTTGCTACTTTTTTGACCGAAACGCTTTTCATGGCAAGAAAAACGGTGGCACGGAAGTGGATGCAGGCAATACTCCCTACGATCCAGGGTTGGAAAAGATAGGTGAACAACACCCTGCCTTATAAAAAATGTATCTATCTCAACAGAGGCTGCCCACTTACATATTCTAAGATATGGGACAGATGGATATCTGATGGCGAGACATGTAGCTAATGGACTGAGCTTTATTGTCACTATTAGAATCGGTATCTTACCTTACATGTGACTATAACCCACTATAACTATCCTTTATACAGGCTATTCTATGACATTTGCTATGTGAAAATGTGAAGAAATTTGTGCTGACCTTTTTTATCTGCAACCTTCATTCCTGTTTCCTTTTGTTTTGTCTGATCTTAGTACCTCGTACCTTTTCCTAATAAAGTTGTTTTTTCCCAATTAAAAAAAAAAAAAAAAAAAGCTTTTAGCAATCATGTGGATCACCTCTCGAGCTTCAATAAGAGACCCAGCACAGGGTGTTCCCAACACAAATCCAGGTACGCACGTATGTGACCCCATGGAAAAAGACCTACTTCGGTGAACCTGCATATGTGTATATGTTTGTCATAAAGAGGTAAGATGCAATATAGCAAAACTCAACTTTTCTGAATAAATTGAAACTGTGGGAAAACATATTTGAACTATAAGTATGTAAGATGTCTTAACTGCCATAACATTTGTAATTCAGGGTAGTCAGCCCTCTGGCTTACACATCCCTTCCAGACAGCATGGCTACCCCCTTTTTCTCCACTACAGTTATAAAATATGGCTGGGTAACTGACAAGCCTTTTAGCTTGCTGACTTTAAAAAAAAAGGAGCAGGAGCATGATTCTGGAAGCTATAATAAAGTCAAGTGTTGGGAATTCACAATAGAACTATTTAATAATATAATAAATTATTTTTATGAGTACATCCTGGATTATATAGGGTTGGTTTATGTCTGTCTATAATTCTGGTGTGTGTTTAAATAACAATGGTACATTGTATACATCTATCTATTTTTACTTATTTCACCTGCACATTTTTTAGAGGTTTGTTGGTCTCTAGAAGAATATTCTTTTTTTTTCCTTTTTTTAATTATTCCACAGGGGTCCGTCTACAGCTTTGGTAAAGATCTGCAACTGACAATAGAATGTTTACATACACACCACATTCTACACATCTACAAATCCCACATGGCAGCAAGCAAATTTGGAATATTTGCTTCAGAATAAATGGCAGGTGTGAGGACCTCTTATGAAGATTTTGTTTCTGCTTTGCTTTGTAGAGTACTGTAAAACTGAGTTCCCAGTTGCAAACATTTATAAATATATGTGAAAGTCACATTGTCACATCAAAGCACTTCTGTAAAGTGCGGCTCTTACCTAAACTATAAGAGCAATTGGGTGCAAAGGGAGATAAAACAAAAATCTGAAATCTTCCCTTTTGTCCTTTTTAAGAGTCATCCATTAATTAAGGAGAAAATAGCAGAAGCCTAATTAAGTTATAAAAATAAACTGCACTATTATGACCAAAAGATGATGGAGACCTTACTATCAAACCTATATGAGCTTGCTGACCAGTCCATTACAAAGCAATGGCCATTCGCTTGGAGCTGCCACCTCTCAGGTTGCCACCCCCTATTATTTTAGTGTGGTTGTGGAAATTTGTTCTCATTCAGTCGAAAAAGTATGTGTGAGGTTAGGTACTGAAGTTGGAGGAGAAGACCTGGCTCACAACAATCAGTCAAAAAATACCCAAAAACAAGTTGCTCCAGGAAGACCACACACTACAATATCACAAAGTAAAATAAGGGGGAGCAACCACACCTATGTCATTTTATTTTTAGAAAGACATTAAAACTTGGTCTCTCATACATACAAATTGCCCATGGGATTTTCACAAGAGTTCCACCAAACAAAAATAGGTCAACACATTCTAAAAACGTAGAAGCTTTTATTTGAAAACATAATTAAAATCATATTAAAATTACCTAGAATCAGGGTGGATATAAATCGATGATTAAAAAAAAACAAAAAACATTTTTGATTTAAATCAGATTTTTTTGATTTAAATTGATTTTTTTTTATCAAATTTATTTTAATAAAATGCTTTTGAAGTAAAAATCTATCTAAAGATAGTTTTCTATTAAAGATACATTGATAATTTTGTTTATTCGGCATGAAATGGAGCTTAGTTATGTAGAATGAGGCTGTATATTCTGCAATATTTAAATTTTTGATAAACTCATATAATGAATCCAAGCTCTGCAAGTAGAGATAACATGCACTGCACTGATGTATTCACACAATTTCACAGTAACAATGAGATAAAACACAGTTCAGGACATAGGTGTGCGCAGCCTCTTGCATTAGGGTGTGCACCCCAAAGCTCAAATACATATGCATGTGTATATGTACTAATGGTGTCAGTAGGGCAGTGGACAGTGTAATTTTGTTTATTTTCTTTTCCAAAAAATTATTTTCTTTTGTAACATTTTTTTGGGGGATGAAATATCAGTGGTCTAAACAGGGGGGAATTTGCACCACACAAGGCAATTAGGGTGTGCCCAGGCACACCTGGCACACCCTGTGCGCACGCCTATGGTTCAGGAATATTCCTTTATCCCTTTGTTTTGCGAATCTATGTACATTACAAACTGTATGATTGAATCGGTTGTGATAGCACTGTTTTACTAACCTGACAGCTTATGATTCTAAATCGAAAACCTTCATTTTATTTGGAAATATTAATGATTCCAACTACCAGCAAGAATAAGTCCTTACACCTAAAGAGCACCTGTCATTTTAGATCTATCATGGCAGTGCCTGTTAGCGGGCATCCACTCACCTGCTACCGCCACGTCCCTCACCTTGTTGTGTCACTGCCGCATCACCAGCCGTCCCATTAAGGTGAATGGGGCTGTCGGTGAGTCAACAGCGGGTCAGAGGAGGAGCTGCTGCAGGATAGAGATGACAGTTGATCTTTAAAAATTATGATTTAAATCGAGTTGATTTAAATCAAGCCTTTTTACAAGTGATTTAAATCATGATTTCAATCGTGATTTAAATCCACTTGATTTAAATCAAATCCACCCTGCCTAGAATACATCAAAGAATGAAATGTAGTTATAACATGTATACAATAGGGATAAAACTTTTCCACAGAAGGGAGTT
This sequence comes from Lithobates clamitans, assembly GCA_037952925.1. NCBI lineage: Eukaryota > Metazoa > Chordata > Amphibia > Anura > Ranidae > Lithobates > Lithobates clamitans. The sequence goes on from JBBGZY010001614.1 coordinate 1,354,240, forward strand.
TACCAAAACTTGTGGCTACTCATAAATATTAGAAGAAATGAGATTTAACCCTAAACTGCGTAGAGGGTTCTTTACTGTAATGCCCTGTACACACGGTCGGACTTTGTTCAGACATTCCGACAACAAAATCCTAGGATTTTTTCCGACGGATGTTGGCTCAAACTTGTCTTGCATACATACGGTCACACAAAGTTGTCGGAAAATCGCGGTGACGTAAAACACGTATGTCGGGACTATAAACGGGGCAGTGGCCAATAGCTTTCATCTCTTTATTTATTCTGAGCATGCGTGGCACTTTGTCCGTCGGATTTGTGTACACACGATCGGAATTTCCGACAACGGATTTTGTTGTCGGGAAAAATTTTATAGCCTGCTCTCAAACTTTGTGTGTCGGAAAATCCGATGGAAAATGTGTGATGGAGCCCACACACGGTCGGAATTTCTGACAACAAGGTCCTATCACACATTTTCCGTCGGAAAATCCGATCGTGTGTACGGGGCATTAGAGCGGCAAGGATGTGGAATTCCCTTCCACAGGCGGTGGTTTCAGCGGGGAGCATCGATAGTTTAAAAAAACTATTTGATAAGCACCTAAACGACCACAACATACAGGGATATACAATGTAATACTGACATAAAATCACACACATAGGTTAGACTTGATGGACTTGTGTCTTTTTTCAACCTCACCTACTATGTAACATAAGGAAATAATTGGTTGGAATCCTAACACTTGACACTTTTCTTAAAGCAACGTGAAGCAACATTCACTTCTTCAGGATATCTGTAGAAAGACCACATCATTAGTATACCATAATACAAGAAGGGATACTACAAGGCAGACAAGATATACCTGCCAAAGAAAAAGTGGACTGACTCAAAAAGTGCAGGGCATAACTTACCCACCAAATAGACAACAAACAATGAAAAAGCATTTGTTATCCTTATCTGGGAACAACAAAGAGGTGCAATGGAAAACAATAAAGTAGGAGTCTTGCTGTGAAAAGAGCACAGTACCAGCAGACAGGAACTATACAGTGGAAGTAACCAGTCACGGCATCAGACAATGTGGGAATAGCTACAATAAATTGTGTATATAAGTAAACAAATGTAAGATTCAGAGAATGTGGACAATTGACAAACTGTGCCCAAAAAAAATAGAAGTGATGAAAATAGCTCTAAAAGATATAAAAAGGGCTGAAGAAGGCAAATTAGTGAGACTGAAGGTGAGAGATAGGTGCAATAAGAATCAAGTACGCTTGGAAAGCCCTAGAATTGTTCACACAATAAACCCATAAAATCAGACAGTGTAATAAAAGTAAAAAGAGAGATACCATGTAATGTAGAAAGAAATATTATCTAGTTACTGTCATGGTGTGTTCAGAGAAAGTCATAAGTGGTCACAGAGTTTGCTGCCATAATCAAGAACGAGCAAGGAATGAGAGACACCCTGGAGGGGAACATTACAATCTATACCCATCTGCAGGTAATCCCACCTATTCAGCATCATGAGGGAGAGGTGGGGTAAGAACCCCCCATCCCAAAATCCCCAATTAAAACTTGATCATGACAGAATTTACATACAAAAAAAATCTTTTTTTGTTAGTTCTGTGTGCTTCCCAATCTCTTTGATAGGTACTTTGGGATACTTGTTTCATTCCACACTTTTCCCCTCCTGTTTCCTCCCCCCTCCCCCCCTCTCCCTCCCCCCTCCCCCATTCCCCCTTCCCCCCCCCCTCCCTCCCTCTATTCCCCTTTCCCCCCTTTTTTTCCTTGCCATTCCTTCCCCCCCCCCTCCCCCTCCCCTCCTTCTTTCTTTCTATCCTTCCTTCCTGTCCCTTCCCCTCCTCCTCACCTCTCACTCTATCTTCACCCCATTTCTTCCCCCCCCCCCTTTTCCTTCCCTTCTTTCTCTTTTTTTTCTCTGTTTTCTCCCCTCTTCTCTATCCCTTTTTTCCCCACTTAGACACATCCGGGTGATTCTTTAAACAGAACACACCATTTTAATCTTCAATAACTTTACCCCATTGAAATTTTCTACAATAGTATTACCCCAATCTGCCTCCCTGGCCCGCCCCCGGGGGAACGCCTCTTTGAGGGCGTCTCACAACATCGCTCCAGAGTACCTGCAGGGTTATAGTTTGGTGAGTGCAATTTTTAAATGTCAATATCCTAGCTATGTTCTCCAATTTTATCTATGTACCATGTGACAATTACGTATGTATTTTGCTTGTCATGTTGATACTGTATTGTCTTTCATCTTCATAGACCACATACTATCAGACGCCTCCTGAAGAAGCGGTTGTGACCGCGAAACCGTATAGAGGTCACGTCTGCAAGTATCACACTATAGAACCTCTGTCCATGTCTCTATATGGGCACTAGCTATATCAATTTAGTGTCAACAATGCTGTAAACAATTATCATTGTTTGTGTTTGTGTAATCATTAATAATAGAGTGTTTTCTCTAGAAGCCTGACATGTTTCAGGACGGTGTCCCTTCTTCAGAGGCGTATTGCAGAGAGAAAAGTCGTATACATAGGAGATACATTCTGAAACAGCAAATGAAAATAATTTGCACACAGGTAACAATATGAGCAACAAACGGTTTAGTAACCCGACATCCCACCATGTCCACCATACATACCAATAAAAGGTTTTCAAGAATGAAAGATACATGTGTGAATATGCACAAACATCCAGTTTGGCATAAGGTAGCAGATTATATCTTTTTGAATAAAAAGCGCACTGGTTGTCGGCTGATCAGTCAGTGCGAAGTAATGGTTATCCGTCGGCTTCAGAAATGGCCTCGCAAAGGCCCCCCAAAATGGGAGGACAACCCCGTTAGGTCCCAGATTGACCCAGATTGACCCAATCCTGGAGTGGCCTAGTCATTCTCCAGACCTTAATCCCATAGAAAATATTTGGAAGGAGCTGAAGGTTCAAGTTACCAAATGTCAGCCTCAAAACCTTAATGACTTGGAGAGGATCTGCAAAGAGGAGTGGGACAAAATCCCTCCTGAGTAGGGATGAGCTTCGTGTTCGAGTCGAACCCATGTTCGACTCGAACATCGGCTGTTCGACCGTCCGTCGAATTGCGAACGATATGGGCCGTTCGCGCCAAATTCGTGTGGCGCGTCACGGCCCATAATTCACTGCGGCATCGCAGTGCATTGCTGGCTGATGATTGGCCAAGCATGCACTATGACCCGCATGCTTGGCCAATCACAGCGCCGTCAGTAGAGAGAGCTGTAATTGGCCAAAGCCAGGGTGGCTTTGGCCAATTATGGCTCAGGGGATTTAGTACACACCCCACACTATATAAGGCCGCCTGCACGGCGGCCCTGTGTAGTGTGTGTTCCGGTGTGCTGAGCGATAGAGAGAGAGAGAGACAGTGTCATTTGATTTGAGTTAGATAGATTAGGCAGAACAGTCAGTCAGTTAGCTGCACTTACAGTGTATTGTGTATATATATGCATCCCAGGTGTTGCATATATATATATACACTGTATTCAGTTTAGCTAGATCCGTTCCTGTTATCTTCTATCTAGACTATTTACATTCAGTGCAGTGTGTCCTGCTCACAGTGTTCAGCTAGATCCGTTCCTGCTATTTACATTCAGTACAGTGCTTCCTGCTCACAGTGTTCAGCTAGATCCGTTCCTGCTATTTACATTCAGTGCAGTGCGTGCTGCTCACAGTGTTCAGCTAGATCCGTTCCTGCTATTTACATTCAGTGCAGTGCGTCCTGCTCACAGTGTTCAGCTAGATCCGTTCCTGCTATTTACATTCAGTGCAGTGCGTCCTGCTCACAGTGTTCAGCTAGATCCGTTGCTGCTATTTACATTCAGTGCAGTGCGTCCTGCTCACAGTGTTCAGCTAGATCCGTTCCTGCTATATACATTTAGTGCAGTACGTCCTGCTCACAGTGTTCAGCTAGATCCGTTCCTGTTATCTTCCTACTGACAGGCAGGCTTGTCTGGTTACAGTATATAAAGCTACCTGAAGAAAATTACAGGTGTTCTTTTTGATCCTATTAGTACCACGGTCAGGCAGCTAGACTATTTACATTTAGTACAGTGTGTCCTGCTCACAGTGTTCAGCTAGATCCGTTCCTGTTATTTACATTCAGTGCAGTGCGTCCTGCTCACAGTGTTCAGCTAGATCCGTTCCTGCTATTTACATTCAGTGCAGTGCGTCCTGCTCACAGTGTTTAGCTACATCCGTTCCTGCTGTTTACATTCAGTGCAGTGCGTCCTGCTCACAGTGTTCAGCTAGATCCGTTCCTGCTATTTACATTCAGTGCAGTGCGTCCTGCTCACAGTGTTCAGCTAGATCCGTTGCTGCTATTTACATTCAGTGCAGTGCGTCCTGCTCACAGTGTTCAGCTAGATCCGTTCCTGCTATATACATTTAGTGCAGTACGTCCTGCTCACAGTGTTCAGCTAGATCCGTTCCTGTTATCTTCCTACTGACAGGCAGGCTTGTCTGGTTACAGTATATAAAGCTACCTGAAGAAAATTACAGGTGTTCTTTTTGATCCTATTAGTACCACGGTCAGGCAGCTAGACTATTTACATTTAGTACAGTGTGTCCTGCTCACAGTGTTCAGCTAGATCCGTTCCTGTTATTTACATTCAGTGCAGTGCGTCCTGCTCACAGTGTTCAGCTAGATCCGTTCCTGCTATTTACATTCAGTGCAGTACGTCCTGCTCACAGTGTTCAGCTAGATCCGTTCCTGCTATTTACATTCAGTGCAGTGCGTCCTGCTCACAGTGTTCAGCTAGATCCGTTCCTGCTATTTACATTCAGTGCAGTGCGTGCTGCTCACAGTGTTCAGCTAGATCCGTTCCTGCTATTTACATTCAGTGCAGTGCGTCCTGCTCACAGTGTTCAGCTAGATCCGTTCCTGCTATTTACATTCAGTGCAGTGCGTCCTGCTCACAGTGTTTAGCTACATCCGTTCCTGCTATTTACATTCAGTGCAGTGCGTCCTGCTCACAGTGTTCAGCTAGATCCGTTCCTGCTATTTACATTCAGTGCAGTGCGTCCTGCTCACAGTGTTCAGCTAGATCCGTTCCTGCTATTTACATTCAGTGCAGTGCGTCCTGCTCACAGTGTTTAGCTACATCCGTTCCTGCTGTTTACATTCAGTGCAGTGCGTCCTGCTCACAGTGTTCAGCTAGATCCGTTCCTGCTATTTACATTCAGTGCAGTGCGTCCTGCTCACAGTGTTCAGCTAGATCCGTTGCTGCTATTTACATTCAGTGCAGTGCGTCCTGCTCACAGTGTTCAGCTAGATCCGTTCCTGCTATATACATTTAGTGCAGTACGTCCTGCTCACAGTGTTCAGCTAGATCCGTTCCTGTTATCTTCCTACTGACAGGCAGGCTTGTCTGGTTACAGTATATAAAGCTACCTGAAGAAAATTACAGGTGTTCTTTTTGATCCTATTAGTACCACGGTCAGGCAGCTAGACTATTTACATTTAGTACAGTGTGTCCTGCTCACAGTGTTCAGCTAGATCCGTTCCTGTTATTTACATTCAGTGCAGTGCGTCCTGCTCACAGTGTTCAGCTAGATCCGTTCCTGCTATTTACATTCAGTGCAGTGCGTCCTGCTCACAGTGTTCAGCTAGATCCGTTCCTGCTATTTACATTCAGTGCAGTGCGTCCTGCTCACAGTGTTCAGCTAGATCCGTTCCTGCTATTTACATTCAGTGCAGTGCGTCCTGCTCACAGTGTTCAGCTAGATCCGTTCCTGCTATTTACATTCAGTGCAGTGCGTCCTGCTCACAGTGTTTAGCTACATCCGTTCCTGCTGTTTACATTCAGTGCAGTGCGTCCTGCTCACAGTGTTCAGCTAGATCCGTTCCTGCTATTTACATTCAGTGCAGTGCGTCCTGCTCACAGTGTTCAGCTAGATCCGTTCCTGCTATATACATTTAGTGCAGTACGTCCTGCTCACAGTGTTCAGCTAGATCCGTTCCTGTTATCTTCCTACTGACAGGCAGGCTTGTCTGGTTACAGTATATAAAGCTACCTGAAGAAAATTACAGGTGTTCTATCCCAGCTTAGTGCAGCTACAGGCCATTAGTATGTCTGGAAGGCCAAGAAGGAGAGGCAGACAGTCACAAGCCAATAAGAGAGGGCAAGCAGGCTCTGTGTCTAGTGCTGGTCGTGGAGACGGTGCATCCTCATCAGCACGTGGCCATGGGACACGCTTGGCCTTTTTTTCGGCAGCTGGCCGTGTTGAGCCGCAACATGCGGAAGACTTGGTCGAGTGGATGACCAAGCCGTCCTCATCCTCCTCATCCTCTCTCACCCATGCCCAGGGTGCTTTGTCTGGCAAAGCAGCGGCCTCTTCCCTCAGCTCAATGTCATCAGTGACTCCTTCCCTAGCCCCACCATGTCCTCCTGAGGATTCCCTCGAACTGTTTGACCACAGTGTTGGGTACATGCTCCAGGAGGATGCCCAGCGTTTGGAAGGCTCTGATGATGATACTGAGCTCAATGAAGGCAGTAACATGAGCACGGACAGAGGGGGTGCCCAAGAAGGACAGCAATCTGGCAGTCATGCTCCCCCTGCTGCAGCATACTGCCAGGTTTGCTCCAGTGATGAGGAGGGAGGGGATGATGAGGTCACTGACTCAACGTGGGTGCCTGATAGGAGAGAGGAGGAGGAGGAGGAGGAGGAGGAGGAGGAGGTGGCACATCACCAACTAGGCAGGATGCCCTCCAGGGGCCAGCCTAAGGGCAGCACATTGACTGCATCACACCCCAAAGCTCCACATGTGCAGGGCGCTGCAGTCTCTGCGCGTTATTCAAAAAGTTCTTTGGTGTGGGCCTTTTTTGAGACGAGTGCATCAGATCGCACCGCTGCTATTTGCAATATATGTCTCAAGCGTATCTCGCGTGGCCAAAACATCTCCCGCTTGGGTACCACATGCTTGACCAGACATATGTTGACCTGCCATGCAGTTCGTTGGCAAGCGTATCTAAAAGACCCACACCAAAGAACAAAGACGATCTCTCCTTGCTCCTCATCAGCTGAGATTTCCAACCCCACTAGACCTTCAGTCCTCTCTGCGACCTGCAGTGAGAGGAATGAAGGTGTAGAATTAGGTGTGTCACAGCCAAGTACTTATGGGCAATCTGCTTTTGGTACACCGACGTCAGATTGTACCAGGCAAATTTCCCTGCCCCAGCTGCTGCACCGCCGAAAGAAGTTTGCTCCCAGCCATCCACATGCCCAGCGGTTGAATGCTAGCTTGGCAAAATTGCTAGCACTTCAACTGCTGCCTTTTCAGTTGGTAGACTCTGCCCCCTTCCGTGAGTTTGTGGAATGTGCGGTTCCTCAGTGGCAGGTACCCAAACGCCACTTTTTCTCACGGAAGGCGATTCCGGCTCTCTACCGGCATGTGGAAGGCAATGTCCATGCCTCGCTGGACAGGGCGGTCAGCGGTAAGGTGCATATTACCGCTGACTCATGGTCCAGCAGGCATGGACAGGGACGTTACTTAAGTTTCACGGCGCATTGGGTGACTCTGCTGGCAGCTGGGAAGGATGCAGGACAAGGTGCAGTAGTGTTGGAGGTTGTTCCGCCACCACGCCTCCAAAATGCTGATTGTGACACACCTCTCTCCTCCACCCCCTCCTCTTCTTCTTCCTCCATGGCCTCTTCCTCGGAACCAGCGGTGCTCCGTAGGCGTTCAAGGGGCTACGCAAGTACGCAGGCCAAAAGATGCCATGCGGTGCTTGAGCTGGTGTGCTTGGGGGACAGGAGCCACACTGGGGCAGAGGTTCTGTCAGCTCTGCAGGGGCAGGTTCAGAGGTGGTTGACGCCACGCCAACTTAAGGCAGGAATGGTGGTTTGCGACAATGGCACCAACCTCCTCTCTGCCCTCCGACAGGGACAACTGACCCATGTGCCCTGTTTGGCTCACGTCCTTAACTTGGTGGTGCAGCGGTTCTTGGGCAGGTACCCGGGCTTACAGGATGTCCTGAGGCAGGCCAGGAAAGTCTGTGTGCATTTCCGCCGGTCATATAATGCCAGTGCTCGGCTGACGGACCTCCAAAAGGAGTTTAACCTGCCCAAGAACCGCCTAATCTGTGACATGCCCACCAGGTGGAACTCAACGTTGGCCATGCTGCAGCGGCTGCACACGCAGCAGAGGGCCATCAATGAGTACCTGTGCGACTATGGCACCAGGACAGGGTCAGGGGACCTTGGTTTTTTTTCCCCACGCCAGTGGGCCATGATCAGGGATGCATGCACTGTCCTGTCACCATTCGAGGAGGCCACGAGGATGGTGAGCACTGACAGTGCATGCATCAGTGACACTGTCCCCCTTGTCCACCTGTTGGAGCACACGCTGCGTGGAATAATGGACAGGGCACTTGAGGCAGAACAGAGGCAGGAAGAGGAGGACTTCCTTAGCTCTCAAGGCCCCCTTTATCCAGACAGTGTTCCTGCGTGCCCGCCGATCACACAGGAAGAGGACGAGGAGGAGGAGGAGGAGGAGGAGGAAGATTGTGTCAGTATGGAGGTGGAGCCTGGCACTCAGCATCAGCAGTCTTTAAGGGATCAGTCCCAAGGAACACATGGACTTGTACGTGGCTGGGAGGAGGTGGCTGCGGACGTTGTTGTCCTTAGTGACCCAGAGGACTCCGGACCGAATGCCTCAGCAAACCTACGCTGCATGGCCTCCCTGATCCTGCAAAGCCTGCGTAAGGATCCTCGTATTCGTGGTATCAAGGAGAAGGACCAATACTGGCTGGCAACCCTCCTTGATCCACGTTACAAGGGTAAGGTTGCGGACCTTATCTTGCCATCGCAGAGGGAGCAGAGGATGAAACATCTTCGGGAGGCCTTGCAGAAAGGTCTGTGCAACGCGTTCCCAGAGACTGGGAGGTTACAAACTCCTGTTTCTGGACAACGTGTTGCTGAGGCTTCGGTCAGTCAAAGAAGGAGCGGTGGAGAAGGTGGCCGTCTGACCGATGCGTTCAGACAATTTTTTGGTCCGCAGCCCCAAGGTATGATCGGTTCCAGCAACCATCGCCAGCGTCTGTTTTACATGGTGCAGGAATACCTAGGGGCAAGATCAGACTTGGACACCTTTCCCACCGAAAATCCTCTGGGTTACTGGGTCTTGAGGATGGATCACTGGCCAGAGCTTGCACAGTATGCAATTGAGCTACTGGCCTGTCCTGCATCCAGCGTTCTTTCGGAACGCACATTCAGTGCTGCTGGAGGCGTGGTAACCGATCACAGGGTGCGTCTGTCCACCGACTCGGTCGATCGGCTGACCTTCATAAAAATGAATCAGTCTTGGATCACCACCAGCTACCAAGCACCTGATGCAGATGTAACCGAATAATTTTTTTTGAAATCTCAGATCCCTTCAAAGACTGCCTATGCTGATGCTGAGTGACTATCCCTGAGTAATTATCCTCTTCCTCCTCAATCATCACGCTGATAGCTTGTAAGAACATTTTTGGTTCTGGGCGCCACCACCAGTGCCTAAGGCACAATTTTTCAGCCCCTGTTTAACAGGGGCGTGTAATTACAATTTTTGATGTAATACTTTGCAGCAGGGCTCGTTCCTGCATTCCAACTAGAGTGTCTGTGAGGGGTTGCAGTGTTGTGGCACCAGCACCAGTGCCTAAGACCCAATTTTTCAGCCCCTGTCTAACAGGGGCGTGTAATTACAATTTTTGATGCAATACTTTGCAGCAGGGCTTGTTCCTGCGTTTCAACTAGAGTGTCTGTGAGGGGTTGCAGTGTTGTGGCACCAGCACCAGTGCCTAAGACCCAATTTTTCTGCCCCTGTCTAACAGGGGCGTGTAATTACAATTTTTGATGCAATACTTTGCAGCAGGGCTCGTTCCTGCGTTCCAACTAGAGTGTCTGTGAGGGGTTGCAGTGTTGTGGCACCAGCACCAGTGCCTAAGGCCTAATTTTTCAGCTCCTGTTCAACAGGGGCATGTAATTACAATTCTTGATCTAATATTTCACAGCAGGGCCCTGTGAGGGCTTACAGTGTTTTGGCCACAGCAACACCTAAGGCCCAAATTTCTGCTGAGTATATAGGGCAGGACCCTACTTTCAAACATCTAACTTACAAACGACTCCTACTTGCAAACGGAAGGAGACAACAGGAAGTGAGATGAAATCTACCCCTAAGGAAGGGAAATTCTCTCCTGTAAGAGTTAATATGGGAAAACAATTTTTCCTTTCCACTGATGCTTTCCAATCCTTGTTCCACAAAAAAACACAAATTTTCAAAAAACATTTTTCATTGGGACAAAAAAGTGAGGTGAAATCTTCTGAAGAGGAGGAAAGACGCAAAACAAATGTCACAGGGGTGATAACCCTTCCCTATGTTTTCCAAAAAGCTTAGAAAAGATTTTTTGGCTGGAGCTAAACACATTAAAAATGTTCAAAATTACAAACAGATTCTACTTAACAACAAACCTACAGTCCCTGTCTTGTTTGCACCGCCTGTATACTGCTGTTCAGAGTATATAGGGACCTTTCCTTATTTTAATTTGGGTGCGGGGTTCCCCTTAATATCCATACAAGACCCAAAGGGCCTGGTAATGGACTGGGGGGTACCCATGCCGTTTGTCTCACTGATTTTCATCCATATTGCCATGACCCGACATGACATTAAACCCGCAAGCAGTTTTAAATGAGATTTTTTCCTTTAAAAATGACATTTGGTGCAGGGACTGTTCTAAACATGGGAAACACGCGTCACTTTACAGGCATACTATAGACACCCCCCAGGTACGATATTTAAAGGAATATTTCACTTTTTTTTTTTTACTTTAAGCATCATTAAAATCACTGCTCCCGAAAAAACGGCCGTTTTTAAAAGTTTTTTTTGCATTGATACATGTCCCCTGGGGTAGGACCCGGGTCCCCAAACCCTTTTTAGGACAATACCATGCAAATTAGCCTTTAAAATGAGCACTTTTGATTTCGAACGTTCGAGTCCCATAGACGTCAATGGGGTTCTAACGTTCGTGCGAACTTGCGGTCCGTTCGCGGGTTCTGGTGCGAACCGAACCGGGGGGTGTTCGGCTCATCCCTACTCCTGAGATGTGTGCAAACCTGGTGGCCAACTACAAGAAATGCCTGTGATTGCCAACAAAGGTTTTGCAACCAAGTACTAAGTTATGTTTTTTTGCAAAGGGGTCAAATACTTATTTCACTCATTAGTATGCAAATCAATTTATAACTTTTTTGAAATACGTTTTTCTGGATTTTTTTGTTGTTATTCTGTCTCTCACTGTTAAAATATACTTACCATTAAAATTATAGACTGATCATTTCATTGTCAGTGGGGAAACATACAAAATCAGCAGGGGATCAAAAACTTTTTTCACTCACTGTATATATCCTAGAGGAATTTATGAAAGTAGTTTCAGTTTTAAGCCTGTTTCTATCACTCTGTGGAACATCAAGCTTCCTTCTTCCCCTGGTATTGGCTCACATATCCCCACTTCCCCTTGGATCTCCTACTTTATCCCTAGCTGGATCCAAGCCCTGTTCTCATTTATTCTGAATAACATCACTCGGCCTGTTGCTTCGCATCCCAGCTACAACAACTGAAGGACCATGATATGTTACTGACATTAACTTATGTCAATGGCAAATCATTCAACTTATTGATTACATTTACTTTATAGAGGCTACTAAAACGCAAGGAATGGTTTATCAACTGTTAACCACTGTAGCACTGGCACCCTATACCTAAAACAGGACCAAATAAACGCAAGGCCATTCACAAATGTATATTATAATAATAAAAGAGTGAACTCAACTGACTCAGGTAGAGCATGGGGGACAGGTCTGTTTTAAGCTAGTTAGCCATGAACATTGGCCAGGCTTCCAGAGCCAGACCCTGTTCTAAATGGTACAGGGCTTGTGTCCAGGTTTTTCCCAATTTTCTTTTTAACATATTCCTCCTTACACATTTTTATTAAAAATCACAATGTTGGAGAATCTGCCACCTGATCATTCCTGTAAGCACATTTACAGTTAATAGAGTTGATATATTAAAGGCAAATTAAAGGCAAAAGTTTGTAGAATTTACCTCCGTAACATCTCTAAAATTCGCCCCTTTTTAACAAATGAAACCACCAAACTCCTCATTCACTCCCATGTTAACTCTCACCTTGACTATTTCAACTCCCTTCTCATTGGCCTACCTCTCCATAGGTATCACCTCTTCAGTCTATCATGAATGCTGCTGCCAGGCTTATCCATCTTACCCACCATTCACCGTCTGCCAACCCTCTCCTCCAATCCCTACACTGGCTCCCAATCACCCAGTGAATTAAATTTGAAATACTAATCACAACATACAAAGCCATTCACAAATCTGCCCCGAGCTACATCACCAATCTTGTCTCCAAATATCACCCGAATCATTCCTCTCTGCTCTTCTCAAGACCTCCTACTCTCAAGCTCTCTCATCTCCTCCTCCCATGCTCATCTCCAGGATTTCTCCAGAGCCTCTCCCATCCTCTGGAACTCTCTACCTCAACCCATCCGGCTATCCCCTACTCTTGCTACCTTCAGGCAATCCCTGAAAACTCATCTCTTCAGGAAAGCCTTTCACGTCTCTAACTAATCTTTTACCACTTCGATCAGTTCATTCCCCACAGTTACAACCTTTTGTACCACCAATGACGTAATGAAGATGTACGGACGCCGACCCAGTCATCTCCCGCAGTGAGGGGAGACGGGGATTTCTCCTAGTGGAAAGCTGAAACTTCAAACCGCAATATATATGGGGAAATAATCTGCCGCAAGAGTACAGCTGCACTCAGCATCCGTGAATGAGAGGACTATCACCCCTTGAGGGCTCGGAGGATGCAGCACGTCACGGCCGGCATTGACAACACAGATAAGAAAGCCACGGAGCAGTGGAGCAACCGCAAGACATGAAATCCCGCTTTGATCTTCGCATGACAGAGAGGTGGTAAAGTAACCCCTTCAGCTCCTTATGCAGTTGTTATCCAAAATCGTTTACTATTGAAGTGGCATGGCTTTGCCATAAGTGGACAGCAGGTTACAACATTGTGACATCTAGCCTCGCTTAGGTCTCTTAAATACCGTTTATACCTAAGTATAAGTCCCGGGAGCTATTTAGCCACCCTGAGTTGTCAAGTGATCAGTTCCTGGCATCAATAGTATACACCATACTGTGCGGTATTCATATTCCCCATACTCTACAGAGACACCCTGCTTTATATATCCATCTCTCAATTTACAGGAATGGACTTGAGCAAAATTCACGACTTATGCATGCACATGCTATATACATTCACAAGTCCCCCTGACCCATTATCTAGCTGTAGTATCAACATAGCTATAGTGGATGTTAATCAGTGAGTCCTTTGAGTCAGTTAACCACTTCCTTACATCTATTCCACTTTCCCCATCTCCCCGGGGGACCACGCATGCGTAAGGTTCCTTCATTATTTTCATAAACATCATTTTATTTCACTTTTGATGTGGCGATTGGCCACAGGGACCTTATGCATCTGTGGGATTATAGGCGCCAGTACTGCATGGTTCTTATGTGTCTACATGTGTGTTATTGTTTGATGTTTTTTTTTTTTTTTGTGTTGCTGGTTAATGGGCGTACCCTGTGCTGATTGCACAGGACGGGCCCATTAAATTGTGTCTGGTGGATCAGCTCCATATATGTGTCCAATTGTCAGCAGCATAGTAATAATTTTTGTACATTTTTAAAAAATCTTTTCAATAAACTTTCACATTTTTACATAAATTATTTCCCCTTTATTGCCCACCATATCCATAGTAGCCACTTTTTGGACCAAGGGAGACCACTCTCTTGTGTTTCCCCTTGGTCCTCTCCCTTATTGGTACTTTTGTACCACCTGCCCCACCCTATTAGATTGTAAGCTCTTCTGAGCAGGGCCCTATTAATCCTCTTGTATTTTATGGTATTTTATTGTATTATAAGTGTATTGTCTCCTTTTTATATTGTAAAGCACTGCGCAAACTGTTGGCGCTATATAAATATTGTATAATAATAATAATATTAAGTTGCAAGGGAAGTTGCCCCAGAGCTTATTGAATGAGGTGAAGCTCTGCTGACTTTCATCTTCAAATCACGTGCAATCAAAAATACTAGGTTTTTTTTGTTTGTTTTTTGCTTTATTGACATGATTTGGTATTTTTTGCAAAGTAAAACTTCACCACATTCACTAAGCTCTGGGACAAATTCCATTGCAATGTACAACTTCCCCTGCAAAGTGAACAGACTTTTTGACTTCAGTAAATCAATCCCAAATTCTGTAAATTGTGCATATATGTATACCCTATTGCCAAGACGGCTGCCTAAGACCTTGTGACCTGAACAGCTTTAAATCTAAGTAGATTAGATTCTTGGCAAAGGGAAATTTGTTCATTCAAATAACCAATCATGTGCAAGGGAACAGCTAAATAATTGGAACTTCTTTTGCTCATGATTGGATGTTTGAAACAAACACAGCTTTACTAAGCCAAAAGTGAAGATTATCCCTTTAGCAAAGCATCTCCAAAATATTAGCCATACGGCTGCAATTACATGGGGCCCATTTTTCCTATTCACACCAGACTTCTCATGTAAAAAGCCTGCAAAGAGTCTTATAAATTGGCAATTTTTCACAGTGGATTAATTAGAAGCAGGGTAAGTTTAGGTTGAAAGAATATATTTTATTTCCCTTTCCTGGACTAGAATTGAAAAAGCCATAAAATAAATCACCTTTAAATCGCAACGAGTGAAAATAAAACTCTGTTCTTCTCTCTTTACCCAATAATTTATTCTGAAAGCAACACAGAGAAGTAAATTTTGTCTTTCACATGACTGGTCTAATTAGTAATTATTTTCCAATGTGCAGCTTAACAATGCTGAGATGTTCACACACATCGAGTTTATAAGGTAAGCAGTGATATCAGCATAAACTTTTATATCCCTAGAAATGGATGAGGCGTTAAAATGGCTTTTCTTGCCCCCGTTTTAACATACGATCATCTAACGCAAATTGCACAGAATGGCTTTACCCTGCTAGCCTAAAGAGCAAGCATTAGCGAATCTCTCTTTTACTGCACTGCAGCCACCAAACTTGACAAAAAAAGGTACATTTTACAAGCTGCTTTACATTTGCTCCCTAAACATTGCTACATTTAATGAAAATGAATTTGATTAAATGAAATGATTGACTTGGAATGCATGCTGATTTTGGAGATCAAAGCACAAGAGAAGTGATTTTTTTTTTTTTAATGAGAGTTGTAGGTTTTAAATTATAAGCTATGTCGCCTTGATTTGTAATCAATACGTTTTGAATTTCAAATGATATCTGGTCTTTTTGGATGGAAAAAAAATGATAAGATTGCAATTTATGCGAGTGCTGTTTGATATGATTTCATTGACATTTAGCATTTCAAAATGTGAGTTATATTTGGAACGTGTGACATCTTGAAGGAATAAGAGGTATTTCATGTTTAAAAAAAATAAATAAATAAGAAAGACACCTTTACACCTTTGTGGTTGAGTTTTAGTTTAAAGAGAGAGGGTAAAATAAAGGATTTTTTTTAAACCACAAACTTGGCAAGATTAATGTTACAATTGTATATCCAAGTGATATTTTGGTTGATTAGGACAAAGATTTAAACAAATGATGAAGTAAGTGTTTGGAATGTGGGAATATATCTGAATGAATAGAGGAAATATTTGAGGAAGTACAGATGGTCTTGGATAACAAATGGATCTGTTGACTTTACTGGAATTAAAAGATGATAAAAACTGTTAAAAAGGTTGGCTTGTTTAAGACATGTATTAATAACAGATGCAGAGATCTATATCATAACAGCTTATCAGAATCAAAGATATTTGAGAAAAAAGTATCTTTTATGCTATGGAGTCAAACTTTCTAAGCAGCTAACTTCTTAGCCAGTATTTTTTTTTTTAAACAGTTATTTTATATAATGTTTTTATCTATCATTTTTTCACTATCTATATAGTTTTTGTATTACACAAGTTATAACAAAGGATTTCTAGGTCACTATAAGTAGCTAAAAAACAACAGAGCAGCTTGCTTTGTAGCTCATTGGAATTCTGTAAACAATGGGTTTATTTTCAGCAAAGCTGAAAAGTAATGTACAAAAAAGAAAAAAAAAAAAAAAGCAAAGAAAAGGCGCCTCTAAGTGTAGAAGTAAAACAGTTTAATATCCCCAGCGGGATTAAAAACACTTACAAAAACAGAAGGCAAAAAACGGCACATCATGAGAATAGATTGAATGGTGGGTTCTTCAGCATCGGAAGGGGTCACAGCCGGCGGAAGTGATGTAGTCTGGGAACGGGAAGAGAGGACACGGAATTGATGTCAGCTCTGAGGGACAGCAACCAGCTTGGACCGCAAACGGATGTGGTCATAAGAAAGGGACGCGTTTCTGAACTCTATCTGGTTCCTTGTCAACCTATAGGTCCAAGCTGGTTGCTGTCCCTCAGAGCTGACATCAATTCCGGGTCCTCTCTTCCCGTTCCCGGACTACGTCACTTCCGCCGGCGGCTTCAGCGTCCTGAACACTCCGCTGCTGATCCTGACTGGACCCGGTGTTACCACACTACAACAGCCTGGGGACTCCGCTGTGACCCCTTCCGATGCTGAAGAACCCACCATTCCACCTATTGTCATGATGTGCCGTTTTTTGCCTTCTGATTTTGTAAGTGTTTTTAATCCCGCTGGGGATATTAAACTGTTTTACTTCTACACTTAGAAGCGCCTTTTCTTTGCTTTTGTTTCTATAGAGATTGCTTCTATCTGTAAGCCGCAGCCATAAGTACTGAAGAAACATCCACGATATTGCTATCATCACCATCATTGGACTTTTTTTGTATAGAGACATTATCTGTTCCATTTTGAAGCTCTGTGTGCCCTTCATTACCTTTTTTTTCACCTGAAAAGTAATGTAAGGTAAACCAAATTTCCAGCACTAGAAAACCAGTACAGGCCGATGCTTGCACTCATGCGTGTGCACATTCTGTTTCAGTTTATCATGCTCACTTTTGTGTGCACATGGGCATACCAATTAGCCTGCACACTTGGCACCCAGTGGTCTATTTAAACTGGTTTGTCACTATGAGCAGTTGCTGAATGGTTTTCAACGTGTTCCCGTGTTCCTGGGACCTGATCCGTTGTGCCTGTTTATCTGTGTATGACATGGCTTGCCCTTGGACTCCGTTTCTGCTCCTGTCTCAGCTCTGTTCACCTGATTACTCTGACCCTGTGTCAGGGCTGGGCTCAACCCCTCCTTCTCAGAGCTGGCCGCTCACCTGTCGGCTAATTGCCAGCTCCTATCTCTCCACAGTTACTCAGCTGTTGATGATATCCTGCTCTTCAGTCCTGCCTTCTTAAGACGTCCAGCCCAAAGGATCTCTGACTTCACCTTGATCAACATCACAGAAACGTTCTCCTGCATTCCTGTTTAAAGACTTGCTTGGCTGACATCCCTTCTGGCTCCAGATCCTGCTTGCTGTTCCACTACATCAATCCCTGACTTCTGGCTTGGCTGGTTATCTGTTCCGGTTACTGAACTTTGGCTATGTTTTGACTATGTTTGTTCTTTTTACTTTTATTATTAAACAAGTGTGATTTAACTGTACTTCTGTCTCGGCCTGATTTCATGGTTTTAGATACCCTGGCCTGTTTACTGGCAAATAAATTGGCAACTTCAGTCACAGAGGCACCAGCTAAGCGGGCACCAACAATTTCCATCTGAAACTCTGTAAGCTCTGACATGTAGTACTAGCAGCACATGCAGTGAATGACAAAAGTAAAGCTTCCTGCCTGTTAGCTAGGTGTCTTATCACACAGCAGAAGCAAAAGAATGTTACCTCACTTCCGCTTTCAATGCAAAACATGTTGTCACTTTCACACCTGCAAATCATTTAGTGTTTCTATATTTTTGTCCAACCCCTGTACATAATCAATGGAAGGTAGAAGAGGGTAAGGGTGAAGCAAAATTTTTACTTTTAAAAAGAACATTTAAAAATGATTACTATTAGGGATGCACCAATAACATTTTTTTTACAATGAGTACGAGTATTGATACTTTTGTTTTAGTACTCGCTAATACCAATTATTGATACTACTGCAACTTTTTTGTTTACACTTCAGTTGTCAGCAATGGTACAAAGCATTGAAAAGTTATTTACAAATTAAATACATTTATTTTATTTTTTTCAATTTTGCGCTTTTTTCAATGAGAAACATGTAAATATATGTTAAAGGTGTAAAAATATTAACGAACAAAGCAGGAAAATAATAATTAAATGGAGAAGGAGAATAAGGAGTTAATAAGGCTGATTATAGTAAATTAAGGGTTAAACAGAGGAGCAATTTAATAAAAACAAAAAAAATGTTTTTTGTTTTAAATTGACTTCATCTGCAAACCGAAGTTCATCCCTTTGATTTGTAAATAAATAAACAGAAAGATAGATAAAAAGAAACAATGTTTGTTTGTTGATAAACATTGCCCTTTTTTTTATAGCTCCAATTGCTGGGACTTCGTTTACACTTCAGCTGTCACCAGGGGAACCCCACTGACAACTGAATGAGGATGCGGCGGCACTGTTTATTAACGTCTTCGCGTCAGGGCCTCCTGGCCCTTTAAGAGGTTTACGACACCGGGAGGTGGGACTTAAATGTGACCGCTGTGATTGGCTGTCACGGCAGTCACGTGATCTGAGAACTCCCTACTCGCAAGGAGCGATCGGGAGCATATGGTTAGATGTCGGTAACCCTTCCGTGAGCGTGCAGCACACACACCCTCGGCACAGGTGTAATGTCAGCAAAGCACCAGGCGCAGAGAGGCCACAAATTTGAGTACGGCTGGTGCCAAGGGGTTAACAATTAATAATTGCTTGCTTTTTTTTACATTTCAGCTGTGATTAGAGGAATCCCACTGACGGATGAAAGAACCAAGCCTGAAAGTATTGGTTTCAGGTATCGGAGCATTTGCACAAGTACCGATACTCATGCAAATGCTTAGTATTGGCACCAGTACCGATATCGGTATCGGTGCAACCCTAATTACTATTATTACTAAATATTACTATTACTCTCATTTCCATGAGCTACTCTTCATTCTGACATGCGGTTTTCTTTAAATGTTCCCTATGTATTTTGTCATTGTATGTGACAAGTTTACTTTTCATCTATAGCAACATGATCAAATAAAGGTTGCCAAGAAGGTTTACCTTTCCTGGAGAAAACTCTGCTCCAGACTCCTTCCAGTGCTAGTAATGTAACAAGATGCTTAAACCAAACCTTCAGGTCAACAGCCTAAAGAGTCAGTTCTCCTACTAAAGCCTGGTTTCTACTTTTATATGTCTCATGGAAACTTAAAATGAAGTAAGATTTACTTTAATTAAATGATATATGATTTTGTGACTTTTGTAGAACACATACATATACTGTAGTAAAAAAATGTTGTTATGCATTTGTAAAGGGGTAACATTTCCATTTCTAAAGCTTATATATCTGGTGGGTGTTTTAGGTGATTTCTCTAGCAAAAGAAAATTCAGTCTGAGAGGTGATTCGTGCAGCAGGCTCTTTAAAGTTGGGCCTTTTTTTTCCTTTTGGATATGAGTTGCAATATGGTGCCTACAAATAAAAACAGCTGGTTGTCTTCAATGTTGGGTAAGCTATCTTTGTAAAAGAGATGAGTTAGTTCCTGGTGTTGTACAGGCATTGTGGTGCCTCACATATGAAATCCAAGGATTTTTACCTGCATAACTATATTTAATCCCCTTGAATATTTATTGCAGTACTATAATGCAACACATTGTTATGTCCAAGTATCAGAATCCACAGGTTAGTAAACCAACATTCCATCAATGTTTCAGGACATACATATGACTACCACCAACAGAAAAACTCCACTGATTAGATTTAGATGAAGCATGAATGAACTGGCAGTTGAGCAGAGGATCAGTTTACTACAAAAAGGTTGGATGAGTCTTCATGAGGCATATAGGTGGGTTCTGGTGCCTGATTTGCCAGTAAAGGTGAAAGCTCAAGCAAAGCTCATTTACTCAGCCTGGGTCAAGCTGTGATAGTCACTACCTGGAATGCTAAAGTCTATGAAAACCCTGTAAAGAGTTGGGTCAGGTGGCTGATATATCCTGCCTGCTAGACCAAGTAAATTGGTGACTGATCTCTAGCTAGATTTTTTTTTCTTATGGTGTGTAATGCCAACTTTGGATAGTTTCAGAGGTTTTTGTTTAGCTTTGGCCTATACTGATTCTTATTTAAAGAACTGTAAAGTTCTGACTGTGCACCTGTTAAAAGAATTGCTATCCCCATTATGTTGGAAACCAAGGCTTTGAACGTTTCGCCCCATAATTACAGAGTGAAATGGCTTGGTCTTCAAGACCTGTGTAAATATTGCTGCTCAATACCACCAGCTCTGGTTGAACGAAAATTATCACAAGACTGTATGCCATTTTTGCTATTCTTGGCACACAACGTTCTATAAGGTCATTTTCCATAGCTTTTCAGTATAAATCCTTTTGCAATACATTTTTGCCTGGAGTCTGAAGCAGGGAGCTAATTAACTTGTGTGTCTTTGTTCCACTTAACACAGTTTTAAGCATATATATAATGCACTTTTAGCTAACAGAAAAGAGATATTTCTCTAGAGAACAATCAACTCTTTTGAGTGACTCTTTAAATGTTTATTATACCTGTTACCATTTCATACTGAACTTTTTTTACACGTTTCCTGATGAATATGGGCACTTGACTTTGGATTGAACTTATTAAATCCCATCTTAAATATATTTGGTTCATTCATTTGCTTTGGAATGCCACTGCAAAAACCCATCACACAGAAGGAATTTGCTTTTGATAATGCTCAGGGCACAGGTGCTCATACCAAGGACAAGCATTTTCCTCCTGTTTGGGTAGACAAGTAGGCATAATACAGACCTCTAATGAGGAGATTTGCAGTATGTGCAGAAACAACCTAATGCTTTTTGCACCTAAAGTTAAATAGCTGAGCTGCTTCCATCTGTGTCCGTTCAGGAAAACGCATTTGTCAAGTAAAAATCGATATGGAAGAAGCTTGCTTTCTCCTGCAAGTAAAATATGATTAAGTTCTAAGGTGTCTGCGCTACTTCAGGATTACATTGCAATAAAAACATCCAGGCTCTGTTGATCTCAAAAACCTTTATTAACCTGACAAAGGTCATTGGCACTACAGAAATACAAAAATATTGCTGATGAGGGCAGTACAGGTTTCATTTGTTAGAGATAAAAAAAAATGTTTGGATAAACATGTGCATTAGATATCTACATAGCTATAGTGTATTTTCTTCAAATACGGTAACTATTTCTACTAGGAATATTGTTTATAAGAATTAAACTCCCGTAAAACATCTAAATACATATATACAGTATATAAATGGATCCTTCCAAAGGATTTGAATTTCTGTCAATCCTGAGATTACACAGCCCCATCTTACAGTGCGTCTAGGCAGATGACACCACTAAGGGTAGATTTAGGCATTTGTCTCAATTTTCCTTGCCTCTGAAGCTCAATCCGTGCTCTGATCACACTCCAGTGGATACTGACAGACTGCTTTAACGCTATTTTCGCTGACAAACACGCCGCAACGGCATGCATTGCACACGGTTGCAGGGCATTCATGATGCTTCCCCATTGATTTGAATGTGTAGTGATCCCTACAAGTTGGGTCAACTTTGACACATGCAGACACTCCCATCTTCTGCCTATTGAAGCTTGGGGAGGGGGCAGTTGGCTGGCGGGTCAACCACACATTTTTACTGCCCTTCAACTACAAGTCTAAACGAAGCCTTACAGTTTTGATGACGTCATTTCTATGACGAAACGCATCAAGATGATACACACGATGTGCTACACTGATCTCCAGGTGGAACGCACGCCAACCCTGGCTTACGGGTCTTGCTGTTCTCACCATCCATGCGGGTCAGGGAGAGGATTTTTAATTGCTTGCTTTTTTTACATTTCAGCTGTCATTAGAGGAATTCCACTGACGGATGAAAGAGCCGAGCCTGAAAGTATTGGTTTCAGGTATCGGAGCATTTGCACAAGTACCAATACTCATGCAAATGCTTAGTATTGGCACCAGTACCGATATCGGTGCAACCCTAATTACTATTATTACTAATTATTACTATTACTCTCATTTCCATGAGCTACTCTTCATTCTGACATGCGGTTTTCACTAAATGTTCCCTATGTATTTTGTAGTGATCCCTACAAGTTGGGTCAACTTTGACACATGCAGGTATCGGAGCATTTGCACAAGTACCAATACTCATGCAAATGCTTAGTATTGGCATTAGTATTGGCACCAGTACGTCATTTCTATGACGAAACGCATCAAGATGATACACACGATGCGCTACACTGATCTCCAGGTGGAACGCACGCCAACCCTGGCTTACGGGTCTTGCTGTTCTCACCATCCATGCGGGTCAGGGAGAGGATTTTGAACGTTTTAAGCAGCTGTAACCTTGCAGTTAGAGTCAATAAACAGTTTGGAATGGTTTACGCTATGAGGATCTCCATTTTTATTTCTTTTCTTATACTGCTTACCAAGAAATCTCAGTGTCGGAATCCTGTATCATCGTGAGGAGGGGATGTGAGGATTGGTTGGTTTCTTTCCCTTTTCCGGTTACAGAGACCAATAAGCCTGATTTGAATCCTCTTGCCATACAGCAAATAGGGTCAACAACGTCCGGTGAGTATGAATTTCTACCATATCTTGCACTGGTGTCCTATTGGAACATTTTTCGCTTATGCTGTCTATGTTATCCATCAATCACTGTGGTCCATTTATACTAGAATGATCCTATACACCTGAAAGAACTTTTTCACATTGGATTTTACAATTTTTGTCCACAGAGAATTTTTTTTTTATTGCTTGGACTTTTTTGCATTTGCTTGTTAGTTTTATATGAAATGCACTCAACTTTATATACTTATTTTCACATTTATCCACATATTATGTATATATTTTTTCACTGCTCATGCACATGTTCACTTCATGACTAATTAATTTGGATAGATTTGATTAGCTAGTGCTGTTTTCTTCACAGGGAGTCACCCTAGTGGATTACCTAACAAGTTAAGGAATACAGTGGTGTCCTTTTTAATTTCAATACCAGGAGCCTAGAGGGGGATACGACCTCCACTGCCCGGCACCCCAAATGGGATCTAACTGTTTCGGAGGGTGGAGGAACGTCCCACCCAGGCCCCTGGTCATTACATGCAAACTAGTGGGTAGTGGAAAACTGTATAACATGACAAACCAGCAAAGGCCCTAAGGCCTGTAGTAGGCATTGAACCTGATGTTACAAATATAGACTATCTTAAAAGCGTCCATGCAACTAATCCACTGAGACAGCAAGTGGAACTGTAGCATAAGGACTATGTTTAGAAGGGTGGCATCCCAAAGTTTGTAGGGTGGGAAAGGGGTCAAAAACAAGAGCCTCATCCTTCAGGATTCGGCATAGTCCCCAGGAGGGGAAACATCTACCACAGAGATATATCGTAGGTAAACTTTAGAAGCCCCTTAACCAGGCCCGGGCTGGCTGGAGCAAATAGGTGCCCTATAAAATTAAAAATTACCGGGAAAACAACTAATGAGTCTTTATAAGAATAATCCTAGGTCATAGTGGGGGACCTGGTGAAAAATGGGATTAGGTGGAAAGGTAGAAGGAAAAAGAAAAGAAGGAAGAAAAGATAAGCAGAGAAAGCAAAGTGACTGGGTGAGTCTCGTCCTCTTATTAGGAGCATGAATGGGTGCAGGGTGTCAGGAAGGTACTCTCTAAGAGAGTGGTTCTCTCTAAGCGCACTCCACCCCTGGTGGTGATACAGAGGGTGAAGGGCACAAAGAGGCACAAGCCACCAGCAGGCAGGGCAGGACTTGCGTGGAGGTCACCGGGAAGCTGGTAGCCGTACAGGAACTAGAATCCAAATGAGGAAGTGGAATAACAAAGTTCAACAGCAGGCTGAGGGTCAAACACAGGTGACAGACAATAAATCTCTAAACAGGCTGAGGAGTCTCGCACAAGAGACTGGTAACATGTCCGTAAGCAGGCTAAGGGTCAAGCACAGGAGACTGGTAGCAAAGTCTGTAAACAAGCCGGGGGTCAAACACAGGGGATTGATAGCAAAGTCTGTAAGTAGGCTGAGGATCAGGCACAGGAGACTGGTAGCAAAGTCCGTAAGCAGGCTGAGGGTCAAGCACAGGAGAGTGGTAGCAAAGTCCATAAGCAGGCCGAGGGTAAAACACAGGAGACTGGTAGCAAAGTCCGTAAACAGGCCGAGGGTCAATCACAGAAGAAGATCAGAGCAGGTCAGGGTCAATCCGGGTCACAACAGGTAATCACAAGGCAGGATACAAAAACAGGGAACACGGGAAGCTGAAAGATAAACCAGCAATCTAAACATGGAACTGAGCAGCCTTTTATAGGCCAGCAAAGGAATGCGCGCGCCAGTGCGCATGTGCGCGCGCCAGTGCGCACGCTAAATTGCGCACAGATATGCACCGAAGCACCGTTTTGCCACACAGGAAAGCGGCGATACTGGCGAGGCTGGTTTCTGTTTTTTCCCTGACACAGGGTGTGAGCTACAACCAAACATATTGAGACCATGGTTCCCAGGTGGCCTTGTATTTTTCAGTGGTGTTGAGTAAGGGCTGACCATTTCATCCTGGGCCATGATCCAGGAGATCTTCCTTTTAACCAAGGTGCAGGAAACATGAGGTTGTTTCCAGGCCCTAGCAATTGTTAATTTAGTCCAGAGAAATATAAACATGATAAGATGTTGCAGTAGTTTGGGGGCTCCCGGGATCGGGAAACTGAGTAACGCTACGTGGGGGGATTTCTGAATGGGCAAGCCCATAATTTTCCAGATCATATGAAAGATTTTGTTCCAGAGACCTCTGAGTTTAGGACAGTCCCACCATTAATGCATCATCGAACCAATGTGTCCACAATTTCGGAAACACAGAGGGGAGGATGTCAGATATATTTTAGATTTAGTTTTAAAGGGACAAGATACCATCGCATGAGAACTTTCAGGTGCGCTTCCACTAGTGCTGTATTCAAGATCCCTTTAGATGAGGCGGTATCGACCCTGTGCCAGTCTGCTAAGCTCCAGGATTGGCCCAGGTCCCTCTCCCATTCCAGCATATAGAGGGGTTTAGAGTCCATTTTAGCCAATGGCTGATATATCACTGAGATTCCCCCTCGCTGCTCCATGACCTGTCACCAATGCTCATAATCTGTAATAGAAAGTGGGTTGAGTTTTAAGGTCCATAGTTTATTAATGAAATGGGAGATTTGGTGAAGTCGGTACCTCTCTGAAGTGAGCATCTCCAGTTTGCTCACACAGTGAGCAAAAGTGAGAGGGCCAGTGGAGTTGACAAAGTGCCCGATTCTATACATCCCCTTGTTGAGCCACCAGTTAAAGGCCCTGTGGTGGGAGGGCTCGTGGAACCCAGAATCCTTTGGAAAGTAGGGGATACCCTTGTTTCAGCTCCCCATGCACCTCTTATTTCTAAGTCACCCTGTGCTATTCTGGCACAGGGTGACTGAGAAAATATATATTGGATTACTTAAAATGGGACAGTAATATTTATACACAATATCTCCCAGGATATATGTAAAGAATATTCTTGATTTGTTTGATTCTGAACTCAACATGTTAATTGAAAGAGCTGATCACATTGGCCTCTGTACAATGTAGAAGATGGGCGGACTCCTAGTGGAGCTCCTGCTATTGTGAGAATGTCCTGTGTTTAAACTTATGATAATGTATCATCTAATGTGTGAAGTTCGGTGACAACAAGTCTGACCTGTAGTGAAATCCTGATTTATCATAACAATGACCAGGCTGCTTAAAGGGATTAGTTAATGAGCTCATGTTAATTAGGTTTCTGGTCACAGGTATAGTTTCAGAGTAATATGAGCAGGAGGTATGTACCTCCTCTTTTACTGTATGTAAGACTTG
This sequence comes from Lithobates clamitans, assembly GCA_037952925.1. Lineage (NCBI taxonomy): Eukaryota > Metazoa > Chordata > Amphibia > Anura > Ranidae > Lithobates > Lithobates clamitans. Next base: position 1,380,334 of record JBBGZY010001614.1, read on the forward strand.
TATTCCTTTCAATAAAAGTTCATTCCTGTTTGAACCTCAATACAGAGCCTCATCTCGTCTTTGGGGGAGACTTATTCGTATGGGTTTCTTGTTCGGCTGATTAAAGTGTTTGGTAGCTGCCTTTGTGTTCAGAAATGGAATGTCTTAAACGGCTTTAACCCTTTTCATACTCGGGATGTCGTTACAGGCCCTTATATCCATACCCGGGGGAATAGAGGATTGCGGAAAAGATGAGATAGTGGGCGCCACGAGGAGATCAGGTGTGGGTTGTTCTTAAGGTAGTCCCATATTACCAGGGAGTGGGAGAGTGTGGGAGTCATAATGGCAGGTCTGACTTTTGGAGAGCACCAGAGCAAGTAGTCTAGAGTGTGGTGAGGTATCGCTTGTCTTTCTATGTGAACCCAGTCTGGGTGTGCCGATTTGGAGTCTGGCCCCTAAAGCCTAAAAGACAGTGACCTGGGCCTTTGCTGAGAAAGTTTGGAGACCCCTGCTATAGAGGGTCACTTGAGTGACAGCTCTGAGTCTTCTAGGTCTGCTGACATCACATACAGCCGCATTGAGCAGCGGTCTCAGGGCTTTTGGATGTTCACATAAGGGAGGCTTTCACACTTTAATAATAATAACAAAATATGTGAACATTTGAATGGCCTGTCAGCACGGTCTCTTTAAGACTGGGTTCACACCTATGCGAATTTAATTGTTTGTGCCGCATCCAATTCACATGACAGGAGATTGTGACCGTCTCTCAATGGAGCCAGTTCACATATCACCAGAGTGGCTGCGAAAAGAATTGCACAGGGGTCCTGTGCATCTTTGGCTCTGTTTCAGGTCCAAATTCAGGCAAAAATTTGGGCCTGGTTCGTCCCTGAAACGAAAGAACGAGGACGCACCAGACCCCCTGCTGCAAGCCGCATCCGGCATAAGTGTGAACCCAACCTAACAGAACTCTCCCACATGGAACAAAGATGGGAAAAAAAATGAGCAATCCATTCCCAGCTCTATCTAAAATAAAAATATAGTTCAGATTTATTTGAAGTAAATTTGACATGCATGCATTTAATTTGCATGCATTTAATTTGCAAAGAATAATTCACAAATAGTGTTCTCCAGCCATGTTTTCTTTTTTTTGCAATGGAAATGTGTGAATGCAGATTCTTGCAAATAAAAGATTTGAGAAAGAGGAATCATGCTGGGATAATATACGTTCTGGTTAACTTGTAAGAGCGGGTGGTCCCTTTAGTTTTTTTCCTGGCTAGTCTGGGCTGACTGACCCTTTGCTAGGCTATATAAATGGGGGAGCTGCTAGCACTGTGAGTGAGAGTAGTAAGGGAGATGTATAAATGACTCCTCTTCCTGGACCAGCTGTCAGAGATCAGCAGCAGGGATGGTCAGTTCTGTGTAGCTACAATCAGGGAACTGAAAACCAGACTGTATATGATTTAAGCAAGTTTATTAACAGTGAAACACAAACTATCAAAACAGAAATCACAGAAAACATAAAGAAATAAGTGGACCATAAACCCAGTGACAAAATACCTAATTGTATGACAAAAAAACTAAACTAACTTTAACCACGTCGGCTCTGGAAGGCTTTACCCCCTTCATGACCAGGCCATTTTTTGCTATTCAGCTATGCTTCATTAACTGCTAAATGCGTGGCCATGCAACACTGTACCCGAATGAAATTTAATTTTTTTTTTCACATAAATATAGCTTTCTTTTGGTGGTGTTTGATCGCCACTGGGTTTTTAATTTTTTGCTATATAAACTAACAAGCCCAAAAATTTGGAAACAATTCCCCCCAATATTTTCTACTTTAAGTTTTAAAACCAATAAAATCCAATTCTTGATTCATTTTGGCCAAAACTTATTCTGCTACAGTACATGTCTTTGGTAAAAAAAAAAAAATACCAATAAGTGTATAATAATTGGTTTGAGTTAAAGTTATGGCTCCTACAAACTATGGTATATATTTGAAAATTAATCAATGTAGTGTCTGATGTAGTGTCTGCCTATCTCATTTCTTGAGGCCCTTAAATGCCAGGGCAATACAAATACCCCCCAAATTACCCATTTTTGGAAATTAGACAGTCCAAGGTATTTAGTAAGAGGCATGTGTGAGTTTTCAAGTTGCAATTTTGTGTCACAATTTTTTGGGAAAAAAGAAATTACATTTTTTTTTTTACATTTTTTAACCACTTATGGACCGCCCATCGTCATTATATGGCGGCTGTTTGTTATGGCAGCAGATAGCAGATAGCTGCCATAATCCCTGCCATAATCCCGGTATCCTCTTCTTCAGCAGGCGGTCCGATTTCAGATAAAAGTGGTCTCAGCAGTGGATTCACCGCAAAATCACTTTTATCAGGTGTGGGAGAGGCCACCCCCTCCCACCGCGCTTCGATCGTCTCCGCCATTTGCCGGAACCCCCGTCGGAGACGATCGGGTCTTGTCACGTCCACAGCCTGGAGCCAAGTGAGGGAAAGATGGCCCCCCACTTGACTCCATAGCATTGGATGTCAGAAGCAATGTCAAACGTCACTTCTGCCCAATGCTCTTAAAGGGGAATTATTATTTTTTGGTTTAAAAAAATGACATTTCAATTTTTTTTTATTGGATTTTAGTGTAAATATGAGATCTGAGGTCTTTTTGACCCCAGATCTCACATTTAAGAGCTCCTGTCATGCTTTTTTTCTATTACAAGGGATGTTTACATTCCTTATAATAGGAATAAAAGTGACCCAAACATTTTTTATAAAAGGACAGTGTAAAAAAAAAATAAAAAAAAAATTACCAAACATTTAAAGCACCTGGTATCGCCGAGAAGCGAACACATATGTAAGTCACGCCCGCATATGAAAACGGTGTTCAAACCACACATGTGAGGTATCGCCATGATTGTTAGAGCGAGAGCAATAATTCTAGCAGTAGACCTCCTCTGTAACTCAAAACTGATAACCTGTAGAAATTTTTAAAAGTCGCAGATGGAGATTTTTAAGGGTAAAAGTTTGTTGCCATTCCACGAACGGGCGCAATTTTGAAGCATGACATGTTCAGTATCAATTTACTCGGCGTAACATTATCTTTCGCAATATTAAAAAAAAAAAAAAATTGGGCTAACTTTACTGATGTCTTATTTTTTAAGTCAAAAAAGTGTATTTTTTCCCAAAAAAGTGGACTTGTAAGACCGCTGCGCAAATACGGTGTGACATAAAGTAATAGCCCTGGTCCTACCAGTGCAGTATCATCATATGAGGTGTGGCAGTGATCAGGGATACTGACTGGTGACAATATGTAAAAATAAATAAATAACTACATTTTTATTTCAATGTTTCAAACTTTTTTTTAACATTTTGTTTTCTTTTTTTTAAATGGTAGTAAAGTCACGTAGTTGATTTTTACCTATAGGTAAGCCTGTAATAAGGCTTACCTATAGGTACATTTAATATCTCCTAAACGTTCACCATTTAGGACATATTTACTTTAGCAGTAGCCTGTGCTATCCATTCAGAACTCTGTGCTGCAGCCATGACAGCGCACCACTGAAGGGCTTTGTTTTCACGTAAGTCTGTCATAATGTGCTAGTATGTTCTGCATTCTTATGCCCTGTACACACGGGCGGACATTGATCGGACATTCCAACAACAAAATCCATGGATTTTTTCTGACGGATGTTGGCTCAAACTTGTCTTGCATACACACGGTCACACAAAGTTATCGGCAAATCCGATAGTTCTGAATGCGGTGAGGTAAAACATGTACGTCGGGACTATAAACGGGGCAGTAGCCAATAGCTTTTGTCTCTTAATTTATTCTGAGCATGCGTGGCACTTTGTGCGTCGGATTTGTGTACACACGATCAGAATTTCCAACAAGGATTTTGTTGTCGGAAAATTTTATAGCCTGCTCTCAAACTTTGTGTGTCGGAAATTCCGATGGAAAATGTGTGATGGAGCTCACACATGGTCCGAATTTCCGACAACAAGGTCCTACCACACATTTTCCGTCAGAAAATCCGACCGTGTGTACAGGGCATAACACATTATGACCTAACTGGGGACCCAATTTTTTTTTTTTTGGTGCAGATTACTACTGCTTAAAAAAAAAAAAAAATTATCATTACTATTGTTTTTTTACATACTCCCATCATAGTAGTTTAATGTCACTATAGTAATACTGTACTACTCATTGGGGGGGGGGGGGGCTTGCAGGTGATCAGGGATTTTTTTCCTTTTACACACTTTGATTGCTGTTACAAAGATGATCAGTGTAACAGGAATTGTTTCAACTGTCATGAATGGGTTACATTCATGATAGCCGTGGTTACTAGTGATTTGTGATTGGCTACAGCTATTCACATGGTACAGGGTGCTCTGATTGGCCCAGGTACCATGTGACAGCTGTGGGCCAATCACAACATCATTCTGCAGGTAACCCAGCGGTCACAGGTGCACTGTGCAGCTTTCCCCTAACCCAGAACAGGCTGGGTTTTACATGGCTCAGCCTGTCTGTGCCGGCTGCCCACAGTAAATGTACTGTGGGTGGCCGGTGTCTTGCTGAGAAAGTTCCCCCGGCGGACAAGGACCCCCCTGTACTGTGCTGGCGCAGCGCTTGCGCAGTACGAACCACTAGGAGCCGCCAAAAATAGCCGAAGATGAAAAACTTCAATCAGCTGTACACGGCGCCTGCGCCCTGGGTCCAGGTTGAAGCCCCACTATCCAAGTGGACCTAGAGGGAGAATAAAAAAGTGCCGAGCGAAGCCAGGCCAAGCCCGAAGAGTGGCGAGCGAAGCGAGCCCGCGAGGGGCCCACATACAGGTGCCGTGTACAGCTGATTTCTATTGTATTCGGCTTCGGCTATTTCCGTCGGCTCCTACTGCGCAAGCTCTGCGCCTGCGCAGTAGAGGGGGGTCCTTATATGCCGAGGGGAACTTTCTCGGCAGAACAACGGCAAGTGGTTAAACAATATATACAAAATGTGGAACATAGAAAAACAGGATAAACTGGAAGTTCAAGAAACAGTCAGGAAGGGGGGACCAAGATTGGGATCAGGAACTAGAAGGGGCAAGTATAAGGCAGCAGGGTACAGGTTATAGGTAAAGGGAAAAAAGCAGTGTACAGAGCAAAAGTAAGATCAGGAGCAGGGTCAGGATAAATGGCAAGCAGTATCTAGGTAGCAATGCAAAACACTGAAGCACAATGGAACAGTAAAGGAGGAACTAAATACGCTCTCAGCAGTCAGCATCAGATGGAGACTGATTACTGTGATCTGCTGGTTGCTAGGAGTCACCCGCTGGTGGACACCAGAACTACAAACCTCCACCCAGGGAACTGCAATGCCACCAGCAGGTGATCCAGATCCTGACACCATCCCTATCTTTGTAATCAAGACAGTTTGGTGAAATGCTGTGGTGGCTGGTGCTTCATCAGTCGGGGGGGGCGGCAGATGGACCTGACACCCCCCCCACTCCAGCCCGCACTGCATAAGCCCCCCATTGCCAGCTCACTCACCCTGTGCTGACAGACGGAAGCTGCGGCGGTGGCGGCTTCCTCCCTCAGTCTCACCGTGTCCCGGGATGCATCTCCTCCATGTCCCGGGATGCGTCTCCTCCATGTCCCGGGATGCGTCTCCTCCATGTCCTGGGATGCGTCTCCTCGGCCGTAGGTCTCCTTTTCATTGGCCAATAAGAGCGCTTCTCCTTTTTGGCCAATTGGGAAATGGGTCTCATGACCCGCTTCGTGATTGGCCCGGGAGAAGAATCAGTGTGATAGTAGCAAATATTCATTCGCAATTGTCACACAACTGGATGGGCTCAGAGTGCAGTGCTCTGTGCCCATGAGCCCACCCTTTTTTGAAGCCTATTAGAGCCTCTGGCCCTAATAACGTGCTTCAAAAGATCACTCCCCCCTTTGAAATTCATGGTCCGGTGCCCTGTATGTAGACCAGGAGGGCGAGCGCATGGATAGGGGGGGCGGCGCCTGTGTGTCCCTAATGGACAGGCCGCCACTGGTGAAAAGTGTTAAAGAGCAGTGGTTCCAGGTGGGGACCATGTTGGTGAGCATTTTCTACTATTTGATACAACAGTAAACTTTTTTTGGATTTGATTATGGAATACAGTTTTCTTTATTACAATTTAAGGACCAGGGAGAGTTCCAATTTTAATGAAAGATTGCTGCAAATTTTAAAAAAATAAAAAAACGCTTGAAATTATACCAAAGCCTTTACAATATTTTATTGACAAGTTTATATGTACAAATGATTGCATGACTTGAAGATGTTTTGTAAACCTAAGCATAATTTCACTCCAAATGGTTATTGTGATTTACACCCGTATTATGGCTCTCCCTACTTGAGCCTACGTTTATACTGAGATCAATATTGTACCTAATACAAAATAACACATTGACTTCAATTACTGGAATGTTGTGTGGAAGGAGCAGGCATCTGACACAGCATATTAAACGGCTTCACATATACCGACACATGTAGGTGTAGCGAGTGCTTGGGGTCAGCAAGGTGTCAATTATTCATAGCGATATACAAATTGCAGAGTCTGCACTCTTGTTCTTGTTTGCAGTGACCTTTGACCCATCAGTTATATCATGCAGGACTCTCTGAAGTCCGGGACCTTCTGGGACATATCATTTCAGATAATAGAGTTGCAAAAGTTGACCCATTAAGCTACTTAATGGCTAAGGCGCACAAAAAAAAAAAAATGAATGTGTGCGTGTTCATTCATTTGAAATAATGGGCTAAAAACAGGTTTATTCAATAAGGGAGTACAATGTACAGTGAAGACGTACAAGGTGTAATGACTCATGGCACCCAATATCAAATCAGCTCCTGGCATATTATAGTTAGAACCACAAAAATGAATTAATTTCTGTTTTCCATATAAAGGCCAAAACCACTCATAGCTGATATCTCACTTTTGCCGTGGGTTAAAAAACTGCCCTCTTCCTACATATCTCTGAAGCTCCTTTTCAAGACATCCCTAAAGGAAATAGATATGCCAACCAATCAAGACTGACATTTCTGAATTGGAATTGCATTTCTCATCCAGGCAAAGCATACATTTGCTTGAAGCGGAGCTTCACCCTAAATGGCATCTTGGGTTGCCCCCCCCTCCCCCTTTCCAATGGACATAATATATTTTTTCAATATACTTTTATTCATGCTGCTGTCAGAGGGTGTCTTGGTTGCTCCTCCATCCAGAGTGGAAACCTATAAGAGGAAGTGTGTTACTGGCAAGATCACCAGGTGAAAATAAAGGAGCAGAAGCCCAAAATAGAAAATGAATGCAGCTACTACATTCAAATTGGTTCAAAAGCCTACGTGTTTGCATACACGTAAGGCATTTTATGCCTTAAAGTAAAAAACACCCCACCATTTGTCCCCCCACATCCCTATGCACTTGCCTGCACTTATCAGACTCCTTCTATTAATCAAGTGTCCCAGCTGCAGCACCCCTCCAATGATTTCCTAGTCTCACAGGCAGTAGTGATAGCTGCTATGCAGTCAGTTACACCCTGTGAGGAGGAAACAGGGGGGTGTGGTCGAGCTGCACTGTGTGTGTATATGGACACACAGGGCCTGGCTCGAGAGCTTGCTCGCATGGGTGCCTCATGGTACATGGCTTGCTATGGGGGCCACCAGAAGGAGGATGAGCAAACAGTGCCATTGTGGGTTTCCAGAAAAGGAGGTAAGGGTCTGCTCTGTGTAAATCAATGCACAAATCTTTTGCATTTTAGAAAAGATGTCACTTTAACTCAACCCCTCCACCCCTGAATACCTTGTTGAGGGTTCTGAACATTTCAGACACTCACCTGCCCAGTGGATCCAGCCTTGTCCTGCAGCGTCCTCTCAGAATTCTATCCCCACTTGGTCTTGTGTTACGATCTTGAATGACGTCAACCAACTCTTCTGGGTTAAGCCCCTGAGCCTCACGATGACGTGCTGCTACCCTTACCCCGCATCTCAGTGAAGGGCTATGCCTCCTAAGATTTGTGACATGCATATCCCAGGAGGCACAGTGGCCATAATGCACGTCATTCACCTAGGTGAGTGAAGGTGGGATTGAGCAATTTACATTAAAAAAAAGGTAAACAAAAAAAAGTGTGCTCCGTTTTTAGAGGGGGAGGAGCAGTGGAGAGGAGAGAACTTAAATCTGAGGGTGAAGTTCCACTTTAAGCATTTGTAGGCTGCAATATATACATTTTTGTTTTTGGGTTCAGATAAGTATTTGCTTCTTATTAAATATTCTAGCTGGATATGAACAAAGCAGCAAAATGTAATTTTGAAACAGTCTTTACACCTTTAATTAGAGAGTTTTGTTTCCTATCACACCCCAAAGCTGAAAGAGTCTGAGGCATAATGATCTTTCAATTAACAGCTAAAATCATAAGAATGTCAATATTTCTGTTAGAAGAACAATGCAAGGTCGAGTCACCTTCCCATTAGCCCTGTTTAGTGTCCTTATCATTGCAGATTTTGAGCATCTGCTTGAGCAGCAAAAATAAATGTGATGATTGATGCTATTCTGGTAGTCAGTTGGACAACAGGGGCCAGCCTGAAGTGATCTAGCAGGACTTAATCTTCTGACTAAAGTTCCACTTAAACCTAAACTTTGGTTTTAATGGTTTGTCTTATATATGGGGAATTTCTTTAAAGCAACTATTCAGGGCATAATTGCCATAAGGAGGTTCTTATCTCAAACACAGTTTAACAATTGAAGGAAAATGCCAAAACGAGGTGTGAAAAGTCCAGAATTAATTTTATTCAGAAGGCATACACAGTAAAACCATTCACTGCATTTCATAGATTCAAAGGGTCCCCCATCATCAGGCCTAAAAATAACTTACATAAAATTATTTGCAAATGATCCATACACATAGGTTCTAAAGATACACAACTGAATATACTTAAAATATACCTAATCAATTACTGTATATAAATAATACAAGCGCTATTTTGATTAAGATCATACATTTTTGCGTCCAAGCTGTAGAGATTCACCCTCCCACTGGTACAGAAAGTGATGAGAATCCAACATTTTAGTTTTTGAGTGTATGGTTAGGAGAACCTAGTTCAAACATTCATCTTGCTTGGTGATCTGTTTAAAATATTTGTTTGACTAAGAAAGTTTTGGCTTTAGATGTACCTTAAAGTAGAACTATAGGTACTACTTTTTTTTTTTTTCATTTTGAATAGAGTAAGGGAGGGTTAAACCCCTTTCAGATTTTTTTTTTTTCGCCATCTGTGTCTAACTAGATAAAAAATGAATCAGCGCAAAGTGGTATACAACAAGAGCAGCAGCTGAACACTAGGGTCAAAATTCAAATCCCTCAACAAACATCAAAAAACAGACAGTGCAGCGCTAGAAAATGAAAATAAAAAATAAAAAACAGTATAGAGCACAATAAAATCCACCACAGTGTGAAGTCAATCAGTCCATAAAGTCAGGTCCTAATATATCTTCAAGGTTGAAAAAACGGCATGCTTGCAAAAAGGTGATTCCAGGAGCCCACCACCACGGTAACAAATGGCCTCTCACCTGATGTTGTGGACCCTTTAGTTATAGAGGGTCAGAAAACGCCTTTTTCATTTAACCAAATGATATGCAGCATAGATAAATCTCCGTCAAGGACCCGGTACAGGACACTCCAATATGGCCATATAAGAAATGAAAATGGCAAAAGGATAGTGCTCTTCGTATGTAAAACTCTTTATTCAGTAAATAAAATCATCATAACACTCACATGAGTAGTACTTGGTACAAGCAGACAAACAGTCTGCTTTAAATGATTCTGCTGATGAAGTCCCCGCCCACTGGGACGCAACGCGTCCAGAACGAGGATACGCCGTGACGTCACCCGCAGCCACTGCGCATCTGCTCTGTTGTTCGGAAGATCGGAAGATCGTCACCACTGTTTGTCTGCTTGTACCAAGTACTACTCATGTGAGTGTTATGATGATTTTATTTACTGAATAAAGAGTTTTACATACGGAGAGCACTATCTTTTTGCCATTTTCATTTCTTATATGGCCATATTGGAGTGTCCTGTACCGGGTCCTTGACGGAGATTTATTTATGCTGCATATCATTTGGTTAAATGAAAAAGGCGTTTTCTGACCCTCTATAACTAAAGGGTCCACAACATCAGGTGAGAGGCCATTTGTTACCGTGGTGGTGGGCTCCTGGAATCACCTTTTTGCAAGCATGCCGTTTTTTCAACCTTGAAGATATATTAGGACCTGACTTTATGGACTGATTGACTTCACACTGTGGTGGATTTTATTGTGCTCTATCCTGTTTTTTATTTTTTATTTATTTTTTATTTTCATTTTCTAGTGCTGCACTGTCTGTTTTTTGATCTGTGTCTAACTGCATAGATTTCCCTTCACTCCCTGTCACATAGCCAAACAGAAAGTGAGAGGAAACTCTTGCAAATTAAGGGAATTCCTTGGGAACCCCCAGGTTACCATAACTAGTGTCTCCATTGGAGGATTTCCTCTTTATTACTTTTCTGGGGACAACCCAAAATGTGGGATTTTTTTTTACTTCCACTTTAAATGATAATGGTACACAAGACAAATTGAGAGGGGGATCTCCTTAATGGGGGCACAGACTGCAGAAAAAAATTGACAAGTATTCAAACCCATCTCCACTCTATCCAAAACAAAAAAAAAAAAAGTTTTGCCTTATTCTTTAACCACTGTCTTGGTGCCGGATTCCCCAGTTATGTGCCAGTTCTTCATCCCAAAGAACTAGCTTAGGGATAGTGACAGCTCTATTGATTGGTGTCAACTTGGTGGAACTGGGGAATTCTTTTGGGAATATCTAATAATGGTGTTCTCAGAAGATATAAATATCTGGCATGTAATTTAGTCTTCAAGTAACGTCCGAAGGCATGAGCGCAGGTGGCACTATTTTCCTTCCGATATATACTGATTTCTACTTCACTGTACATCTGAGTGACTATATTTTGATTTTGCAATTTAAGGGTAAATGTGCTGTGTAATGTAATCAGATATTAGGTGCGTTTAGGATATAAAAATATCCTTGAGTTACTGCTTGAGCCCAGCCTGACGTTAGTACGGCCATTTTGAGATTAATACAATTCCATTAATGCCACTTTGTACAAATGATATCCAGCCAGCAAATATTCATGATGTTATGTGTCAAGGAAGGTCTTATGGGAAAAATCCTAACTCACTCTCTAATTTGCATTTTTTCATTAGGCTGCCGTGATCCGTATTTTCAAAAATCAATACTTTTTAAATCACGCTTTCCCTCATTCACCACCTGTTCGCAGGCATTTGAAATTGCATACATTTGGGTAACATACAGCTGAGCATTACACATTGCATGGATTATAGATAGCCTATTTGATCTTTTCGTCTGAAGGTAACAGTTTGACTCTGCAATATCTCATTGTACGTTAGCCGCGCAGATGGAAATATACGACGGAATCAGTCACTGGGACGCTAAGCAGTGGCGTTGATTGCAGTCTAAGGGATAATGACGGCCCTCTATCTGAATGAGTATTTGCCCTTTGTGCGCTTCAGTCTGATGTTTTTTTAAAAGCTGAAATTCACAAAGAATAACAGTATTTTTCTTTAAATAATTTTGGTCCGTTTTGCATTTAATTTTAGTAGCAACAAATAGTTTAGGGAATTTAAAGTGGTTGCAAAGCCTTATGCCGTGTACACACGGGCAGACTTTTCGACCGGACTGGTCAGACGGAACAAATCCATCAGGAAATCCGACCGTGTGTGGGCTTTATCAGACCTTCAGCAGACTTTTTCAAAAATCAGACGGACTTTAGATTGGGAACATGTTTCAAATCTGTCCGACGGACTCGAGTCCGGTTGAAAGATCCGTTCATCTGTATGTTAGTCCGACGGACAAAAAAGGACGCAAGGGCAGCTATTGGCTACTGGCTGTGAACTTCCCTATTCTAGTCCATTCGTACGCCATCACGTAAAGTCCGTTCGAAAGTCCGTCGGAAAGACCGTCGGACGTTTGACGCTGAAAAGTCCGCCCGTGTGTACACGGCTTTAAGGTTTTTTTACCTTAATGCATTATGCATTAAGGTAAAAAACCTTCTGTGCCAAGTATCCCATACTGTACTTACCTGAGCCCCATTGCGATCCAGCGCTGTGCATGAGAGCAGCAGCTCTCCTGGCTCTGTCCCTCCTCACAGGGCAGATCAATAGCATCGGGAACCATTGGCTCCTGCTGCTGTCACTTAAACTCTTTCATGAGGGAGAGGGGGCTGTCTGTGTCTATTAGCAGGCAGCTGGGCCCGGGAGCAAGCCAGCACAAGTGTCCCCATAGGAAGCAGCATCCTATGGGGGCACTGGATTAAGAGGCGGGGCCAGGAGCTCTGGCGGAGAACCCAAGAAGAGGAGGATCAGGGCTGACATTTTTTTTATTTTAGTAAAATGAAAAAAAAAAAAGCTTTACAAACACTTTCAAGCGGCATTAAAAGAGAAGTATGGGTTTTCTTTGTATTTCAGAATAATACTTACCTAGCTGGATGCAGCATCTTTTCGATGCTGCATCTGTCCCCTGATGCCTCTAATGCCCCGTACACACGGTCGGACTTTGTTCGGACATTCCGACAACAAAATCCTAGGATTTTTTCTGACGGATGTTGGCTCAAACTTGTCTTGCATACACACGGTCACACAAAGTTGTCGGAAAATCCGATCGTTCTGAACGCGGTGATGTAAAACACGTACGTCGGGACTATAAACGGGGCAGTGGCCAATAGCTTTCATCTCTTTATTTATTCTGAGCATGCGTGGCACTTTGTCCGTCGGATTTGTGTACACATGATCGGAATTTCCGACAACGGATTTTGTTGTCGGAAAATTTTATATCCTGCTCTCAAACTTTGTGTGTCGGAAAATCCGATGGAAAATGTGTGAGGGAGTCTACACACGGTCGGAATTTCCGACAACAAGGTCCTATCACACATTTTCCGTCGGAAAATCCGACCGTGTGTACGGGGCATAAGGCTGAGAACCAAGCAATCAAACACCGTCGATCGCTTGGTTCACCACTGTCTGATCTGCCCCCCTGCGCTCACTGGAGTGCTGGGCTGTGGAGGAGGCGGGAGCGGCCGGCTCAGGCTCTCAGTGGCTCTCTGAGAGGCTGAGCCAGGTGCTGGGTCCAGGGATGTGGGTGGATCCGGACCACATGATCACGATCCTTCCTGAGCCTGAACCGGTTCTGTGACGTTAGCCAACAGTGGTCTTCAGCCCTCTGTCTGTTGAAAACGGGTCACAGGAGTGCAGAACGAACTGAACTCTTGTGATTTACAGGAGAAGTACAGCCAAACAAGCTTAGTCCATACTTCTCCTTTAAGCCCCAAACCAAAAATGTGTTATATTGCAGCTTACCAGTCATTAGATGCGGCGGCTGCATCGGTTTTCTTTTCCTTGACTTTTTTTCTCTGTTTTCTCTTGGTGATCTCGCCAGTAACACACCCCCTGTATTAGAGGAAAATTAGAGCAAATAGCAGTATTGTCAATCTGGGGGGAGGGGAGTGTTAAATCTATTAACAGATTTAGATACACTAACAAATTGAAGCCAAACTCCAGCTCAAACTTTATAATCAGTTGGAGAAAACATGTTTTTCCTTTTGGGATAACGATTTTGTATGAATATTTAAAAGCCAATCACTTTAATCACCCCTGTCAGTGTTAAGTGGTTTGCCTCATCGATGTAAACTGATACATTCTGCTAAAGAGCTGGTGTACTGGAGAGCTTATGCTCATAAAACACAACAGACTTGTTGGGTGGATCACCAGCTGAAAACAAAAAGCCAAAAAAAAAGGAAACTAATACAGCCATCACATCTAGGAAATGGTAAGCTGAAGTGTAATAAATGTTTGGTTTTGGTTCTAACAACTTCAGCCCCGGAAGGATTTGCCCCCTTCCTAACCAGACCATTTTTTGCGATACGGCACTGCGTCACTTTAACTGACAATTGCGCAGTCATGCAAAGTTACACCCAAACAAAGTTTATGTCCTTTTTTTTCCCACAAATAGAGCTTTCTTTTGGTGGTATTTGATCACCTCTGCGATTTTTTATTTTTTGCGCTATAAACAAAAAAAGAGCGACAATTTTGAAAAACAAGCAATATTTTTTACTTTTTGCTATAATGAATATCCCCCCAAAAAATATAAAAAAACTAATTTCTTCCTCAGTTTAGGCCGATATGTATTCTTCTACATATTTTTGGTTAAATCGCAATAAGCATACATAGATTGGTTTGAAAAAAAGTTATAGCGTCTACAAAATAGGGGATAAATTTATGGCTTTTTTAATATTTTTTTTTGTTTACTAGTAATGGCGGTGATCTGCGATTTTTATTGGGACTGCGACATTGCGGCGGACAGATCAGACACTTTTGACACTTTTTTGGGACCATTCACATTTATACAGCGATCAGAGCTAAAAATAGCTACTGATTACTGTATAAATGTTACTGACAGGGAAGGGATTAACACTAGGGGGTGATCAAGGGGTTAAATGTGTGTCCTAGGGAGTTATTCTAACTGTGAGGGGGTGGGACTGCCTGAAGTAGGAGACTGATCGCTGTTCATACTTAGTATGAACAACAGATGTGTCTCCTCACCCCTGACAGCATAGAGATCTGTCTGTTTACATTGACAGACCTCCATTCTGTGTCTCTCAGCAGTGATCGCGGGTGCCCGGCGAACATTGCGGCCGCCAGGCACATGCATCAGCCCCGTCGTTTGGTAGTGGTCTTAACGCAGCGGACGTATACCTACGGCGATTTGCCCAGGGGAGCAAACCTGCCACAGTATAACTGCGGCAGCTGGTCGTCTAGTGGTTAATACTACTTTAAAGGAGTTCTATGGTCACAGCATACACTTTTATTTTGTTACATCAGCATTGTAATAGTAATAGCAATAGCAATGGATAAGCGAGTTTGGGGTGGAGGAACTTGACTGGCCTGCACAGAGTCCTGACCTCAGCCTGATAGAACACCTTTGGCATGAATTAGAACGGAGACTGTGAGCCAGAACTCATCCACATCACTGCCTGACCTCACAAATGCGCTTCTGGAAGAATGGTCAATCATTCCCATAGACACACTCCCAAGACCCCTTTCACACTCAGCCGGAGCCGCGTTAGTGCTAAAGCGCTGCTCATCGTAGCGCTGTTGAAGCGGCACATTTCAGCCATTAGTGGGGAGCTTTTAACCCCAACTAGCAGCCATAGAAGGGTTTAAAAGCACCTGTGTCACTTCTGGATCGCTTTTCAGGCACTTTTGGAAGCGCTGCCCGTTCATTTCAATGGGCAGGGCGTTTTGGGAGTGCTGTATAGAGCCCTCCCAAACTGTCTCAAAGATGCTGCTTGCAGGACTTTTCCTAACGTCTAACAAGTGCACCGCCCCAGAGTAAAAGCACTCAGACTTTCACAGTGTGAAAGGGTCTAAAGATTGTGGACGGCCTTCCCAGAAGAGTTGAAGCTGTTATAGCTGCAAAGGGTGGGCCAACTCAATATTGAACCCTATGGACTAAGACTGGGATGCCATTAAAGTTCATGTGTGTGTAAAGGCAGGTGTCCCAATACTTTTGGTAATTTATATATACATATATATATATATATATATATATATATATATATATATATATATACATATATATATATATACATATATATATATATATATACATATATATATATATACATATATATATATATATATATATATATATATATATATACATATATATATATATATATATATATATATATATATACATATATATATATATATATATATATATATATACATATATATATATATATACATATATATATATATATATATATATATATATACATACTGTGTGAAATGTAATATTTTTGTAAAAATGAGAAATGTGATGCAACCCTTCCAGCACTGGTATGTTGGAAACTGACGAATGATTGGCAGAATTTGATGCGCACATAACGCTTTCCTTCTGTATCCCGGCAACTGTTTCAAATGCCTATTTCAAACTTACTGTATCATTAATAACTTGAAAACTAAAAGAAAATTATAGCCCAACTGAAAAACCAATACAAAGTTTTTGTGCCTTTCAATAATAATTGCTAAATCAATTATGCTAATTGTGCAAATGTTAGCTAAACAACCACACAACAGGCTTCTCTAAATATCATAGAATCCGCCAGCTGTGATAGAGAGAAAAACCAGTTACGTATAATGAAGACCGTGATATTTAGAGAAATCTTTGATATTTGGAGAAATCTGAGATAGGACAAGAGGTTAATCCAAGTTTAATTGCTAGAATTAGGCCTGTAGTGAAAAACCCTTCAAAAATAATAGCATCTTTTTTATCTGCTACCGACTGACATTAATGCATCCCAGATCAGCAAATCAAAAATAAGTCTGATAAACCATATGCTTTTTGACCATGCATAAGTGTGAATGACATCAGACTTGGAAACATTAGGGATCTGAATTCATTTTCACCCAGCTCACAAGTTTGTTGGCGGTGTTGAAAAGAATTGTGAGGATTTCGAGTTTATTGTTTTCATCAGCATTAGTGAAATGCAATGAATTTGACCATCTAACACCCAAACAGATCCCCCTTGCCTGGCAGAGCACCTTGTCCCCTATTGATAAAGAAGAGGGACTCCAGCCCTGTGGTGGTGGGGGTCTGCACTGCAGGCAGGGGGCTTATCTGAATCTGGAAACCTGCTTTAATAATAACATACCATGCCCCCTACGTAAATGATATACCCCTACTCACAAAAAAAATGTGTGTGTGTGTATATATATATATATATATTTTTTTTTGTGAGTAGGGGTATATCATTACAAAAAAATATACACACATACTGTATATATATATATATATATATATATATATATATATATATATACCCTTCAAATACAAAACATCCAAACGTTTGACAAGTCCTTAAAGCGGAGTTCCACACAAAAATGGAACTTCCGCTTTTCGGAACCCTCCCCCCCTCCGGTGTCACATTTGGCACCTTTCAGGGGGGAGGGGGGTGCAGATACCTGGTATTTGCACCCACTTCCGGCATAGACTCCCATGGGAGTCTATGCCTCTTCCCGTCCCGACCACGCTGTCTGCTGGGAACGCACAGCTCCCAGGAGAGAGCGGGGACCACTAGGGACGCGCAGCGCGACTCGCGCATTTGCAGTAGGGAACCGGGAAGTGAAGCCGCAACGCTTCACTTCCTGATTCCCTCACCTATGATGGCGGCGGCAGCTGCCGAGAACCGAGCGGGTTCTCGGCGTCGCCTGCCGACATCGCTGGACCCTGGGACAGGTAAGTGGCCATGTATTAAAAGTCAGCAGCTGCAGTATTTGTAGCTGCTGGCTTTTAATATTTTTTTTTTTTGGCGGTGTGGGTGAACCCCCGCTTTAAAGTAGAAGTTCACCCTAACACTAAAATCTCCAAATCTACTGGTATCCACAATCTAAGACTAACCTATCAAGCCCTGTAAAGAATAAATTGCTATACCTACCTTTTTTTGAAGCTGCTCCGGTCTGGTCCCATGCTGAGCTGTCAGCGGCGGCTTCTCTGAGGAGGCGGGTGCAGAGGAGACAGCAACAATGGAAGCCCCATAGTAAGTCTATGGGTGACGTCACTTCCCTGGCTTTTCACAGCCTTTGTTGGCTGTCTCCTGCATAGAGCTTCCGCTGGGGAACAGACTGGAGCGGTTTCAAAAAAAGGTATGTATAGCCATTTCTTCTTTACAGTGTTAGATAGGTTAGTAGTAGATTGTGGATGCCAGTAGATTTACAGATTTTCATTTTAGGGTGAACTTCTACTTTAATTTAAAAAAATTACAATTTCCAAGAATAGTCCCTTGTAAATTCATCGTCAGTCACTATATCTGCCACCAAAAAAAAAGCCTGACAACCCACCGCACACAACCAATCCAAAAAACTGTAGCAATAGCCAAATGACAGCTGGTGGCAATATTTAGGCAATGATGTAAGGCTCCTTTCCCCACCCATTTGCTTACGTGGCCGTGTGCAAGCAGCTTCCATAACCACCATTGACAGCTGGGATAGTGTGGGATAGTGGGATAGCCGTGTGGCCATATTTAGGCAATGATGTAACCTGCTCCATTCTGCGGCCATTTGCTTGAGTGACCAGAGATTCCCAGCTATGTAAGCGAATAGCTCAGATGACACCAGATGGTTGGCAATCCACTGCTTCCTTAGCAACCATTGACAGCCAGAAGCTGCCACATTAGTCCACAGCAAATGCCCTAAACGTCCGGCGTTCAGACGAACGTCTGAACAGCCAGTATTAAATCTAAACACTAAATTTATCCCTATCCCTGGGTATCTCATTCTAGCGATGGTGCAGTTGACAACTACACAATAATTTTATCTGAGAAACACAAGCAGACAGAGCATTCACAGAATAAAGCTGGCCATAAATGGAGCACTTTTCTTTCCTGCAATCCATAGTCAACACACTCAGTGTTGATGGGGGAATCCCTCCCGTGTAGCCGATGGGGTGGATTTACTAAAGGCAAATAGACCCTGCAAGTGCAGTTGCTCCAGAGCTTAGTAAATGAGCATAAGCTCTGCTGACTTCCATCATAGTGGCGGGGTGAGCCACGCCCACTAGGAGAACACAGAGATTACTAGCTGTTAGCAATTATCGCATATAAAATCTGACAAGCTGGGTGTACCCAAGTCGATCAATCAATTCAGGTTGCCCATACATGGTTGGAATGTCTGTCGTTCCCTGCTGAACTGGCCAAATTCGAACAGTCTGAGACTGGCTTAATAGAGCTCACTGATGCAGCTGCAAAATGTTTTTTGTTTTTTTTTTTGTTTTTTTTTACATTAGCTCTCCCATATTTGTGATGTGACTTGGAACAGGATGCTGTCTTGTCCCTTTGGTGAACAGGGACAAACTACCCTGTTTCCCCGAAAATAAGACCTAGCGTGATTGTCGGTGATGGCTGCAATATAAGCCCTACCCCCCAAATAAGCCCTACCCTGTTTCCCCGAAAATAAGCCCTACCCTAAAAATAAGACCTACAAGGACTTTAACTAGGGTTTATTTGGGGGGTAGGGCTTATATTGCAGCCATCACCGACAATCACGCTAGGTCTTATTTTCGGGGAAACAGGGTAGGTGAATGAATACATCTACGTACATGTACAATCGATCAGCCATGACACCACAAGCTGCAGCCACAGCATGTGAGTCTGTGATTACAAAGTAAGGAAAACAAACAACATGAGAATATAACTTCATTAATACCTAATTAAAACAATGAAAACATTTGAAAGTGTAGAATGCCTTTTAAGGCCCCATTCACACTAGCGCGTTTTTTGATGCATTTTGCATTTTGCAGAAATGCACGGGAATTTTTTAACATGGGTTCCTATGGAACATGTTCACATCAATGCTTTTTTGTTTCTTTGCGTTTTTGGAAAGGGTCGGGGACTTTTTTTCATGCAAAATGCAGCGTTTTGCATGTAATGGTTTTCAATGGACAAGCATCAAAAACGCAAGTACACCTTTTTTGCAGCGTTTTTGATGCGTTTTTGGTGCGTTTTTGATGCGTTTTTGCCGTTTTTTTTTTTTGTTTTTTTTTAATTTATTTTTTTTTTTTTTAATTTTTTTTTTTTTTTTTAATTTTTTTGAAGACTGTAAAAATAAATGTAAAAAAAAAAAAAAAAAACGCAAAACGCAAATCGCGGCAAAATCGCGGCAAAATCGCGGCAAAAACGCGGCTCAAAAACGTGGCAAGCATGAAAAAAAAACCTCCAAAAACGCTCAAAAGCAACATGCATAGGTGTGAATCGAGCCTAAGATAAATATAGATGAGCTTGTGTTACAGATTGGTTAATTTGCTAAAGGCAAATAGATTATGCACTGTGCAAGTGCAGTTGCTCCGAGCTTAGTAATTAAGGTAAAGCTGAAAGTGATTGTAAAGTCTCATTTAAAAAAAAAAAAATAATAACAAACATGTTATACTTACCTTCTCTGTGCGGTTGGTTTTGCAAAGAGCAGCCCAGATCCTCCTCTTCTCGGGTCCCTCTTCACTGATCCTGGCCCCTCTCTCCTGTCGAGTGCCCCCACAGCAAGCAGCTTGCTATGGGGGCACCCAAGCCGAGTCACAGCTCCGTGTGTCCATTCAGACACGGAGCCCCAACCCGGCCCCACCCCCTCTCTCCCCTGATTGGCTAACAGACTTTGTTTGACAGCCGCGGGAA
The DNA here is from genome assembly GCA_037952925.1 of Lithobates clamitans. Classification (NCBI taxonomy): domain Eukaryota; kingdom Metazoa; phylum Chordata; class Amphibia; order Anura; family Ranidae; genus Lithobates; species Lithobates clamitans. The sequence goes on from JBBGZY010001614.1 coordinate 1,400,610, forward strand.
CCAATGGCACCGCTACTGTGTCTCAGCCAATCAGAAGGAGAGTCCCGGATGGCTAAGACACTTGTGGACATCACTGGAGAGAGATGGGGCTCAGTTAAGTAATTAGGGGGGCTGAGGGAGGCTGCTACACACAGAAGGTTTTTTTATCTTAATGCATAGAATGCATTAACATAAGAACCTTCTGCCTTTACAACTCCTTTAACTTTGCAAAGAATACCCAATTACGTGCAAGGAAAATAAAGTAGCAGTATTTCTGCTTGTACATGATTGGATGATGAAAGTCAGCAGAGCTTCTGCGCATTTACTAAGCTCTGGACCAACTGCACTCTGCACAGTCTGTTTTGCCTTTAGTAAATCAACCCCAAAGTGTCACATAAGATGGAGTCAGTAAGAGAGATACACACCCGCTGTTGTCAATCAAATCCAATGTCGCGGGCGCCAGAGGGGGTGGGGCCAATCCGGCATTCTCCGTCTATAGACGCAAGTGCTGGACTCGGAAGCGCACCCGCAAGGTAACCCCCTGGGAGTGGGGTGCGAGGAGGAGCCGCGGGAGCCGCCGGGCGATCCCAGAAGACGATGATCGGGGCCGCACTGTGCAAAACGAACTGCAAAGTGGAGAGGAGTGTAACATGTTTCTTTATTTTTATTTTTTACAAACTCTTTAAATAGTAAGTCCATGCATCTGGTAAAACTGGAACAAGCTGAATCAACATCAGGGCCCTTTATCTTCTCTTCTATTTAGGATTGGCCTCAAGGTTTTTTTGGCAATGATCTTGGCATCATCTGAGTTGCAAAAATGCCCTGTGGTGGTGAGAACCAGGAGATCAAAAAAATAGGTGCGAGGCTTTTTTTTTTTGTATGTTTAGCTGTGCGGACATTCATTTTGAATGGGCTCTATTTTACTTAGGGCCAGTGTTGATGGGATTTTGTTTTCTTCAGAACTGTTCTCTCCCCATACAAGTCATTGAAAATGCCGAAGCAGCTTGAATCTGGTCAAATTAAAAGGTTGATTGCAGGTCAAATTTATCTGCAATGAATACTGAATGATTTCAGAAGCTTCTCAAACTGATGTGAAAAGCAAAAGCAATTCTCGTCAAATTTGTTTATTATTTTTTAAATATAACAAAGATATAACAAAGATTGCCAAATTGAGTACATACAAGGATGTGGTACAATATTCAAATAGCAATAAAGCTCAACATATCGATTTATGAACAGGATGAGCAGGGGCTTCATCGCTGCCTCCTGCCATCAATGCGCCGACCCCTTTCAGGATGCCAGGCACATGGATTCCAATGCGGAGGGGGGGGTTGAAGCACTGATTAGAGCTAGAGGCTCTAATAGGCTTCAAAATAGGGTGGGCTTGGGGCTTAGAGAATGCACTCTAAGCCCATCCATGTGTGTTGAATATTCGCTATTGTAACACTGATCCTTCTACCGGCCAATCAGGAAGTGGGATTTGACACCTGTCACCCGATTGGCTGAAAGGACAGGGGACCCTATTGGGTGCCTAGGAGGAAGGGAGGAGCCGCACGCTGGAAGCTGTCGATGGAGGAGAGGACATGGAGCCGCTGCCCGCCACCTGCTACCTGCTTGGATGGGGTAAGTGCTGGACCGACCAGCAAACAGTGGGGGGAGGGGGGTGCCGCCAGCTTCTCCGGGGAGGGGTGGTATGTTTGCCCCCCCAAAAAAAACACCAGCCGCTACTGTGGATAAGTAGAGCAACCAATAAATTATTACATCAAAAGCATTAGAAAATTGCATCAGAAGGAAAAAAGTAAGCTAGTGACTATTGGTTCATTTTGCAAGAGCAGAAATAAGAAGATTAATCTAATAGGTATATATTAAAAACAGAAGAGATAATGTGTTTTTAAGTACCACACAATACTAAAAGAAAGATAGAAAACAAAAAAAAAAGGAGTAGATAGAGAGAAGAGGGTAGAAACAAGGGGGGAGGGAATGGGGGGGAGGTTTACAAGTGGTGATGCAATCCCAAATGAATAGAAAGTATAGTGAAGACAAAAAAAGTAAAATTTCCAAGGCAATAATAGTGTGTCATCAAAGCTGGAGGTAAACAATGCTTAACCCAAATTGACCAATTCGATCTCTTTCGATTGCTTCCATTTTAGCATGAATAGCTTTATTAGTTCTGTCTATTGTTTCAGCTAGAATTAAATATTGAGTTTTCCATGCCTTAGCAATGGTTTGTTTTGCGGCTGTTAGGAGCTGTAAAAGAAGGCAAAAATGACTCTGTGTGATTCCATCAGGTTTCAGGTTTAATAGGGCTGTAGCAGGATTGGGCTATATAGGTGTATCAAAGATATTGGAGGCTAAGTCAAAAACTGCCTTCCAGAATTTTTGGGCAATTAAGCAATCCTACCAAATATGAAGTTGAGTGCCAGACTCTGACCCTGGGGGACATGTATCAATGCAACAAATAGCTCTGAAGACAATCGTTTTTAAACGAGCAGTGATTTTAATGATGTTTAAAGTGAAACAATAAAAATCAAATATTCCTTTAAATATCGTGCCTGGGGGGGGTCCCATAGTCTGCCTGTAATGTGGTGCATCTGTGCGATGTGTAGTACATGCCTTAGCAATAATGACATTTCTAAAGGAATAAAATTCATATAAACTTGCTCGCAACTGTAATGTATTGCCGGCTCCCGGCAATATAGAGGAAAACATTTTTTTAAATGGTGTGGGGTCCCCCCCCCCTCCATACCAGGCCCTTTGGGTCTAGTTTGAAATTTTTGAGAAACTCCACCCCAAAATGTAAAAAAAAAATTGGCGTGGGGTCCCCCCCAAAATCCATACCAGGCCCTTATCCGAGCATGCAGCCTGGCAGATCAGGAAAAGGAGGGGGACGAGCGAGCTCCCCCCCAGAACCATACCAGGCTACATGCCCTCAACATTGGGGGATACTTTGATGGGAAAAAGAGCCTCCTCCCGATAACCCTGGCCAGTGGTTGTTGGATTTTGAGTCCTTTATTAAAAAAGATGTCCATCGTCAATCACGCCGCCCGACGGACCTGAAAATTGGCAAAAATGCAAAACGCTCTGCCTCCATGGGAGGCCTCCCGCTGACTGCTGTCTCTTTGCTTTGACAGCTCTTATATAGGCAAGGGCGGGGCCACCCGGTGATGCAACGGGTGACCCCACCCCCTTCTGAAATCATGTGACTGGGCTTCCAGATTCTGATAAGCCCCCTGCCCGCAGACCCGACAACCACCGGCCAATGTTGTAGGGAAGAGGCCCTTGTCACCATCAATATGGGGAGAAGATGCTTTGGAGGGCAAGTGGTCTGGTATGGTTCAGGAGGGGGACGCTCGCCCCCCCTTTCCTGGCCTGACAGGCTGCACGCTCGGACAAAGGTCTGGTATGGATTCTGGGGGGGGACCCCACGCCATTTTTTTAAAAATTTAGGCATGAAGCTCACCTAAAATCTATGCCAGACCCAAAGGGCCTGGTATGGATTTTGGAGGGGACTCCACACCATTTTTTTTATATTTTGGCGTGGAATTCCCCTTAAAATCTATACCAGACCCAAAGGTCTATACCAGACCCACGTTTTTTTCTTAGTTCTGTCATAGGGGTCCCTTTAACCACTTCAATACACAGTATTATATACTCTGCACTGCACTATATACACTACACTGACTGCACTGTATACTCTGCACTGTATTATATATATATTACACTGACTGCACTATATACTCTGCACTGTATTATACACAATACACTGACTGCACTATATATTCTGCACTGTATTATACACACTACACTGACTGCACTATATACTCTGCACTGTATTATATACACTACACTGACTGCACTGTATAATCTGCACTGTATTATATACACTACACTGACTGCACTGTATACTCTGCACTGTATTATATACTACACGGACTGCACAATATACTCTGCACTGTATTATATACACTACACTGACTGCACTATATATTCTGCACTGTACTTACGTTCAACTCGAACATCAAGCCCATCACTATTGGAGATATATGAGGGGGGATCAGTGTTAGTACTAGCTAAAATTTGCTTATAGAGAAAGGAAAAAAGTCCTCTAGCACGAGGGCCAGAAATACATATGCATTCAAAAAGTGACATCTGGGATACTTGGGAGTTGGAATTGAGATTAAGTTGGAAAAAATTATTGATTTGCAAATATCGGAGAAGCTCCAATTGAGAAAGTCCAAATGTATCACAAAAAGTAGAAAAAGAATGTATGGAGGAGGCAGATACCAAATTATATAAACGCAATAAATTAGCTGTATTCCAAGTACGATCAGTTGGTCTTAACCATAACATGTTAGATACTGAAATAAGGTCACAGTTAATAGACTCAATTGTTACCCATAAAGGAATTTCTTTGATTGCATGGTATTTTGGTAAATGTGCAAGGTGTGCAGCATGATAGTAAGCAGAAATATTTGGGAGACCTAAACCTCCGCAGCATTGAGGGAGACAGAGATTTAGAGATTTGAGGTTTCGTTTTACCCCAGATAAAGGAGATAATTCTGCGCTGTATAAGCTGTAAGAAATTAGATGGAAGTGGGATGGGCAAGACTCTAAAAATAAAAAGATATGGAAACTTGGGCAATATAGCCATCTTAATGACATTAATTTTGCCTATCCAGGATAGAGGGATGGAGGACCATTGTGATAATAATTCAGAAACCTGTTTTAGTAATGGAGGGAAGTTAGCTAAGTCAGTTATCTTAGGAGTGAGTTGTATTCTTAGGTATGGAAGTCTATGAGGTGTCCAAGAGAAGGGAAGTGAATCTTTAACAAGCTGTAGGTCTGAAGGAGGCAAGGAAATGTTGAGTGCAGTCGGTTTAGGACAGAGAGAAGATTAGGTGCTGTGACATGGGGAGATGACATGAAGAGTAAGATATCATCTGCAAAAACATCCAGCTAATTCAATACCTTTAATGTTTGGAATAGATCTAATTAAATGGGCCAAGGTTTCAATGTGGATTTCAAATAGGAGGGGGGGGGGGACATTCTTGACGAGTGCCTCTTCCAATATGGAAAGGGTCTGATTTAAAACCAGCATATTTTATAAATGCATTCAGCTTGTTGTATAAGGATGAAATCCACTTAAAAAAATGCAGTCCAAACGCCCATTTTTGAAGAATATATTGTATGGCCATGAGACAATGTCAAATGTTTTTCTTATACCGAGCGACAAAAAACATTTAGGTAGACGTCTGGATTTAGCAACATGGGTGAGTAAAGAAGCTCTATGAATATTAGCACTTGCTTGGCGCGAGTGGATAAACCCAACTTGAGCTTGATGAACAAGTTTGCCTATTACTTGATTCAAGCGGGTCGCATGTATTTCAGCTAAAAGTTTATTCTCAATATTAAGAAGCAAAATAGGATGGTAATTTGTGCAAGAGGTTGTATCAGATTTAGATTTGGAAAGCATGGGAATTATGGCCAATAAGGATTTTGAACGAAAAGAGTGTCCCCTCAACAATGTATTGAAGGCCTCATGTACGATAGGAGATAATATATCAGAACATTTCTTGTAGTAGGAAGCAGAAAATTTGTCTCCTCTCCCCCCTCCATTGCCACATTTGGTACCTTTCGGGGGGGCGGGAGGGGAGCGGATACCGAATTACGCCAGCAGCTCGGCTCCCTCCCCCTTACCCCACTGCCGGGCCAGTAGGAGAGAGGAGCGGAGCCTCGCGCATGTGCAGTAGTGTTCCTGGCATGAAGCCATAAGGCTACACTGCCGGGTTCCCTCACCCGCAATGGCGGCTGTAGCACCCGACAGCTGATGGAAAAATCAGCTGTGGTGCCGACATTGCTGGACTCCAGGAGAGGTAAGTGTCCTATTATTAAAAGTCAGCAGCTGCAGTATGTGTTAAAGTTTTGCAGGGATGGGCGGACCTCCGCTTTAAGTTTTAAAGCCTTAATAGCCGCAATGATTTCTGTTGCAGAGATGGGACACTCAAGTCGTTCACTGTGGGTTTGTGAAAGTGTTGGAAGAGTAGTTTGTGAAAAAAGGAATTAGAAGCAGCATCGTCAAAATTATGGCTGGGTGAATATAATTTAGCAAGATTTGAGCAGAATGTGCGTACAATTTTGACAAGGTTACTTGTTTATGAATCATGGTTTAGTTTGAATCGCACAGATGCCGTAGGTTTTTGCAATGAGCATAAGGTTTGAGCTAATAGGGTATCTGGTTTGTTTGATTTGAGGTAATAAAGGTGTTGTGATTAACATATTAATTTAGTCAGAGAGAAACAGGTCGAATTCTAAGCGAGCTCTATCAAGCCTAGCTTTAGTAGAAGGGGAGGGTTAATTTTGGAATGCATCATGACACAGATTGAAGTCATTTTCTAATTTTCGGTGAAGGAGCTTACACTCGCATTTGGGAAATTATGCTTGCCAGATAAGCATACCTCGAATTACAGGTTTATGGGCTTCCCAAAGATTGAGATGGGATAGGGGAGGAGATGGTAGTACGAACTGCACTATAATCGAACCAAGTAAAGGGCATAATAACTGATGATAGGATTTCTGGGGCCATACCAACACTTAGGAAGATATGATCAATCCTAGAAAACGATTTGTGCGGATGGGAGTAATATGTAAAGCATTTATTATACACGATTTATATAGCGCCGACAGTTTACGCAGCGCTTTACAATGTAGAGGGGGACAGCACAATTACAGTACAGTTCAGAAGGGACAGGAGGGCCCTGCTTGTAGAGCTTACATTCTAAAGGGAGGGGGTGGTGGTACAAAAGGTAATAGATGCGGGGAATGATTTGATGGGGATGGGTCGGGGACAGTTTTTAGGTGGGTGTGGGATAGGCTTCCCTGAATAAGTGAGTTTTCAGGGATCTCCTAAAGGTAGACAGGTTAGGGGCTGATCGGACATACTGGGGCAGGGAGTTCCAGAGGATGGGAGAGGCTCTGGAGAAGTCCTGAAGTTGAGCATGGGAGCATGGGTGAGCATGGGAGGGAGTAACAAGGGAACTAGAGAACAGGAGGTGGGGACTATTTGGGCGATATCTGCAGATGAGGTTGGTGATGTAGCTGGGGGAGATGTTGTGGATGATGGATGGTATAAATGTAGCGCTAAACCATAAACATTAAATAATATGACCAAATAATGTATAAAAGTGATCAGAACTAAACAGTGAATATCAGTCCCAAAAATAAGTACAACAAAGCATATAAAAAATGGGTGAATACACAAATAAGGTACACATAGAAATATATTGATAAAAACGGTATGGGAATTCCCCACAAGGGAACCCCGAACCAAATTAAAAAAAAAAAATGACATGGGGGGTCCCCCTAAATTCCATACCAGGCCCTTCAGGTCTGGTATGGATATTGAGGGGAACCCCGGCCAAAATTTAAAAAAAAAAATGACATGGGGGTTCCCCGTAAATTCCATACCAGGCCCTTCAGGTCTGATATGGATATTAAGGGGAACCCCGTGCCAAAATAAAAAAAAATTGCGTGGGGTCCCCCCAAAAATCCATACCAGACCCTTATCCGAGCACGCAACCTGGCAGGCCGCAGGAAAAGAGGGGGGATGAGAGTGCACCCCCCCTCCTGAACTGTACCAGGGCACATGCCCTCAACATTGGGAGGGTGCTTTAGGGTAGCCCCCCAAAACACCTTGTCCCCATGTTGATGAGGACAAGGGCCTCATCCCCACAACCCTGGCCAGTGGTTGTGGGGGTCTGCGGGCGGGGGGCTTATCGGAATCTGGAAGCCCCCTTTAACAAGGGCACCCCCAGATCCCGGCCCTCCCCCCTGTGTGAAATGGTAAGGGGGTACAAAAGAAACTGTCAAAAATGTTAAAAATGACAAGAGACAGTTTTTGACAATTCCTTTATTTAAATGCTTCTTCTTTCTTCTTTCCTCTATCTTCCTTCATCTTTTTCTTCTTCTGGTTCTTCTGGTTCTTCCTCCGGTGTTCTCGTCCAGCATCTCCTCCGCGGCGTCTTCTTCCCTTCTTCTCCTCGGGCCACTCCTCATCCATGGCATAGAGGGAGGCTCCCGCTCTTCTCTTCATCTTCTTCTCTTCTTCATCTTCTTCTCTTCTTCATGGATGCTCCGCATCCATGGCATTGAGGGAGGCTCCCGCTGTGTGACGCTTCTCCTCTTCTGGTGGTTCTTAAATAACGGGGGGCGGAGCTACCCAGTGACCCCGCCCCCCTCTGACGCACGAGACATGACGGGACTTCCCTGTGGCATTCCCCGTGACGTCACAGGGAAGTCCCGTCAAATCACCGTGCGTCAGAGGGGGGCGGAGACACCGGGTGGCCCTGACCCCGTTATTTAAGAACCGTCAGAAGAAGATGAAGAAGAGAAGAAGATGAAGAAGAGAAGAAGAAAAGAAGATGAAGAAGAGAAGAAGATGAAGAGAAGAGCGGAAGCCTCCCTTCATGCCATGGATGTGGAGCGGCCCGAGGAGAAGAAGGGAAGAAGACGCCTCAGAGGAGATGCTGGACGAGGACGAGAACGAGAACACCGGAGGAAGAACCAGAGGAACCAGAAGAAGATGAAAGAAGATAGAAGAAAGAAGAAAGAAGAAAGAAGAAGCATTTAAATAAAGGAATTGTCAAAAACTGTCTCTTGTCATTTTTAAAATTTTTGATAGTTTGTAAGTGAAATGGTAGGGGTACTTTTGTACCCCCTTACCATTTCACACAGGGGGGGGCCGGGATCTGGGGGTCCCCTTGTTAAAGGGGGCTTCCATATTCCGATAAGCCCCCCACCCGCAGACCCCCACAACCACTGGCCATGGTTGTGGGGATGAGGCCCTTGTCCTCATCAACATGGGGACAAGGTGTTTTGGAGGGCTACCCCAAAGCACCCTCCCAATGTTGAGAGCATGTGGCCTGGTACGGTTCAGGATGGGGGGCGCTCTCTCGTCCCCCCTCTTTTCCTGAGGCCTGCCAGGTTGCGTGCTTGGATAAGGGTCTGGTATGGAATTTAGGGGGACCCCCGCGTCATTTTTTTTTTTAAATTTTGGCCGGGGTTACCCTTAATATCCATACCAGACCTGAAGGGCCTGGTATGGAATTTAGGGGGACCCCCCACGTCATTTTTTTAAAAAAATTTTGGTTCGGGGTTCCCCTGTGGGTAATTCCCATGCCGACTTTTTTTCCTTTGAAATGTCATTTTGCTGTCAGACTGTTCTAAACACGGGAAACATGCGCCCCTTTACAGGCATACTATAGACACCCCCCAGGTACGAAATTTAAAGGGATATTACACTTTTATTGTTTCACTTCTCCCAAAAAAAACTTTTTTTTGCATTGATCCATGTCCCCTGGGGCAGGACCCAGGTCCCCAAACACTTTTTATGACAATAACTTGCATATAAGCCTTTAAAATTAGCACTTTTGATTATTCATGTTCGTGTCCCATAGACTTTAACGGCGTTCGCATGTTCGAACAAACTTTTTTCCTGTTCGCATGTTCTGGTGCAAACCGAACAGGGGGGTGTTCGGCTCATCCCTAAACGTGATGACGTACAACCGGACTAAAATAAGGAAGTTGATAGCCAGTAACCAATAGCTGCCCTAGCGTCGGTTTTCATCCGTCGGACTAGCATACAGACGAGCGGATTTTTCGACCAGACTCGAGTCCGTCGGAAAGATTTGAAACATGTTCCAAATTTAAAGTCCGTCGGATTTTTGACCGAAAAAGTCCGCTGCAGGTCCGATGAAGCCCAAACACGGTTGGATTGTCTGACGGATTTGTCCCGTCGGACCAGTCTGGTCGAAAAGTCCGCCCGTGTGTACACAGCATAACTCTTTTAATAAGCTCTGGAGCAACTGCACTTGCGAAGTGCACAGCCTATTTGCCTTTATTAAATCCACCCATACACTTTAAGGTATTGATGGCCTAATTCAGCCTTTCTCAACTTCTTTTAAATGAAGGAATCCTTAAATATCGTTAAGGTCTTAGGGTCCCCTGCTAATAATTTTTAGTAAAATTAAGAAATTATGAATGAGTTAATAATGATGATCATAATAATGCCAAAAAAAGAAATGCAGGCAGTAAAAATTCTAGTGTTCCCTCAAGTTGGTAGTCAGTGGAGAAGTGCCCACTTACATTGGTGGTCAGTGAAGTGCCTGCTTTTATTGATGGTCAGAGAAGGGACCCATATGTTGTGGTAATTGGGAAAAGGGCCCTTTATAAAGGTGCTCAGTGATAAGAATCCTATCTACAGATACCTAAAAAGATCATTGTAGTCACTGGTTACTTATATGAGAGGCAGAAATTGCTAACTGTTCAAGAAACCCCTAGCAACTTCTGAAATACTCCTAGGGTTCTATGGGACCCTAATTGAGAAAGTAGGTCTAACGAATAACTCACACAGACAGAACCCACTCCTGAAAATCATCTGAAACTGTTAATTTTTTTCTTAAATATACCCTGTTTCTCTTTCTTCAATGCAAAGATATTTAGATGAATTGAAATCAACAGTCTTTCTGTGTTTTTGTTTTATTTAATCTCAACAGGAAGGGAAGGGAGCCGAATAAATTGTCTGATTTGTCTGATTTGCTGAGAGTCACACAATTAGACATCTGAACAATTGTGCTACAAAGTAAGAAAATCACATTTTAAATATTTTTAAATAATTGCCACAGTAATTGTTCAAAATTACAGTTTAGTTTGCTGCAAAAACTGCAAAAACAAACAAAAAAAAATAACGCAATTCAGCCTTACCAAAATGCTATCAAAATACCTCTAATTTCCCCATGCACCATTAGAAGGCTGAATTAGCCAAAAAAAAAGAAAAACAGTTCCCATTATTGTGTTACATGGCTTTGTTGATCAACAAAGCCATGTGGTCATTATTGCAGTGCTGGCATAATAGTTACATGGCTTTCGTGATGAATAAGCCCATGTGATCATAAAACTATGTTAAAGTGGAACTAAGCCCATTGATTTAATAATTTCAAAAAAAGTTACATTCCTGGCATTTTATGTGCTCTCAACCAAACTGTCAAACCATCAATGGATGTAGTCATAAATGATCACATGTGCAGCACCATGGCAGTTGAAGATCAAACAAAAGAGATGATGCCAGCTTCCTTGGCTGAAGTCGAACTGTAGGCAATTTTTTTGGATATATGCATTAAGCATTAAGGTGAAAAAACTTCTGACACTGACCAGCCCCCCCCCCCCCCCCGTTTTACTCACCTGAGCCCGTTCGTTCCCACAGCAGAGACGCGCTCTACCTCTCTGCCCATTGTCTCGGGTCTTGATTGGATAGATTGATAGCAGTGCAGCCATTGGCTCCCGCTGCTATCAATCAAATCCAATGATACGGGCGCCGGGGGGGGGCAGGACCGAGTCCGCGGCATTCTGTGTCTTTGGACGCAAATCCTGGACTCGGGAGCGCGCTCACACAGTAACCCCCAGGGAGAGTGCTTCTCCTAGGGGGTTTTCCGATGCGGGGAGGAGCCGATAGCGCCGCCAGGGGACCACCGAAGAGCTGGATTGGGGCCACTCTGTGCAAAACGAACTGCACAGTGGAGGTAAGTATGACATGTTTGTTATTTAAAGAAAGAGGATTTACAACTTCTTTAAAGTGTATCTAAATCCCAAAAACTCAAACAAAGAAGCAGATAAGAGTGCCAGCATGTGCTCAAATAAACTAATGAGCTCAAAAAAAGTGCAAATATGCAATTTACTGATATAAAAAATGTGAAGTGCAAAATCCATGCGAACAATCAGGACGAACTTCTCAGAAAGACAATTGTTTTTTCTGTTCATCAAACAAAGTAAAAACAGCACCGCTTACCAGATGTGATGGCTCTCAAATTATAGAGATTGGATAGGCACACACAGGAAGGATCACTTGGCCACGGGCGTTGTATCCATCGGCTTCTCCAACAGCAGGATCCCTCCTCCTGTAGTGGTCTTTACTGATACAGATACAGATCTTGACGTCACCGCGCACCAGCGGGCTGGCATGAGCCGCGGCTGGTTTTAAATACACTGAATACCATTATTGGATGTCAGTGCCTACGATTTTTTAAGAATAAATACCTTTTAAATTGGAGTACTGCACCATGAAGCCTCTTCTTTTCATTCTATAAACACATCCTGTGAAGGAATCTATGGTATTAGAAGGCTCTGAGAAGAGTGTTTTAAGCAGAGTAAAGTCCGCTACAGGAGGAGGGAGCCTGCAGTCGGAAAAGCCGGTGTATACAACGTCCATGGACAAGTGATCCTTCCTGTGTGTGCCTATCCGATCTCTAAATTTGAGATCCATCACATCTGGTAAGCGGCGCTGTTTTTTGTTTGTTTGATAAAAAGAAAAAAACGACTGTCTTTCTGAGAAGTTCGTCCTGATTGATCGCATGGTTTTTTGCACTTCATGGACTACACATTTTTTATATCTGTAAATTGCATATTTGCACTTTTTTTTTTTAGCTCATTAGTTTATTTGAGCGCATGCTGGCATTCTTATGTGCTTCTTTGTTCGAGATACACACGTTTATGGACTGAATATTTAGGTTTTTCAGATGCAGCACCTTTTTTCTGTACACATGTATTTGATTTATTTATATATATATATAAAAAGTTTCATTTGTATATTGGGTTTAGCGCAGATATCCTGCTATTCATAAAGTGTATCTAAAGCCAGACATTTTTAAAGAGGAGTATAAATCCAATCTACAGAAGAAACATAGCAAGCTTCCATCAGTGTTTTTTGTTTTTTTTTGTAACTGTTATGATACTGCAAGGCTAACCTTGAAGCTGGAGTATTTTGTGTTGTGAGGTATTTTTATTTTGAACAACTCCTCTTTCATGCTTGTTTTTGTCCTTTTGTGTGGATGATTTTGCTGAGCAGTCATATGTGCAATCTAAATACAGTGATTAAATTATAAAAGACATCACTGTCAAGTCACATCATTTCGCATTTGTTTGGCATCAGAGGACATTTGACATTTACAAATTTCTCCAGTTTACACTTTTTTTTCTATTATTTGTTGTTGTTGTCAGGATTCGGACTGATTTTTCAACTCGTCAGCCAGTATAGGTTTTTTTTTTTGTTTTTTGGATGTAATCTTTTTTAATATTACTTTTATTTCTACCATTGTTACTTTTAAAACAAATAATAATAATCCCCTCTATTACATGAAAATATAATGTGCAGTATCTGTACTGTAGTTTTATTTAATATTTTACAGCCCTGCTGGGTGCTCACGTGACCTGTTGGTTATTTTTCAGAATTTTTAACAACAATGGATACGGAACATTATAGCTTCATGTAAGGTGGGGATTACAGGATTTCTCACTAGTAATATTACAGCTATAGTGGCTAGAGGGGAGGGGCTGGGAGGAGATGGCTGACACACAAACTCCCGAGCTGACAGGCAGGGAAGGAGGGGGAGTGATGGAGTCATGTAAATTTACCACGGTATCCTGGATCAGCAGGCATGATTATCGTTGTCAGTTTACATTGGGGTACACAGGAACAGGCAGGATCACCTAAGGAAGGGGGCCAGGACGGCGGTGGAGACAGTATACATGCTCTTTGAGCAGCTGATGATGCATACAAGTTTACAAGCCTATTGGAGTGGATTTTATATTTTCTCTTTGCTGTAGATTGTAGGTGTGCTGGAAGCACCATGAAAGTGTGAGTACCCTGACGCTTTTACCTCTAATAAATTTTATGTCTACACGATAATAAACTATCCAGCCTCTTCTTTAATTTGAATTGAGGAAATCATCATTGGATTTACCTGGGGGATCCCACAGAGACCATTACACTCAGAGCCCAGAAGTGGTTCAGCTGCTTTTCCAGACCAAACTTAGTTGTACGGTCACATACCCTGAGGTGAGCACAATCACACAGGGGGGAGCACGTGTGTGAAGTCAATGTACCATTGCTTGGATCACCATCACACAGTCACAATATTGGACATTATAACTTCAATATCAACTAACTTCACTGTGGACTTGCTTAAAATAGGACTTTTTACAATTACCTTCACTGTGATTTTGTTTGGAGCACTGTGAAATACTGCTATTCACATACCAGTTTATTGCTGATATATATATATATATATATATATATATATATATATATATATATATATATATATATATATATATATATATATATATATATGTATATATGTACTTTGAACACTATATTTACTATTATTTACTTTTGGCACTTTAGCACTTTATATTTACTAGTATAGTGGTCATGATATTATGGTGTCAAAAAAAATCAGCAATGGTGTTCCATTGCAACATCAACTTCTGTCAGCATCAGCCTGTGGACGATCAACATCTGTCACAGTGTACAAGGGCACAAAAACATCTGTCAGTGTAACAGTGTCACACCAATTAATTAATATATAACATTTAAACCGCCCCTGTTCCCCGAGCTTGCGTGCAAAGGCGAACGCACACATTTGTTCCATACGCATATGTAAATGTCGATCTCACCACACATGTGAGGTATCACCACGAACTTCAGAGCGAGAGCAATAATTCTAGCACCAGATCTCCTGTGTAACTTTAAACTGGTAACCAACAAAGGTTTATAAAGCGTCGCCTTTGGAGATTTTTAAATACCAAAGTTTGGCGCCATTTCACAAGCATTCACAATTTTAAAGTGTGGCATGTTTGTTATCTATTTACCCGGTACAACAACATATTTTATATTTTACCAAAAACATGGGTATCTTTGTGTGCATTGAAATTCATTAAAATGTATTTATGCGTTAGTGTGTAAAATTGCATTAGAAAAACTGCTGCACAAATACCGCATGGCATAAAAATTTGCAAAACCCACCATTTTATTCTCTAGGGCCTCTGCTACAAAACTATATACTGTTTTGGGGTTCTAAATAATTTTCGAGTAAAAATACAGATTTTTACTTGTAAAAATAAAGCGTCAGAAGAAGGCCTGGTCTTGGATGTTGTACTTCTCTATGTGGCTAGGCCATGGAAAAGTCCCACACATGTGGTATTGCTATACTCAGGAGGAGTAGCAGAAAGTGTTTTGGGGTGTAGTTGCAAGTATGCTTATGCCTTGTGTGAGAAATAACTTTTTCCAAAGAATTGTGGGAAAAAATTACAACTTCAAAAAACTTGCCATGCCTTTTACTAGATACCTTGGACTGTCTACTTTTCAAAAGGGGTAATTTGGGGGATATTTGTAATGTCTTGGCATGTTAGGGCCTCAAGAAATGAGACTGTCAGCACATCAGGTGTGACCAATTTTCAATCAATGATTGGCATCATAGCTTGTAGACTAAAATTTGGTCAAAGTTTATGAAGAAAAATTACTTATTTGCTAAATTTTATAACAGTAACCAAGAAAAACACATTTGTTTTTTAAATTTCCGTTCTTTTTTAAAGCGGGGGTTCACCCACACCGCCAAAAAAAAAATATTAAAAGCCAGCAGCTACAAATACTGCAGCTGCTGACTTTTAATACATGCCCACTCACCTGTCCCAGGGTCCAGCGATGTCGGAAGGGGACGCCGAGAACCCGCTCGGTTCTCGGCAGCTGCAGCCGCCATCCTAGGTGAGGGAATCAGGAAGTGAAGCGTTGCGGCTTCACTTCCCGGTTCCCTACTGCGCATGCGCGAGTCGCGCTGCGCGTTTCCTAGTGGTCCCCGCTCTCTCCTGGGAGCTTTGTGTTCCCAGCAGACAGCGCGGTCGGGACGGGAAGAGGCATAGACTCCCATGGGAGTCTATGCCGGAAGTGGGTGCAAATACCTGTGCCAAATGTGACACCGGAGGGGGGGAGGGTTCCGAAAAGCGGAAGTTCCATTTCTGTGTGGAACTCCGCTTTAAGTTGGAGTGCAAAAAATAAAAAACCCAGTGGTGATTAGAGTTCCACCCATTTAAAAGTCAGCAGGTACACTTTTTGTAGCTGCTGACTTTTTTTTTTAATCGGACACTCACCTGTCCCACGGTCCAGCAACACGGGCGAATGAAGCCCCGCTCCTCTCCCCCTCCTCTCTGCGGCGCTGGCATTGTAACTGTGGGTGGCTGGCTGTGGCTTCACAGCCGGGCATGCACTGCGCATGAACGAGCCGCTCTGCCCGCTGTGAATGGCCAGACAATGTTCTGGGACCTGTGACGTGTCCCAGAAGATTGCAGGGAGGGAGGGGGGAGAGGTGAATTTCCTTTCGGCACCGCGGAGCCCCAAGAGGAAGTGGGAGCTGAATGCCTCTAAAAAGAGGGTATCCGCTCCCCCCCCCCCCCAAAAAAATGACATGCCAAATGTGGCATGTCGGGGGGTAACAATCACTTAAAGTGGAAGTTCCAGTTTTGGGTGGAACTCTGCTTTAAATACTACCAAATGAATGCTCTATTTGTTTGAAAAAATATATAAAAATGTCATATGTGTTTAGTGTTGCATGACTGAGTAATTCAAAGCGCGACAGCACTGAAAGCTCAAAATTGGCCTGGGCAGTCTTCCACTTCCACCAGCAAAAATATGATGTCCTGAGGATAGAATTTTATAAATATCTCCAGGTCAGACATTTCTTCGAATCACTATACCCCCTCAATGTTAGACCCAAATTTAGAGAATTTGAAACCACTTGTTCTTACTCTAGGGATAAAGGGGTCATATAGAAAATATACAGTTATCTAAATGGGTTGCACTTGCCCGAAAAGTCTTCAGCAATGATCTGGTATAAAACAGACATAGGACAGGAATTTTTCTCAGAGGAATGGTCAGAAATCATTTTAAATGTGCACAAATGTACACGCTCCCGGTCTCTCAAGGAATCTGTGGTGAAATTACATACTAGATGGTACCTGACCCCCAACAAGGTACATCTATTTTATCCAAATGTTCCAGACAACTGCTTTAGAGGGTGCCAAGCTACAGGCACATTCATCCATATATTCTGGAGCTGTCCTGGCCTTTGGCCGATTTGGCATAGGGTGGCCTCTAAGGTGGCACAGATAACGGGCTCTTTTACCACATTGACATTACCAATGTGCCTTCATTTTGCATCACTTCCAGAGGTCCCAGCCCCAACCCAAAAATTAGCCCATACACTTTTTTGTGCATTTCTATGGGCTAATGCACTAAATTGGCATTCTCCTACAGTGCCTTGGACTCAGGTGCTCCAGAGAATGGAAACTATAAGATTAATGGAGCATGTACATCATACCATCCTAGATACATTGCATATCTTTGATCGCAAATGGGCAAGTTGGGAACCATATGGTTGCTAAATAGGTCACAGATAATTGCCCTATAGTAATACCCCCAGTGGCACGACTTATTGGTTCTACACAGTTAATAGCATATCTCTCCTTCCTAATTTTCTTTTGGTTATGGTTTGGTTTAGTAGAAAGCCTATTTGGCTTACCTTTAATTATGTTTATTATTTTGTTGCAAGATCCAAGAAACAGAGATGTAATCACCCTAGGTACCCTCTCAGAATTCCTGGGTTAGGCTGTAGAGTTTCTTGAACATACCAACAGTTAAATGTTCATGAACCAGGACTGCATGGCAGTATATTCTACGGTCTCTATTGATTATACTCATTGTATTGCGTACTTAGGTTATACTCATTTTTCATTGTTCTATATATGTTATACTTTATGTATTGATTCCCTCTGTTATGCTTTTAAACATCCAATAAAAGCATTTGTATTAAAAAAAAAGAAAATTGGCCTGGGCAGGAAGAGGGTGAAAGTGTCCAGTATTGAGTTAGTTAAATACTAAGTTCATCTTTTCCAGAAAATAACCTATGCAGTCAAGGGGTCCCAGTGGATATTAAAAATCTGTGCAATTTTGTAAAATAATAATTTTATTATTTTACCTGTAGGCTATTTGGGTCCCCTCAGAAGCCTAGCTAAAAAAAAACCTCCTAGTTAGTAAACCCCATGTCCTGACTTGCTAGAATGTGAAAACCATTGGATGAGCAGCATTGCAGGAGTAAAAAAAACAACAGTTGGTGCATCCTAGCAACAAGGCAGGACATGGAGGTTGCTAATTAGGAGCTAATTTTTCGTGCGGTTTTGACATCATTACATAAGCGCTCTTCTCAGCCTTAGAAAGGAATGCCAGTTAGTAAACCCCATGTCCTGACTTGCTAGAATGTGAAAACCATTGCATGGGCAGCATTGCAGGAGTAAAAAAAAACAACAGTTGGTGAATACTAGCAACAAGGCAGGACATGGAGGTTGATAATTAGGAGCTAATTTTTCGTGCGGTTTTGACATCATTACATAAGCGCTCTTCTCAGCCTTAGAAAGGAATGCCCAGCTTGGAAAATGAGCAAGGAAAAAGAAGACCTGCAGAGTCATGTGACTAGCTTGAAGACTTCAGAAAAGGTCATTTAAAAAAAAAGCAGTAAAACAACTTGTGGGACCCAGGTTGGGGGATACATGGGGGGGGATATGGGTCCCAGAGTTAGGCCTTAAGTAAGCTGGAAAGGTAAGGGGGTTTGAGCATCAGGGTTAAACCAGTGAACTGGCAGTATTTCTTGATATTTGGGTACCACAGATCTGGTCAACCTAGATTTAATACATAATCATAGAAACACAGTAATAATTTTAGTTTTGATTATGTTGAAGATTACAAAAATAGAAAACAAAATGTTTATTTGTAATAAACTATTACTATGTCAACTAATTATTAGGATGAGATCCAATTAATTGTGAATTCATTTTCTGACATTTTTATTAGTGTGCTTCAATCCTGCCAGAAGGAATTGCCATAGACAGTACTAACATTTATATTTAGTATAAAATCACATGTCTCCATTGTAATGAGTAATATCATTTAATATCATTCTCTGTGGAATCTAATATACTATCAGAATCAGAAAAAAAAATTGGATAAGTCAATTAATTAAGGATGAGTTTTATTATCTGCGCTCAGATACTGTCTCAAACAACTCTTTATTTTTAACAAAAGAGGAACATAATTTGAAAGAAGTTCATTTTCATTCTAAAGGCATTGTACATCTTGAAAAAAAAAAGGCATTCATTTTATTGCTGCTACTAATTGGATTTTGCGATTATTCATTAACACATAATTTATTATTTCTTTTCCTCTGCATTTCTTACATATTCTAACATCTATTTTAAACAGTATAGCATTCCTTTTTAATTCTTCAAAAAAATTAAATAAGAATAATGAAAACAGAATATTTTAGTCTTAACAACCTGATTCAAAGAATAAGTACACATTTTTGATAAAATATAAAAAGTTGCTCTTTGTACCAAAGAATATTCATCAATAATGTTTTTTCAAAGCATGTTTTTCTTTTATCTTAAAAGCAATGTATTGTAGTTTCTCATATGTTACCTTATAAATTACAATCTGGAAAGAATATCTTACAATTTAAAATTTTAATTTCTTTTTATTCATATAATGATACAAATCTTGCACATTAACTTTTTTTTTTATTTCATTTTAGGCCAACAAGAGAACTAGTGCCCCCTTGACATATTTGTCTCCTCGTCCTCATCAGATTTGCTGAAAGAAATTAATTTTTTTATAGAGCTCAGTAACTCAAGCTGAAATGTACACACTCAAATTATTTTTTTTTTTTCGAATCATGTAATTTTTAATAAAAAAGTTTTGCTTTACAATTTACAACAAAACTAAGACATACACAACATTTCCACCAGACGTAATAAGGAGAAAAACATTTTCTGCCTCCCCCCACGCACAAACACACACATACACATATTCCCGCTATTGCTATTACTTCCAAAACATCAGTTACAGACAGGGATGCAAATAACTTGTGCTGTGTTCTTTCTTTAGAAAACGCTCAGTGCCCTGGGAATTCTTTGTATTCAATTATTATTTAAAAAGCATACTATTTCTCAGCTTTAGTCTATTATCTTAGCAGCCGCACATCCAGACCTCCATGCCTATATACAGCTTACTGTTAGCCCTGCAGACTGGGAAAAGAGTTTTATTCTGACCCATAAATTATCGATAGATACTAAGACACAAGTGAATGGGTTCAAACTAATGACTAGGTAGTAAAGATGTCCTTCCATTCTCCACCTCTTCAACCGTGCGGTCCCAGACACCTGCTGGCGATGTCATGCCTCTAAAGGGACTGTGCTTCATATCTAGTTGGACTGTCCCCCAATCCAGGCATTCTGGTTGTGATTCCCTAATCTCTTCTGTAAGCTCATGGATATTCAAATCTCATTTTCATCCATGATAGCACTCCTCTCCATGATTCCTGGATCATAAGCATTTCCTAGCTGTAGCCAGGATAGTTATACCCTGCTATTGGAAAACAACCTCTGTAACTCCACTTGTGGAATGGGCAACTGAACTCAAATCCATCAGAGACCTGGAACATCTGTTGTCACAGGAAAATGGCAGACAAGAACAGTTCAGTAAAACCTGGACATCATGGTCTTTGTTCTGTAACTCGTCTGCATTTCCGGAATGGATCAAGGAGGATGTTTCCCCAACCTAAACTAGCTATGATAGGTCCCCGTCAACTCTTCTCCACCTTCAACTCTCTACTTCGTCCTCCACCGCCTCCACCCGCCAACTTACTCACTGCCCAGGAGATCGCCAATCACTTCAAACAGAAGATTGATACAATTCGTGCGGAGATCTCTACTGTTCCGACACCCTCCACGCTTTATACTTCATGCCCACAGGCACAATCATTATTTCCCTCTTTCAACCCCACCAATACAGACGAAGTTGCTAAACTACTTGCTAATGTCCACCTTACCACCTGCCCTCTGGATCCTGTTCCCTGACAAATGCTACGTTCACCCTCTGGCCCTAGGCTACATTCTAACCCACATCTTCAATCTCTTCCTCTCTTCTGGCATCCTCTCCAACTCTCTAAAACATGCACCTGTCAGACCCATACTTAAAAAGCCCTCACTGGACCCATCCAATCTTAACAACCTATGCCCCATCTCCTTGCTCCTCTTCTTATTCAAACTCCTCGAACGTCTGGTCTACAACCGACTGAGCGTCCACCTCGCTGATAATACCTTCTTGATCCCCTTCAATCTGGATTTCGTCCTCAACACTCCACAGAAACTGTTCTCCTAAAACTAACAAACGATCTACTAGCGGCCAAAACCAATCGACACTATTCTGTACTCCTACTCCTGGACCTCTCTGCTGCCTTTGATATGATTGACCACCCCCTCCTCCTCAAAAAACAACACACCTGTGGTCTCTGTGACTGTACTCTTCGCTGGTTGTCTTCCTACTTATCCAACCACACCTTTAGCGTTTCTTATAACTCTACTTCCTCCTCTCCTCTTCCTTTCTCTGTTGGGGTCCCCCAGGGTTCTGTTCTTGGACCTCTCCTATTTGCAATCTACACCGCCTCCCTGGGTCAACTGATTGCCTCCCATAGCTTCCAATACCACCTCTACGCTGACGACACCCAAATCTATTTCTCTACTCCTCAGCTCACTCCCTCTATCTCCTCACATATCACAAATTTACTATCAGATACTTCAGTCTGGATGTCACACCACTAACTCAAACTCAATCTATACAAAACTGAACTTATAATTTTTCCTCCCCCATATGCCCCTTCCCCTGATCTCTCTGTCAAAATCGATGGCACAACTATAAGCCCATCCCCACATGCCAAAGTTCTAGGTGTAGTCCTAGACTCTGAACTCTCCTTCAAGCAACACATCCAATCACTGTCCAAATCTTGCCGCCTCAACCTCCGCAACATCTCCAAAATACGCCCCTTTCTAACCAATGACCCAACAAAGCTCTTAATTCATTCGCTTGTCATCTCTCGCCTCGACTACTGCAACTCCCTTCTCATTGGCTTGCCTCTACATAGTCTATCACTTCTCCAATCTATCATGAATGCCGCTGCCAGACTCATCCACCTTACCAAGCGCTCTGTGTCTGTCACTCCTCTCTGTAAATCCCTCCACTGGCTTCCGCTCGGCCAAAGAATTAAATTCAAAATTCTAACAACTATGTACAAAGCCATCTACAATTTCGCCCCCAGCTACATCACTAGCTTAGTCTCTAAATACCAATCTACTCATTCTCTTCGTTCCTCTCAAGACCTCCTGCTCCCTCGTCACCTCCTCCCATGCTCGCCTCCAGGACTTTTCCAAAGCCTCCCCAATCCTATGGAATGCCCTACCCCAATCTGTTCGCTTATCTCCTACTTTATTAGCTTTTAGACGATCCCTGAAAACCCTTCTCTTCACAGAAGCCTACCCTACCCACACCTAACAACTGTATTTTCATTTTTTCCATCAGCTCATCCCCCACAGTTATTACCTTTTGTTTCCACTTGACCCTCCCTTCTAGATTGTAAGCTCTAACGAGTATTGATTTGTATTGTAAGTGTACTGTCTGCCCTCATGTTGTAAAGCGCTGCGCAAACTGTTGACTTTATATAAATCCTGTATAATAATAATAATAATAATAATAATAATGGAGTGACCCCATCATCCCCCCTCTTCTTCATACCCCCAGTCACTCTTTCTCTCTTTAGGTACGTTTCTTCATCCCATTTTTTTCATAACTGGTTTATATTTAGTACCCTCTTGTTTTGCCATTGGCTACATACTAACAGATTTAATAATCTCTTTCTATCGGCAGTTGTACCTGCCAATGACAAAGTATCACCTCTCATTATATCACTCAACAAAGGTTACACCTGACTACTTTAGTTGGGTTTTTACCTTCCAAGCTCTCTTCTAGATAATCTGAGAGTGTAATGCTTATCCACTGATACTTTTGGACTGTCATCAATGAAATCTGAGTCTTCGTATAAATTCTCAATGTACATAATTCCCCATTTTGGAAGATCTGAGCCTTACAACCTTTGAACTTCCTTTTTTCTTTGTACCTATACTTCCTGTTCCAATAAACCTTAATAAATTAAGATTGAATTAAATTATTATTTGAAAAATAATGACTTTACATGTAAACACAAATTAGACTTAAACCCTATTCTAGCTTTTAATCTGTTTTATTATGATATTATTGGCATTGGCAACAGGATGGCCCAGTCATATCATACCAATTTTAACCACCTGCTCACTCAAAACAAACTGCCACAAAAATCAGATGACTGGCAACCAAAGCTGTGTTCTTACTTTTGTATGTGCATTTACACATTTTTGTTAGCTAGACTCCCTTAGTAATGAGTTCTCTGTAAGTTTAGTACAGAACCCATGAAACATCATGCTTCAAATGGCTCTTGCCAGTCCTAATTTTCATTCCCAATTCATTGTGATTCAAACACTATATACAGGTGTATCACTAGTGACACATGGTTCACACTTCGTGCCAGTGATATATATGTAATAAAGTTTTGTAGATATACCTTATGATATGATCTTCCTAATTTATGGTTAGAAATGAAAGAAATTATTTTAGAAAAATTAATTTTGCTGCAAAATTACCGATTCTCCAAAGCAAAAACTGCATAAGTGAAAATTGGTTTCACAGATAATATTTTTTCTTTTATTTAGAAGATTTTTGTTTTACCCTTCCCTGTATATTATTGTTTCCCAGCACAACACCACTTTCTGAGGGTACATTAATAAATGTCAACCCCAAAGCCATGTGGCTGCTAGCACTCTATGACCAGGAACCAATTAGAGTGTTTCCAATTATATAACTACTATGTCAGCTCTGACATAGTGGTAGCATGACGACTAGAGGCACCACAGACAAAATGAAAACCTTGCAGATGAATACTGCCACCTTCAGACAGCAGTGTTCATCTACCATTTGCTTAATGGTTCAACAAAAATACAAACACAAAAATACAAAATGGTTCAACAAAGTAATATTAAAATATTAAAATAATTAATATTATTAATATTAAAATAATTAATAATAATAATTATATATATATATATATATATATATATATATATATATATATATATATATATATATATATATATATATATATATTGAAAATGTGTCAGCCTATAAAGTAAATAATGCACAAAAAATTATATGTTCTCAAAAATATGTCTAAATATTAGAGCTATTATCAGTTCACAGACACATGCTGTATCTGATAAATTTGGCCTAGGCATCTAGGCATCAATGACCTCTGGTCCTGAATGGTTACAAAAGGGTCAACTTAAAGCAGAGCTCCACACAAAAGGGGAAACTCTGCTTGGCCACACCCCCCTCTCTGCTTCCGCATTAGACACCTTTTTGGGGGGGAGCAGGTACCTGGTTTTGACAAGTACCCGCTCCCATTTCCGGCTCAGTTCGCCACAGCAAACTGAGCCTGAACTCTGGTTCCCCCATCCTCCTCCCCCCTTCTTCCCCCACAGCTGGCCCAGTCACAAAGCACAGCGTGCTTCGAGCATTCGCAGTAAGAAATCAGCTGTGAAAACGCAAGGCTTCACTGCCGGTTTCCCCTAGTCAAGATGGCGGCGCCAGCACCTGCCAGTTGAAAAATGGGCTCGGGTGAGGACACTGATGGATTCCTGGACAGGTAAGTGTCTTAATATTAAAAGTAAGCAGATACAGTATTTGTAGCTGCTGACTTTTAATTTTTTTTCTGAGGGAGCCCCTGGAGCTCCTCTTTACCCATATCAACTTGATAAAAATAATGTTCTTTAGCAAGGAACATACAATCCACTACCAAACACTACCAAAATTATTTGTGCTGTAAATTGACTCCAGCATTGCTCCTGTTTATTCTTGTTGGAGGCTGCCATTTTGCTGAAGCTGTCTGCAGAGCGACCTCTAGTGACTCTGATTTTTGGCACACTACCGAAAAATAAAGAGCAACTGAGCATCTGCAGAGCTGGGTGAGACCTTTCATTACTAGATTTTAAACAGCATAGCCACTTCTTTGTAATGTTTTACATAATTATATTTGCATGGGGTCAGCATTAAGTGTTCTAGCAGAATTTAATTTTCTGGCTAAAGTTTTATTTATTTCATTAATGTTCCTTGTATTTGTTTGTAACCATTTGATCATTAGTATACTGTTGCTTTTATTTTTTCTTATGTTCTTTACAGTGCGGTCGGTGGTAATTTTTTTGACTAGGTGGCAAACAGTACCGTGTTTCCCCGAAAGTAAGACAGTGTCTTACTTTCTTTTTATCCCTAAAAGCCCCACTATGTCTTACTTTCGGGGTATGTCTTATATTGGGAAAAAAAAATTTTTTTTATTCTTTATTGCAATATTTTTTTTTTTTTTTTTTTTTTTTTAATCAGCCCTGTTGGGGGGCTTTGGTGAGATATCAGGGGTCTTAACAGACCTCTGATATCTCCCCCTTGAGACAGAGAAAGAGACAGAGGATAGAGATTCCCCAGTCCCTTTCTCTGCAGCGTCAGCTGCTCTGAGAATGAAAGGAGAGAAGACAGCGGCTTCTCTCCATTCATAAACTGACACATTGTAATCACAGGAGATTACAATGTTTCAGTTATGTGAATGGACAGAGTCAGCTGACTCTGTCTATTCACAAGGGAAGGAGGGGGAGGACGGAGGAACGGAGGGGGAGAACGGAGGGGACAGAGAAGGAGGGGGGAACGGAGGGGACAGCGGGGAGGCACAGAGGAGGAAAGCGGAACGGAGGGGGAGAACGGAGGGGACAGAGAAGGAGGGGGAGAACGGAGGGGACAGAGAAGGAGGGGAGAACGGAGGGGACAGCTGGGAGGCACAGAGGAGGAAAGCGGAACGGAGGGGGAGAACGGAGGGGGACAGAGAAGGAGGGGGGAACGGAGGGGACAGCGGGGAGGCACAGAGGAGAAAAGCGGAACGGAGGGGGAGAACGGAGGGGACAGAGAAGGAGGGGTACCGCACTTCACTGCAGGCAAATCCCCCCGTGTTTCCCCGAAAGTAAGACATATGTCTTACTTTCGGGGTATGGCTTATATTAGCTGACCCCTCTGAAACTCCCGATACGTCTTACAATCGGGGGTGTCTTACTATCGGGGAAACACGGTACCACCGCATGCCTCCCCCCCGGTCGGTCGGGTGGGTTTGGTGCACTTACCCCATCTATGGTGGGCAGCCCTTCTCCCAGGCTTCACCTGCGGCTTCCCTTGCTCGGTGGCGGTGGCAATGACTTTCCCTTCCCCTGCTCTCCACAGGCATCGCGTCGGCTTCCGTTTCCTCCCTCCTCCTCGGCGGCCAATTGGGACTCTTCTCTTGTCGGCCAATCAGAAAACATTCTCAGACCTGCTTCTGATTGGCTGGATTGAGGATCAGTGTTTCAATAGCGACTGTTGTAACACCTGGGTGGGCTCCTGGCTCAATGCTCTGCGCCACGAGCCCACCCTATTTTGAAGTCTATTAGAGCTTCTGGTTCTAGTCAGGTGCTTCAAATAAACACCCCTGCTGCTGTAATTCATGTGCCTGGCATCCTGAAAGAGGCCAGACGCATGAATAGGGTGTGGTGGTATCCTGTCAGAATAGCGGCCGTGGATAGAGCATGCGGGTGGCGGCCGTGGATAGAGGGGGCGGTGCTCCGGCGTCCCTAATGGATGGGCCTCCGCTGGTTCTTTATCTTTTGATTTAAGTGAAAGCAAGCAAAAAACAGACCCATGTTAGCTCAAAGGAGCTTCTGGGACCATTGGGAGCTTTTTAAAAAAGGCTGTAACTTTAAAAACCACCAAAATTACCCCAAGGCGGAGGTCGAAAAATCCGGCGATTTTGATTTTTTTTTTAATTACAGCAGCTACAAATACTGCAGCTGCTGACTTTTAAAATAAGGACACTTAAATGCCCAGGGCGCCCATGATGTCGCCACCGGAAGCCGCTCTATTCCCTTCTTGCGGCTTCACTTCCTGGTTCCCTACTGCACATGTGTGACTCGCGCTGCGCTATCCGACTGGTCCCTGCTGTCTTCTGGGACCTGTGTGTCTCCCAGAAGACAGTGAAGGGGGACGGAGAAGGCATCAGAAGTGGCGTAGATACCCGCGGGTGGCTCAGGTATCTATGCCCAGAAGTGGGAGACAAATACCTGTATTAGACAGGTATCTGCTCCCCTCTCCCCCCTGAAAGGTGCCAAATGTGACACCGGAGGGGGGGAGGATTCCAAAAAACGGAAGCTCCATTTTTGGGTGGAACTCTGCTTTAAGTTCACCTTTCGTACTTACAATGCTGTTCTTTAAAATTTCCTGAAATCTCACAATTTTTGTCTTAATTTAGGAGAAATTATTGCTTTCAATATCCTTTATCGAAATTTATAACTCCACCAAAGCAATATGGAAGCAGTCCACTGAGAACCACCTGATTAGCAGTACAATGCTCCTGATAGTATGTTCTAATACAAAAGGAGCTGATATTATACCAAAGTCACTTTTCCTTTCAGCTCTCAATATAGTGGAATGCACACCATGGTTTTAAAGGGGTATATTTATTGTCAAACAATATATAATAGCATGCGTCAAAAACCTTTCAAGCAGTGAGCTCAACAGAAAGGATATAATTATTTAGCAGGTTATTGTTATGGAAACCAAATATCTTTGTGATGGTGTCACAGACTGAGAACAGGAACGAAAATCTAAAATATATTCCTTTGTCCCCCTTTCTTAGCCTTCTGTAAATTCTCAGTGTTGGTTACAGTATAGTTGTTGTAAAGGTGCATTCCAGTCAAACATGATTGTTTTGCATTTAAAAGGAAAAACAGTGCAATATTTATTTTAAAGTGATTCTAAATCTTTGTTTAAAAAAATAATAATAAACATGTTGTACTTACCTGCTCAGTGCAATCATTTGCACAGAGCAGCCCCGATCCTGTTCTTCTGGGGTTCCCTGACAGTTCTCCTGGCTCCTCCTCTTTGGCGAGTGCCCACCATAGGAAGCGGCTTCCTATGGGGGCACGTGTGTGGGCTCAATACCAAACCACGCTGCCTGCATCTATAGACACATAAAATGGGCTTGGCCCCAGCCCAAGCTCCCTCCTCATAGGATTTGACTGACAGCAGCAGGATCCAATGGCTCCCACTGCTATCAATCTGCCCTGTGAGGAGGAAGAGAGCAGAGAGAGCTGCAGCTCTTGAGCACAGAGCTAGATTGAAAATGGGCTCAGGTAAGTATAAGGGCAGGGCTGGGGGGGGATTCCTGGTCACTTAAGGTTTTTTTCCTTAATGCAGAAAATGCATTAAGGTAAAAAAAAACTTAAAGTGGTTGTAAAGGCGAAAGTTTTTTGATCTTAATGCAGTCTATGTATTAGGATAAAAATCCTTCTGTGTGCAGAAGCTCCCCTCATCCCCTCAGCCCCCCTAATACGTACCTGAGCCCATCTTGATCCAGCCATCTTGCACAAGAGACTCGGCTCTCCCTCCTCATTGGCTGAGACAGCAGCGAAGCACCTCTGGCTTCCGCTGCTGTCAATTAAAGTCAGGAGAGAAGGAGTGGGGCCGGCTCAGGGCTCCTTGTCTGATTGGACACACTGTGCTGCGGCTTTGGTGCCCCCCATAGCAAGCTGCTTGCTGTGGGGGCACTCAACAGGAGGGAGGGGCCAGAGCGCAAAAGAGGGACCTGAGAAGAGGAGGATCTGTGCTGCTCTGTGCTAAACCAATTGCACAGAGCAGGTAAATATAATACGTTTGTTATTTTGAAGAAAAAAAAGAAAAAAAAACAAGACTTTAGTATCACTTTAAGGCAGGGGTCCCAAACTGGCAGCCCTCCAGCTATTGCAGGACTACAAGTCCCATCATGCTTCTGCCTATGGGAGTCCTGCTTGTAACAGTCAGCCTTGCAAAGCCTCATGGGAATTGTAGTTCTGCAGCAGCTGGAAGGCCACCAGTTTGAGACCCGTGCTTAAAAAAGAACAGCAATCTGCTCACATAATTTGTAATAAAAACATCTTTGCCATTCTGAAGCTTCCCTCCAACCACTTTGTATAATATTTTATATATGCTGTGATTCTGTACTTGCCAAATATACTGCAGAAATCTCCTTTCACTAAGTCTGGCTGCATCCATTTTAACTGTGGGCAGCTGACTCAACTGGGGGTGAGTCATAAGAGGGCCAATGGGAGCTGCAGAGCTGGAGGTGTGTCTGTGTAAGTCCAGGAAGTGAACAGGCAGCAGCTTCAGCTGCCCACAGTTAAAATGGCTGCAGCCAGACTCAGTGGAGGGAGATTTCTGCAGCATACTTGGCAAGTACAGAATCACAGTATATATAAAATAATATGCAAAGTGGTTGGAGGGAAGCTTCAGAATGGCAAAGATGTTTTTATTACAAATAATGTGAGCAGGCTGCAGTTCCTCCTTAAGCTCCTCCACCCGTATCTTCTCATGTTTACTTCAACTAAAATAATGGAAAATAAAACAGTAAAAAATAAATCAGGGCGTACAGTCAGGTTACTGTTCTCGAGAACATAAGACACCAGCTAAATGTAAATCAACAGATAAAATATTATCATAAAACATTAATTAGTTCAGCTTAATGTTTTTTAAACACCAAGCCCCATGTGTAAGATACATTACTAAAATGTACAGACAGACCTATTAATACATTAATATAGATTGCTGTGAAATGAGGAACGCTACCCTCATGATACTTTAGAAACATAAGCCTACACAAATCTAGATGACAAGTTATAAAATACAATGACGATTGTTCTAAAGTATCTGCTTTTTATGTGCATCAATCATTTGTAGTATTTTGATTGTGCTAAAGTGATTGTAAAGGCTTCCATTAAAAAAATAAATAATCATGTTATACTTACCAGCTCTGTGCAAGGTTATTGCACAAAGAGGCTCCAATCCTCCTCTTCTGGGGTCCTGCCGCTAACACTCTACGTTCCTCCTCTTCTTGGTTCTTGGTTCCTATAGGGACAAGCCTGTGGGCTCACTCCTGAGCTGGGCTGTGTGCATTCATAGACACACACAGCATAGATCGTCTCCACCCCCCTCCTCACTAGATTTGATTGACAGCAACAGGAGCCAATAGCTCCTCCTGTTGCCTCTGTACCTGTGAGGAGCGAGAGAAAGAAGCGTTGGCTGCAGATGGGCACAGAGCTGGATTGAGATAAGACTCACTAAATATATAGGGAAGTTAGGGGGCGATGCACTTACTAAGACATTTTTTTCCTAATGTACTGGGACCGAGCCTGCACTGCAAGGATTATTTACTCCATTTAGTCTAGGGTAGAGTTAAAGTGCTGTTACTTTCCTAATTCTCTGTACCCCCTACAGTCAGCACTCCTCATGCTTCTGTGCTAGACTGTCCTTTGGTGTCATCACCTCCCTTGCAGGGCCATGGAAATTTATTGATGACATCAGGACTTTAGACTGCTGGAGTGCAGGGAAGAAGATTCTGTGGGGAACAGAGGATCAGGTAAGAAAATCTACTATAGCAAGTCCCTTAAACCTTAATAATCTCAGTGCAATGGTTTATAAAATGCAAAATTTTTAGTTTTAGGGCACTTAGCACAACATAGTTTATATAATTTATTGGCCTTGAAATTGCGTGAGCCTGTGAAATGGCAAGAAACTTTGGTATGGAAAACTATATTTTCCATAGGCAACGATTTAAAAGCCCCTACAGGTCATTAGCTCAGAGTTACAGTGCCTTGAAAAAGTATTCATAACCTTGGAAATTTTCCACATTTTGTCAAGTTACAACCAAAAACGTAAATGTATTTCGTTGGGATTTTATGTGATAGACCAACACAAAACGGCACATAGTTGTGAAGTGGAAGGAAAATTATAAATGGTTTTCAAACTTTTTTACAAATACAGTATCTCACAAAAGTGAGCACACCCCTCACATTTTTGTAAATATTTTATTATTTATTTTCATGTGACAACACTAAAGAAATGACACTTTGTTACAATGTAAAGTAGTGAGTGTACAGCTTGTATAACAGTGTAAATTTGCTGTCCCCTCAAAATAACTCAACACACAGCCATTAATGTCTAAACCACTGGCAACAAAAGTGAGTACACCCCTAAGTGAAAATGTCCAAATTGGGCCCAATTAGCCATTTTCCCTCCCCGGTGTTATGTGACTCGTTAGTGTTACAAGGTCTCAGGTGTGAATGGGGAGCAGGTGTGTTACATTTGGTGTTATCACTCTTACTCTCTCATACTGGTCACTGGAAGTTCAACATGGCACCTCATGGCAAAGAACTCTCTGAGGATCTGAAAAAAATAATTGTTGCTCTACATAATGATGGCCTAGGCTGTAAGAAGATTGCCAAGACCCTGAAAGTGAGCTGCAGCATGGTGACCAAGACCATACAGCGGTTTAACAAGACAGGTTCTACTCAAAACAGGCCTCACCATGATCAACCAAAGAAGTTGAGTGCACGTGCTCAGCGTCACATCCAGAGGTTGTCTTTGAGAAATAGATGTATGAGTGCTGCCAGCATTGCTGCAGAGGTTGAAGGGGTGGGGGGTCAGTGCACAGACCATATACCGCACACTGCATTAAATTGGTCTGCATGGCTGTTGTCCCAGAAGGAAGCCCCTTCTAAAGATGATGCACAAGAAAGCCAGCAAACAGTTTGCTGAAGACAAGCAGACTAAGGACATGGATTACTGGAACCATATCCTGTGGGCTGATGAGACCAAGATAAACTTATTTGGTTAAGATGTTGTCAAGCCTGTGTGTCGGAAACCAGGTAAGAAGTACAAAGACAAGTGTGTCTTGCCTAGAGTCAAGCATGGTGGTGGGAGTGTCATGGTCTGGGGCTGCATGAGAGCTGCCGGCACTGGGGAGCTACAGTTTTTTGAGGGAACCAAGAATGCCAACATGTACTGTGACATACTGAAGCCAAGCATGATCCCCTCCCTTCGGAGACTGAGCTGTAGGGCAGTATTCCAACATGATAACGACCCCAAACACACCTCCAAGATGACCACTGCCTTGCTAAAGAAGCTGAGAGTAAAGGTGATGGACTGGCCAAGCATGTCTCCAGACCTAAACCCTATTGAGCATCTATGGGGCATTCTCAAATGCAAGGTGGAGGAGCACAAGGTCTCTAACATCCACCAGCTCCGTGTTGTCATCATGGAGGAGTGGAAGAGGACTCCAGTGGCAAGCTGTGAAGCTCTGGTGAACTCCATGCCCAAGAGGGCTAAGGCAATGCTGGAAAATAATGGTGGCCAGACAAAATATTGACCATTTGGGCCCAATTTGGACATTTTCACTTAGGTGTGTATTCGCTTTTGTTGCCTGGGGTTTAGACATTAATGGCTGTGTGTTGAGTTATTTTCAAGGGGCAGCAAATGTATACTGTTATACAAGCTGTACACTCATGTACACATGTACACTGTACATGCATTTACGTTCATACGTGCATGTATGAGGAGGTGTTGGGGCTCTAAAATTTGTTGGGGGAAGGGATTTTAAGTGCTTGGGTGTAACTTAAATTTTTGACATTTTTTTTGCTTTTTTTTTTGGTGATAGGTTGTCTTTAATTATACCATCATAAAAAGACCTCACTTGTCCTCCAATGAAGCTTATGATGTGTAGATCACACTCCTCAAGTTTCTTTCCCAAAGTGACACCAGGACCTGAAAGTGACGGCTAAGGGTTACAGCAGGAGGGGCTGAGATTCCCTTCTGACATCAGCCAGAAAGTCATGTGACCACTGTGCTTTCTGCTCAGCCCCTCCCACTGTAGTCCTTAGATCAGGGGAGGAGAGCGACGGGAGGTCAAGTGAAAGTGAAATAAGGTATTTAGCGGCATCATTTTAAAAAAAACATTTACACTGTGTAGTATACCTTATTAGAACATAGGGGCTGGCAGTAATCCTACTCTCTGACTTTACTGCCAGCTTCTATTAGCAGCAGGAGGGGAGGGGGCAGGGTGGAGATCACTCGCACACAAAAGCTGACAGGCAGGGAGGGAGGGAAATAGGGGGGAGAGAGGAGAGACTCTAACACAGCAGGATGACTGAGGCACGTAAACTAACCACAGTATCATGGATCAGCAGCCATAATTACCTTGGTCAGTTCATCTAAGGGGACACAGGAACAGGCAGGATCAACCTGTTTCTTTACAGCATAGAAAGGGACAGATTACACAGCACAAGCACTATGCATTTTAGCCTACTTTAACCACTTGAAGACCAGGCATTTTCTGGCACTTTTTGTATACATATGATATTTTATTTTTTTGCCAGGAAATTACTTAGAACCCCCAAACATTATATATTTTTTTAAAGCAGAGGCCCTAGAGAATAAATTGGTGGGTTTTACCTAACTTCATGTCATACGGTATTTGCGCAATTTTTGGGAAAAAATATACTTTTTTAAATTTTATTGCAAAAAAACACAATACATAACCCATTTTTTTTGGAAAATATATAAGATGAAGTCTTCTGGGTTACTATAGCGGAGACCCGATCAAAGCCAATTCTGGATCTGTATGGGTCTCCGACTAGCTTGTGGACATGCCAGCTAGTAGTTCAGATCTCCGCACCCGATAGGAAGGAGAGCCCAAGAGACCAACAGAAGGCAGCGGGGGGGGGGGTTGGGTCGTCCTCTACCACTGCTTGTAATAGCAATCAAGTGGTCAGTTAGCCACTCCGATTGGTATTACAAGAGAGCCTAAAAAACGGAAGCGGTACAACTACTTGAAGTCAAATGACATACCAGGTATGTACACACGTGATATGGTGGCAAACGGTTAAAGAAAAGGAATTTTTTTTTCTATTTAGGTTTACAACCATTTTAACTGCAGCAGAATAAAATCAGGTCTTAGGACTGGATGGACAGATCCAAATACAAATACAAATAACTGTTTGCCTGGAGTTCAGCTTCGAGTAACCACTTTACCAGCCAAAACTTCTAACTTGTTCTTGCGATTTTGCCATTTACTATGGTTCTTGTGCTGGGTGCTCCCCATATATGCAATATAAAAGGGAGATACTTAGCGATTCTGTGTGGGAGACGTTTGCTTTTGTAAAGATGGATGGTATTAATTTCAAATCATGAGATTTGTTAATGCCTTTCTGAACCCCCTCTAGGAGGTCAGGCATCCTAAGGAATTGAATTCCCACATTGTAGCAATAGATGTTTCTTTAGATTACACTTCCCAACTAACTGTACTTTTTTATTTATCAATCTATTTTTTTCTTTTTCATTTTTAAAAGTTTTGGTGGCAGCAGTTTTCCTCCTAAATAATCTTTATGAAATGCCATTTAGAAAAATCTGTATCTTTGACATTTTACACGAATTAGAAGCAGTTAGTGTTTTTTGAAAATGTGTTTTTCCCTTAATACACATTTCAGAAGTAAGAGTGATTGTTCAATGCATTCCACTGTATTTACCTTGAACTTACCGAGGACAACAGAATTCTTTCACAAAATGTCATATTAAAAGGTAACCTTGTTTGATGTTGTAAAAGGGTTTTTGTGTCCAATTTGTTTCTTATAGGTGTTTACAAGGTATAATTATTTTAAAGAAAACCTGTTGTTCCCGTCAACATATTAAACTGGCATAAAACAGGATCCAACCACTTCAGATGCACCCCAGGAGCACAGAAGACAGTAAATCTACATTAACACATGCCTTAAATGTTTTACTATTAGTCAGTATAGCTACCCATTACCAATACATAGTTTAATAAATAATGCATTTTATTTCCTTCTAAGTCTTAGATAAATCACCTATAGCCACAACATGTTTACGAGGACTCTACCGAAGGTAATGCAAAACTTGGCATAACTTTTTTATTAACTTACATAGGTCATTGAAATTTCACATTGTTAAAGTAACTCTTCCATTATAGTAATTCTTCTTCTTTTTTTTCATTGCAGGTAAATAATGTATTCTAAGCAGAAGCAATATATCATCATTGAGTCCTTGACGAAGGAGGGGTGCAGGCAGTGTGACATCCACAGAAGACAAGAGAATTTTTATGAAGTTGACACCATTGACAGGAACAATGTTGTGCACAGATGGATGCAGAAGTTTAACCAGCACTGAAGACAAACCACACACGGGGGGGACCAAAAGGATTTAAATAAGTGGAATTAGATATACAGGAGTGAATCAAAAGTCCACATGTAAGTAAAATTTTTAACTTCCTGAAAGTAATATTGGTATTGTAACTTGGATACTAGCTAGGTACTAGCAAGGTTAAAAAAGTTTTGCTTAGTGCACAGTGTGACACAAGTATGCACAAATAGTGCAACAGCTCCAAATATAAATATCACTGTGACTGTGATATGAGCAGGGTGCCCTCCTTGAAACTCACATTAGAGATCTGGAGTAGCAAATTGCAATACTGAGGAGACTTGACAGCCATGAAAGGAGACTTCTGCTCAATGAGAAAACAATTAGGGGTTGATGTGAAGGGTGGAGGAGTTATTTACTGCTGCTACTAACAGTCAGGAACGCAGCACCATGAAAAGTCAGGAGAGCAGTCCATCTAATAGGGATGGTGAGGGTAATGAAAGAAGGTCTAGAAAGTTGGTTCCAATAATAATTATTAAATCAGGACGATTGATAGAAAAGTGTGTTGCCAGGATTGCCTCTATCGAATGCTGTGCAATACTAAAGAGACTTGGCAACCATGAAAGAAAACTTCTGCTCAATGAGAAAGCAGTTTGGGGTTGATGTGGAGGGTGGAGGAATTATTAACTGCTAGCAGTTCGGAGAGTAGCACCACAAACAGTCAGGAGAGCACTCCATCTAGTAGGGGTGGTGAGGGTAATGAAAGAAGGTCTAGACAGAGGGTGCCAATAATAATTCTTTAATCAGGAGGATTTATAGAACAGTGCATTGCCAGGATTGCCTCTATTGTATGGTGTGCAATACTGAGGAGACTTGACAACTATGAAAGGAGACTTCTACTCAACGAGAAAGCAATTGGTGGATGATGTGGAGGGTAAAGGAGATATTCACTGTTACCACTAACAGTCTGGAGAGCAGCACCATGAATAGTCAGGGGAGAAGTCCATTCAGTAGGGGTGGTTAGTGTAATGATAAAAGTTATAGATGGTTGGGACCAATAATAATTCTTTAATCAGGAGGATTGAAAGATAAATGTGTCCCCAGGATTGCCTCTATCGAATGGTGTGCTGTCTCCTTGGTGCTAGGGTTCAGCAGGTGGTGGAGCAGGTAGACAATTTTTTGGGAGGGCTGGGCTTGACTCAGCTGACTAGGTTCATGTTGGGACCAATAACAGATTACATAGAAGATTAAAGTGATTGTAAAGGCTCCTTTTTCCCTATAAAAATAGTAAACATTTTATACTTACCTGCTCCGTTGCAGTAGATTTGCACAGAGCAAACTGGATCCTCCCCTTCCCGGGTCCCTCGTCTGTGCTCCTGGCCCCTCCCTCCTGTTCAGTGCCCCCACAGCAAGCAGCTTGCTATGGGGTCACCCGAGCTAAGTCACAGCTCCCTGTGTCCATTCAGACACCAAGCCCCGACCTGGACCTGCCCCCTCTCTCACCTGATTGGCTGACTGACTTTGATTGACAGCAGCAGGATCCAGTGGCGCCGCTGTTGTGTCTCAGCCAATCAGTAGGGAGAGTCTTGGACAGCCAAGGGACTCGTGGACATTGCTGGACAGAGATGGGGCTCAGGTAAGTATTAGAGGGTGCTGGGGGGGCTGCTGCACACAGAAGGCTTTTTATCTTAATGCACAGAATGCATTAAGATAAAAAAACCTTATGCCTTTACAATCTCTTTAAGGATCCTAAAAAAATTTAACCGATATTAAACCCAAAAACAACTGTCCATTTCATTCAGTATCCATAATGTGATATTTTCCCAAAGTACTCTATTATTTATGAATGAATATCATGTTAAACAAGATATGAATGAATACAAGTAGACCTGTAGAGGAAAGAGGGAGAACATATGACCCCCCCACCCCCCCGGCCTTGCACTGTGTTGATGCAGTATTTCGTTTGGAGCAATACAGTGTTATTGCTTACATTCTAACAGCACAGGTTGTTAGAAAACCACAAAACAAAGGGGTTGATTTACTAAAACTGGATATTGCAAAATCTGGTGCAGCTGTGCGGCTTCTAACTTCAGCTTGTTCAATAAAGCTTCGACCAATAACTTGGAAGCTGGTTGGTTTCTATGTAGAGCCGCACCAGATTTTTAGTCACCAGTTTTAGTAAATCCACCCCAACTCTCGTCTGCTTGTACATATTTTGTATTCACCAGTTCCATGAAATGGTATCTACAGTCTCCGACCAAACACCTAAACATCATTTCAACACTCCACATTTGTCTTAGGGCAAGATGTAAACCACCAGCCAGACTTTGCTTTTATAAGATATGCTTTAACTCAATACATGATATATAGGAGATAACCTTAATTTATAGCTGAAAATGTGGTTGGATGTGAACCAGTGATGCTTAATCCATTATAATTGCTTCTGGTAAAAAAAAAAAGAAAAAAAAAAGAGACCTCTATTTGACCTTTCATTCTGGCCTTCCAACAAATCAAAGATATTTTCTTGAAAAAGAAAGCACTTGTTACTTCATTAAGCATCTCTATGGCTAAGGAGGTGTCTGTGAAAGATTGGTGATGGAACAGTCTGAGCAATGCCTTTGTATGATCATGGCTCAATTGATCTAACATGTTCTTTGAAGAATATAAATCAGTATATCTTTTATTGTACATAACTCCTAATAATGAATGTCTCACTTGCTCCCTTTTGGTCTGTTAAATATCTCATTAAAAGTGATTTATTATATTTGTTGTGTAATTGCAAAAAAAATAAAAAATACCTGTGGATAATATCAGAAATTCAAAGC
This sequence comes from Lithobates clamitans, assembly GCA_037952925.1. NCBI lineage: Eukaryota > Metazoa > Chordata > Amphibia > Anura > Ranidae > Lithobates > Lithobates clamitans. The sequence continues at coordinate 1,438,293 of JBBGZY010001614.1, forward strand.
TGTCCTGCGTCCAAAACACACCCCTTACCATCTCAAGAGGAGTACCTTGCCCTCCTAGTTCCTATCTCAGGACTACATAATAGAGGAAAACTGGTGGGCCAGGGCTGAGGTTTAAAATGGTATTAAACTCAGCTGCGTTTATTTTTTCTTTTATAGGCCCACATGAGGTTTTTGCCATTATGTGTAAGTATGCGCCGTAAATTAACACATTATGGCAGACTGACCTGTAAAACTAAGCCCTCTTCCTCTTTAACCCATACTTAAACCCTCATCAGAATGAATGAATGAATATGTTTGATTCAATTTGTTTGTTAATTTGATTAAGTAATTTCACTGTAAATATATTTTACAGTTACATAATTTGACCGGTTGAAAAAAAGACACAAATCCATCTGGTTCAAAAAATAAAAGGGAAAAAAAAACAGAAAAAAAAAGTTTTACAAATGTAAATACACAATCCTATACCCATAGTTGGTCCAGAAGAAGGAAAAAAAACCCAGCAAAGCATGATCCAAATTGCTCCAGCAAATCAACTTTACCTATAAATGTTAGTATCCAGCTATACTATGTACATTTAGGAAGGAATTGGGGAACAGGGAGGGGTATGTGCCCCTGGATGGGGGGATGGGGGGAGGTATGGTAGGAGGTGAGAGAACCATATCCCTTTTTTTGGGTGAGTGTTTTAAGACTCCTCAATTTATGAGGATTATAAGTACTAAGTTGGTCCCTGCATGATATTAAGGTCTGGTTGAACTATAGCTGTTAAAATGAAATTGAGAGACCTGCTCCTATAAGATTATGTTAATGATGTGTTAACCGGTTCCCGACCGGCGCACGCCAATGTACGTCGGCAGAATGGCACGGCTGGGCAAATGGACTTACAGGTACGTCCATTTGAATTCCCCGCCGTGCCATTGCGTGCGCGCCCTGGCCGGGAGCTCCGCGAGTCGGGTCGCGGGTCCCGCGGACTCGATCGTCGCGGGGATACCCTCGATCGCCTCACAGAGAGGACGAACGGGGAGATGCTGATGTAAACAGCATCTACCCGTTCTGCCTAGTGACAAGTGTCACTGATCACAGCTCCCTGTCATCGGGAGCTGTGATCAGAGTAATGGCACTGCTAGCCCATCCCCCTACAGTTAGTAATCACTCCCCTAGGACATACTTAACCCCTCCCCGCCCCTAGTGGTTAACCCCTTCACTGCCAATGTCATTTACACAGTAATCAGTGCATTTATTCCACATTGACCTGCCTGGAGCGGGGATATCTCTTTCCCTGCACTGCAGGGGTGACGATGCTCGTGACCGGCGGTCGGGATGACTGCCAGCCACACATAATCAAAGGCACGAGAGGCAGAACAGGGACGTGTGTGTATAAACACACAAATCCCTGTTTTGTGAGGAGAGGAGATGCAGATCATGAGTTCCTAATAGCTAGGAACCACGATCTGTCATTTCCTATAGTCAGTCCCCTCCCCCCACAGTTAGAACACACAGTCAGGGAACACAGTTAACCCCTTGTTCGCCCCCTAGTGTTAACCCCTTCCCTGACAGTGACATTTATACAGTAATCAGTGCATTTTTATAGCACTGATCGCTGTAAAATATGTGTCAAAAATGTGTCAAAAATGTCCGATGTGTCCACCATAATGTCGCAGTCTTGATAGAAATCGCAGATTGCCGCCATTAGTAGTAAAAAAAATAATAAAAATGCCATAAATCTATGCCCTATTTTGTAGACGCTATAACTTTTGCGCAAACCAATCAATATACGCTTAATGCAATTTTTTTTACCAAAAATATGTAGAAGAATACATATCGGCCTAAACTGAGGAAAAAAATTAGCTTTTTTTTCCAAAAAAAATTGGGGATATTTATTATAGCAAAAAGTACAAAATATTGTGTTTTTTTTTCAAAATTGTCGCTCTTTTTTCGTTTATAGCGCAAAGGATAAAAAACGCAGAGATGATCAAATACCACCAAAAGAAAGCTCTATTTGTATGAAAAAAAGGACATCAATTGTGTTTGGGTTACCATGTCGCACGACAGCGCAATTGTCAGTTAAGGCGACGCAGTGCCGAATCACAAAAACATGGCCTGGTCATTGAGCAGCCAAATCTTCCGGGGCTGAAGTGGTTAAAGTGAAAAACTCAACAACAAGTTCACTATATGGACCACTTATGTTTTTATACATGGTGATCATATCCGCCCTTAATCTCCCCTTCTTAAGAGGGAATAAATTCAGTTCCTCTAATCTTTCCTCATAGCTGAGCTCCTCCATGCCTCTTATCAGTTTCAAGTGTAAAAAGATATCTGCGCTTAGTACATAAAATAGCCAGCAGCTGAGCACTATGACCCAGATATCAGGCACAAAGAAAAATGTTTGAATAAAAGTGCAGCACTAGGGCAAAAAGTGCAATTCATGCGAATTACAGAACACATGTGATGTGCATACATCCAAATATGGTATAATAAAGTGCAATTATGCATTAATTGGTACAATTTGAAATGAAATAAATCATAACATATGTGCAATGTAATATCACAAGTGCAAACAAAAAGGGAAAGGAAAGTTCATATGCTGCTGATCAGGGCATGGTGTTTTAAAAAAGCCTCAGAGCCGGAGTATATAGAGAGACAAAAGGCTCCACATAGTATAATATTGTCTCCTCTTTGTAGTTTATTAGCAGCAGTGCATATACACAGGATAGCAACAGTTCAAGCAGAGAGCATGTCTGAATCCAAACAATCCAAACACTTTCTTAACCGCATTTTTTTTTACTGAAAATATGTAGAAGAATACATATCGGCCTAAACTGAGAAAAAAAATAGTTTTTTTATATATTTTTGGGGATATTTATTACAGCAAAAAAGTAAAAAATATTGCTTTTTTTTCAAAATTGACGCTCTTTTTTTGTTTAGAGTGCAATTAATAAAAACGGCAGAGGTGACCAAATACCACCAAAAGAAAGCTCTATTTGTGGGAAAAAAAGGACGTTAATTTTGTTTGGGTGCAGCGTCACACGACCGCGCTATGGTCAGTTAATTCGACGCAGTGCCGTATCGCAAAAAAATGGCCTGGTCATTAAGGGGCAAATCCTTCCTGTCCTTAAGTGGTTAAAGTGTTGCTAAACCCAGGACCCTGCATTCACTATATCTGGTCTCCCACAGTACACAGAACATGGTAATGCAATTATTTTAGCAAGTATAAACTGCTGAATACCTTTTCTCATTAGCAGTATATAGCAGTCTTGTGACCTCTATCATTGTCCAGCCAAGCACTGGTTAAAGCTTGTAGGAGTTTTCTGACTGTCCTATGAGACTGAAAAACCCCTGACCCTCTGTCTGGACAGTGCTGATTGGCCCTGTGCTAATCACATGCACTCTCCCAGGGAAAGAAAAAAAACCTCTCTAGCAATACACACCAAACTGAGCATGTGCAACCTGACTCCATAGACTCTGTGTTATCAGGAAATTATTAGAGGACAGTGGACGGAGGGGGAGAATCTGTGCATACAAGATCAAACAGCCTTTTTACACAATGCAGAGGATTAACCCCTTAGGTTCCACAGTGGGTATGACAAGCATGCTTTACTGCATATACAGACTGAGTTTACTGCTGTGGGTTTAGTAAGACTTTAACTGGTAAACTTTGCAATGCTTTGTACCAGATAAATAAATGTCATTTAGGACAAATTATAGAATAAAATGTCTATATTTTATCCACAGTAATGCCCCGTACACACGGTCGGACTTTGTTCAGACGGATGTTGGCTCACACTTGTCTTGCATACACACGGTCACACAAATTTGTCTGAAAATCCGATCATTCTGAACGTGGTGACGTAAAACACGTACGTCGGGACTATAAACGGGGCAGTAGCCAATAGCTTTCATCTCTTTATTTATTCTGAGCATGCGTGGCACTTTGCGCGTCGGATTTGTGTACACACGATCGGAATTTCCGACAACGGATTTTGTTATCGGAAAATTTTGTATCCTGCTCTCAAACTTTGTGTGTCGGAAAATCCGATGGAAAATGTGTGATGGAGCCTACACACGGTCGGAATTTCCGACAACAAGGTCCTTTCACACATTTTCCGTCGGAAAATCCAACCGTGTGTACGGGGCATAACACTAAATACAAAAATAAAAGTGCTTTTCTTTTTCTTTTTTAGTTTTATTATGATTTTTGTCTATGGATAGCATAAAAAAACACTTTTGCAAGACAGAATCACCGAAAGAAAGTTGTGCCTGTCCCAAAAAAATGATATCTGTACTACTCTGTTATCTGAAGTAATGAAAAAGTTATTGGCGAATAACCAGGCCCATAGCAGAAATGTAGAAATTGCCCTGATCCATAGGGGGTGTACAGGGGTGAGAGCTGAACTGGTTAACAGCATGGTGTGAATCCTCTACAGCTTGTAGTTTTGTTTAAAACCGCAGCTGTTACATTATTAGTTCAAGGTAGAAAATAAGACTTCTCCAGGTTACAGCATTCAAACTTCCAATCTTTATATCATTTACACTCAAAAACAAAGCCACAAAGCAATAACCTTTTGTAGAGTCCTTAATAAATAACAGCATGTATTTTTTTCCTGTCACCGGCGGTGAAATACAATAAGCACTTTTCTTTTAAGGAACTTTCTTTCTGCAGAACTGGTGAGTTATTTCTAGAATAAATGCGCTGCATCGCTCACAACATTTCTGTCTCCTCAAAAAGTATTAACACCTGAACTCCGTCAGGCGGTAGGCGAAGCTGTTTGATCAATATTTAGCTCGTCCTTGAGGCTGTAAATGGAACTTAAATGAAAGAACCTTTGATACTGTTGATGGCAGAAGGCGTACAGTCAGACAATGAGCCATAGAGCTGAAAAATGTGTTAATATAAAATTAATGTAAAAAATGTTATTGGGTCCAAATGCAATGTGCAGATTACAATAAGGAGGGGATGCTTGGCCATAGGCAGAGAGCAGTAGTTCAACACGTCTTCAAAGGTGTGATTCTACTTTCTTTTTTTCTTGTTTTTCTATATTTTCCTTTATGCTATTGAATTAAAGTAACAGGTACAGGGGTAATTCTATTACAGGTAGCCTGTTTTGTCTGTTTGATATGTTTTTATGCTGAAGATTACACTATACTGGTTCTCTGGGAATGTAAAAGTCGCTATGCCAGGCTCCTTAAAATGTTATTTTTATTTTTTGTTGAAGTGGTGCTTACATTTTTTGTTATTATCCCCTGATGAAGCCATGTTTAATGGTGAAATGTGTCAGTTGTGGATTAGCTTTTTTTTGCTGCACATTTATGTTCAGATATATGAATGATTCCCACTACAGCTTTATTACATTTTATGAGGTTATAAGGACTTTTGTTGAATAAAGCTATTCCTGCTACTATCACTGGACCAGAGACCACTTCAGAACTACTACTAGTGAGTTAGTGTGCTATAGTTTGCTATTATAATTCCATTGTGGGTGTAGAGTGTCAGTGTAGTATGAATATAGTGATAATGCAGAGTGAGTGTAGTGTGACCTTCCTTTTTTACTTCAGTTTCAATTTAATGTGTCAGGGCAGGTTTACTGCAGTATATTCAAGTGTGTCAGTGTAGATTGTCAGGGCACTTTTAATGCAGTATATTTAATTGCATTAGTGCACTTTTACTGCAGTATATTGAAGTGTGTTAGTGTACCTTTACTGCAGTATATTTCTGTAGTATATTGAAGTGTGTTAGTGCACTTTTACTGCATTATATTGAAGTGCATTAGTGTACTTTTACTGCAATATATTGAAGTGCGTCAGTGCAGTTTTAATGCAGTATACTGAAGTGCATTAGTGCAGTTTCACTGCAGTATATTGTAGTGTGTCACTCAAGTGTGTCTGTGTAGTGACTACTCAAGTTAAATTGCACCAAACACCACTTGATATTGATTAAAGTGCATCCAAGTACACATTTCCCCAACTCTATTAAATTTCGGTAACAAGCCCCCCATCATATATTGGAGGCCAACACGGAGGTATGTGTCTCCTTGGCATTGTGAGGGATCCGGCACATGGGCGTCCACAGGAGGGGGCAAGGGGGGTCAAGTCCCCCCCCCCCCGGAATCAGCAAGGTATCCATACACTAGGGAGGAAAGTGCAGGAAAGTAAAGTCAAACATGATTAGAGAACGTTCACTTCACCGGAGCTCAGCCTTATTTATTGTCGGACTGACACCTGGATTTCCTTTCCCGCTGTCACAGGCTGCCTGATCGCTGTTATCAGCAAGCTGCTTGAGGAATGAGTCTCCAATTGCAGGAGTGCGGACCTGTCAGCATAGACTGTGTATCTCCTTACTCTGTCAGGCTGAACCTGTCAGAAGGTAAGCAAAACTTTTTTTTTTAATTGTCAGTCTTTCTTGTTTGTTTAGCAAAAAATAAAAACCCCATTGGTGATTAAATACCACCAAAAGCAAGCTTTATCTGTGTGAAAAAAATTATAAAAATTTTATTTGGGTACGGTGTTACATGACCGCGCAATTGTCACTCAAAGTGCGACAGTGCTGAAAGCTGAAAATTGGCCTGGGCAGGACAGGGGTGAAAGTGCCCTGTAGGCAAGTGGTTAAGCACAGCAACATAGCATAAAGATGTTATTGTGCCCATAAAGCTAGAATAGAATAGAATTTAAGATCACCAGTGGCTTAAGCCAATGCTGCACCATGCAGGTGTAGTTTTTTTTTTAATTGATCGATTGCCTAATTGTATGTTTATTTACACCTTCACTTGCTGTGGTCGCAGCATATTTTGCATGGTTTTGTATGTGGCTCAGATTGCCACGGCAAAATCAGGTACATTCTCTCCCTCAAAAAGTGCCAAATGTGGCAGTGGAAGGGGGGAGGGTTATCACGCTTTATGTGATAATGACTAAGCCCCTCCCCTTCATGATATTGCCAAAAAGGGGCGGAGCATGGGTGACCTTAAAATGACGCCCCCCCCCCGAAAAAAGTTCTGCGGACGCCCATGGTCCAGCAGCGTATGTGTCCACAGGCAAAGGTGGATGTGGTCCGTCCTCAGGCAGGGCATAATTTCCTCTGTTCAGTGATGTTGCCCGTGCTATCCAGTCACAGTATGCAGAGGAGGTGGTGGATTGGCTTACTAAACCGTCCTCATCCTTCTCATCCTCCTACACCCAAGCAGAGACTATTGGGCAGTCCCCTGCAGCTGCTAGAGAGGCTTAACCTGCCTCCTTGTCCACAGCTATTCCTGCCATAGCCCGGGCATCATGTATGGAGGAGTTAGTTGAATTATTTAAACACAGCATCAGCCACTTGCATTTTAACGATGCACAGCCATTACTTGATTCAGATCTTGGTTCTAAAATTGAGGAAGGGAGTAACATGAGCCTACATAGAGGGAATAACACTGATAAACAACAAATGGCAGTCAGGTTCACCATGAACTTGGGCCTGAGTGTACTATAATTTGGCTTCTTCACATAAGGCTTGCTCACTGTGGTGCAAAACCTTGTTATTTCCATCCTAAGTCAGCCAAAGAGACACCATAATTTATCCAAAAAATCTCTAATCTTGTTCCGAGTGCACTGAATTGTGGCCTCATTATACAGACTAGCTCCCCAAGCCGTTGTTTACAAAATAAAGAAAGCTTGCAGGGAAAATCATTTTAAATGTCTTTTTTTTTCTTTATAAATGTCAGTTTTGCTGAAGCAGGTTCTATACACTGTACAGATGTGCTACTTTACAGGCAGACTAAGGTCCCCCTGGTGAAGTACCTGGACCCCCATAACCATTGTATGCCCAATAACTTGCATATAAGCCTTCAAAATGGGCACTTTTGATTTTTCCAGTTCAGGTCCCATAGACTTCAATTGTTTTTGCGATGTTCGAATGTTCTGGTGCGAACCGAACAGGGGGTCATTCGCCCCATCTCTAGCTTTGATGATAAAACCTGGAAGCTGATTGTTTTCTATGCAGAGCTGCACCAGATTTTGCACTCCTCTCATTTAAATATGGTGACTTCAGAAAAAAAAAAAAAGGGCTCCATCGAGTGTGCTCAATTTTTTTTTTCCTCAGTTATATATTTTTTTTTTGTTACTTGCAAAGTGAGCAGCCTATTTGATTTTAGTAAATTAACCCTGTTATGGTTGCCGTTACATCAGGGCCACACATTAGCACAATCTGTGTAAGACAGCATCGGATAAACCAATTATATTTCTAGAACAGAACCCAAACGTATAGAATGGCCTCTTTCTACAATCCACAATCAGTACTTAATAAGAAGGTGTCGTTTTTCTTAATCAAATGACTCAATTTGAGCGGATTTGTATAAGTGATCCACACATTAGAGGACTTATCTCAATATTATATTTCCAACTTAATATGATATCTAGTGAGTTTCTACCCTCATACACAACTAAATGGGCACAAGATATGAATCGAGTGTTTAATAAACAAGATTGGTCGAATATATGGTCAGCCACCAAAACTTCCTCTCCAAATTGTTTTGCTGTAGAAACTAATTACAAGGTTCTAGCACGCTGGTACCTTGTACCAGCTAGAATAGTTAAATTTGTCCCCACATATTCACCTAATTGCTTTAGAGGATGTGACACAGCAGGAACACATTTTCACATATGGTGGCAATGCCCCATAGTTGAGGAATTCTGGAAGAATATATTTCTTATGGCTTCTAAAGCCCTAGAAATCACGATTCCTCCAGATCCTGCAAAGGCACTCCTAAACCTTAAACCCACAATACTCACCCATACTCAATTCCAATTGTTTATCCAACTTAGCACTGCAGCTAAACAAACGATTGCCAAGGCGTGGAAGTCCCAAAATCTAATTCTTGCTGAAGCTAAACACAGAATGAACAGAGCACTTTTATACGCCAAGATGACAGCTATTGAAGAAAATAAAATAAATAAATTTCGCAAAATTTGGCAACCATGGGTTAAAAACTACCTCCCTACAGATTTTGACCAATCTCTGTTGTTACCACACTAAGATATATATCATATTATTACTGAAATATATATTATATTTGTATACCCAATGAGAGCTGGATCATCATCCCGGGAAACTCTTTTTTTTTTTTTTCTCTACTTTCCTTCTTTCCATCTTTATCTCTCCTCCCTCTCCTTTTCTTTTATTATTTCCTAAAATATTCCTGTGGATACTTAGTCTAATAACTTGATTTATTTCTCTAATCTTACATCTAGAATCCCAACTAGTGTATAGTAAATATGGTTGTAAGATATCTCTAAAATTACTTTATTTTATTAACTTATTTATTTATCTTTTTTATCATACTGCAAAGATCTTCTGACGATTGATATGTATCCATGTATTGTACCATTTTATTTCTTCTTCTGTGAAAACTCAAAAAATATATTTAACAAGAGAATGAATGAAAAAAAAAAAAAAAGAAGGTGTCGTTTGAAAGTAAGGTCCCTTTCACACGATCGGACCGTTCAGGTCCGCCTGTCAGTTTTGACGGCGGACCTGAACGGCCGCTCCATGTTAGTCTATGGAGCGTCGGATGTCAGCGGAGACATGTCCGCTGACATCCGACCCCGTCCGATCCGCTAAAAGCAGACGGATGGCTCTACGTCCAGGTCCGTCGCTGGAGGATCGGATCTGGTGAGATCTGCTGAAAACGGACATGCTGTCCGTTTTCATCCGATCCCTCCATAGGCGGCAGCGGCACCTGACAAGCCCCTCCCCGCTCAGTGAGCAGAGAGGGACCTGTCATCCCCCGGCTCAGCGGAGATCAATGGACAGATCTCCCGCTGAGCCGGCGGACCGAGGCGGGCTCCGTAGAAACGGAGTCCGCTTCATGTGAAAGGGGCCTATGTCCAACATGCCCAAATGGTCGTTAACTTTAAAACCCTATCCTGTGCAATGCAAATCAACTCCTCCAATTCAGCTATGCAATTTTATATATATATTTTTTTATAGACGACTACAATGGAGCTGATTTAAAGTTGTAGTAAAGAAACAGGCACAAAAGATAAATTGTCACTTTCTGCTTTTTTTAATTTGCTGCCTTGCATCTGTTAAAAGAAAAAGACAATACTGCAAGACTCACTGTTTCCCTGGAACTGCCCCCCACAGATTCTGCTTGTCTTCTGGTTTGAATGGTGACTACCATCATCCAACCCACTTCCTGTAGGCCCAGGCTTCTCAAATGTGAGAAAACCCCGCTATATGTTTGTAATGTGTTCCCATTCACACAGCATACCAAGAAAAAATATGTATATACGGTATTTCTTACCTTATGAATGCTTCTAAGGAGAAGGTGCCATGGCTGATTCTAAGGATTTCTGGACAGCCTCAGTTTCTTTGTACCCACACAGACTAAAGCCTCGTATGCACTACTAGTCATTTTTCATTCAACCCAGTGGGTTGAACAAAAAAAGAAACTGACAGCTTAGGTCGAAGCCACTGTACTAACAATCCAATGTTAGCAGGGTGGGAGCAGGTCGGCAGACCTTTTTCGGTCATGATCTGCTGTACACATGGGTCGAATGTCGTGCGGTTTCTATTGAACCGGCCAATGCTGCCCGTCATCCGGCTGATGTGTACTAGGCTTAAGATATACCTCATTAACATACAATGTGGGGATAGGTTAAAATTTTAGAGACTGAAGTGTCCCTTCTGTCATGAGGACTGAATTTTTGTCCAATTAAACAGTTTAATCTTTTGGCACCATTCTGGATGTCAATAGACTGGTTTGCTCTCTGACACTAAGAAAGCATTACTATGGAGAATGTAATGATACTTCAATTTGGTGAAATGGTGGTGGGGGAGCCTCCTTAGTCTCTATCTTCCTTCTTGTCTCCCTCCTCACCTTCCTCCCATTCTTCCCCACATCTTTTCTCTGAAGTGTGTGCATTAGAGGATTTGTTGGATCTAGCGGCTGAATCCAATCCTTGTCGCGATGAACAGATTCCATCGGTTGCTGGCATACCTTTCAAGATAAGATCTGATTTTTATCCTCTAAAATCACGGGGCAAGGATATGGATACTTTTCAAAGATTGGTTGAGGGAGATTTAGCTAATTTAGCTAAGAAGTCCTCCACTAAATGTATATTTGTCAATCTCACTGTTGAAGAGAAAAAGGCCATTAGAGCTCTGAAAGATGACAATAGTGAAGTGATCAGAAATGCTGACAAAGGAGGGTTGGTGATGGTCATGGACACCAAGACCTATAGAAATGAGGCAATTTGACAGCTTTCTGATTCCAATACTTATGTTGATCTCAAGAGTGACCCCACACAGTCCTTTAAGAAAGAACTAACATCTTTATTAGGAAGGGGAGTTGTGGTAGGCATTTTTTCAGAAAAATAAATAAATATGTTCATACCAGAGCACCCTATTATGCCGGTCTTTCATTTTTTGCCCAAGGTCCACAAAGGGTTTAATCCCTTAATAGGTAGACCTATTGTGGCTGATATAGGTTCTTTTAAAGAACGATTAGGTCAACGGATTGACCATCAATTACAGCCACTGATAATAGGTCTTCCAGGTTATTTAAGGGATACCAAACAATTGCTGATTAAATTTATAAAATTTATGTGGAGGAATGGGCTGAGCTGGGTGACATGTGATGTCACTAGTTTATACTTATGTATTCCTCACTCGTTAGGGTTACAGGCAGTGTCTTTTTTCCTGTCAAGGTTCAGTGGTTATTCTTTGGTTCACTAAGAATTTACTCTCCTTAGCTTAGAGTACCTTCTCACACACAATTTTTTCACGTTCGACGGGGACTACTACCTGCAGAGACGTGGGGCCTCTATGGGAGTCAAATTTTCCCCGTCCCTGGCCAATCTTTACATGGGATGGTGGGAGAGGTCCCACATTTTTGCATGTGGTAGTCCCCTGCAAGCAGATACGCTATTTTATGGTCGCTACATAGACGACCTGATACTCATAGTTTCAGCAGAATCCGGCAGCTTGGAAAACCTTTTGTCCTATCTAAATGATAACAACCTTAATCTGAGGTTCCCAGGACACATGAGTCCTGTTTCAATTGATTTTCTGGATGTTACTCTGAAGGGGGTTGGTGATAGAATTATCACCAGTCTTTTCAGAAAACCTATGGCAGGGAATACACTTTTACGAGCAGATTCCAACCATCCAAAGCATACCATGCAGGGCATCCCTGTGGGTCAATTTTTATGACTTAAACAAATCTGTAGTGACAGTAAAGAATACACAGGAGTCAAAAATTATGTTATCATGCTTTAGAGAGAGGGGTTACCCCGATTCTATGCTCAACAGAGCTATTAACATTGCTAACAACACCCCACGGGAAAAGTTGCTACAGGAAAATTCAACTAGGAAGAGGATACACAGGGGAGAAAGTGGATCTAAATATATTTCATTTTCTTCCACACATATTTTTTCCACTCCGTTTAGTATGGATTTCAATAAAATTAAGATTATTGTTTCCGAACACTTACCAATCTTATTTAATGATCCTATCTATGCAAAAATCCTTGCCCATGGTGTTAAAACTGCATCCCGTAGAGCTCCCACATTAGGAGGTACCTTGTCACTAAGTTTATACACCAGCAAACGATCTTGTACACATTGGTTACACTTTAAAGGTACATTTGGATGTGGACAAAATGGTTGTCCCTGTTGTTCCCACGTTCTTAAAGGGGACACTATTCAAGCCACTGCCATCAACAAACAGACTAAAATAACCACGTTCGTTAATTGTAACACCAGGTATCTGCCTACATTATCACATGCAAATTATGTCATATACAACATGTCAGGCTTACTACACGCAGATTGCGTGATCGCCTGTATGATCATCTGTATGACATACAGAAAGACCATAATATCAATGTGGCTAAGCATTGGCATGTGGTGCAACAGAAGGACATCTCTATCTCAGGTAACCAGGTAGTTGAGAAGATAGTCGTGCCAGCCAGAGGAGGAGACAAGTTTAGAATGTTATGCAGGAGAGAGGTATATTGGATTTTCTTTTTCAATACCAGAAAGCCGGGGTGTATGAATCATGAATGGGATATTTCCCATTTATATGAGTAGCACTGCTTCTTCATCTAAGATTGTGACATTTTAGGCTCAGATTTTCATGAGAATATAGCGGCATTCACATAAAAAACATCTATTAGTCGCCTTGTCAGTATATTGTTTGTCGTTGGATTGGTCATTGGATTGCTTATGCCGCGTACACACGAGCGGACTTTACGGCAGACTTTGCCCGGCAGACGGGATTTGGTCGGACAATTCGAGCGTGTGTGGGCTCCAGCGGACTTTGTTTTCTCAAAAGTTGGACGCACTTAGATTTGAAACATGTTTTAAATTAATCCGTTGAAATCGAGTTCAGTCGAAAAGTCCGCCGTCTGTATGCTAGTTCGACGGACATAAAGCCACGCTAGGGCAGCTATTGGCTACTGGCTATGAACTTCCTTGTTTTAGTCCGGTGTACGTCATCACGTACGAATTCGACGGACTTTGGTGGATTGTGTGTAGGCAAGTCCGTTCATTCAAAAAGTCCGTCGTAAAGTACGTCGAAAAGTCCACCGGGCAAAGTCTGCCGTAAAGTCCGCTCGTGTGTACGCGGCATTAGACTCTGGGGTTTGGTTTATTATGTTATAAAAACATCCACAGGGTGACATCAGTTATATAATTTCAGGATAGATAGAAAGACAGATGGCTTAAAAATCAGGGATTTATTGTTTATCTGCAGGAGTTTTGAAAGAGAACAATCGTTAAGGGTCTTTTCCCTTATTCATGTATGCGTGAGAGTAATATTTATACAATTTTTTCTTCTTCATGCATATTTCTCTTCTTTATGCATATAGATGTTTAGATGTTTTGAAGACTCTAATGTCAGATATGAATAGGGTTCTCAGCCAAAAAACTCCCCGGATATTTTATCAATTTATATATATATATATATATATATATATATATATATATATATATATATACTGTATGTTGTATGTTTACATTCACTGAAAGTTTATAAATACCATTTTGTTCTTAAAATGACTTTTTAGGTGGGATGCTTTCCACTAGTTTAGGTTTTCATCATGTAATGTGTGGATTACCATTAAAAATTAGACTTACAATTTTTATGTGACTGCTTTATTCTTTTCCCTTAACCGCTTGCCGACCAGCCGCCGCAGTTCTACTGTGGCAATATGGCTCAGCTGCGCGAATCGCTGTCAGGTTTTTGTTTTTTGTCCACTAGGGGCGCACCCCTGCTCACCCACGGAGCCGTTGCAAGTGCTCGGGGCACACGGAGAACTGGGATCTGTGTGTGTAAACACACAGTTTCCGGTTCTCTGGGGGGAGAAGTGACAGATCGTCTGTTCATACAGAGTATGAACAGTGATCTATCTCTTCCCCTACACAGTCCCCTCCCCCCTTCAGTTAGAACACACACTAGGGAACACATTAATCCCTTGATCGCCCCCCAGTGTTAACCTCTTCCCTGCCAGTGACATTTTTACAGTAATCCATGCATTTTTATAGCACTGATCGCTGTATTAATGACAATGGTCCCAAAAATGTGTCAAAATTGTCCGACGTGTCCGCCATAATGTCGCATTCCTGATAAAAATCGCAGATCGCCACCATTACTAGTAAAAAAAAAATAATAATAAAAATGCCATAAAACTGTCCCCTATTTTGTAGACGCTATAACTTTTGCGCAAAGCAATCAATATACGCTTATTGTGATTTTTTTTTATCAAAAATATGTAGAAGAATACATATCGGCCTAAACTGAGGAAAAAAAAATTTTTATATATATTTTTGGGAGATATTTATTATAGCAAAAAGTTTTTTTTCAACATTTTTTTGTTTATAGCACAAAAAATAAAAACCACAGAGGTGATCAAATACCCCCAAAAGAAATCTCTATTTGTGGGAATAAAAGGATGTCAATTTTGTGTGGGTGCAACGTCGCACGAACGCGCAATTGACAGTTAAAGTGACGCAGCGCCGAATCACAAAAAGTGCTCTGGTCAGGAAGGGGGTAAAATCTTCTGGAGCTGAAGCGGTTAGGGAGTCATTTTTATGTCCATACAGAGGAGAAGTTCAGCTGACTCACTTTAACATTGTAGTGGGTGTATACGATTTCCAATCAATCCAGTCTTCAGTTTTGTCTGTCTGTATATGTATGTATATGTCTTTGTCAGTTTTTTAAAACCTAGCTATGAGTAAGCACCCGCCTTGACAGTGTGAAGTGCGTTAGCAGTTTTTATCCTTGCTGTATAGATTAATATCAATAAAGAAATTATTTTTCATCGGAGTGCCGCCATCCGGACTTTTGTTCTATTCTTTTTCTAGTTATGCTAATTATGTTAGACATTACTGCACAGCCCCCTCCTAAAAATGACAAAGTAGGGAGAGCATGTAAGGATTTTTAATCAAGTAAAAAGCACCTGAAAAGGTAAACAACAATTATTGCATTTGTTTAAGTTATGATATGTTACCTATGTTTAAATTACATGTCACAAATATAAAGTTGGTGTTATATCAATTTCAGATTTTTGATGCTGAAAGCCGTACAATTATTTTGCATGGAAATTTGGCATTTTATATTGTAGGCCTGTAATTTTTAGGAATAATTCACTTAAATCTGTCCAAACAAGAGTCTAGTAGACATCCCGGGTATCATAAAGTTTGAAACGCAAAATCATAAATTATAATTTAATAAATAACTATAAATAGTTATAACAAATAATAATAATAATTATTATTCAATAATGTAATCAAGTCAAAAACACTGAAATTTGCTCAGTTGGAGAATTGTCACTGTGGTCACTTTCAGTGATCTCCACAAATCACTATCACTTAATTCTGCAAGTGATTCTAATTTATTATCGCTGTTTTCTACCTGGTTTAAAACCACTTTTGATGTAAAGGGACGGTTTTGGTTGCTATGGACAATCTCCAGTTTCCAGGCAGAAAGAACAGTATATATAATATAAAACTGCATGCAGGGCACTGGACAGACCACTAGGGACAAAAAGGATGTGAAATAAATTGATACCATGATGTAATATGTAGGATTACAGTGTACTGTATATGTATTGTGTGTTTTACTTTTTGAATTTGGCGCCGTTCTCCGTCCCTGTGCGTTGCAACGCTCGCAGGGAACGGAGCTCAGCTCCGTGATAGATCGGGCGGAGGACGGCTCGCACACAGTGTGGGGAGACATCGCAGGATCCTGGGGACAAGGTAAGTAACATGTACCTGGATCCTGCGATGCGATCCCGAGTGTGGCTCGGGGTTACCGCTTTTGGTATTGAAAATCCACCCCGAGCCACACTCGGGAATACCGCCAGCGGGGTTAAGTTGTTGCCCATACTGACCAACTGGAATTCATAAATAAACTCCACTTTTGTTGAGAAAAAAACATTTCCCTCTAGGTGATCTATGAATAGTTGCAAGGATTTTAACCATCTTTGCTTCAGATTCCTACCCTGTGTTATTCTGAAGGTTTGTCTGTGTCCATGTGCATCTGCATTGGAGTGACTTTGTAATTATTAATCAGCTGCTGTACCTGCAAGGCTCTAATGATGCCATTGGCAAGGTCTGCATCCCTTTAGATGTGATTTCCTACTGGGAGTATCTCACCAAAAATGATATTTTTGTTGCAGGAAATGGTCAAAATCTGATTTGTATCTTAGTGCAGAGTTCTGGGAAAATCAGTGAGCCGATCACACAAGCAGGAAATGACATACGTTGGGGGCGTTCTGTACACCATCAGGTAGTCATATTACATTGTATTATATAGAAAATTACAGTGGCTGCAGATTGAAAGGAAATGTATTTTTTATCACATTGAAATACAAGTTAATTGCTTGTATCAAAATTGTATATACTATATTAATTATTTTTTTTTTATTTGATATTTTTTTTCCCCACGAAAGTGCAGTTACACTTAACCACTTGCGACCGCATTATAGCAAAAGGATAGCTTGAGCGCGGTTGGCCAGTTCTGGGAGGGCGTCATGCTGTGGCGCATGGGCAGTCTTCTCTGTGATCGCTGTGTCTGGAGGACACAGCTGATCACAGATCGGAGTAAAGAGCCAATCACAGCTGCTCTTTACCATGTGATCAGCTGTGTCCAATGCCAGCTGATCACCATGTAAACACGCTTGCTGGGTATCGGCATTCCTCTCATCGCGCTGTCACAGTAACAGGCGAGTGTGAAAGGGGACATCTGAACTGATCATCAGTGTCCTGATTATCAGTGCAGCTCAAACAGTGCCCATCAGTGCTGCCTATCAGTGCCCTTCAGTGCTGCCTATTAGTGCCCATCAGTGTCACATATCAGTGCAGCCTCATCAGTGCCTCCTCATCAGTGCCCACCAGTGCCTCCTCATCATTGCCCATCAATGCTGCCTACCAGTCCCCATCAGTGCCGCCTCATCAGTGCCCATCAGTGCAGCCTATTGGTGCCCATCAGTGCCGCATATCAGTGCAGCCTCATCAGTGCCTCCTCATCAGTGCCCACCAGTGCCTCCTCATCAGTGCCCATCAATGCTGCCTACCAGTCCCCATCAGTGCCGCCTCATCAGTGCCTCCTCATCAGTGCCCATCAGTGCCCCCTCATCAGTGCCCAACAGTGCAGCCTATCAGTGCCCATTAATGCAGCATCATCAGCACACATCAATGAAGGAGAAAAATTACCTGTCTGCAAAATTTTATAACAAAAACAAAGAAAAAAACATTTTTTTTTCAAAATTTACGATCTTTTTTGGTTTCATGTGGTTATATTGTTGCATTACCATGCAATTGTCATTCAAAGTCCGACAGCGCTGAAAATTGGCCTGGGCAGGAAGAGGGTAAAAGTGCCCAGTAGGCAAGTGGTTAAAGTATAACTAAAGGCAACTTTTTTCTTTTTTTTTTTAAACAGAGAGTTTTGTTTGTCACCAGAACTGGAATAGAGGGGACATCTTCTAAAGGGCAAATTAGTTCTGATGACAACCAGGGATTTCCTCACCTTAACCTCCCTGGCGGTATGATTTTGTCAGATTTTTGAGGCTGAAAGTGGTACAATTATTTTGCATGGAAATTTGGCGTTTTATATTGTAGGCCTGTAATTCTTAGGAATAACTCCCTTATATCTGTTCAAACAAGAGTCTAGTAGATAAAGTTTGAAACACGAAATTATAAATTATAAAATAATAAATAACTATAAATAATTATAACAAATCATAATATAATAATAATAAAAATGATTCAATAATGTAATCAAATCAAAAACACTGAAATTTGCTCAGTTGCAGAATTGTCGCTGTCGTTACTTTTCAGTGTTTGATGACGGATTTTCCCACAAATCACTATCGCTCAATTCTGCGAGTGATTCTAATTTATTATCGCTGTTTTCTAGCTGGTCTAAAACCACTTTTGATGTAAAGGGACGGTTTTGGTTGCTATGGACAATCTCAAGTTTCCAGGCAGAAAGAACAGTATATATAATATAAACAGGGGTAGACTGACCATTCGGGCTCTCGGGCACTGCCCGAGGGCCCCATGCCGCTAAGGGGCCCCATCAGGGTTGCCAGCCTCAATAAAACCAGGGACAGTATGTAAAAATGTGTGTGTATGTGTATTCTTTGTGTGTATACTGTGTGTGTATAGTGTGTGTATGTGTGTGTATACTGTATGTGTGTGTGTGTATACTGTGTGGCCCCATAATCTATTGCCTGGGGGCCCCATAATCTTCTATTGCCCGGGGGCCCCATAATCTTCTCCTATTGCCCGGGGGCCACATAATCTCCTATTGCCCGGGGGCCCCATGAGTTGTCAGTCCGCCCCTGAATATAAAACTGCATGCAGGTCACCACTAGGGACAAAAGGGAGGTGAAATTGATACAGTAATGTAATGTGTAAGATTACAGTGTGCCGTATATGTATTGTGTTTATTACTTATTGAATTTGGCGCCGTTCTCCGCCCCCGTACATCGCAACGCTCGCAGGGAACGGAGCTCGGCACTGTAATAGATCCGGCGGAGGACACGGCTCGCTCACACAGCGGGGAGACATCGCAGGTTCCTGAGGACAAGGTAAGTAACCTCTTCCTGGATCCTGCGATACGATCCCGAGTGTGGCTTTTGTTACTGAAAATCCACCCTGAGCCACACTCGGGAATACCGTCAGGGAGGTTAAAAGGATTTCCTCTAACTTCCTGTTTTGCATATAGGACAAAAAGTGAAGGGAAATTTCCCCAATGGGACACAAATGGCCAAAAGGAAACTGATTCTATCCAAAATAAAAAATAAAAATCCCCTTTAGTAATACTTCAAGTAGCAGCTTGTCCTTGACAAAAACACACACTCTTCCACATGCACATACACACAGCGGGTCTAAGATAAAAGTTTGCCTGGAGAAGTCGAAGCTAAAACTTGCTATCAGTGTTTTACACCATAAGTGATTCTAAGCACAGAGAGAAATATGCCCCGAATTGCTTGTCTGGCTTCTCTGATAGTCCTGAAGGTGTTTTCAAAGCTTCATAGAAATTGCAGCACATAGACGAAGATAAACACAAAGATGAAAGGAAAGGGAGTGAAAATAATTTAAGTAAACACGTTTTTTTTTTTTTTGTTTTTTTTTTTTTGAAAGCGAGCAAAGCTTTGCCAGGTTGTCTGGGACTGTCATTATTTCTGTGTGATCAGACTCCAACATTCAATAAATAAAAGGCGCTGTGTACAGATTAGACCCATTATAATTTACTCCTGTTTGTGTTGATAAATATGTTGTTTTGTTTTATTTGAATTGTTTGCCTTTTGCTAAACATCTTCATGACGTATTTCGCAAATAAAGCCAAGCCAAGCCACAATATAGATAATTAAATGGCAACCGCAGGCAAAACAAAAAAAAAAAAAAGGCTTTCAAGCAGTTGTCTATCTTTCAGATATTTATTTAGTAACAACAATTTACGCAGAGCTTTACATACTGTGCCTGCCCTCAAGGAGATTACAATATTTTTTTTCTCTATCTGATTCCTCCATCCACACAAAGAAGGTGAATAGAGGAATGCCAGGGCATTGTATTCTGACAGTGACACCCATCACTGTCAGAGTACACTGACTAATGGCTAAAGCTGATTGGCTGTAGCTGCTGATCTATGGAAAATATTCCAACGTGTCCCTATGATGGGAAATGCATTAAATAATCAACTTTTGTTGAGTAGGGGAGCCCACGCACTTAAAATCTGACTGGTCACTGCTAGACTTGTAGGCAGGTGCAGAATCTCCTTTCTCCGCTGCAGGTGGCGCTCATTTACAGTGGTCTGGTAGCTAGAGAGAAAGTCAAGAGGAACATAGTTCCTCTATGGTTTCCTGTGGGGAAGCAATCCGGTTGGATGCTGCCGCCCCATGTTACTCTGGCAGCCATCTTGGGTTATGCAGAGGGCAGAATGCGGCCTGGCCGTCTTGTGCCCAAGCAGGAAAATGCCCAGTGGAATTGCCACCCTACGCTTTCCCTCTTCCTCAGGAACCTTTCCCTATCACTAGTACTGCCCCTAACAGACGGGGAAGCAATCCATTGGATGCTGCCGCCCCATGTTACTCTGGCAGCCATCTTGGGTTATGCAGAGCCTATTGAAGGCCCTGGCTCCCAGGCTTGGTGCGTTTTATGAGAGCGGGTAGAGTAGGGAAAGGGAACCCGTTTGTTAGGGGCAGTACTAGTGATAGGGAAAGGTTCCTGAGGAAGAGGGAAAGCGTAGGGTCACAACTCCTCTGGGCATTTTCCTGCTTGGGCATGAGACAGCCAGGCCACATTCTGCCCTCTTAACAGTCCAGCTGAAACCTGCTCTCTTCACGATACTGGAAACCATGAGTGTACCCGGTTGT
The DNA here is from genome assembly GCA_037952925.1 of Lithobates clamitans. Taxonomy (NCBI): domain Eukaryota; kingdom Metazoa; phylum Chordata; class Amphibia; order Anura; family Ranidae; genus Lithobates; species Lithobates clamitans. The sequence continues at coordinate 1,459,143 of JBBGZY010001614.1, forward strand.
GCAGCCTTTCTAACTGGGTTTGTGAACTGTTGTTGCATTACTTCAATACAAGTCTTCTTTTGCACCTGACTGTGTGAATTACTGCCAACGCACCATGCTGCTGTCACCTACCTGATAGGAGACTGATATGACGAGGTTGGACTGTCTTATATTTCCAGCCCTGGCCCCACTGTGAGTGAAACATAGGGTACAGAGAGAAGAGAAACACAAGTGCCAGCAGGTGTTGATAGGAGAGCTTGCAGCTGCAGTAGGAGAACCTTGGAAGCAGGTAGACCATCAGGACAGGAACAGTAGCTGAATTCAGGAAACCAGTCAAGATTAAAGGGGCACTCCACTTGTGCTGCAGGTTTAGGATGCATGGCTCGTCAGAACTCTCAGCAAAGTGCAGAGCAGCTGCAGTGGACAGTCAGGCAAGCACTCAAGCAGGAAGGACAGCCAGGATCGGAGGTAGAAGCTTAGTCACAGGAATAGTCAGGGTCATCAACAGGCGGGCAGTGAGGTACCGAGTCACAAGCAGAGCTGAAGTTAGGAAAAGAGCCAGGGTCAGGAATTAAGTGACAAATCAGAAGCAGGATTCAAGATCGGGTCAGGGGCAGCCAGGTCAGCAACAAGGGAAAAATACCGGAAGAACGCAGGATGCAGGGAACAGCTGAAAGACCAGTCAGCACCATTTATAGGAAGCCTTGTATTTTCAGAATGAATACAAATGCAAAGCTTTCTCTGATTGGCTGAAGCAGAGATAGTGACACCAGCTGCACTTCTGATTACTGAACACAGGAACAAAAACAACTGAATGCTGTCTGTAAAACCTTTTTTTTATTAGCACTAACATCCAAATTTTGGGGACAAGCTTTCAGGATGTATTCCATTCTTTAAGGTCCAAGCAGTATTCAAGATACAAATAAAAAAAGTATCATGGACAGTACTCAATTGTCTTTGTTACAAGTGCACTAATACGGCCACAGTCACCTGAAGGAAGTAACCCACTTGGCCCAGGAGCCATTCAGAGCACAGTGAATATATGCAAAGTGTTCTCTGGTTAGATGAGGTGGAAGTTTTGATGTCACTGCCCGCCTCTCCACCCCATCCAATCAGGGGACACATTAGGGTTGATTTACTAAAACTGGAGAGTGCAAAACCTACTGCAGCTCTGCATAGAAACCAATCGGCCTCCAGGTTTTTTGTTAGGTCAAAGCTTAATTGAATGAGCTGAAGTTAGAAGTTGATTGGCTGCCAAGCACAGCTCCACCAGATTTTGCACTCTTTGTATTCACTGAAATACCTCAATATTGAATGTGACTGTGTAACTGAAAGGAAGACAGGGTAAAGATAATCGCTGGAATTTATAAAAAGTGTTGTAGATACTCTTTAGAATTCCATCTTGTGATAGATTAATGTACAGTATGTGTCAGAAAGGTATATTTGAATCTCTTACAACTCTGCCAGAACTGTTACAAGTGTCTCATGTGAAGTGATGTAAACATATCAAATAGGAGTTCCAGAGGAGCTTAAAGTGGAACTATACTGATCTGTTCTCCTGCGCTGTGATCCCCCAGAGCTCTCCTTTGGCTGTTGACATCTTCAGCTTACGGGTATTGATCCCTGGCCATTTCCACTGGCCAGGCCGAGATGACATTAATCCTGTACCTGGACTCCAAAGTTGTGCAATTTTGGTAGAACTTTGATGCAACTTTAAAGCAGCTTTGGATGAGTGCAAATTGGAAACGACTTTGGCTTTGACCAGTGATTATGGACAACTGTTGCACAACTATTGCATTGTATAACATACAGGTATGACTTTCATGCAACTTTTGAGGATTAACATTGAAGTTTATGGCCATCAACTTGCATGAAAGTCAGACCAAAGTACTGCAAGAACTACTTTGAAATTGCTGCAAATTTAAGTTAAACGTACAGTATATGAACGGTTATCATTGGAAAACATGGGGAAAGACTTGTCATGAGACTTAGATATGAATGGAGCCTCATGGAGACATAGCTTCAATGGTCTCAAAGATGTGAGACAATAATTACATATGTGCCACAATCAACAATTAACTCCAACATGGAAGAGGTCTTCTTTACTTTAATTTTCCTTATCACTGATATGGCAGTATTTCCTTGTGAATTTGTCACAACAATGGAGCCATGCAGTAAATGTGTTGCAAATAAGAACTGCCTGAATTTGTTGCACACGTCAGTACTGACAATGAAAATATCTCACAGTTTTCATTAATTTGGCACAAGGCTTCCAACAACATATACACCACCAAAAATGGGTGGCAAATACCTTGGCTCACTTGAAGCGCATTGCATGATGCTGGGCATCATTTAACTTATAAGACAGTGGATTTCAGAGATAGGATAAGTATTGCAGAAGTTGCTTTTTTTCAAATTGTCAAGGGTTAGGCCAGCCTTTTTCACCCAGGGTGCCTTGGCAAAATGCCTAACAATTGCCCAAAAATTGTATACAAGCCAGCGTGTGGATGAAGGCTGCCTCTTTAGTTACACTAAGTCAGAGGTTTTCATTGTGCACCATTACAACCTTCTAGCTGCCGGCATCCTAGGGACCAATGGCATTATCAGTTGATAAGGAGGATGTTAGTCGCCTGCATAGCATCCTTGTTTGACCCTCCACTGCCCTTCTCCATCAACGTTGGGGTCACATTAGCTGAGTAATGGAAAAAACTGAGGAAATAAGAGTCAGAACCAGTTTTCAAAAGTGTATTTGCTTTAGAAGAATAAATCACCTCTAACGTTGGGTGTCCTACTTGGACTTGTGGATGTTGCTGCATCATGTAAAACTATTAGAATAGCTTTTACATTTTAGAATGGGATGCCTCGAGATTGTCCATAATTTTTAAAGGGTGCCTTGACTGAAAAAAGGTTGAGAAACACTGGGTTAGGCAATGGTTTCTTTCATTTTGAAGCTGGATTTGGGCTTTAAGATGTCAAGAAGACACACTTGTGTTCCTATATTGCTTTTGCTCCAGGTCGCTGCCCGATATAATTCCTGAGATAGCTGAGAGATAAATATTCAATTTGCATTGCAGCCATAAATAATTATAGTTACCCCAAAGGTCTATTAGCTACATAAAAGAAATAACATAACAGAAAACATTACACTGATTGCATTTAATTTAATTCAATTAATATAAACATTTAAATAATCAATGTTAGCCAAGTTAATCTAAATAAATTGCAGCTGAGTTTGTGGTGTATGACTTATATTAATGTACATCTCTTTTTTTAAGTCCTAGTTGCCTGGGGGGAAGTTTCTCATCTAGAGTGTTTATAGCATAAAATCATCATGCAGATTTGGACAGCTCCATTTAAATTAATTCCACTGTGTGAATATGTACACCCATACTGTCAATCGCTGCTCACTGTTCTAGAATAAGTGGAGATGCATCCGTATTTCTTTAGAGCTTGCCTTGCAGGAACATTCTGAAAAATAACAACCCCATCAGCACTGGAAAATATTTATTCTTTTAGAGAATGGTTTGATATATATATTTTTTTTTTACAGAGGCTGGTTAAATACATATATGATGATGCTCTGGTAATCTGGTTGTGGAATTTGCCAGAAGGCTTGACTGCTGAGAAGCGTATGCGTTAAAGTAATTGTAAACGATCACCTTGTAAAACAACCCATTCAGTTTAAAATAGAAATGAAAGGCAAAACATTTTTGTATAGATATAAAAAACATTATGAATAACTTTTTTTGTGATCACATTCCCTCTGTTCTCAGTTGCATAAGAGCTGGGGGAGGAGACGCAGCAGCCCACTGAGCTTCCCAGTGAATGGCTGTATAGCACTGTCCTGGGCATGTCAGGACAAATCTGATCATTGGAGGAGGAGCACACTGAGTTCCCAGCATAGCTAGAAAACTGACCACTGTGTGCTCTCCTGCTTAGTGTGGTCCATTTTTAATAGGAAAGCAAGGGGACTAGCAGGAACACCAGAAGTTTCACATAAAGGAAGTAATACAAAGAGACCAGGATACTTTTTCATACAAGTACATGGTACAGCAGGCACATATCAGGAATATGAAGTGTTGGGGTAACAAACGCTTTAAGCATTCAAAATTTCTGTAGCTTTACACAAATTAGATTTTCCTTCCCTTTCTATCCTATAGCCAAAAGGAAGTGAGAGGAAATCCCTCCAAAGCAATGGAATCCCGATGTGTCACCAGAACTAGTGTCCCCACCTCTATTAGGAGTATGGCTTTGATTTGTCAGTTCTAAACCTGCGAATACATTTAACACTCCCCTCCCCCCCCAGACTGACAATGCTGCTGTCTGCTGTGCCTCCTATACTCATTCCTCCAGAGTTGTGTCTCACTAACACAGAAGGTGTGTTATTGGCCAGATCACCAGGAGACAGCAGATGGGAAAAAAACAAAGATAAGAAAAAGAATGCAGCTACCACATCTAATGATGGGTACGCTGCAATATAATACATTTTTGGTTGGGTTTAAAGGGTTTGCAAAGTCAGAAGGTTTTTTTTTCCTAATGCATTATATGTGTGCAGCAGCCCCCCTCACCCCCCCCTAATACTTACCTGAGCCCCATCTCTGTCCAGCGATGTCCACGAGTGTCTCTGTCATCCAAGACTCTCCCTCCTGATTGGCTGAGACACAGCAGCGGTGCCATTGGCTCCCGCTGCTGTCATTAAAAGTCAGTCAACCAATTAGGAGAGAAAGAGGGGCGGAGCCAGGTCTCAGTTCCGTGTTTGAATGGACACAGGGAGCTGTGTTTCGGCTCGGGTGCCCCCATAGCAAGCTGCTCGCTGTGGGGGCACTAAACAGGAGGGAGGGGCCAGGAGCACAGAAGAGGGACCTGAGAAGAGGAGGATCTGGGCAAAACCACTGCAACAGAGCAGGTAAGTATAACATGTTTGTAATTTTTTTGAAGAAAAAAAAACAATACTTTACAATCACTTTAAAGAGGAGTCCTCCCCCCCCCCCCCCATGAAAAAATGAAATGTCAGGAGCTACAAATACTGTAGCTGCTGACTTTTACTATTAGGACACTTAAGCCTCGTACACACGATCGGATTGTTGGCCAACAAAACCGTGGAATTTTGTCCGAAGGGCGTTGGCCCAAACTTGTCTTACATACACACGGTCACACAATTGTTGGCCAACAATTACAAACGTAGTGATGTACTACGTGATTTTTCAGCTCTTTAGCGCCACCCTTTGGGCTCCTTCTGCTAATTTTGTGTTAGTAGAAATTTTGTGTTGATGTTGAGTATTGATTCGCGCTTTTCATTTTGCGCTTTTCATTTCACACTTTTCATTTCGCACTTTTCAGTTTGCGCTTTTCAGTTGGTTTCTGAATGCCGTTCGTCAGCCAGACATGTTGCCGAATCGGAGGTGTTGTTTATTATTGGTCTTGGAGTTATTGTTTTGACATTATTTTTTTGATTGAATAATGATTAAATTTGTTATATTTTCTATATTTTTGGATGCATAGAATGCACTTTTTGGTTAAGTTCTATTTGCAGACAGCATGTCTATTTTTTTTTTTTAATGCACAATAAAAAAATAGTGTAGAATAATACTTGGCTATGTGTTTTACTTCAAATGACAGTTTGGGAGAAGGCAGTTACCTTTAAAAAAATACAATGTAAAATTGACAAGGGACACCAACATAGTTGTATCTTTGTTCTTAAAAGCTACGGGATAATGGTGTTGTGGTAACTTGCCCAAATAAAAAAAAAAAAGCATAATAATATTATTCTTGATATCACTAGAAAAAAAAAGCCTTTGAAAATGTGTTTGCAATAACATCAGTATCACCAGCAAAGCAGCTTCATTATTATCCCATTAAAGAAGAAGAGAATTGTGCACTGCATTTCGAGATTTCATAATCTGCCACGTTACGAATGTCAATTCTCCATTAGGAACGCTAGTTTAGCTTCTGGCTCGCCCTTGCTTCCGAGCATGCGTGTTTGTACTTTGGACTTTTGTCCGACGGACTTGTGTACACACGCTCGGAAAATCCGACAACACGCATTTGTCAGCGGAAAATCTGAAAACATGCTAGCCCACATTTGTTGGCAGAAAGTCCAACAACAATTGTCCAATGGAGCGTACACATGGTCGGATTTACCGATAACAGCCTGTCATCGAACATTTCCTGACGGAAAGTCCGATCGTGTGTACAGGGCTTTACCTGTCCAGGGTTCCCGCGATGGCACCTGAAGCTGATTTTCGGGTCGACTGACGGGTGCTGCCATTCAAGGTAAGGGAAACAAGCAGTGAAACCTTTTGGTTTCACAGCTGGTTCCCTACTGCGAATGCACGAAGTGCGCTGCGCTTTCTAACTGGCCCTACATGGAGAAAGGAGGAGGGGACCGAACTTCCGAGGGACAGTGCCGCGGCGCAATCTTTTTCCCAGAAGTGGGGAAGGTTACCTGTCAAAAACAGGTACCCATTCCCCCCCTCCCCCCTGAAAGGTGCCAAATGTGCACCGGAGGGGGGGGGGGGAAACCTAAGTGGAAGTTCCACTTTTGGGTGGAACTATACTTGAATATCGCTTTAACTAAACTTAAACTTTAACAACATGCACTTTAATTTTCAAAATATTCTATTTTGATAATCTTCTGAAAAGTATACACACTGCACTGTGAAGCCACCCTTTACATTTCTAAGGCTTTGGAAAAAACACATTCAGGGAACTGCGGATTTTTCTCCCGCTGAACTGCCAGCGTTTGTAAAGAGTTCACCAGAGTTCAACACATTTCACGCTCTTGCAAAGTGTTTCTTTAACATTCTGCTTGAAAGCTTCATCCTTTATGAGGTTTACATGGTGGTAAAAATGAATTACATTTTTTGCATACACAGAGCTGCAGAAAATACAGTCTAATTTAGGTACATCCCGCCTTATTACTTTGACCTATTTTCTCCTGTAGCCATGCAAAGACTTTAATAAATAACGGTAATGCTTAAGTACCTTAAACTCACTTTTTCTCTGATGAATGCATCCTCGGACTTTGACAAATAGGCCCCTCTTCATTATTTAACATAACCGCTGTGCCTTCTGCGATTCTTGGCAAATTTAAATATTCACATAAGAGATCTAAAAAAGAAGTTGCTACTTTTCGGTGCAATTATTTCAAGCCTATTTAGACCGTCATGTGAAAGGTAATTGTATTTCCTCCTGAGTTCATTTATTTCTTTCTTCTGCCTTAACAGTTTGATCCACAAAAGTTCCAAATTACAAAGTGTTATGTAACGTTTTTTTTTTTTTGGTTTTTTTTTATCTGTACAGTCGCTGCAGTTTTTCAGTCTTTTTAATTGACTATTGAACTATAAGAAATTAGCACAGAGAAACATTGAATTTAGCTTTTGTGTGTTTGGGAAAAATGTAGGTGTGCAGATGAAGCATAAAAATTAATTTTAATTGAATTAGAAATGAGCAATTTTTATTTAAGATCTGTATTTGTAAGATTTAACTGCAGCATCTGGGATAGGTAAAACAATATTAACCACTTGCCTACTGGACACTTTCACCCCCTTCCTGCCCAGGCCAATTTTCAGCTTTCAGTGCTGTCACCCTTTGAATGACAATTGCGCGGTCATGCAACACTGTACCCAAACTACATTTTTATCATTTTTTTGAGACAGATAGAGCTTTCTTTTGATGGTATTTAATCACCACTGGGGTCTTTATTTTTTGCTAAACAAACCAAAAAAGACCGAAAACTCTGAAAAAAAAAGTTTCTCCTAAAATTTTTTGTAAATAAGTAATTTTTCTCCTTCACTGGTGTGCGTTGATGAGACTGCACTGATGGGCACTGATAGGGTGCTCTGATAGACACTGATAGGCGGCACTGATAAGGAGGCACTGATGAGGCTGCATTAATGGGCACTGATAGGCAGCACTGATGGGCGACACTGATAGGTGGCACTGATGGCACTGACAGGCAGCACTGATGGGCACTGATATGCGGCACTAAGGGGCACTGACAGGCGGCACTGATTGACCCTGGCAGGCATCACTGATGGCCACTGATTGGCAGCACTGGTAGGCACAGATTGGCAGCACTGCAGGGCACTGTTGGGGATGCACTGATCATCAGGACACTGATGATCAGTGCAGTGCCCTGATTGTCAGTGCAGATGTCCCCTATGTGGATTTGCTGGTTTTCAGCTCTCCTCTCGGCCTGAGAATTGCTGATAACCGGCAAATCCTGTTTACATCTGTGATCAGCTGTGATTTAACACAACTGATCACGTGGTAAAGAGATGCCATGATTGGCTCTTTACCTCGATCTGTGATCAGCTGCATCCAAAGAACACATCGATCATAAATCACTGCAGGGGGCGCACAGGCAGCGTGAGCACAGGAGGACGTCATATCACAGCCTTGCTGTTGCTATCATTCAGCCATAACGTGGTCACAAAGGGGTTACAATCAAAAATACACAAAATAAACATCCCCCAGTAAGCTATGTGTTCAAATTTCTACCCCAGCTTTTACAGTTTACAGTTTTTAATGCTGCTGGCTCCAGCTCTCTCAATGCTGCTTCCCTGAACTTCTGTTTTTCAGAGGAAAGAGTTTGCAGTGGATAGCGCAGTCTCCAGTCTGCTAGTTTGGAGAAGGAAGGAGATAGGGAGAGGAAGGTGCCTTGCTATCCTGGGCTACAGGGTGTTCTGTTTCTATTGATGCACACAGTGTAGAGAGACATAACTCCAGTCCCTGCATGTAAGGACGAATCCACAGGACGCTGCAAGGGAAAGGAGCTACATTGAAACAGGAAACCTGGGGCAGCGATCATGGCATCAGCTTAAACTGGAACATAGGAAAGGATTAACCACTTCAGGCCCAGAAGGATTTACCCTCATCCTGTCCAGAGCTCTTTTTGCGATACGGCCGGTCGTGTGACGTTGCACCCAAACAAAATAGACGTCCTTTTTTTCCCACAAATACAGCTTTCTTTTGGTGGTATTTGATCTCCTCTGTGTTTTTAATTTTTTTGCACTATAAACAAAAAAAGAGCGACAATTTTGAAAAAAAAAAGCAATATTTTTTACTATTTGCTATAATAAATACCCCCAAAAATATATAAAAAAACAAATTTCTTTCTCAGTTAAGGCTGATATGTATTCTTATACATATTTTTGGTAAAAAAAAAATCGCAATAAGCATATATTGATTGGTTTGTGAAAAAGTTATAGCGTCTACAAAATAGGGGATAGATTTATGGCATTTTTATTATTATTATTTTTTAATTAGTAATGGCGGCGATCTGTGATTTTTATCATGACTGCGACATTATGGCGGACACATCAGACACTTTTGACACCATTTTGGGACCATTGGCATTTATACAGCGATCAGTGCTATAAAAAAGCACTGATTACTGTGTAAATGACACTGGCAGGGAAGGGGTTAAACACTAGGGGGGCGATCAAGGGCTTAAGTGTGTCCTAGGGAGTGATTCTAACTGTGGGGGGATGGGCTACCACTGACATGACAGCGATCACTGCTCTCGATGACAGGGAGCAGTAAATCTCTGTCACGTCACTAGACGGAACGGGGAAATGCCTTGTTTATACGATCGCGGGTGCTGGCGGACATCGAGTCCACGGGACCCACGGGCACAGTCACGGAGTATGCGGCGGGTGGGCGCATGTGCCCACAATGCCGCTATTTAAAGGGGACGTACCTGAACACCCATTTGCCCAGCCATGCCATTGTGCCGACATACATCGTTGTGCACTGGTCGGCTAGTGGTTAAGCACCCGTTCACACCGGTGCAACTTGTGATGCGATTTGAAATCGCACGGCAAGTCGCATCCTATTGTCGGCAATGGAACTGTTGAAATCGGTGCAACGTCGGCTTTGCGGTGCCACACCAATTGCACTATTTTTGCCGATTTCAGGTGTGATTTGAATGGACATCTGTGCATGAAGTCACACTGATGTCAGCCAAGTCGCTCCTGAAGTCTCACTGACATACAGCTTTGAAATTGTGCGATTTCAAGTGATTTCAAAGTCCGATTTGGTGTGAACAGGGGCTAAAAGATAAAGTTGTATAGAGTTGTGCTCATAAGTTTACATACCCTGGCAGAATTTATGATTTCTTGGTCATTTTTCAGAGAATATGAATGATAACACAAAAACTTTTCTTTCACTCATGGTTAGTGTTTTGCTGAAGCCATTTATTATCAATCAACTGTGTTTACTCTTTTTAAATCATAATAAAAACTGAAACTACCCAAATGGCCCTGATCAAAAGTTTACATACCCTGGTGATTTTGGCCTGATAACATGCACACAAATTAACATAAACGGGTTTGAATGGCTATGAAAGGTAACCATCCTCACCTGTGATCTGTTTTCTTGTAATTATTGTGTGTGTGTGTATAAAAGGTCAAAAGTTTACATACCCCAGTTCTTAATACCATGTATTGCCCCTTTTAACATTAATGACAGCTTAAAATCTTTTATGGTATTTGTGGATGAGGCTCTTTATCTTCTCAGATGGTAAAGCTGCCCATTCCTCTTGGCAAAAAGCCTTCAGTTCCTGTAAATTCTTGAGTTGTCTTGCATGAACTGCAGGTTTGACATTTCCCCAGAGTGGCTCAATGATACTGAGGTCAGGCAACTGAGATGGCCACTCCAGAACCTTCACTTTATTCTGCTGTAGCCAATAACAGGTCGACTTGGCCTTGTGTTTTGGATCATTTTCATGTTCAAATGTCCAAGTACGTCCCATGCGCAGCTTCCTGGCTAATGAATGCAAATGTTCCTCCAGTATTTTTTGATAACATACTGCATTCATCTTGCCATCAATCTTGACCAAATTTCCTGTGCCTTTGTAGCTCACACATCCCCAAAATATCAGCGATCCACCTCCTTGTTTCACAGAAGGAATGGTGTACCTTTCATCATAGGCCTCTCCAAATGTAGCGTTTAGCCCTGGTTCACATTGGTACGATTTGACATGTGATTTGACATGTCCGCGGCAATTGCCGGCAATGGCACCGTCCTAATCGGTGCGACGCTGCATTTGCGGAGCCGCACCGATTTTAAAAAAGTTGTGTCGTACTACCTTTTGCGATTTCAGGCTGCAATTTACTTTGACATCTGTGCAAAAACCTTTTCAGATGTCTCTGAAATCGTGGCCGAAATCTGGACTGACATGCGGTAGTGAAATCTGGGGGTCCCCTTGTTAAAGGGGGCTTCCAGATTCCGATAAGCCCCCCGCCCGCAGACCCCCACAACCACCGGCCAAGGGTTGTGGGGATGAGGCCCTTGTCCCCATCAACATGGGGACAAGGTGTCTTGGGGGTCTACCCCAAAGCACCCTCCCAATGTTGAGGGCATGTGGCCTAGTACAGTTCAGAGGAGGGGTGGGCGCTCTCTTGTCCCCCCTCTTTTCCTGCGGCCTGCCAGGTTGCGTGCTCGGATAAGGGTCTGGTATGGATTTTTGGGGGGACCCCACGCCCCACTGTTCTAAACACGGGAAACATGCGCCCCTTTACAGGCATACTATAGACACCCCCCAGGTACGAAATTTAAAGGGATATTAAACTTTTATTGTTTCACTTTAGGCATTATTAAAATCACTGCTCCCGAAAAAACGGCCGTTTTTAAAACTTTTTTTTGCATTGATCCATTTCCCCTTGGGCAGCACCCAGGTCCCCAAACACTTTTTATGACAATACCATGAATATAAGCCTTTAAAATTAGCACTTTTGATTTCTCCCATAGACTTTTAAAGGGTGTTCCGCGGCATTCGAATTTGCTGTGAACACCCCAAATTGTTCGCTGTTCGGCGAACTTGCGAACAGCCAAAGTTTGAGTCGAACATGAGTTTGACTCGAACTCGAAGCTCATCCCTAGTCCCTAGCTTGGCACTCACAGATACTTCTCAAGCTTCATCCCACTAGCCTGCTCGGTCCCTGGCTTGGCACCCAAGGCTGCTCTGCAAGTGTCACCTCTGCTGGCTGAGTCCCTAACTTGATCACCGCCTGAAGTTTCCCGATTCTCCACCATGCCCATTTGGCGAGAATACTGCTTCGGGAACCTGCTTCAGTTACTCACTGTGGTCCCTGGTAATAACGTGGATGATCCCTTAGTGGAGATAGCTTCCCCTCTATCTCCAACCACTGACAGGTTCTCCAGCCGGCAGAACCATCACTTCTGATTGGACTGCAAGCCGCAATCCCAACCTTTCGCTTCTCTCCTACTTCTGGATAGGCCCTCAGGCAGCCTAGCAGCAAGATGCCCCGGGACAGGCCCAATCTCTGGCCTAGCAACCTGGGGCAACACAACACACATTCACCCAGACAGCCATCCAGTTGGCACAGGACGTAGATCACCTGACTTCACCCAAATACATAGGCGCTACCAGCAGGCCATGGTATTCAAAGAAAGCCTTGCCTATTGGCTGAGATACCTACATATCTATAACTTGTCCTTGCATTGCCCTTCTCATATCTAGCACCACCAAGTTCCCGGCCACCTAGTGGTAGTAGAGACAAGTGCAACCAGGCCAAACTTAGGGATGAATCAATAGATCTCTAACGATCAACCAGGGTACTTACTCCTGGCAAGTAAATTTGTGAGCAGCCTCCCTGCCTAAACTCCAGGGTGCTACACAATGAAGAAGCCAGCACCAGCAGGAGAAGAGGATTTGAGGATGAACCCTTGAGAAAGTGCCTCAACAACATAGTCCTCCATAGCTTTATTCTCCGAGACAGACAAAGGGTAAACCCGGCCACAGGGAGGCATAGAACCAGGTTGAAGGTCAATTGCGCAATCATATGACCGGTGTGGAGGCAAAATACCGGCTGGACACTTGTCAAAGACTTTGCTGAATTTTCGATACTCCTCCGGCAAGGAGGAGAGGGAAGAGGTGCGCAAGACCTTAACCATTTTCCGAAAACATGTCTTACTGCATTGTGGCGACCAGGAAAGAACCTAAGCACAAAGTCAATCAAAAGAGGGGTTGTGCCTCTGTAACCAAGGATAACCAATAACTACCGGATAATGATGAGAGGAAATGACTTGAAATTGGATTATCTCATGGTGAAGAGCCCCTATGGCCATAGTCTACAGAGCAGTCTCATGAGTCACGTGGGCAGGCTGTAGAGGTCTCCCATCAATAGCCTCAATGGCAAGTGGAGTGGAATGAAGCTGCAGCGGAATCGAGCACTGTCTATGACCAGGCCTGCAGCCCCAGAGTCGATTAGAGCCTGTGTATTGATGAACGACTCAAATCATGAAAGGGTAACCAAAACTAGAGGATTATCCTTCAAGGTAACTGGGGATGTAACAACGCCACCTAGGGTCTGTCCCCTACAGGACCTCAGGTGCAAACGTCTCCCTGGATGGGTAAAACAAGACTTCAAAAAGTGACCTGCCTGGCCACAATAAAGGCACAATCTCTCCCTCCTTAAGGCCCTCTTATCTTCAGAGAGACGTGTTAAGCCCAAGTGCATGCATTCTACTTCACTGGCAGATTCGGTACCAGGAGGCATGGGAGGTAAGGGAGGCAAGGGTGGGACTGCAAAGTTCAGAGCCAAACATACAGGAGGCTTTCGCAAATGCTCCTTAATGGAATGTCTCTCTCTGAGTCTGGAGTCAATGAAAATGGCAAACGTGATCAACTTCTCCAGATCTGTAGGTATGTCCCGGGCTGCTATCTCATCTTTGATGTCATCTGAGAGACCTTGAGAAAAAGCAACCACGAGGGCCTCATTGTTCCAAGCGACCTCTGCTGCCAGAGAATGGAATTCAATGGCGTAATCGACAACAGTTCTCATACTTTGTTTGATGGACATAAGGCTCTTGGCAGCAGAAGTGTAGTGTGCGGGGATGTTAAATACCTTTTTAAAGGAAACCACAAACTCTGAGTAACTCAGGACAATGGGTTTTTGCATCACCCATAGAGGGTTTGCCAAGTCCAAGGCTCTATCAGAAACCAAAGAAATGATGAAGCCTACTTTGCTTCTGTCCATGGGGAATGCCTGGGGCAGCATCTCAAAGTATATACCCACCTGGTTCAGAAACCCTTTGCATTGAACTGGATCACCCCCAAATCGCTGGCGAAGCGGAGCGGAACCAGACATACCTGTTACAGAGGTAATATTCGAGGCGGGTGCCTGCACAGAGACTGGAGCAGCAGCAGGGACGGCCTACCACAAGGTTGTACCGGAACAGCCACAGAGGGAGGATACAGGTGACCAGTGCAAATCAGGAGCGTCTGTAACGATATGGCAAACTGATCCATGTGGTGATCCTGCTCATTCTACCTGGACAAAATATTACCACTAGGTGGATTGCCTGCATCTTCTGAATTCATGGCCTTCACCTACTGTCAGGAACCATGAAACAGACAGACAGAAAATGCAGTAAAAATCACACCTTTTAATAAAATGGTAAAAATGGTACTGGTAAACATAGTCAAAACATAGCCAGGGTTCGGTAGCCAAATTAGGTAGTCAGAACAAGCCAGGAAATCGGGGAGCCAGAGATCAGCATAGTCAGAGGCAGCAGACAGGATCAGGAACCAGAAGGGACATCAGTCAGGCAAATCTTCAACAGAAACACAGCAGAGAGTCTCTAGATATATTTGACCAAGTCAAAGGCAATTGATGAAATGAACCTGGCAGTTTAAATAGCCAGGAGGGGCTGGCTGTGGGCTTGAATGACGAGCAGAGGATGATCAACAGGTGAGCCACTGTGGAATGATGAGTTCTGGCAATTGACCGACAGCTGAGCAACCTGAGCACAGAGAAGGAAGGGCTGAGAGCTCAGCCCTGACACATGACTCCCAAAGGCAGAGGCATAATGGGACTTGTAATTTCGCAACAGCTGGAGGGCCACAGGTTGAGCACCCATGCCTTAGACAGTTACTATGAAGAAAATAGTCATCCTGCTCTGGTGTATTGATTGAATGATGGTCTCCAGTGGGGTCAAGCAATAAAAAGCCACCGCTCCCACCACATGCAGCGTCAATGATGTCAGCATGTAGGCCCCTCTGGACGCATTTCATGCACGTTCTCAAGGGACCCGCCTAGTGCCTATGGATGCTTGTCTTAGGAGCGGTGGCTTTTTATTGCTTGACCCCACTGGAGACCATCATTCAATCTATACACCAGAGCAGGATGACTTCGCTTCAGAGTAATGGTCTAAGGTATATCTTTGTTTGCCATCTGGTGAGTGTTTAGAATGGTGGAGGTGCACAGTTGTGACAGACCTTTCTCAAACACATTGGGTGACGTTTATTTGATGCTGGATTTTCGCAGCATGAAAACCTTGAGTCGTCCATGTATGCATAAGTGCGGCTTGTGGGTATTAATGGACACCCTCTTTGCAGCCGCACATATTCGTTACATGAGAGGCAACAGGTTAATGATGTAGTTGAATAAACATGTTTCCTTTTCATCTGCCTGGAGTTCAACTTTAAAATAATAACCAAACTATCCACTCATCAAGAGGACATTATATCTATCTTTTAACAGCAATTATCAATAATCACAGCAGATTATATCACTGTCTTTACAAAACAAAATGACTGTTATATTAAACTGCATTGCTGGATCCCTTATTCAAACTGTTCAATGAATAAAAAGTCAGCACTTTGTAAGGTAGCTAGGCCCGCCACTGAAAAAAAATTGGGCTTTTCAACTCTGTTCAAAGGGTAAATCACGTTTTTAACTTGGCAGGTTTGAAAAAAAAAGAAGAAAAAAGAAATGATTACTGAACTTTTCATTTTTCTTAATCAGATGCCAATGCCTCTTTAAATGGGATGAACTGGAACTGTTTCTAATATTGTAGAATCAGCAGGACAGTCCGCTATGCATATCAAAGAGTTTATTATTCAAAAAAGACGTTTGGGATAATTGCCAGGACTCCATCAGCTAGCAGCTGAATAATACATATTTTTTTTCCGGGTGGCACAAATGATGCCGGCAGCAGGCTTTTTTGTTCATGCTGAAATTTTTCAGACGTTGTCAAACACCAGAGGGTCAGCCAATCTTCCTATCTGAAAAGAAACATTTAATGATTCCAATATTCCCACCGCTACCGACAGTATCCGAGAGTGTTGGTAAGGAGATGACAAGCCAGAAAAATTCATTGCCAGTAAATGTATTAGAGAGGGCCAAGGCATGCTGGGAGGAAGATCCGGAGCCAACATGGGTTAACGGAGAAAATGAGAAAAAAGGACATAGATATATGAGCTAGTAATAATGTCGGCTGTGAATACGTAAAGCTATTTTCTTTTTAAAGTGCAACTTTCTGTGTGATATGATGAGTTTAATATGCCATGCAAAATCACGCCTGACAAGACTGCAAATGGCGCCCTCTGCTGCTCGGGGAGTAGAAGGCCCAGAGTGCCCTAACA
Source organism: Lithobates clamitans (assembly GCA_037952925.1). NCBI lineage: Eukaryota > Metazoa > Chordata > Amphibia > Anura > Ranidae > Lithobates > Lithobates clamitans. The sequence goes on from JBBGZY010001614.1 coordinate 1,475,518, forward strand.
GCAGAATTAATGATAAAGCAGAACTTTAATAACAATTAATGTTATTTAACGAATGAACTTACTGTACATTCCACAAGAATAATTATGCTGCTAAAATTAGTGTATGCTGTAAATTGTCTCCAGCATTGCTACTGTTTCTTCTTGCTGGGGGCCGCCATTTTGTTGAAGTCTAGAGCAGTCACTTCTTTATTTGAAACTCTCTCCCTCTTCTTGGTCTCAAAAACTGTATGTCACTTTCTGTAACTAAAATATGTACATTCCCAGCCTTGAAGTTTACAGTGCTAAAGTTTGCAGGCTGCCGATGAGGGAGGAAGGGGAGAATACCAGGGAGATATGATAAGACGCTTTCCTTGTAAGTCTAATGCTGAGTTAAAAAATTGGCTGCTTCAAGCCACTTTTTATTTTGATAGAAGCTGGTCTAATGACTGACTTTTGTTGTAGGGACATGCTGGAAAACCAGAATTCGATCAGTTCTCTGATCAGTGTATTCTGGCATGAAGAGTTCTACTGTCAGAACACAATAGCACAGTGGGAGAGATAGCAGCACCAACATCGCTTGTGATGGTATGGAAATCTGTCAAAAACCTACAGTGTGTACTGGATGTAACTCTTTTGTGTCTCACTGGTAGCATAGTTTGTCTTATTACCCCTCCTGCTTTTTTTTTCACTATCCCTAATCTGTTTTCCCTCCATATGGTCTGTGTCATTCCTAAAGCTTTCTCCCCCCTTCAGCAACAGTAACTCTTAAAGCTGTCAGCTAATCGGCCTCTAGTGGCTCTGATTTTAGGCACAGCGCCGAGAATAGAGAGCAACTGAGCATGAGCAGAGCGGGATGAGACAGTACTGGATTTCAAACAATATAGACACCTATTTTTAATGCTTTGCTATTCCTGCAAAAGGGACCAGCATGAATTCATCTATCAAGACTTAATTTTGTGACTAAAGTTCCCTTTTAAGAACTCAGTCACATGTGTGGCTAAACTGCCAACCCTCCTAAAAGTGATCCGTAATGGATATGTGGCCTCCTTACCATTTTAATCTTCAAAATGCCAAGCCACCACACCAAACTGGGTACATTGCATGCAGACAACTTTTATTTGTTGTCTTTTGGTCTAGTAAATATACCATTGGGACCATGGCAAGATGCCATGGTATTATTGTACTCCAAAAATGTTACTTTACTCCAAAGTTTAAAAAAAAGTAAAAAATCTTCTGAAATTACATCAACTTCTTAAAACCCTTAATGGTATTGATTGGGTTTACTGTAACAAAATACCTGCATTCTGTAGTGCTGGTTTAAAAGGGGGGCTATTTAAAAGATCTCAGTGGGACTTCAGACGTCTACCTGTCCAACATTCATCTTTAGTTTATCCAACATTAGATGGAGAACATTCCTTCTATTTAAAAAATGTATGTTAGTGATACTTTTGCTTGCTATTCACCCAAAAAACACAAATTGGCCTTTACTGTATTTCAGATAATCAGCTGATATTTGATTTGTGCACATTCAATTTAGTGGCAATTGGCCATTTTCCGCTTCATAATAAATAGAGCCACTGCTAACATATTGTGACAGGTGAATACAGTTAAATGCCCAACAATCTAATTATTTTAGGATTCAACAGCAAGTTTTCTATATAGTTCTTTTTAAGAAAACCCCAAAGTGTCAGGAATTATGCATTAGGAGTAAACCCAGTAGAATATCCATGAGCTTGGGACACTAAATTAAAAATTAAACTAATACTTTTGCATGCACTGACCCTTTAAAGGCTATCTCTATCTTTTACGCTATGGGGTTGATTTACTAAAACTGGAGAGTGCAAAATCTGGTGCAGCTGTGCATGGTAGCCAATAGACATGTGCAATTCATTTCGTAACTAATCTAAATTTGCCCGAATTTAACATCTTTCGGACATTCGGATGCATCCGAATGTCCGAATAAAAAAATAACGAATTTCAACGAATACGAAAGAAATGACAGCGAATATAACGAATGAATTCGACATGATTCGGTCATTTGTTAAAGATCTAATGAAACAAAAGGTCAACTCAAAGTAAATCTTACAGTCCAATCAGCTGATTCATTTTGTGCTGGAGGTTGGATTACTGGCAAAGTGCATTCCTGAGAACTGAGTGAGAAGGGTGTTGTATTGTATTTGAGCAGAGGAGAAGAGATATTGTCATTGTGTGTGTTAATAGATTCAATAAACAAATGACTTTCCAAACTACGAATCATTATCACGAATATATATATACATACATAAATATCGAATTTCAACGAATACGAAAGAAATTATAGCGGATATAACGAATGAATTCAACATGATTCGAGATTCAGTATAACAAATATCGACACTCTACGAATAATAACGAATTATTCCCGAAAAGGAATTAACGTAACATAACAAATATAACAGAACGAAATTATGTATTTTACGAATGACAAAGAACCGAAACTGAACGAAATTTGTCGTTGTGCACAAGTCTAGTAGCCAATCAGTTTCAAATTTCAGCTTGTTCAAATAGACTTCGACAAAAAAAAAAAACCCTTGAAGCTGATTGGTATCTACTCAGATCTCCACAGCCGTGTCATTCATTCATGCCTTCACAAAGATCTTTGAATGAATGAACTACAAGTTCCATCTACCACCACAGCAGATAGACTAGCAGTTCTCAATAGAATATGAATGAGTCTGGTGAGTGATCACCACGCTTGTAGTCCATTTACACTTCCTCTACTTCTCTAATGGAAAACCATCACCTTAGTACAGACAGGGAGCTGGAAGAAGAATCTGCAGGAGCCTGGCATTATACTCTCAAAAAAACAAAAAAAAAATACACTTTTTTTCATGCAAAAATATGTGCATTTAATATTTTTTTAAGGTGGACTAAGCCTTTAACACACGAAAAGGCTTTGAAACAATCGGCTCCATCATGTATGGATAAAACAAAACAACATCAATGTTAGCTTTTGTATCAATACTTGCCTGACTTTCATAAAGAGAATGATGAATACAAAGAGCAATTGATTATCTATTGATGGCAATCATGTAAAGTTTATTAAGTCTGACCTAGAACGTTCCCAGGTCTCTCAGCTGTAGGTCAAGTAATGAAACATTTACAGCTGGAGGTAGCTTAAATTGAGTTTTTCTCTGCTGCGGCTGAGTGGGTGCAGGTACCTTGTTACGAGGGAAAACTGCCTGGAACGAACAGGACAAATATTGAATGATAGATGACATGTCATCTCAGGCTACTTCTGAGCAGAGCGCTTGTCATGTTTAACTGTTTTCTGAAAGCTACATTGGTGCCTGAGGTTTTCTGTTTAAACCAAATGACATTTTTTTTGTTTGTTTTCCATAGAGCACTTAAGGAAGGTGTCATTCCACTACATTTCCTGACTATTTCTCCTAGACAGAGAAGGAGATACATGTAGTTACACAGTATGAAAACCTTAAAGGGCACTCCAACCAACTAGCCTCAAACAAATAACTCAACACTTATTACACATATAGAATCACTTAGCCTACCAAAAACTGTGTTACATAGTTACATAGTAGGTGAGGTTGAAAAAAGACACAAGTCCATCAAGTCCAACCTATGTGTGTGATTATATGTCAGTATCACATTTTATATCCCTGTATGTTGCGGTCATTCAGGTGCTTATCTAATAGTTTTTTAAACTATCGATGCCCCCCGCTGAGACCACCGCCTGTGGAAGGGAATTCCACATCCTTGCTGCTCTTACAGTGAAGAACCTTCTACGTAGTTTAAGGTTAAATCTCTTTTCTTCTAATTTTAATGAGTGGCCATGAGTCTTGTTAAACTCCCTTCCATGAAAAAGTTTTATCCCTATTGTGGGGTCGCCAGTGCGAAATCATATCCCCTCTCAAGCGTCTCTTCTCCAGAGAGAATAAGTTCAGTGCTCGCAACCTTTCCTCATAACTAATATCCTCCAGACCCTTTATTAGCTTTGTTGCCCTTCTTTGTACTCACTCCATTTCCAGTACATCCTTCCTGAGGACTGGTGCCCAGAACTGGACAGCATACTCTAGGTGCGGCCGGACCAGAGTCTTGTAGAGCGGGAGAATTATCGTTTTATCTCTGGAGTTGATCCCCTTTATAATACATGCCAATATTCTGTTTGCTTTGTTAGCAGCAGCTTGGCATTGCATGCCATTGCTGATCCTATCATCTACTAGGACCCCCAGGTCCTTCTCCATCCTAGATTCTCCCAGAGGTTCTCCCCCCAGTGTATAGATTGCATTCATACTTTTGCCACCCAAATGCATTATTTTACATTTTTCTACATTAAACCTCATTTTCCATGTAGTTGCCCACTCCATTAATTTGTTCAGATCTTTTTGCAATCTTTTAATACACTTCTGACTGACTTACCCTACATTACAATACTTGTGCAAACTTTTTACTATTGGTTTTAAATCTATATTATATATGCACAAAAGTATTAGGACACCAGCCTTTACACGCACATGAACTTTTATGGCATTCCAGTCTTAGTCCGTAGGGTTCAATATTGAGTTGGCCCATCATTTGCAGCTATAACAGCTTCAACTCTTCTTCTAAGGCTGTCCACAAGGTTTATGAGTGTGTCTATGGGAATGTTTGACCATTCTTCCAGAAGTGCATTTGTGAGGTCAGGCACTGATGTTGGACAAGAAGGCCTGGCTCGCAGTCTCCACTCTAATTCATCCCAAAGGTGTTCTATCTGGTTGAGGTCAGGACTGTGGAGGCCAGTCAAGTTCCTTCACCCCAAACTCGCTCATCCATGTCTTTATGGACCTTGCTTTGTGCACTGGTGCGCAGTCATGTTGGAACAGGAAGGGGCCATCCCCAAACTGTTCCTACAAAGTTGAGAGCATGAAATTGTCCAAAATGTCTTGGTATGCTGACGTCTTAAGAGTACCCTTCACTGGAACTAAGGGGCCAAACCCAACCCCTGAAAAATAACCCCTCACCATAATCTCCCCTACACCAATTGATTTGGACCAGTGCACAAAGAAAGGTCTCTAAAGACATAGATGAGCGATTTTTGGGTGGAGGAACTTGACTGGCCTGCACAGAGTCCTGACTTTAACCCGATAGAACGCTTTTGGGATGAATTTGAGCAGAAACTGTATGCCAGGCCTTCTCGTCCAACATCAGTGCCTGACCTCACAAATGCGCTTCTGGAAGAATGGTCCAACATTCCCATAGACACACTCCTAAACCTTGTGGACAGCCTTCCCAGAAGAGTTGAAGCTGTTATAGCTGCAAACGGTGGGCCAACTCAATATTGAACCCTATGGACTAAGACTGGGTCGCCATTAAAGTTCATGTGCGTGTAAAGGCAGGTGTACTTTTGGTAATTTATGTATATATACACACTACTGTGCAAAAGTTTTAGGCAGGTTTGAAAAAATGCTGTAAATGAAAAATACTTTCAGAAGTGCTAATAGTTTATATTATCATTTACCAAAATAGAAAGTAAATGAACAGAAGAGAAATCCAAATCAATGTTTGGCGTGACTATCCTTTGCCTGCAAAACAGCATCAATTCTTCTAGGTACACTTGCACAGAGTTTATGAAGGAATTTGGTGTGTAGGTTGTTCCAAACATCTTGGAGAACTAACCACAGATCTTCTGTGGATGTTGGCTGCCTCCTTCTGTCTCTTCATGTAATCCCAGACAGACTCCATGCTGTTGAGATCAGGGCTCTGTGAGGGCCAACCATCACTTCCAGGACTTCTTGTTCTTCTTTATGCTAAAGATGAGATGCCTTTCATCTGCTGCATTAAAGTATAACTAAAGGAAAAAAGGAAAAACTTTTTTTTTTTTGGTTTTGGATAGAGTGGAGTGGAGTAGAGTGGATTAAAATGTCTATTTGGTTTTTATTGCTGTCTGTGTCCTTGTTAGGGAGAGTCACCCTCTTCATTTGTCTCTCTGTTTGTCCTGTTGAACATTATCATTGAAAGTGATTTGCCCATAGAAAAGTAGTAGAGCAAATTTCCAATGGGGACACTAGTTCTGGTGACGAGGGGGTCCCCAAGAAATCTCCTTAATTCGCAGGGATTTCTTATCATTTCCTAAAGTAAAAAGGAGGAGGGGTGGGAAGGGAATGGGGGACGGGAACAGGGAAAGGAGGGAAGAGGGGGGAGAAAAGGACTGGGACCAACCCTCCTCAAGGGGTGGGATTTTAAAGGAAAATTGACTGAGTTGTGTAGATGAGCATAATAAGCAATCAGCTAAAATAATTGTATTTATTGAAAAGCATTGTAGAAAAATATACACAATACATAAGGAAACATATAATAGTCCAGTAGTGACATCAACGGTTAATACGTGACTTGAGCCAACATGTTTCGCAAATAGGAATTCGCTTCATCAGGGCTAGGCACGATGCAGTTAATGCGTTTACACTGTATAAGCAAAAGATCATCTTAGATCATGAGGTAACTTAACATCTCTTAACAAATACCAAAAATGACATACAATAGCTCACCTACTATAATTTCAGGACTGGGTTAAAATCACCATTCAATAGACAGCACCTGCGCAGCCGGCCGGTATGAATTGTCACTGGGTGCCAGATCCCAAAGTGACAGTGCCTGTAGGAGAACTGGGCCACGCATTCAGGGGGTTAAACGCAGGAACCGCTGCTGAAAATTCAAGATAGTATAACTATCAGAAAGCACCAAAAGTGAATGGTAAGTCAATCTATACTACCAATGGTTAGTCATTATCAGATTAATCATCAAAAAAGTATATGGTGCCTCATTTTAAATATAGAATGATATCACTAGTGCAGGGACCCAGCGCAACATTCCCTTTTGGGCTTAAGTATACACATATATATAGACGTTTATCCACGGGGCAAGGCCAAAAATACATGATAGCATAGCTAAAAATCCAAAGCAGACAGAACAGACTAAGTGTATCCCCCAATGTATAACCGAAAAGCCGGTGCAGGTATAACAAATGTAATATCTAATATGAATAGACTCACCATTGGAAGTCAAAAGGCGAGGGGGGGGAGAGGAGGAGGCCAAACATGGTGCCCACAGGATTGTATTATGATGGAGAGTCCGGGCGTCCGCCCGTTCACGATGGATGGCCGCAAGATGTGTCTAACAGACAACATCAGCGCCTCCATCTTTAAATGCTGTAGCCCTCCCGGAAGCAATAAGGTCGAAATGACCTCCGGCATTGCTTCCGGTCCGGGTGTCCCTGCCATGGTGCGCGCGCATCCGCAGAGCGGACGCAGGCGCGTTCCACCTAATGTGGTGCGCGCGCATTGCCCACAGCGCACAAGCGGCGTCATGGGCAGCTGGGGGTGGAATAAAGGGAGGCTCCACCCCCTGGGCAGGGACATCCGAATCCTCCCACAAAAATGCCAACATACCCGGCCAATTGCGGGGGCGCTAGGAAATGGTGCGGAACAACAAAGGAAAAATCATAAAATAAATCACAAATCGTGAAAAAATGAGAAAAATATATATATATATATACACATGTCGGTCAGGAGGACCGATTATCTTACAATAGTCATGTAAATCTATTTAAGCAATAACAGAACAGCAGAAAGATAGAGAGTATCTGCATGGAAGGAGATTGATTATTAAAAAAAGATGTCACCCATACAGGTTTTGGTCAATTTAATTATGCAATTGTGTCATATATGGGAGATAATGATGAGTAGTGGACCTGACTGATAGTGGGTCATTTAGAACGTCTTGATTATAATAACAAAGAAAACCTAAAGTAATTATTTATGAGTTCCAGAAGTAAGTGGTTATACACTACATAAAAATATATAGTGTGTTATAATCTAGCGGGCAGGTACAAGTAAGTATCCAACCAATTGTACCAACAAGTGGTAAGTGGTAGGGCAGAAATGAATGGCCCATTCGTAGTTCAAGTTGGAATCTAGTCAGGTGAAAGTTATTAGCACAAAGTCTCATACCTAAGAAGTATATATGAACATTAGTATGGATAAATGAAACTATAAGAAGGGGTTGAATGTGAGTGCAGTGTTGAGGCCCGGTGGACTGGTTGCCTGTTGATTATATATCCACCTGGCCTCACGCTGCAAGATCGTTTTGTCCACATTACCACCCCTCTCTGGCTCAGGTATGACCTCAAGGGCAAAAAACGACACAAAATTAGGGTCGTAACTATGTCGAAGGCCCACATGTTTACAGATGGGTGTATACAGTAGCCCTGCATCCAAGTAGTATAAGTGGTCCTGTATTCTTTTGGCGAATGGGCGCTTAGTTTTCCCTATATAGAAGGCACCACAACGGCACATGGCTAGGTATACAATGCCCGTTGTGGTGCAATCAGCGTATCCCTTAAGTTTGTGAATGCCTCCTCTCGGGAGGGGGCAACTCCGTCCCTCCCTAATCCATGGGCAAATTTGACATCGCCCACACCTAAAAGTGCCACAACCCCCCTCTGCTCCTGCCGGTGATCTTGAGGATTGTAAGTGGCTATGGACAATCGCATCCCTAATGGAACGTGGTCTCCTATACGTGATTTGTGGCACGCTAGCCACGTACTTCGAGATGATCGGATCCTCGGATAGGAAGTGCCAGTTGTTGCCGATGAGGCGCCGTATCTCCTGTTGTTGTGATGTATAAGTAGTGATTAGTTTAGTGGTGGGGTGTGAGTCTCTCACCTTCTGTTTGAAGATGAGAGATTCACGTGAGTTGAGTTTGGCTCTTTGATAGGCTCTTTTAAGAACTTTTTTGCTATACCCTCGTTTAAGTAGACGATCATAAAGGGCCTGCGCCTCTCGCTCGAAATCTTCATCTCTGGTACAGTTACGTCGGATTCGGAGGTACTGACTGTAGGGTATGCTATTAATTAAAGTGCGGGGGTGGGAGCTAGTAAAATGCAGAATAGTGTTGCCAGCCGTCTCCTTTCTATATAGTGTGCTGAAAATTGAGCCATCATCTCTAAGGACCAAACGTAGGTCCAGAAATGAAATTGTCGTTGTGTCACATTGCATAGTAAACTTGATCATTATCATTTCCTGTTTTGGGTATGTGACAGAATGTGAAGGTAAATCTCCCCAATGGGACGAAGATGGCAAAAATAAACCTTACAGGGGTCATAAACCTCCCTTACTCTCCAAAAAAAATGCCTATAATTTTACTTTAGGTTTCCTTTGCCGACCACTGTGTCTACAGTCCTCAACGTTGCCCGTTTCTTTGTACTTCTTCAAAAGAGCTTGAGCAGCACATCTTGGAACCCCAGTCTGCATTAAAATCTTTGCCTGGGAGAGACCTTGCTGATGCAATATAACCACCTTGTGTCTTGTTGCTGTGCTCAGTCTTACCAAAGTGTATGGCCTGTGACATGAAACTGTCTTCCCCAACCTCACCTTAGTAGCAGAGTCTGGCTGTTCCTCACCCAGGTTTAAGCTTCCTACACAGCTGTTTCTGTTGCAGTCAATGAATGTGTTTCAACCGACCTATGAAATTGGTTATCTTTAGCACATGCTCGGTATAATTGGTTAATCATACACTTGTCTCTAATCCTAAAAAAAAATCCAAGACTGTGCAAGTGTACAAAGTGTGCAAGTGTAAAGCCTCGTACACATGATTGGATTGTTGGCCAACAAAACCATGGACTTTTGTCCAAAGGGCGTTGGCCCAAACTTGTTTTGCATACACACGGCCACACAATTGTTGGCCAACAAATACGAACCTAGTGACGTACTTAGTTGTTTTTCAGCTTTTTAGTGCCACCCTTTGGGCTCCTTCTGCTAATTTCGTGTTAGTAGAATTTTGGTGAGTGTTGATTTGCGCTTTTCATTTCGCACTTTTCATTTCGTACTTTTCGGTTCGCGCTTTTTAGTTCATTTCTGAACGGCCGTTCATCAACCAGACATGTTGCGGAGTCGGAGGAGATAATTTGTTATTTATTATTGGCCTTGGAGTTATTGCTTTGACATTTTTTTTTTGGTTGAATAATGATTTGATTTGGTATACTCTCTATATTTGTGGATGCATAGAATGCACTTTTTGGTTAAGTTCTATTGGCATGTCTAATTTTATTTTTTTTAATTATTTAAATGCACAATAAAAAAAATTGTGGAAAATAATACTTGGCTTTGTGTTTTACTTAAAATGACAGTTTGGGAGTAGGCAGTTACATTTAAAAAAATACAATGTAAAATTGACAAGGGACACCAACATAGTTGTATCTTTGTTCTTAAAAACTATGGGATAATGGTGTTGTGGTAACTTGCCCAAATAAATAAAAAATAAAAACATAATAATATTATTCTTGATATCACTAGAAGAAAAAGCCTTTGAAATTTCGTTTGCAATAACTCCATCAGTATCACCAGCAAAGCAGCTTCATTATTATCCCATTAAAGAAGAAGAGAATTGTGCGTTGCATTTGGAGATTTCATAATTTGCCACGTCACAAATGTTAATTCTCCATTACAAGCGCTAGTTTACAAGACCGACTGCTTCTGCTTCCGAGCATGCGTGTTTGTACTTTGGACTTTTGTCTGACGGACTTGTGTACACGCGATCGGAAAGTCCGACAACACACCTTTGTTGGCCGGAAAATTTGAAAACTGCTAGCCAACATTTGTTGGCGGAAAGTCCGACAACATTTGTCCGATGGAGTGTACACACGGTCGGATTTACCGCCAACAGACTGACACCCAACATTTCCTGTCGGAAAGTCCGATCGTGTGTACGGGGCTTTATGCCGTGTACACACGGGCAGACTTTTTGGCATCAAAGGTCTGGCGGTCTTTCCGACGGACTTTCGACAGACTTTTGATGGACTTCCGACGGACTTTCGAACGAAGGGACTTGCCTACACGCGATCACACCAAAGTCTGATGGATTCGTACGTGATGACGTAGGACCAGACTAAAATAAGGAAGTTGATAGCCAGTAGCCAATGGCTGCCCTAGTGTCGGCTTTCGTCCATCAGACTAGCATACAGATGAGCGGATTTTTTGACCGGACTCGAGTACGTCGGAAAGATTTGAAACATGTTTCAAATCTAAAGTCTGCCTGATTTTTGCCCCGAAAAAGTCCGCTGCAGGTCAAATGAAGCCCACACACGGTCGGATTGTCCGACGGATTCGTCCCGTCAGACCAGTCTGGTCGAAAAGTCCGCCCGTGTGTACACGGCATTGGAGTTGATGCTAGTTTGAAGGCAAAGGGTAGTCACACCAATTATTAATTTAATTTAGATTTTTCTTATGTTCGCTCACTTTGCATTTTGTAAATTGATAATAAGAAACTATTACCACTTCTATTTCTGAAAGCATTCTTACTTTACAGAATTTTTTTACACCTGCCTAAAATGTTTGCACTATATACAGTTGTGCTCATAAGTTTACATACCCTGGCAGAATTTATGATTTCTTGGCCATTTTTCAGAGAATATGAATGATCTGTTACATCTCGGCGTAACGCAGAAGAAAATGATAAATGTGTGTTAATCTATTAAATATCTGCTTATGGAAGTTTAAACCTATCTCTGCCTTGAGCTGCCCCCCCCATCTTACACCCCAGATGGCTAAATTGATTAATTCTGATTTTCACAAGTTGACTTGACAGCTTGAAAGAACCCCTAAACCATACTTCTGAATTTCTGGAAGTGTATACATTTGTGTATAACTTCAGTGTATAACTTCAGGTGAAATACAGAACTCTCTGAAAACATGTGGTGTGGCTGTTTCAAGATGCACAATAAGGAGGCACTTGAGGAAAGATGGAAAAACTTGAAAATTTGTATCATTAAATATGTATGACAACTGTTAGCATAAATACTGAATTGCAACTGTCTGCCGTTATATGAAAAATATGAGCGCTAAGGTTAAATTTACATGCAATCTGTATATTGGCTCTGCCAAAACTGCATGAGTTATAAAAAAAAAATCAATTAAATTTTTTTTTTTAGATGTAAACAAAGTTCTGCTTGGATGTTTAATCTTCTGTAGCGTGACAATTAAATTAAATCATGAGGTTGAATTGCTGTGTTTATTTATTTTTTATTTTCTTTCTTTTTTTTCTTTTTTTGTAGAGATGAAGAGTAGCATACCTCATCTTTGATAAACCCTTCTGAATACTTCCTCAACAATTTCAAGTGGTCTAAGACGACAAGAGAAGACAAATTAATTACATGGCAACAACAACAGTTTCCAACTGAATTCATTTGTAGGAGAGAGAGGAATCTTTCGCAAGAATATCATTTTATAAAACTTGAAGGAACGTTGAAACAATCCTGCACTCATCTAAAGGTCCTACTACCCAGAAGATACACATAATTTCACATGAAACAGTTATTGGTGGCTACCAGGGCAGACTTCCCTGGTGATATCCCTCCTGGAAGATTGTTTTTGTTTTTTGCATGCAGTGGGGCTGTGCCTCCATTGCACAGGTTAAAGTTTTACTAAACCCAGGACTCTGCATTCACTATAGCTGGTCTCCCACAGTACACAGAACATGGACATGCAATTATTTTAGTAAATATAAACTGCTAAATACCTTTTCTCATCAGCAGTATATAGCAGGCTTGTGACTTCTGTCAGTGTCTGGTTAAAGCTTGTTGGAGGAGTTTTCATGCTCCCCTGATTGTTTTATGAGGCTGCAGGACCCCTGACCCTCTGTCTGGACAGTGCTGATTGACCCTGTGCTGATCACATGGACCCTCCCAAGAAAAAAAAAAAACCTCTAACAATACACATCAAACTGAGCATGTTTAGAGTGCCCCCCCCCCCCAGGCTCTTTTCTATCAGGAGATGGATTGGGGACAGTGGAAGAAGGGGAGGATCAGAAAAGACAGGATCAAACAGCCTTTTTACACAATGCGGAGGATTAACCCCTTAGGTTCAACAGTGAGTATAACAAGCATGCTTTACTGTGTGAGAATAATCCTAAGAATAAACAGGTGGAAACAATATGAGATTTAACTCCTTCCTGCCGACCATACACATTTATGTGGCCTCTCTGAAGTAGGTCTTTTTATGTGGGGCTGCATTATGCGTATCTCTCTTTGTGCTGGGAGCGCACTGCACACCGCGCTCCCAACACAGAGACTGGGCTCTCACCAAGAGCCCCAGGTCTCATACTAACTCTCGGGACCCAGGACTCCTGGTTCCAGGTCATTGGCTATCATAGGGAGCAGTCACTGTGAGCCCGCCCCTATGTTTACTTCCTCTTCTGAATGGAGAGTAAGATACATTATATCTTCCTCTTCTTGCAGGAGATGAAGGTGTAAATAAAAAAAATGTCTAAAAAAAATACAAATAAAGAATAAAAAATAAAGAAGAATGAAAGAAAAAATAACAGGATCAAGGTTTGCCAAGGTTAGTGTTAGGGTGACGAGTGGGGTCAAAGGTCACGATCAGCATACTTTGAGTTGAAAAAATGCAAAATGTGCGCTATTGTTTCTGGGCTGTATTACGGGTACAAACAACTCACTGCAATCATCAGGAACAGGAATTTGGATTTTGGGTTGTTCTTTGGTGGTCAATTATGGTAATAGCAAGAAATATACAGCTAAATTAAATATATATATATTTTATTTGCTATTTTTGACCAGTTTTTCTTTGATATAAAAAAAAAACAGGAAATATCCATTATTATTTACCATACCACCAAAAGAAAGCCCAATGTGTACTAAAAAAAAAAAACAAGGTGTAATCTACCTGAATACACAAAGTAGTTGTGACGATATGACGTTTTACTAAGACATGTCAAAGTTGCAAATTTTTTTTTAGGCATTAACATTTGTTTTACCATTAAGTGGTAAGGGAACAATCATCTGTGTAATGTCATCAACATGTAAATCATTATGAACTATATCAAATCAGTTAAATGTATTAAAAAAAATCTTCTCCTTATGTAAAAAGAAAACATTTTAAAAATTTTTTGTATCAATAACTGTAAATCAATTGTAATGTATAATGTTACTTATGTAGTTGGTAATGTATTTTTTTTGTTGTGCATTCATGGCTTTCTGCAGTGTCCAATTCATGTCTCGCAATTTCCCCTGCCTTGCATCACAATTGTGGTAGTGCTAATACGATGAAATACTACATGGGGATCTCGCTGTTAATTGTGCTGCTTGTTTGTATATGTATCAGATCTAATTACTGTTTTGCTCTCACCTGCATATCTGCTAGACTGAAGGACCTAGGGATAGTGGGATTTATAGTTTCTTCACAGGAAGTGTTAGTTCTTAGGCTACAGCCAGAGGTCATACATTAACCTGTTCAGTGCTATGCTCTATGCCTCATGTTTGAACGCAAAATGAACCTTCTGACACCAGAATGTGAAGATTTACTCTACTATAGGCTGTGTGTATAGGGCAAAACATGACACCATGAAACTATATGATCTATGCACATCTTATGCAGGTGAAAAATCACAAGTTGTAGGTTGGAGGGCTTATGACGCCTTTAAGATTTGTAGCACCCCTACCCTGGGCTGGCTACATTTAGTGATATGGCTTTGCTGTAGCCAGCTGATCTGCAATATATCTTATAAGTCTGCTCAGGTATTTCCTGAAACCTGGTGGCTGATTGTGCCCATCTGCTGCTGAATAAATATTCCAGCAATAGAGTGAAAGGATCCATCACTGGGATTATGAATGTTTATGAATGTTTATTGGACCCTATCCAATCCCTGGGAGGATGATCCCAAAGGTGTGTCTGGGGAGAAGTAAAATATGTAGGCGGTGCTGATCAGAGTTTCTCCCCTGGGACTTCCTCCTGGGAGGAGGCATGTGTTTTCCAGTGAAGCTACTGCGACTAAGTCTCAGCAGGTGCTATGTGTTGCGGTCTTGAGGAAACGTACCTGTACCTGTAGAAGCTGGGCTAGAGAGGGAAATCTTCAAGGAATAATGTAGCGGGGAAGCTGGGCATAAGCTGCCGTCATTGTGAGTAGGACCTTTTGCCCATAGCTCCAGGTGCTGAAGTACTTATTGAGGGTTAGACACCAGGAGGTGCTACTTAAAGCGGAGTTCCACCCACTTTTACAACTTGTTCTTAAAGGAAAATGTACTTCCGTCCTAGCTCGCCGCGGCCCATTTCCTCCTGCTCCCCCGCTGCCTTCTGGGACCTGTGTGTGTCCCAGAAGGCCATTCAGAAAGCACCGACATCGCGGGTACCCTGGACAGGTAAGTGTCCTTATTAAAAGTCAGTAACTACAGTGTTTGTAGCTGCTGACTTTAAAAAAAAAGCAGCTGGAACTCCGCTTTAAGGACTGTAACTGCTCGCCAAGGGTCACATAATTTCTTGGCTGCCCCCTTTCCATTAGCATATTTTTAAAGCTGCTACTAAAGGGTTTATTACTACTACCACTGGGATTTTTCAAGAAGCTTTCCTCAGGACATTTTTCATATGCTTTGCACATCCTGAACCTTTCTCTTGCATTTTTGGCCGAAATCTGCAATAAACCTTAAAAATACACTTAACAGGGTGCATGCGCAGTAGCTCCTAAGATGGCCACGTAAGCTAGGAGCGCCGCACTGCCCCAATCATCCAGCCATCTCAGCACTGGATCGTGACCATCAGGATGCCCGCCCTCAGTGGGAATCAGTCGGGGAGCCCCCCCGCATCACCTACATGCCTGGAAGCTCAGCTCACTGGGACCTAGGACCACAATTCTCCTTCAAAAGAAAATGGGCTGAATCCAAGATGGCGGCCGCGTCTCAGCCCCGAGACCCGTGCATAGGAGGACAGACGGAGAACAGGCAACTCCTGACCCTGGCAAATCTAGCTCACACCCCCCTGGCACCCACCAGCATCACCCACAACTTGTTCCCATCCCCTGCTTCAACGGAATCGCTCTTAGAGCGTTCTCTAGACAAGTACATGCTATCAACCATGGGAGAAACCCCTGCATGTCTGGATGCCATTTCTACCCCAGGAGGCCCAAGCACAGACATTCCCCTCAATGCAGGGGACCTGTACCTAAAACTATCAGAGCTGCTAGACAGAGGCCTCACTCAAACAAACAAAATCACTAATGACATCCGCTCAGACTTCCAAAACATGGGCTCCAGAATGGAAGCTATCAAACACAAGCTAGACATCACAGTATCCAGGGCTAACCAAAACACAGACCATATCCAGGTTATACAAGAGCAGCTGGACATGGCCCTGGCCAGGATCGATGACCTAGAAAATCGTTCGAGGAGGGATCATTTTAGGTTCAAAGGCATGCCAGAGTCTATTACAGATAGCCTTAAGGCGGTTCAGGACCTCATCAAAATCCTCATCCCCTCTATCACTCTACACAAACTGGAGTTAGATAGAGCTCACAGATTGCTGGGCCCCCCTAGCAAGGATGGATTCCCAAGAGACGTAGTTGTTAAGCCCCAATATTATGCAATTAAGGAGGACATTATGAGAATTTCTCGCCAACATTCGCAATTATCCTTTCAAGGGCATGATATTCAGATTTTTGCTGATATTTCTCCTATGACCATTCAACAGCGCAGGGCCATCAAACCACTGCTAGGGATCCTCTCTTAAAAGGAAATCAAGTACTGGTGGTCTTTCCCGTTTGGCTTGAAATTTGCCTTTAAGGGTAAAACCTATTCCTATGCCAGTTTTCCAGAAGATGAATCTGAAATTCATATCCCAGGACTCAGCAATGAACACCTCAAATCTCCAATCAGGGGCTGCCAATTGTCCCACATCTACAAGCCCAGTCTCCCCAATATGGAAATCTACTAAAAGCAAGCGAGTGAAGGACAACATGCCCCCCGACCTCAATGAGGGGCCACCCATTGTTTCCCTCTCCTAAAGCTCGGCTTTGCCAGGCGATTTAACTGAGGGCCCGCAGTTAAATCACCTGGCAGATGTTGGGGACCCTCAGGAGCTTCCCCCAAAACCCATTTTATTTTGTATTTTTTCCTGTTTCCCCCTTTCCCATCTAGGAGGAAACCCAAAATCCTGGCTAACCAGGCAACATCTAACACTCCCCTTACCATCTGTCTTTTGTTGTCCCCCAAGGACATTTTCACACAGCACAAGGGATGTCAGGAAGGATCTCCCCCCGGTTTCTTTCTATGTTGCCTAGGGGAATATATATGCCCACCCCACAGCTGTGTTTTTCAAATGTACTTCAGTCTCTATTCAGGGTCTTGAACTACTCTGGATTGCCAAATGCTATTTCATATGTTACCTCAATAATCCCCTGCTTGCACTGCAAACCAACCACTTACCCTCCCAAATACCTCCCTCATTTCCCTTCCCTCATCCTCTCCCTGCCTACCCTTTCCCTCCCTACCCTCTCTCTTGCCCTCCCCAGATGCAGCCTAATGGCTTATTAGTCTTTCACCTGCTTGTTATGATCCATCTATCAATTATTGTTATAGCTTGTTTTTTTTTCAGGGATGGCTGTGATTGAGGCAGTAGTTGTGTGCCTCCACCCATTCTTCGGCTATGGTCTTACCATGCCCGAACAGTGGACGTTAGCCCAAATAGAAGGCTATGATTACTTGTTTTGTTGGGATGGGGGGAGGAATCTTTCCCCCTCCTCTCATCTCAGGCCTATATTAGGCCATTTTGTGCTCTACTCACTTATCTTTTTTTTTTCTTCCTTTAACCTCTATTCTATTCTTACTAGTGCATGGATGTTGCCACCTCTCCTAATCGCTCCAGATCCACTTGAAGGGGTTCTGTTACCAGAAACACATTTTCCAAGGTGGTACACCCCCTGTTTTCTCCATGCTCACTTCCTCCAGTTTTTTCTAGTGAACATTAAGAAAAGACCAGAGGAGTTGCCATCCTATTCGCGAAAACTTGTAAATTCAGTGTTCACCTGGAGCATAGAGATCCGGAGGGCAGATTTATCCTGGTGAAGGGAGTGCTAGATGACCACCTCTTCTCTTTCATCTCATATTATGCACCCAACAAGGGACAGACAAAATTCTTTCAGACGATGCTATAAACTCTAGCTCCAATGACGGGGGGTACCGTGATCCTTGGAGGAGACTCCAATATAGATAAGTCTAAGCCCTCTGCCGCACAACACACTCGCCCCACTAAAAGCAGTTCCAAATTAGCCAAGCTAACCTTCCAACGCGGCCTTGCTGACATTTAGAGGGAACTTAACCCAACTAAACGGGACTACACACACTTCTCGAGCCCACACCAATCTTATTCCTGAATTGTCTATGCCTTCATTTCCTTGGTACATAAATTTCGCAAATCAAACATTAAAGACACAGTGCTAGCCAATCACTCCATGGTCATCCTCTTTTACATAGACACTCCTCTAGACCACCTCTAGCACATTGGAAACTTAACAAAACTATACTTAGTGACCCCATTAAAGTTATAGAACTTGAAAAAGCGTTGAAGGAGTACTCCCTCCTCGTAGAGAGAATCTCGGCCGAGATTTTATGGGCTGCCCACAAAGCTACGATCTGGGGAAAGCTGATACAAATAGCAACTCAGATTAAAAAAGAAAGAACCTTGGACACTGGAGAAGGACTTCACTTTATGCAAATTTCACAAAAAATTTCCCCTTGAGGGTCTCTATAGCCCAACTAGATGCGTCTCGCATTACCTTAAACCTTGCGCTCACGGTCAAAGCTGAAAAAACCATTAGATGGAGTGGGGCCATATTCTATCAACATAAGGACACAATGGGTTTGATGCTATCCTCTAAACTGTCCCCCAAGTCACGCTCCCTCACACTCTTGAAAATTCGGTTACAGGATGGGACCACGACTCTAAACCCCCAACACATATTGCAATCCTTTCAGGCAACTACACGAAGGTATACCAGGAGGAGAATACAACTGATGAGACCAACATAAACTCTTTCCTAGATGAACTCCCTCTCCCCATGTTAAGGAACGACCACAAGGACATAATGAAAGTCCCATTCTCAACTGAGGAAGTCCCTTATGTGATTAAAAATCTAAAAGGGGGCTTGGCCCCAGGTCCGCATGGATTTTCTGTCCTATATTATAAGACTTTCCCAGAAATTCTGGCCCCACGTTTAGCCAAATTCTTTAACTCCAAGAGGAAGGGGGACCCAGTAAACAATCACCTCAATTCGGCAATTATCTCAGTGATCCCTAAATCAGACAGAGACATGGAGTTAGTGGAGAACTACAGGCCTATATCATTGATTAACAACGACTTGAAGATCTTGACCAAAATTCTAGCAAACCGTGTAGGCTCCTTTATCAGTTGCTACATACACGGAGACCAGGTAGGGTTCGTTCCTGGCAGACAGCGCCCAGACCAAGTAAGGTGAGCTATCAATATTATTTCAATCCTGCTGTCTTAATGGGACAGAGGCCCCCACCAAGAAGGTCTGCTTCTATCGTTGGACCTACAGAAGGCCTTTAATTCAGCGTCCTGGCCTTATAGCTTTGCATGTACCTAGTACATGATCTGACACTTATGGGTCTGGGGTGCACGCTTGTGCCGCCGGCGACCCGCTCCCACTGTGATCACACACAACGGGAGCCCAGTATCGAGTGCTGGTACCCGTAAAATATACAGTACACAGGCAGAACTGCATTGTAGGGAGGGTATTGATCCTGTGTCTCTGCAAAGCAGGAACATGGATCAATGCCTTCCCTTAGTCAAAGCCACTCCCACACAGTGAGAAAGCACAGACTAAGCACACAGTTAACCCTTTGATCACCCCTAATGTTAACCCCTTCCCAGCCAGTGTCATTAGTATTCCGCGTACACGCGATCGGAAATTCGTCCAGCAAAAGACCGATGAGAGCTTTTGGTCGAAAAATGCATCCGTGTGTATGCTCCATCGGACTTTTGCTGGCTGAATTCCAGCCAGCAAACGATTGAGAGCATGTTCTCAATTTTTCGGTTGGAAAAAGTTCCTATCCAAAAATGCGATCGTCTGTAGCAATTCCGATGCGCAAAATTCCTACGCATGCTCGGAAAACAATTCGACTAATGCCCGGAAGCATTGAACTTCATTTTCTCGGCTCGTTAAAGTGTTGTACATCACCGTGTTCTTGACGGTCGGAAGTTCAGCGAACTTTTGTGTGACTGTGTGTATGCAAGGTAAGCTTGAGTGGAATCCCGTCGAAAAAGCCATCATAACTTTTTCCGACGAGAAGTCCGATCGTGTGTACGTGGCATTACAGTGGCAGTGCATATTTTTTTAGCACTGATAACTGTAATAATAAAGGAGGAAAGGAAAAGAAAGGCGCCTCTAAGTGCAGTATGCAAAATTTAATAAAGTGCACAAAGGGTTAAAAGCACTTACAAGATCGTTGAGTGTTAAAAGACAAGATAAAATAAGGAGTCCTCATCTGTGGCATGTGTCCATCCTCAGCGTGGTGGTAGAGAGCAGTGTAGAGCTGTCCAGTAGCTGTAAAGCGTTCTCATACGTGTTGGAGAGAGGAGGCAGCAGGGAAGCCTGTATTCACTGCGGGACACACAAGGCTGATGGTGTCAAGTGGAGAGACTTACGACCCTATTTGCATGTGTGCAAACGCCCGGCCGCCTTTGTAACACATGCATATAGACACCCGGCCGACCATGTAACACACCTGTATACTGATTCAATGATTTGAAAACTGAAAGTTTTTCCGACGGAATTCCGCTCAAGCTGTCTTGCATACACACGGTCACACCAAATTCCGACCGTCCAGAACGCGGTGACGTACAACACGTACGATGGGACTATAAAACGGAAGTTCAGTAGCCAGTAGCCAATAGCTTCCATCTCGTACTTGCTTCAGAGCATGTGTAATTTTTGGTCCGTCGGAACAGTATACAGACGAGCGGTTTTCCTGATAGGAAATGGTTCCGTCTGAAAAATTTAGAACATGTTCTCTTCCGTCAGAATTTGACGTAAAAAGTCCGATGGGGCATACACACGATCGGAATATACGATGAAAAGCTCCCGTCTGACTTTTTCTGTCGGACATTCCGCTCATGTGTACACGGCATAAGGCTTCATGTACACTGCTGCTGGTAAACGGACGTTTAGGATCAGCGGGTGTTTTTTCAGCTGCCCCTGAACTCTCCTCGATCTTATCTTATCAGTACATGTACATAGGGTCGTTTATAGTTGTTTCTAGGCAGTTGAGTTTAGAAGCATTTTTTGGAAAGCAAAAAAAAGCGTTCAGGACCGATGTTCAGAGGCATTTGAAAAGGCAAATGCCTGTAACAGCTCGGTAACTCGCGTTTAGCCGCATTTCGGTTACAGGCGTTTTTAATGGAGATACATTTTTGACTATTTGAAAAAAAAAAATTAAAAACGCTCCTAAACGCAAACACGTTTCCATTTCCGATTTGTCAACTGCAATATTGCAGTCCCTCTATAAGTCGCTGATTGCCGCCATTACTAGTGAAAAAGAAAAAAATATCCCATAGTTTGTAGACGCTATAACTTTTGTGCAAACCAATCAATATACGCTTATTGGGATTTTTTTTACCAAAAATATGTAGCAGAATACATATTGGCCTAAACTGATGAAGAAGTTAGAATTTTTACATTTTATTGGGTATGTTTTATAGCAGAAAATAAAAAAAATTGTTTTTTTTTTTTCAAAATTGTCGGTCTTTTTTGTCGCTATAACTTTCACGCAAACTAGTTAATATACGCTTATTGTGATTTTTATTACCAAAAATATGTAGAACAATACATATTGGCCTAAACTGAGGAAAAAATGTGCTTCTTTAAAGAAAAATTGGGGATAGTTATTATAGCAAAAAGTACAGAGAAAATTGAGCACACTCCGTGATACTTTTTTTATTTGCACTAACATACAATTTTTCGGGACAAGCTTTCGGGGTGTGTCGGACAGTATCACGGACAGTACAATTTTCTCTGTCACAATTGCACTAATATGGCTACAATCACATTAAGCAAAAAGTACAAAATATTGTGTTTTTTTCAAAATTGACCCTCTTTTTTTGTTTATAGCGCAAAAAAAAAAATACCGCAGAGGTGATCAAATACCACCAAAAGAAAGCTCTATTTGTGGGAAAAAAGGACAGTTTTTATTTGAGCACAACGTTGGAAGGGGCCGTATACAAAAAAAAAATGGCCTGGTCATGAAGAGGGGGTAAATGGTCTGGAGGTCAAGAGGTTAAATATTGATTGTTTTAGTTTTTAGTGTCATTTTCAGATTGTCAATAAAAAAATGTGATTGATCAGTAAATTTTCCATGTTTTGTCAGGATGCTGCGGCAGGTTGGCAGTCAGGTTCAGCATGACAGGTCTGTAGCCTGCGCCTTTAGAAACAAGTCTCTAATGGAAACTCCCATAGGGAAGAAGAGAGAGAGCCACTGACAGATTTCTAAAATGTGTGCGTCTGTATGAAGCTTGTAACTGGAATCACCTAACTGTAACATTAACTTAAATAAAATCAGCTGGTCAGTAAAAAAAAAGGCCAGCACAAATAAGCGGTAATATAATATTCTGTAACATGCCTGCTTCCAGTAAAGTGGAGGGCTGCAGATGTTTCCTGTTGAGTAATACGGACTACACACAGCAAAATAAGCACATTTAAATAAAGGAGCCGATAATTCCTCCGCCGGTCTTATGTTCTCTTCAGTAGCATTTTTTTTCCAACTGATATGAGTGACTAGGAAAAAACGAGTATGACAGGAGGGTAGCGAGTTTCCGATTGTAACAGCTCTGGAGATTCATGAGGAATATTTGACAGCAGAAGCCATAATGACTTCCAGAGCGCTGACAGAAGTTCTTTAGTATCTGGAGAAAGTAATGTGCCCGCCGAGGACACAATAGAAGAATGGAGTGTGCGGGCTAAAGAGATTTTTAACCTGAAACACACGGAATTTGAATTATTGTAAAGCTGTCGGCGATTGCATTTTTCTTTTAACTAGCTGCCAAAAGTCTCTCTCTGGCTTACGAATGAAAGGATTCGTTGGGTGAAGCAAATGGTGACGGGTTTTTGGATTTTACATTATGCGTGGGATCTGTGTCAGAACCTTGAATCATAATTTATTAAGCAGGTCTCCGGGAAGAGCAGAATATTTCATGATAAATATGTAAAGTGAAAAGTTATGTGCCTGTGTCCATTTTTGTGGATATTTTTATCCTGCAGACACTTCTCGCAGTTCTAGGTCACATGGTCCGTAAATAGTCACACAGAATATGTAATTCTGTTTAGCCAGTCTTGAGGTTTCAAACTCAAATTCAGGCTTACCTCTTCCATACTTTAGTGAAGGGGTCTCCAAACTTTCTAAGAAAAGAGCCAGTTTAGTGTCCTTCAGGCTTTAGGGGGACCAAACTGTGGCCAGTGGGAGTAGAAAATGGCCCGGCACATCATTGGTTGTAATGGGAGGAATAGTACCCCATTGTTGATATCAATGAGAAGAATAGTGCACCATTAATAGTGTCAGTAGGGGGAATGGTGCTCCATCATTGGTGCCATTTGGTGGAATACAGGGGCGGCCTGTCCAATAAGGGCGCACGGGAGCCGCCTCCTCTTCCCATGCATCCGGCCCCTTTCAGGACTCCGGCGCATGGATTCCAATGCGGAGGGGCTGTTTTTATGAAGCACCGATTAGAGCCAGAGGCTCTAATAGGCTTTAATATAGGGTGGACTCAGGTTGCAGAGAGTGTGCTTCGAGCCCGCCCAGGTGTGTTACAACAACGAATCAATATTCACTGTTGTAACACTGATCCTCCTCTCGGCCAATCAGGAAACAGGTTTTGACACCGCATCGGTCACCCGATTGGCTTAAAGGACAGGCGATCCTATTGGACGCCTAAGAGGAGGAGGGAGGAGCCACATGGCGGAAGTCGTTGTGATGCAGAGAGGACACAGGAGACGCTGCCTGCTGCTCATAGAAGCCCGTAACTTGCCGCCCGTAGGAGCCGGCAACCCGCCCACAGGAGCTCACAACCAGCCACCCGTAGGAGCCCGCAACCCGCCCATAGGAGCCTGCAATCCGCCGGCCGTAGGAGCCTGCAACCTGGCCGCTGCCTGCCACCCGTAGGAGCCCACCCACCTGCCTCCTATTGAGTAAGTGCCGGGGAATGAGGGGTTCCGCCGACCGACCAACGGGGGGGTGGTTGTTTGCCCCCCTCCCAAAAAAACCCACCAGCCATCATGTGGTGGAATAGTGTCCCAAGGGCCAGGATAAATGCAAGCAAAGGGCCACATCCGGCCTCCAGGGTGCAGTGTAGTGACCACTGTTCTAGTGCCTCCACTGTCCCTTCCTCTGGATGTAACCCCCATTTTTGTAGTTTTTTATACCTACCTTATCCATGTTTTAGGCTGGTGACATGATGCACAAGGTTCAGTAATAAAGAAAGCAATGCTGATGTAATGAAGTCAGTGCCACTCTCTGCATTATACATGTGCAGTTCATTTCATTCCGAATTAATATTCGGACAAATGTTTCGTTATTCGCAGATTCGGATATATACAAATACCCAAATTATAGTATAAACTAAGTTTACCGAATGCTCCCAATAACAAAACAAAATTTGTCCGAATTTCTGAAATTCAAATTGAAATTCAAATCGAATTTTACATCGAATCATTCACATTCGAACTGTAAACATATTTCTGAAATCAAAGACCATGGGGCTGATTTATGAAGGCCGTGCGCCATCAGTAGAGGCGCAGGGCAGAGCGCAAATCCCCCATTTACTAGATCTCGGTGCACGGGAGAATGCAATCTGTGTGCCACTATGGACATGGTGCACGGCATCTTTAATTCAATATTAACAGAAGATGAAGGTGCCAATATTATGGGGTGATCTGGGGTGATGTGAGGAAGTTTAGTAACAACTGCCCAAGTAACAAATATGCCCAAAATAGAATGAGAAAGTAACTTTTTCAGAGAAAGCCTGCTGTGCCGGCAATTACATTCAGAACTGCGTGAGATCAATGTAAACAGTGCGCATGCGCAAGAGGCTCTTGAGCTCGTTCAAATGCATTTGTTCACTGACTGGCCAAAATCTTAGTTGAGCAACGTATATTGCATGGGTTGAACGGGCACACCTCTAAACTTGACTTTTTTTTTTTTTATGCTGGTTCACCTTTATGTATTTTTTTAAGTCGATTTGCACACAGGTCATGTTAGTATGTTGCGTTGCCAACATGTAACATACACCTTGTTAAAATTATGTAAAAAGACTCTCGCTCCTCTAGCTCCTCCTAAAAGGGCACTTAACCTTCCCCCTCTAATGCATATGATTTCCTTGGGCTAGCTTTTGCTTTTAAAGGGGAACTCCACATTCCATTCTCCAATGCTCTTGTCTTCCCCCTCTAATCCCTTGGATATCCATGGGCTACCTTTTGCTTATAAAGGGGAACTCCAAACTCCATTCTCCAATGCTCTTGTCTCCCCCCTCTAACCCTTTGGATTTCCATGGGCAAACTTTTGCTTTTAAAGGGAAACTCCACACTCTATTCTCCAAAGGCTGAGAGCTGCCTTCACCAATCCAAACCAGATCCTCTTTCAGAGCATACAACAGGGCCAGCAAGGAAAGGGGCGAGAAGAGCGATTGCCCAACTCCCGCCTGAACCATACAAGGCCACATGCACTCAACATACTTGGCTGCCTTTGGGGCATGTTGGGCTCAGCCCAATACCAACCACAAAGCACCTTGTACCCACTAGTTTAAAAGGGCTTTCCACATTCCGTAAAGCCCCCTGTCTGCAGCCCCCCACAGCCCCAGCCTAGGGTTGTGTGGAAGAGGCCCTTGTCCCCCTGAATATGGGAACAAGGTGGTTGACTTTTGGGGTGCCCGAGCCTCTCCAGCCCCCAAGCATCCACCCCCTTTCATGGGCTGGCTTGCTGTGTATTTGGCTAGGGCTTTGTTAGTGTGTGGCAGGAGCACAAATTTTTTTAGTTTGGGGTGGTATTTTTTACATGGGGGTACTCATCTTAAGCCTTAACAGCTCCAAATAGCCTTGTATGTATTGGGCGGCAGGCTATTTTTTGTTTTTGGTTAAAATCTTGCAGCTGAAATGTAGATTTGTAAGTTTTCTCTAAAGCCGTACATCTTTGAAGTAACATTTTGGTTACATGCTACAGATGCACCACTTTACAGGCAGAGTAAGCACCCCCCAAGTTACTAGCTTTTAAACAATTTTGCATTTTTAAAGGCACTTCTCCTTGTTTCGTTTTTGGGGTTCTCCAAATTGGTGACATTGATATATGTCCCTCAGGATGAGACCTGGGCCCCCATACTCATTTTAAGGCCAATAACTAGAAAATAAGCCAGCCAAGTGAGGACTTGCAAAATTAACAAGTCAGTTCCCATAGACTGCAATGGTATTTGTTGTATAGCTTTTGACCATGTTAGGCTCTTTGTTTGCCACCCTGGACTGGGGGGTGTTTGTCCTATCTGTAATTTTGTAGCATGCTGGATGATGTGCTGTCATGTAGAAGCAAAATGCTGTTTTTTTATTTTCTTTCCATGTCCCCCTCGGATCTCCAGCAACTGCACTTCCAAGTGCACTTGTAGTGCAAAGAGGATTTACCTTTAGTAAATAAACCACAAAGTCCAAGATACCTAATAATTTGGGGTGTACACAGCAGAATACTAGAGTCCACTTTACCTAATCGGGAAACTATTTAGATTGACCTGTGTGTCCCCAAGGAAAGACATTGGTAGGGTTTTACCCTCACTTCCTGTTTGGCCATGTGACAGGAAGTGAATGAATTTGAAGGAGAAAGTGGCAAAATTTGGGAGGTCTATTCACCCTATCAGGGGTACAGACATCCCCAAAAACTGACAAGACTTCTAATACCTCTGCACCCTATCCCCAAGCAAAAATAAGAAAGGATTTAATTTAGTTTAATTTTGCAAAGACACATTCCTAAGTTCAACTGTGATACATTTCAATGGCCCATTTAGACCTTGTTTAATAGATAACACCAGCTGCCTTTCACTATAAACCTTTGTTAGTCCAGTCCTGGAAATCTGCATCTGCTTTACTATTAATTTCCATAAAAATTGGGTTCTTGCGCCAAATGCATCTAGATGCGTGACCACTGTGTATGTAAGATGCGCAACTGCAGGTATGTACCCATGGCTAGGGATGAGCCGAACACCCCCCGGTTCGGTTCGCACCAGAACCCGCGAACGGACCGCAAGTTCGCACGAACGTTAGAACCCCATTGACGTCTATGGGACTCGAACGTTCGAAATCAAAAGTGCTCATTTTAAAGGCTAATTTGCATGGTATTGTCCTAAAAAGGGTTTGGGGACCCGGGTCCTACCCCAGGGGACATGTATCAATGCAAAAAAAACTTTTAAAAACGGCCGTTTTTTCGGGAGCAGTGATTTTAATGATGCTTAAAGTAAAAAAAAAAAGTGAAATATTCCTTTAAATATCGTACCTGGGGGGTGTCTATAGTATGCCTGTAAAGTGACGCGTGTTTCCCATGTTTAGAACAGTCCCTGCACCAAATGTCATTTTTAAAGGAAAAAATCTCATTTAAAACTGCTTGCGGGTTTAATGTCATGTCGGGTCATGGCAATATGGATGAAAATCAGTGAGACAAACGGCATGGGTACCCCCCAGTCCATTACCAGGCCCTTTGGGTCTTGTATGGATATTAAGGGGAACCCCGCACCCAAATTAAAATAAGGAAAGGTCCCTATATACTCTGAACAGCAGTATTCAGGCGGTGCAAACAAGACAGGGACTGTAGGTTTGTTGTTAAGTAGAATCTGTTTGTAATTTTGAACATTTTTAATGTGTTTAGCTCCAGCCAAAAAATCTTTTCTAAGCTTTTTGGAAAACATAGGGAAGGGTTATCACCCCTGTGACATTTGTTTTGCGTCTTTCCTCCTCTTCAGAAGATTTCACCTCACTTTTTTGTCCCAATGAAAAATGTTTTTGGAAAATTTGGGTTTTTTTGTGGAACAAGGATTGGAAAGCATCAGTGGAAAGGAGAAATTGTTTTCCCATATTAACTCTTACAGGAGAGAATTTCCCTTCCTTAGGGGTAGATTTCATCTCACTTCCTGTTGTCTCCTTCCGTTTGCAAGTAGGAGTCGTTTGTAAGTTAGATGTTTGAAAGTAGGGTCCTGCCCTATATACTCAGCAGAAATTTGGGCCTTAGGTGTTGCTGTGGCCAAAACACTGTAAGCCCTCACAGGGCCCTGCTGTGAAATATTAGATCAAGAATTGTAATTACATGCCCCTGTTGAACAGGAGCTGAAAAATTAGGCCTTAGGCACTGGTGCTGGTGCCACAACACTGCAACCCCTCACAGACACTCTAGTTGGAACGCAGGAACGAGCCCTGTTGCAAAGTATTGCATCAAAAATTGTAATTACACGCCCCTGTTAGACAGGGGCAGAAAAATTGGGTCTTAGGCACTGGTGCTGGTGCCACAACACTGCAACCCCTCACAGACACTCTAGTTGAAACGCAGGAACAAGCCCTGCTGCAAAGTATTGCATCAAAAATTGTAATTACACGCCCCTGTTAGACAGGGGCTGAAAAATTGGGTCTTAGGCACTGGTGCTGGTGCCACAACACTGCAACCCCTCACAGACACTCTAGTTGGAATGCAGGAACGAGCCCTGCTGCAAAGTATTACATCAAAAATTGTAATTACACGCCCCTGTTAAACAGGGGCTGAAAAATTGTGCCTTAGGCACTGGTGGTGGCGCCCAGAACCAAAAATGTTCTTACAAGCTATCAGCGTGATGATTGAGGAGGAAGAGGATAATTACTCAGGGATAGTCACTCAGCATCAGCATAGGCAGTCTTTGAAGGGATCTGAGATTTCAAAAAAAATTATTCGGTTACATCTGCATCAGGTGCTTGGTAGCTGGTGGTGATCCAAGACTGATTCATTTTTATGAAGGTCAGCCGATCGACCGAGTCGGTGGACAGACGCACCCTGTGATCGGTTACCACGCCTCCAGCAGCACTGAATGTGCGTTCCGAAAGAACGCTGGATGCAGGACAGGCCAGTAGCTCAATTGCATACTGTGCAAGCTCTGGCCAGTGATCCATCCTCAAGACCCAGTAACCCAGAGGATTTTCGGTGGGAAAGGTGTCCAAGTCTGATCTTGCCCCTAGGTATTCCTGCACCATGTAAAACAGACGCTGGCGATGGTTGCTGGAACCGATCATACCTTGGGGCTGCGGACCAAAAAATTGTCTGAACGCATCGGTCAGACGGCCACCTTCTCCACCGCTCCTTCTTTGACTGACCGAAGCCTCAGCAACACGTTGTCCAGAAACAGGAGTTTGTAACCTCCCAGTCTCTGGGAACGCGTTGCACAGACCTTTCTGCAAGGCCTCCCGAAGATGTTTCATCCTCTGCTCCCTCTGCGATGGCAAGATAAGGTCCGCAACCTTACCCTTGTAACGTGGATCAAGGAGGGTTGCCAGCCAGTATTGGTCCTTCTCCTTGATACCACGAATACGAGGATCCTTACGCAGGCTTTGCAGGATCAGGGAGGCCATGCAGCGTAGGTTTGCTGAGGCATTCGGTCCGGAGTCCTCTGGGTCACTAAGGACAACAACGTCCGCAGCCACCTCCTCCCAGCCACGTACAAGTCCATGTGTTCCTTGGGACTGATCCCTTAAAGACTGCTGATGCTGAGTGCCAGGCTCCACCTCCATACTGACACAATCTTCCTCCTCCTCCTCCTCCTCCTCCTCGTCCTCTTCCTGTGTGATCGGCGGGCACGCAGGAACACTGTCTGGATAAAGGGGGCCTTGAGAGCTAAGGAAGTCCTCCTCTTCCTGCCTCTGTTCTGCCTCAAGTGCCCTGTCCATTATTCCACGCAGCGTGTGCTCCAACAGGTGGACAAGGGGGACAGTGTCACTGATGCATGCACTGTCAGTGCTCACCATCCTCGTGGCCTCCTCGAATGGTGACAGGACAGTGCATGCATCCCTGATCATGGCCCACTGGCGTGGGGAAAAAAAACCAAGGTCCCCTGACCCTGTCCTGGTGCCATAGTCGCACAGGTACTCATTGATGGCCCTCTGCTGCGTGTGCAGCCGCTGCAGCATGGCCAACGTCGAGTTCCACCTGGTGGGCATGTCACAGATTAGGCGGTTCTTGGGCAGGTTAAACTCCTTTTGGAGGTCCGTCAGACGAGCACTGGCATTATATGACCGGCGGAAATGCACACAGACTTTCCTGGCCTGCCTCAGGACATCCTGTAAGCCCGGGTACCTGCCCAAGAACCGCTGCACCACCAAGTTAAGGACGTGAGCCAAACAGGGCACATGGGTCAGTTGTCCCTGTCGGAGGGCAGAGAGGAGGTTGGTGCCATTGTCGCAAACCACCATTCCTGCCTTAAGTTGGCGTGGCGTCAACCACCTCTGAACCTGCCCCTGCAGAGCTGACAGAACCTCTGCCCCAGTGTGGCTCCTGTCCCCCAAGCACACCAGCTCAAGCACCGCATGGCATCTTTTGGCCTGCGTACTTGCGTAGCCCCTTGAACGCCTACGGAGCACCGCTGGTTCCGAGGAAGAGGCCATGGAGGAAGAAGAAGAGGAGGGGGTGGAGGAGAGAGGTGTGTCACAATCAGCATTTTGGAGGCGTGGTGGCGGAACAACCTCCAACACTACTGCACCTTGTCCTGCATCCTTCCCAGCTGCCAGCAGAGTCACCCAATGCGCCGTGAAACTTAAGTAACGTCCCTGTCCATGCCTGCTGGACCATGAGTCAGCGGTAATATGCACCTTACCGCTGACCGCCCTGTCCAGCGAGGCATGGACATTGCCTTCCACATGCCGGTAGAGAGCCGGAATCGCCTTCCGTGAGAAAAAGTGGCGTTTGGGTACCTGCCACTGAGGAACCGCACATTCCACAAACTCACGGAAGGGGGCAGAGTCTACCAACTGAAAAGGCAGCAGTTGAAGTGCTAGCAATTTTGCCAAGCTAGCATTCAACCGCTGGGCATGTGGATGGCTGGGAGCAAACTTCTTTCGGCGGTGCAGCAGCTGGGGCAGGGAAATTTGCCTGGTACAATCTGACGTCGGTGTACCAAAAGCAGATTGCCCATAAGTACTTGGCTGTGACACACCTAATTCTACACCTTCATTCCTCTCACTGCAGGTCGCAGAGAGGACTGAAGGTCTAGTGGGGTTGGAAATCTCAGCTGATGAGGAGCAAGGAGAGATCGTCTTTGTTCTTTGGTGTGGGTCTTTTAGATACGCTTGCCAACGAACTGCATGGCAGGTCAACATATGTCTGGTCAAGCATGTGGTACCCAAGCGGGAGATGTTTTGGCCACGCGAGATACGCTTGAGACATATATTGCAAATAGCAGCGGTGCGATCTGATGCACTCGTCTCAAAAAAGGCCCACACCAAAGAACTTTTTGAATAACGCGCAGAGACTGCAGCGCCCTGCACATGTGGAGCTTTGGGGTGTGATGCAGTCAATGTGCTGCCCTTAGGCTGGCCCCTGGAGGGCATCCTGCCTAGTTGGTGATGTGCCACCTCCTCCTCCTCCTCCTCCTCCTCCTCCTCTCTCCTATCAGGCACCCACGTTGAGTCAGTGACCTCATCATCCCCTCCCTCCTCATCACTGGAGCAAACCTGGCAGTATGCTGCAGCAGGGGGAGCATGACTGCCAGATTGCTGTCCTTCTTGGGCACCCCCTCTGTCCGTGCTCATGTTACTGCCTTCATTGAGCTCAGTATCATCATCAGAGCCTTCCAAACGCTGGGCATCCTCCTGGAGCATGTACCCAACACTGTGGTCAAACAGTTCGAGGGAATCCTCATGAGGACATGGTGGAGCTAGGGAAGGAGTCACTGATGACATTGAGCTGAGGGAAGAGGCCGCTGCTTTGCCAGACAAAGCACCCTGGGCATGGGTGAGAGAGGATGAGGAGGATGAGGACGGCTTGGTCATCCACTCGACCAAGTCTTCCGCATGTTGCGGCTCAACACGGCCAGCTGCCGAAAAAAAGGCCAAGCGTGTCCCATGGCCACGTGCTGATGAGGATGCACCGTCTCCACGACCAGCACTAGACACAGAGCCTGCTTGCCCTCTCTTATTGGCTTGTGACTGTCTGCCTCTCCTTCTTGGCCTTCCAGACATACTAATGGCCTGTAGCTGCACTAAGCTGGAATAGAACACCTGTAATTTTCTTCAGGTAGCTTTATATACTGTAACCAGACAAGCCTGCCTGTCAGTAGGAAGATAACAGGAACGGATCTAGCTGAACACTGTGAGCAGGACGTACTGCACTAAATGTATATAGCAGGAACGGATCTAGCTGAACACTGTGAGCAGGACGCACTGCACTGAATGTAAATACCAGGAACGGATCTAGCTGAACACTGTGAGCAGGACGCACTGCACTGAATGTAAATAGCAAGAACGGATCTAGCTGAACACTGTGAGCAGGACGCACTGCACTGAATGTAAATAGTCTAGCTGCCTGACCGTGGTACTAATAGGATCAAAAAGAACACCTGTAATTTTCTTAAGGTAGCTTTATATACTGTAACCAGACAAGCCTGCCTGTCAGTAGGAAGATAACAGGAACGGATCTAGCTGAACACTGTGAGCAGGACACACTGTACTAAATGTAAATAGTCTAGCTGCCTGACCGTGGTACTAATAGGATCAAAAAGAACACCTGTAATTTTCTTCAGGTAGCTTTATATACTGTAACCAGACAAGCCTGCCTGTCAGTAGGAAGATAACAGGAACGGATCTAGCTGAACACTGTGAGCAGGACGTACTGCACTAAATGTATATAGCAGGAACGGATCTAGCTGAACACTGTGAGCAGGACGCACTGCACTGAATGTAAATAGCAGGAACGGATCTAGCTGAACACTGTGAGCAGGACGCACTGCACTGAATGTAAATAGCAGGAACGGATCTAGCTGAACACTGTGAGCAGGACGCACTGCACTGAATGTAAACAGCAGGAACGGATGTAGCTAAACACTGTGAGCAGGACGCACTGCACTGAATGTAAATAGCAGGAACGGATCTAGCTGAACACTGTGAGCAGGACGCACTGCACTGAATGTAAATAGCAGGAACGGATGTAGCTGAACACTGTGAGCAGGACGCACTGCACTAAATGTAAATACCAGGAACGGATCTAGCTGAACACTGTGAGCAGGACGCACTGCACTGAATGTAAATAGCAGGAACGGATCTAGCTGAACACTGTGAGCAGGACGCACTGCACTGAATGTAAATAGTCTAGCTGCCTGACCGTGGTACTAATAGGATCAAAAAGAACACTTGTAATTTTCTTAAGGTAGCTTTATATACTGTAACCAGACAAGCCTGCCTGTCAGTAGGAAGATAACAGGAACGGATCTAGCTGAACACTGTGAGCAGGACACACTGTACTAAATGTAAATAGTCTAGCTGCCTGACCGTGGTACTAATAGGATCAAAAAGAACACCTGTAATTTTCTTCAGGTAGCTTTATATACTGTAACCAGACAAGCCTGCCTGTCAGTAGGAAGATAACAGGAACGGATCTAGCTGAACACTGTGAGCAGGACACACTGTACTAAATGTAAATAGTCTAGCTGCCTGACCGTGGTACTAATAGGATCAAAAAGAACACCTGTAATTTTCTTAAGGTAGCTTTATATACTGTAACCAGACAAGCCTGCCTGTCAGTAGGAAGATAACAGGAACGGATCTAGCTGAACACTGTGAGCAGGACACACTGTACTAAATGTAAATAGTCTAGCTGCCTGACCGTGGTACTAATAGGATCAAAAAGAACACCTGTAATTTTCTTCAGGTAGCTTTATATACTGTAACCAGACAAGCCTGCCTGTCAGTAGGAAGATAACAGGAACGGATCTAGCTGAACACTGTGAGCAGGACGTACTGCACTAAATGTATATAGCAGGAACGGATCTAGCTGAACACTGTGAGCAGGACGCACTGCACTGAATGTAAATAGCAGGAACGGATCTAGCTGAACACTGTGAGCAGGACGCACTGCACTGAATGTAAATAGCAGGAACGGATCTAGCTGAACACTGTGAGCAGGACGCACTGCACTGAATGTAAATAGCAGGAACGGATCTAGCTGAACACTGTGAGCAGGACGCACTGCACTGAATGTAAATAGCAGGAACGGATCTAGCTGAACACTGTGAGCAGGACGCACTGCACTGAATGTAAATAGCAGGAACGGATCTAGCTGAACACTGTGAGCAGGACGCACTGCACTGAATGTAAATAGCAGGAACGGATCTAGCTGAACACTGTGAGCAGGACGCACTGCACTGAATGTAAACAGCAGGAACGGATGTAGCTAAACACTGTGAGCAGGACGCACTGCACTGAATGTAAATAGCAGGAACGGATCTAGCTGAACACTGTGAGCAGGACGCACTGCACTGAATGTAAATAGCAGGAACGGATGTAGCTGAACACTGTGAGCAGGACGCACTGCACTAAATGTAAATACCAGGAACGGATCTAGCTGAACACTGTGAGCAGGACGCACTGCACTGAATGTAAATAGCAGGAACGGATCTAGCTGAACACTGTGAGCAGGACGCACTGCACTGAATGTAAATAGCAGGAACGGATCTAGCTGAACACTGTGAGCAGCACGCACTGCACTGAATGTAAATAGCAGGAACGGATCTAGCTGAACACTGTGAGCAGGACGCACTGCACTGAATGTAAATAGCAGGAACGGATCTAGCTGAACACTGTGAGCAGGACGCACTGCACTGAATGTAAATAGCAGGAACGGATCTAGCTGAACACTGTGAGCAGGACGCACTGCACTGAATGTAAATAGCAGGAACGGATCTAGCTGAACACTGTGAGCAGGACGCACTGCACTGAATGTAAATAGCAGGAACGGATCTAGCTGAACACTGTGAGCAGGACACACTGCACTAAATGTAAATAGTCTAGATAGAAGATAACAGGAACGGATCTAGCTAAACTGAATACAGTGTATATATATATATGCAACACCTGGGATGCATATATATACACAATACACTGTAAGTGCAGCTAACTGACTGACTGTTCTGCCTAATCTATCTAACTCAAATCAAATGACACTGTCTCTCTCTCTCTCTATCTCTCAGCACACCGGAACACACACTACACAGGGCCGCCGTGCAGGCGGCCTTATATAGTGTGGGGTGTGTACTAAATCCCCTGAGCCATAATTGGCCAAAGCCACCCTGGCTTTGGCCAATTACAGCTCTCTCTACTGACGGCGCTGTGATTGGCCAAGCATGCGGGTCATAGTGCATGCTTGGCCAATCATCAGCCAGCAATGCACTGCGATGCCGCAGTGAATTATGGGCCGTGACGCGCCACACGAATTTGGCGCGAACGGCCCATATCGTTCGCAATTCGACGGACGGTCGAACAGCCGATGTTCGAGTCGAACATGGGTTCGACTCGAACACGAAGCTCATCCCTACCCATGGCGCATATCTGGTTCCCGAAAGCAGTGGCCAGCGCACAGGAATGACATCACGCCCCTCCAGGAAGTTGCTTGTACTGCTGCTAATTTCTTCCCACCACAATGTCCCACTCACTGTTCTTCGAGGAAGAGATGATCCTTATTTGTAAATTAAGATCATATTTGATTTATTTTTACATGGGGTGGTGTTTGTGTGGGTCATGTGTGTATGTATAAATGATTTGGCCTCAAAACACACACCCACTTCCTGAGTACAGATTCACTTCCGGGCCAATATATATTTCTTCCTCCTTCAGTGTGTGTGTGTGTGTATATAGATATATCTATAGATGTCTCATGGGATGTGTAGTTCCGCAACAGCTGCAAAGCCGTAGTTTGAAGATTCCTGATCACTCTTGCATGTCTTAAAAAAAATGTGTTTTTTCATGTGCCTTGTATAAAGAAATATCGTTAGGAAAATACAAGGGGGTCATGGTACATCTACATTCCAAATTCGGCACTTAAGATGGTCATGCACTATGCAATCTGATTGGCCAATCTCTGTACAACTCTATATTTAGGCAAAATAGGTAATAGGAAGACACACTTGAACAATTAATTCAAAATATAGGAAATCAAACAGGCTCTTGCACTAAATCTAATTTATTTAAGATCTAACTGATTGCAGTGTATGGTCACCTTTAAAGATCAAGATCTGAAAATATTAATTAATTGGGTTTAGAAACACTTCTCTGTTCTTTGTAATGTATTGAAAGATTTGGGTAAAAAAAGAAAAAAACACATTTCAAAGATATATTAGAAGTGATAGGAATGAGATTAGCATCAAAAGGGTTAATTAACTGAGTACACCTACTAATTGCCTAACAAGACACATCCAAGGAGATAAAATTAACCAATTGTATTGGGCGTGCGCTATTATCAATGAGAAAACCGCAGTTACCCTAGCACCAGTTGCAGTTTACATATACGGGTATTTATTATCGTTATTTGCGCTTCAACGTGCGCCGTTTCGCACGTTCAATTAATTACTTTTTTGGCGCACCAATTAATGTATGAACGGGTACAGTGCCTTATTTTTAGTAAATCACCCCCTGTGTATGTTATTAGAGAACCATTTCTAGATAATGCTGTTTTTGTTAAGCCAAAGGTGACATAAAGAGTCATTGTAAACATTTGATGAATATATTTCTTTTGTTCGTTCACTTTGCCACATTCGAATAGAAAAAAAAAATATAACATTTTCGTTTCAACCGATTCAAAATTTATCCAAATGTTTTGAATCGCAAAAAATAAGTGAATTCAAAGAAAATGCGAAAAAATAAATATTTTGACTACAAATTCCGAATACGAATACGAATTGAACGAATCAACCGAATTTAACTAAACTAAATAACTAGATTATTAAAATCTAAACGAAACAAAACAAATTTTTTTGTCATGCACATGTCTACTGTGAGTGCAGGGTGCCATGGTGACTCCTGCACAGGGGATGATCTATGACATCCTGCACTCACAGTATGTGCTTGAACATTGAGGTTACATGACGCTGGATGCATTTAACCCAGAAGACTGAGGACATCTAGTGGTAAAAGGGAACAACTGCAGGGGACAGCACAGGAAAGGAGGTTAGTAACCACTGCTGAGTGGTACAGGAGGAACTATTAAAAAATGGCTCTTACTTGGGCTTTAAAGCACATGTCTAGGCAAAATTTGAAATACATGTATGCAGTACATTTCTGTAATACAGATTTTTATACCTTTAGACAAAATGCCCGTCTACCAGAAATATACTTAGCTCTTAATCTTCTATTGTTGGCTGACAACACACAGCATTTTTCTGGACTGAGTATCAGCCCTGCCAATTGTCTTTTGCTAAACTACCCTACTACTGTACTGCCACTGTCTTCTTATTCAAATCACATTGAATTATTGACTTGCAATCTAAGATAAGAACAAAGAGGGATAAATATTCTCCTTGAGATAGTACAGGTAGTGAGCACAGGACACATCTGAATTTCTGATGGTCAGCAGGTGCACTTAAAAAAAAAAAAAGATGGAAGAAAACGAATTGAATTGTATATTTAACAGACCAAAAGGGAGCAAAGTTCTTTGTAAGGGTTCACTTTAAGTTAGAGCTACACTGGCAATGTAGGCTATACGGGAGGGACTCAGAAAAACAAAACTTGCTGACTGTGTCAATGCTAATGACAGACTAGATCAACTTTAAAGTGGACCTGAACTCAAAAAGTGAAGATTTGCAACAGCATAGGAAAAACCTAGAAATGTTAAAGAGGTTGTTAACTCTTTAAAAAAAAAAAAAAAAAAACATGTTAGACAAAGGCATAATGAGCTAGTATGCATCACATACTAGCTCATTATGAAATACTTACCTTAGAACAAAGCCTTCCAGTAGTGCCCACATCCTGCTGGGATGGCTAAGATTTTCCCCAGAATTTCTGCCGGGTTTTGCGGGGCTCCGGCGCTGTGAGTGGCCGGTGCCGTGATGGCGTCACTCCTGTGCATGCACGCGGGAGCCGTCGTTCGTGACCCACAAGAGAAGTATTGCCAAAAAAGCTTTGGCCATGCGTCTCTTTTAATTGGATCTAAGCAGTACGCTGAAAACTTTTGCTTAAAAAAGAATAATATTACACTTTCTGTGCCTTGAGCCTCATAGCATTTTATCTACAGTGTGAGATCTAAGACAATGCTCCTTGCTGGAGAGAAAGCTGTACCTGAGGACCCGTAGTGCAAGTATCTCCCTGCTTTTGCCTCATTCATTCATTCTGTGGTTCGAAGCTTGCCATGCCCTGTATGGGCAAAGCCCAGCCTCTCTTTAGAAGATAGGTGCACCCCCTTCCCCTTTAAAGCTCAGATAGAATGATAGATAGATAGCAAACCCGTAAGAAAGACTGGATGAAAATAGAAGCCCTGGGTTGCCACCCTTTCTTGAAGCCAAACCCAGACACTTCAGTGGCCTGGGACACCTTTGGATGCCCCAAGCAGAGTAGTAAAGCGGTGCACATAGCGTGCCACCTCAAACAGTGGGTGTGGCCAAATTTCTCTTGCTTACATCATTGCCCTGTCCCCCCAGTAATGCCAAACCTGCCCCCAGACAGCCGCCCACAGCTCCCGGACAGCAACAGATTTGTGTGTGACTATCTTGGTTACTTTTGGAGCCACAGCCCAGTCTGAATCATGTGTCCGGGTTTCAGTACACCTAAAACCCGGACACATGATTCAGAACCCGGACTCTTTGGGTGAATCCTGGACAGGTGACAACCCTAAGCACGCAGCTGGAGGGCTTAGTTTTTCAAATAAGTCTTTCACAATGTGCTAATAGGCGATGCTACTGGCACGTTATGCCATTAACTTGCAGGGGGAACAGATTTTTTTTTAACCACTTCCCATCCACCTCATGCAGATATACTGCGGCAGAAGGGCACGTACAGGCAGATTAACGTACCTGTACTTTGCCCTTTAAGAGGCTGCTCGCGGGTGTGCGCGCGCCCGACGGGAGCTCCGTGACCGTGATCGCAGGTCCCACGGACTCGATGTCCGCGGGGATACCCACGATCGTCTCACGGTGAGGAAGAAAGGGAAGATGCTGATGTAAACAAGCATCTCCCCGTTCTGCCTAATGACACTGTCACTGATCACCGCTCCCTGTAATCGGGAGCGGTGATCAGTGACGTGTCACACACAGCCCCTCCCCCCCACAGTTAGAATCACTCCCTAGGACACACTTAACCCCTACAGCGTCACCTAGTGGTTAACCCCTTCACTGCCAGTGACATTTTTACCGTAATAAATGCATTTTTTAGCATTGATCGCTGTATTAATGCCAATGATCCCAAAAATGTGTCAAAATTGTCCGATGTGTCCGCCATAATGTCGCAGTCACGATAAAAATCACTGCTTGCCACCATTACTAGTAAAAAAAATTATCAATAAAAATTACATAAAACTTTCCCCTATTTTGTAGACGCTGTAACTTTTGCGCAAACTAATCAATAAACACTTATTGCGATTTTTTTTTACAAAAATATGTAGAAGAATACGTATCGGCCTAAACTGAGGGAAAAAAAAAAATTATATATTTTTTGGGGATATTTATTATAGCAAAAAGTAAAAAATAATGGGTTTTTTTTTTTCAAAATTGTCGCTATTTTTTTTGTTTATGTAAATAAAAAATGCAGAGGTGATCAAATACCACCAAAAGAAAGCTCTATTTGTGGGAAAAAAAGGAAGTCAATTTTGTTTGGGAGCCACATCGCACGACCGCGCAATTGTCAGTTAAAGCGACGCAGTGCCGAACTGCAAAAAGTGCTCTGGTCAGGAAGGGGGTAAATTCTTCCGCGGCTGAAGTGGTTAAGATAACTTTACTAACGCTTTAAACCTTTTTTCCATTCTCTACATTTTTGCATTTTTTATTTTCAAAAGCCAGTATTAGGAAAAAAAAAAAAGTAATATTGGGAAAAAAACCTAGGTGTTGACCAATCTTTTTTTGCATATTCACTCTTCATGACCTAAGTACCTAAGACGCGTCAGGGGTGTGCCCTTATCCTTTATTCTGTGTAATAAAAGGTGTCCCTCTTTCTCATCTCACAAGTCTGGAAGTCAGGTATGACACTATAAAAAAAAAATAAGAATATATTATAGAAAATGTGAGTAGCTTCAATGTCAAAAAAAAAAAAGGAGTGGCAAAAAAAATTTTATATATATTGAAAATCTGCAACTTTGTATAAAGTACTTTTGAAGGAGAAAAGGTGTGTGCCAGCATACCCCACTGCTGTTTTTGTGTAGCGAGAATAATTGGCAGCCAGCTTGACAATATAATCAATGCGTGTACTTTAGACCTGCAATTCCTAAAAGACAAAACTCGCTAAAAATCCATGATGTTGTATTTGTTGTTGGGGGTGGAGGGATGAGTTGGGATTAAAAAAAAAGAAGGGTATTGAAACAATGGCTAGTTTTATTTCGAAGAATGAAGGAATAATTACAGGTGTTGGATGGTCTAATTCCTTCTTCAGAAATGGGCGTTAGGCAAGTACAGAAATGTCATCGCTTTCAAGTTAACAGCTTTACCGTCCTCTGATATTGCAGACAGCAAATAGAATTCTCTTTGCAGTTTCGCTGGCTGTCCTACCATTAAAATTATGAAGCAGACTCTTTCCAGGCTGTTGTTCTTCACGCCGTTAAGGCATTCACCTATCTTGGATGAATTCGTAATCGCTGTTTGACCTTGAGGTGCTTATCAAAATATCTGCTTGGATGGGTCAACACACTGGCTTGCCTGAGTGAGTTCTTTAAAAATGGATTTTACAATCCCTTTAGCAAATTGGATTTATGCAGGTGATTTTCCATACATCTGATCTATAACCCGAATGCGGAGAAAACACACTGAGCTGGCATTGGGACAGGCTTGACTAACCTTCCAGTAGACGGGAACAGATCCCGATGGCTCTCATCAAAAAAGAAAGGAGACTTGCAATTGATGTCATTATCTGAGAGGCGAGGGAGGGTTGTTGTGTGTTTCAGTCTTATTATTATTATTATGAGTCACTGCTCGTGCATCATTTTGTGCTATAGTAGGTATCTGCTACTGAAAATATTGATTGGTAACAAATAATATAAAGAACAATGGGATGCAGAAAAAAAAAATACCAATATTTGAGAAAACAGATGAAGTAAAAAGTCAAGTAATGACTAATGAGTCAAGGACTCAAAAAACATTTCATTTTTTAAAAAGGTTTGTAATAAAAGAGATCAGTAAATATTAGGGATGCACCGATATCATCTTTTGTTACGAGTACCGATACTTTTTTTTAGTACTCACCGATACCAGTTACCAATACCTACCGCAACTGTTCTTAT
The DNA here is from genome assembly GCA_037952925.1 of Lithobates clamitans. NCBI lineage: Eukaryota > Metazoa > Chordata > Amphibia > Anura > Ranidae > Lithobates > Lithobates clamitans. The sequence continues at coordinate 1,516,757 of JBBGZY010001614.1, forward strand.
TGTGCTTCTGCTGTTAGCAATGGTACAAAGCATTGAAAAGTTATTTACATATTAAAAAAAAAACTCTCTTTTTTTTTTTGCGCTTTTTTTAATGTGAAATGTGTAAATATATATTAAAGGTGAAAAAATATTAAGGAACAAAGCAAACAAAAAAAAAAAAGTTTTCATTATTACTAGTTTAGAAAATAGAAGTAAACAAAAGAAATCAACAGGAACATAGTAATTAAATGGAGAAGGAGAAAAAGTTAACTAAGGCTGATTAGAGTAAATTAAGGGTTAATAAGAGGTTAATCAGAGGAACAATTAATTAAAAAAAAATGTTTTTACTTGACAGGTTGCCTTAACTGACTTCACCTGCGGATTGAAGTTCATCCCTTTGATCTGTAGATGAATAAACAGAAAGTTACAAAAAGAAATAATGTTTCTTTATATCTTCCTGTTTCAGCGGCTGTTATCTGTTGGTAAACCTTGCCTGGCTGCTTTTTTTTTTTACATCTCCAATTGCCGGGATTACACTTCAGCTGTCAACAGGGGAATCCCACTGACAGCTCAATTAGTCATTGATTGTTAAGGACGTGGTGGCCCCGCCCCTTAACAGCTTGCCAACCAGCCGCCACAGTTATACTGCGGCAACATGGCTCAGCTGCTCAAACCGCAGTCATGTTACGTCGGTTCCCTTTTCGCCCCCTGCCTGCTCACAGAGCCCATGCGAGTGCCCAGTGGTCGTGATCACCGCCAGGCTCCCGCGATCGCTCGGGGCACATGGAGAACTGGGATATGTGTGTGTAAACCCACAGTTTTCGGTTCTCTGAGGGGAGAACTGACAGATCGTCTGTTCATACAGAGTATGAACAGCGATCTATCTCTTCCCCTACACAGTCCACTCCCCCCTTCAGTTAGAACACACACTAGGGAACACATTAACCCCTTGATCGTCCCCTAGTTTTAACCCCTTTGCTGCCAGTGCCAATGGTCCCAAAAATGTGTCAAAATTGTCTGACGTGTCTGCCATGATGTCGCAGTCCCGATAAAAATCGCAGATCGCCGCCATTACTAGTAAAAAAAAAAAATAATAATAATAAAAATGCCATAAAACTATCCCCTATTTTGTAGACGCTATAACTTTTGCGCAAACCAATCAATATACGCTTATTGCGATTTTTTTTTTTGCCAAAAATATATAGAAGAATACATATCGCCCTAAACTGAGGAAAAAAATAGTTTTTTTATACATTTTTGGGGAATATTTATTATAGCAAAAAGTCAAAAAATATTGCGTTTTTTTTCAAAATTGTCGCTCTTTTTTTGTTTATAGCACAAAAAATAAAAACCACAGAGGTGATCAAATACCACCAAAAGAAATCTCTATTTGTGGGGAAAAAAGGACGTCAATTTTGTTTGGGTGCAACGTCGCACGACCGCGCAATTGTCAGTTAAAGTGACGCAGTGCCGAATCGCAAAAAGTGCTCTGGTCAGGAAGGGGGTAAAATATTCCGGGGCTGAAGCGGTTAACAAACGTTAAATACTGTGTTTTTTTCTCCTACATTTCAGCTGTCAGTGAGGGAATCGTGCTAAAAGCTGAAAGAACTAAGCCTGAAAGTATCGGTTTTAGGTATCCGAGCATTTGCACGAGTACCGATACATGTGCAAATGCTTAGTATCTGCACCGATACTGATATAGGTATTGCTATCGATGCAACCCTAGTAAATATTATTACTAACAAAATGTATGAGTTGTCCAAAGCCAAGGTCACCAAGAACTGTTCTTACTTACTAAAGGCTGATTCCAGTTAAAACCTCAGAAAGATAAAAATTTTATAGTAGTTGTTCGCGGATAAAACAGTCACAATAGGTGAATGGCATGCACAAAATAGAACAGGACAGTACACCATGGCCCTTAGTTGGTTTTGTAACACAATGTTACCGGAAGACAGCCTCTGCTGGAAGGGTGGCAACATTTTGTATAACCAAACTGCACTGGGTCACTGAACGGGATCCTCAATACACTTTTCCACAACAGAAAGTGTCCCCTGTACTATCCCTACTTATCGGGAACCTTTCCCTGCACTAAGCACTGTCCCTAACTAAATGGTTTCTTCTCCTAACCTACAACTCGCTCAAAGCATGCCCAAATGACATGGGATTCCCTATTTAAAGATTCTCCCATTAGGATGGCCACCTGAACTTTCCTTTGATATCAAATCAGATACCTACCTGCCAAGAGAGGACTAACACAGTCCATAAGCGGCCACCAACTGGTGGGAAGAATGAGTGTACCTGCCTACACATCTCTGTCCCCATTGGGGAGATGTCCCCTCTCTTTCTATAAGGACAGGAAGTGATACAAAGTCTTTACAGTGGGGACAGAGATACAAAAAAGAAAACACTTTTAGTAAATTAGGGACCAATAATGTAACCGCTATCTGAGCCCTCCAGCAGTGGTGAGAATTACTCTCCAATTCTATCACAAGTGTTAAAGGGAAAGGGAGAAAGGGAACCCCCCCCATAGGGTCAGGGACAAAATTAAAAACCTAGCAGAAATTTTGAGGCTGAAGTTTAATGTTCTTATTGTGACAGACCCAATCAGGACACAGGCTTTTGTAGGGGACGAGGGGCTAGCCTTCTACCCACTGATTATGGCCCATGGTGAAGACCAGGGCTTTTGTCTGCTTGTCCCAGTCAGAGCAAGGAAAAGAGCTAAGTTTAACCTCTAATCCCATGGAGAGAGCAGATCATTCTCTAATAATGGACAATGTGATGAACACGGAGAGGCTTGGGCTATTCTCTGAATAAAGACAACAAGGCTTCTCTTCTGGAGTAGATGGAAAGTTGTAATATTAATCTTGTACAGGTTAATGGTCAGAGAAAATATGTTGGCCCTCCTGCAAACAGGGTTGGAGAAGCTTCACTTGGGACATAAATATTTATCAACAATCTCCCCCAAGAAATCTATGAAGATAAATTAATTCCACTTTTTCAGACTGCTGGAACATTATTTGAGTTTTGTCTTATGATGACTTGTCCAGTGGGCAGATTACACGAGTGGAAGCTGGTTAAGGAGAATTGGACCACCCTGGGTCTTCTAGAATACTGGTGCTGAACTGTTTGGGTGGGCACTGACCTGAGTCACCTAGACTTTTCTAGGTAGTTGGTAATTAGTTTGCTACTAACTAGATCAATGTTAGATGTTAGTTGCTAGCTGTTAAATAACTTACTGTTTATGTTTAGCTGTTCATTAGATGTACTGTTAGATGTACTGATATTATTACTGTTTAAAGTTTGCCTTGTTTAGGATAATGTGATCAAACGACTATCTGATTTTGTGTGGTATATACAGTGGGGATGGAAAGTATTCAGACCCCCTTACATTTTTCACTCTTTGTTATATTGCAGCCATTTGCTAAAATCATTTAAATTAATTTTTCCCTCATTAATGTACACACAGCACCCCATATTGACAGAAAAACACAGAATTGTTGACATTTTTGCAGATTTATTAAAAAAGAAAAACTGAAATATCACATGGTCCTAAGTATTCAGACCCTTTGCTCAGTATTTAGTCGAAGCACCCTTTTGATCTAATACAGCCATGAGTCTTTTTGGGAAAGATACACCAAGTTTTTCACACCTGGATTTGGGGATCCTCTGCCATTCCTCCTTGCAGATCATCTCCAGTTCTGTCAGGTTGGATGGTAAATGTTGGTGGACAGCCATGTTTAGGTCTCTCCAGAGATGCTCAATTGGGTTTAAGTCAGGGCTCTGGCTGGGCCATTCAAGAACAGTCAGGGAGTTGTTGTGAAGTCACTCGTTCGTTATTTTAGCTGTGTGCTTAGGGTCCTTGTCTTGTTGGAAGGTACACCTTCGGCCCAATCTGAGGTCCTGAGCACTCTGGAGAAGATTTTCATCCAGGATATCCTTGTACTTGGCCGCATTCATCTTTCCATCGATTGCAACCAGTCGTCCTGTCTCTGAAGCTGAAAAACACCCCACAGCATGATGCTGCCACCATCATGCTTCACTGTTGGGACTGTATTGGACAGGTGATGAGCAGTGCCTGTTTTTCACCACACATACCACTTAGAATTAAGGCCAAAAAGTTCTATCTTGGTCTCATCAGACCAGAGAATCTTATTTCTCACCATCTTGGAGTACTTCAGGTGTTTTTTTAGCAAACTCCATGCAGGCTTTCATGTGTCTTGCACTGAGGAGAGGCTTCCATTGGGCCACTCTACCATAAAGCCACAACTGGTGGAGGGCTGCAGTGATGGTTGACTTTCTAGAACTTTCTCCCATCTCCCAACTGCATCCCTGGAGCTTAGCCACAGTGATCTTTGGGTTCTTCTTTACCTCTCTCACCAAGCCTCTTCTCCCGCGATAGCTCAGTTTGGCCGGATGGCCAGCTCTAGGAAGGGTTCTGGTCGTCCCAAACGTCTTCCATTTAAGGATTATGGAGGCCACTGAGCTCTTAGGAACCTTAAGTGCAGCAGAAATATTTTTGTAACCTTGGCCAGATCTGTGCCTTGCCACAATTGTGTCTCTGAGCTCTTCAGGCAGTTCCTTTGACCTCATGATTCTCATTTGCTCTTGACATGCACTGTGAGCTGTAAGGTTTTATATAGACAGGTGTGTGGCTTTCCTAATTTAGTTCAATCAGTATAATCAAACACAGCTGGACTCAAATGAAGGTGTAGAACCATCTCAAGGATGATCAGAAGAAATGCACCTGAATTAAATATATGTGTGTCACAGCAAAGGGTCTGAATACTTAGGACCATGTGATATGCCCCAATATAACAAAAGAGTGAAAAATGTAAGGGGGTCTGAATACTTTCCGTCCCCACTGTATTCTGGGTGACTTTACAATAAAGTCAGTTCCAGTTTACACCTAAGCTTGTGTCATTTAGTTCTTGGGTGCAATGCTCAGCTATAATACCCGGTTCCTGGTTTAAGAGTGGAGGAATTTGTATCTTGGTGGAGGTTCCCAAGCGGAGTCCCAGGCTGTCCTTCACACTTATATTTTCCCTTCACTGGTTACACATCCCCCTTCCCCATAAGCATGCTAATGACATTTTAAATACAAATCTTCTTTTTTATTTCATATCCTAATTTAGACCCAGTGACATCACTCGGCCTTTTTGCATCTCTATGCAATGCAGGCAGATCATTGCTGGTGGCAGGAGCCAGAAGGGTGCTGTACATAGCTTTCTTAAATCTTCTCAGCTGCCTCAGTACTCCTCTCAACAGCCTCCAGCCCTGATGCAAGCAGTGGGCTGGATCTTGGGAGGAGTTATGCAAAAATGCTTTGATAGGTGAGTGTCAGTTTGGAGGAGTGGATGTTCATAGACAGACCACCCTAAATAATGTATACATATAAAGTGGTAGGGATAATAAAGCTCAGTTTTAGCTCAACCTGCTCTATCCAAACCAAGAAAAAAACAGATTTTGGTGTATGGACCAACTGATTGATTCTAAAACATTTTTTTTGACTAGTAAACTACTTGTTTTCAATAGATTAATGGCAGTTTCTGCTTTGTCAACCACTAGCTTTATGGTGAAAGCACACATTAGGTTCAACTCACTAATCTATAACATGTTGTAGAAGAGTGATGGGAGAAACAAGAACAAATGATACATTGAATCTGCCCCTATTGATGAGGAGCCTAATGGAGATTCAAAGACACTAGCTCCCCATCAGGTCCGGTTGGTAGCAGACAGTGAGCAGATCCTTAGCCAACAGAGAGACTACTATTGACTAAAGAATCTGGCCACCACTGTCTACTGTCAATAACAAGGAACGAGCCGACCTAAAGGAGAACTTACTGTCTCAGCTTCAACATCATGTCAAAATCACTTGTTACTAGAAGCCTATCATTTGTGAAGCAGACAGGGTTCTCAGGGTCCCTGACAACCCTGAGCTGGGGAGGGAAGGCAGTAGCAGTGGAAAACATGCTATGCTACTACACAGTGCACAGAGACAGGCTGCCTGTCTCTGTAAGCCAACTTGGAGTTGGTACTGATTACTTCCAGTCTCATTATCTATGAATTGCACTAAATTCAAAATGAATCTATAAATTCATTTTGAATTTAGTACAACCTTAGCACCACAAGTGGCACTATTAGGAACTATTGTACCTGAATCATTCCATTTTGTTGGAAAAGTTACCAAAACCTTTTTGGAAATTTTCAATCCGGGGCAGGCCATACTGCCAGAAAAGTGTTGTAAATGCATTATTGAAATCCCCCCATTATGTGTGATGTGCATGAGTTCAGGCAGTTTGCCAGACAGCAGCCATCTCTGAAATAAGGATTGGGTTCAGGCATGTTCAGATCCTAGTCGGAACTTACTTCAGCTGTCCTGCCAGAAAGCTGTCACTGCACAAAGCCAATCATAACTGGCCATGGCATTCCCCACTTGACAGCCACACTTACATGCTCCTTGTATACGTGCAACGGTGGGGCGTAGACTGTTCCAGTATAGTAACAGCTTCCTGGTGGGATGACTGGAGTAGGATCTGAACATGCCTGAGCTCATCGCTACTTAGGAGGCTTCTCAGCTCCAAGTTTCATTTTCAGCAAAGCTTTATAAAGGGGCTTGTATAAATCTTTCATGCATAAGCCTGCACAGATATCACATCGTAAAACTTAATATTCAGATCTTTGCATAAACCCAGTTGTAACCAGCTCTTCTTAATATGCAACATAGTAACATTTATGAACGCTGCTGCAAAATAAATAAGTCGTGTTACCATAGCAACCAATCAGCAGTCTCCTGTCCTTGTAAATCCCACAGTGTTTCATCAACCACTATCTCATGGTTGCTATGGGCAGCACTACCGCTGTTCGTTTGCATTAATCCACAATACACTTGACCAATCTTGAGATTAAGCACTAAATGCCGTTAAAGTTATAAATACATTTTAGCTTATGCCACACAACAGGAACATTAAATGTTAGCTTCTGACTCATATGCAGTGAGGGAACACATGGTTTATTACCGCCAGGAGACGTTCCGCCCGCCTGCACATATGTTGTTGTTCAGTTTGTTCAGTTACATATATATATAGACACAGTCTGCTCTCTATTATGGGAACATAAGTTTTTCTTTAAGAAATGTGGATGCCATGTTTACACCTTATGGTGTTGTTGCATTCTTTTTTAACTGCAATTTTTTTGACTTACTGTATCTTCTCTCTCTCTCTCTTTCTTTCACTGTTTCTTCTTCTTTCTCTTTTTCTCACGCTCTGTCTCTTTTTAACTTCTCTTTATCCCCCTTTACCCCTCACCCATGCCATGTCATAGCTATAAATATTTCAAAATTGGAATATGATCATTTTGGCCTGCTGGAAGATGCCTAACTGCTACTGGAATAATGACAAGGAAACAAACTAAATAAAAAATGGGCAAGGCCACATCTTTATTGTTTAATTTCCATCACATTTAAACCAAATCATCATCAAACTTTAAAATTCCTTGGTGGTCACGGGTATGCTGAACAATCTCATCATAGCCTGAATGCTGGTGCTTGCCATTAGTGTCATAAAGACAAATGACTACCCCACCAAACCAACTTAAAGCGGGGTTCCACTCAAATTTTTAACTTAATCTTACCCCCTTCAGTTAATTGCATAAATGTCAAATGCCGCATGAAATTTTTTTTTATCACTGTAATTATCTTTATATTGTACTTTATTGTGGCACTTCTTGTCTCTCCTCCCATGGGAGTCGGCGTGTTTATTGCCTTTCCCCGGCGCCGCACTGTCTCCTGGGAGCTTAGTGTCAGGCTTCCCAAGATTCAGTGCGGGAACAATGATCATGCTTGTGAACAAGCTGTGAATGAACAGCATTCACCGCATCCAGGAAATCAATGCTTGCGGGCTTCACATGCCCACAAGCAAGATGGAAACAGCCAGCATCACATTTTTAAAGTTATTCTTCAGTACAAAAACAGACAGAGGCGGAAATATTACACCCAAACTGTGAGTATTATTTTGGGATTAGCAAAGTGTCTCAATGACCTAAAAAAAAAAAAAAAGATTGGTCGCCGGACTCCCAGCATAACCCAGGGCTGTCCAAACTTTTTTCAAAGAGGGCCAGATTTGATGAAGTGAACATACATAAGGGCCAACCATTTTGCCTTTTGAACTATTCGGTCTAAGTGTGTTCGTCCGAGCAATAATACACTGCCCAACAAGAATTCTCCTGCCTTTGTGGCTGTGTGTGCTGAAGAGATTAGCTTGGGCGTGTTATTTGGATATACCATAAAAATTAGGGTCTGTGCCCATCTATGCAGCCTCACCATTGCCATGAATGCAGCCCCACCATTGTATGAATGCAGCCCCACCATTGCCATGAATGCGGCAGCCCCATTGCCATGAATGCAGACTCACCATTGCCATGAATGCACCCCCCTCCATTGTCATGAATGCAGACTCACCATTGCCATGAATGCAGCCCCACCGTTGCCATGAATGCAGCCCAACCATTGCCATGAGTGCAGCATCGACATTGCCATGAATGCAGCACCCCCATTGCCACGAATGCAGCACCCCCATTGCCACAAATGCAGCACCCCCATTGCCACGGATTCAGCACCCCCCTTGCCACGAATGCAGCGCCCCCATTGACATGAATTCAGCACCCCCATTGCCAAGAATGCAGACTCACCATTTCCATCAGTGCAGCCTGATCCATGCCCTTCTGCAGCCTCGGAGGGGACAGGGAGGGGGCGGGACAAGCGCCTTCAGATTACATACAGGAAAATCTGTTTTCTCTGCGGCCTCTTTAATACAAAATCTCACCTTCTGTGAAGGACAGAACAATTATCCAATGGCAGCGCAGGAGACGGGACTTCCTATTGCAGAGGCCGTCTGTAAACAGGAAATTCCCCTCCTGTATGTACGGCACCCACCCCGCCCCCTCCCTCTCCCCTCTGAGGCATCCAGCAAATATATCTTTTGTGGCCCCCAGCACTCAGAGATTTGTTGGGGGCCACAAAAGATATATATTTGTCCAAATACCAGGCGGGCCATTCGAAACCGGAACGCGGGCCGCAATTGGCCAGCGGGCCGGACTTTGGACATGCCTGGCATAAACCATAGAAACTGTACAACCATTAGCAAGGAACCAACTGCCAATAAAGCTATGATAACCAAACAGAAATTTTGAGTGGGCAAGTGGTGAGAAAGCAGAAGTCATCAGAGGTTTGTGCCCGTAACAGAACTGTTGTGTAATCAGACACATGTGATGGGCTTTAAATCTTCCATGTTTACAGCTAACCAAATGGTGGGGGAGCAATTGAACTCTTTAACCACTTAGACCTCCCAGGGCATTTAGACACAGGATCCTCCTCACAGTAACCCTTTGAATCTGTCAATATTCAAGCACACCCTGTGGGCTCCCGACCTGTCCTAATAGGTACCCTCCAATTAGTCCACCTGTCACATACCTGGTCGGAGGCTGAAGGTATGAGAGAACTTTTGTTGCAACAAGGGTTCAAGCACCCTTGGAGGTGATGACAAGGAATGCAAGGCTTAAAGAAGCATGCGTGCTAAAAGACTCATTCGCTGGTGGCTGCTTCTAGTAGTGTCTGAAAGGGAAGTTCTCAGACAGGCGAGCATGAACAGCAGCAGGATTACAAAGTACACTTGTGGTGAAGCAGGTCAGGTTCAGCAGAAGGTAGTTGGATGACTCTTTTAGTGGATGAAGTTGGTGCAGGATCAGACTGGTAGGGAGAAGCTGGCTGAGGTCAAGATCTTGGTAGGGGTCATACACCGAGGACTAGAGGACTAGAGGACAAGAGGTGTCAGAATGGTCAGGAGCCAGAACAAACAGTGACCAATAGGATGAAGACAGCAGAACAATAAGGAGCCAAGCACAGTATTAGTCATGCACAGTCAAACACAGTACATGAAGAGAAGAAGAGTCCTTAAAAGGGCCAAGGTCACAACCAAAGACCAAGATCAAGCAAAAGGGAAGCCCAGAGGTAAGCCTAGATTGCTACATGGGATCAAGGACTGATACATGGGAGCAAGGAACATGAGCAAGCTGAAGATCATCCAGCAATCATCTGTCACTGCTCTCTTCCTTAAATAGGGCATTCAGTGCCAGTTCTGGAGTTGGATTTGAGTGCATGTGCACAAGGATTTGTACCTCCTCTGCTTACCCTCTAAGCGGAAGTTCCAAGTGAAACAGCCTCACAGTCTACATGCTTGGTGTAGCTTGTTCCTCCAGTCACCTCTCATGGCAACCCTAGGTGGAATCCCGCCAGACTATTGCGTAATATCCAGAGTAACATGAATTGCATAAAAATATAGACAGATTATTGATAACAGATAGATAAACGGGTAAATTGGTAAGCAGACAGTCAGATAGAAAGAGACAGAAAGACAGACAGGCAGGGTATCGGTAGAATGCATGTAAAGAAAGTGACAGAAAAGAGGCTATGAGAGATCATCAGCTTTCAGTTGCAACAAAATATGAAATAAAGGTGAAACAAGTATTTTATTTTTAAAATACTGCAGTTGTTCATAATGTGCAGTGCTTTAGAAAATCATTTGTCATTCAGTTGAGTTTACATATACTCAAAGAGTGGGTACATTTATAAACTTGCATACACACATATGAAGGTTGCAGAACTATTGCTGCCCCTTGGTTAAAAAGACCTCACACTATAACAGATGGATTCACAGTCCTCCATCTGCAGTGCCACCTGTGCTCCACATTCTACACAACTATAACACTTAGCATAGTGACAGATAACAAGAAAAACAACAAGTGAAACAAAAAACCCCAAAGAACAGGAGCACCTTGTCATAAAATGGATTTTAAAAGATATAACACAAAAGATTCCCTTGCTTGAATTTTAAGGACAGCCCATGCCATTTTTTATTAGTGTATTGGCCCTTTAAGAGAAAAAAATTACATGCTATAGTCTTCATCACTGCTAAATGACAGATCTCCGGCCTCTGTAAATCGTTAACATAAACTGCCATTTTAAAGGAGTACAACCTAATGCATCCACAACTTTATATGCAGATTTATGGCACCCTCCAAACGATTTGTGTATTTTTTACAGTTGCCCTTTTCATCCACATTGAAAAAAACTACTCCTTTTTTTTGCATTGGTATGTTCCCATACCAGTGCCAGATCCCTATGCCCTTTTTAACAAAATCTTGGTAACTGACCTTGAAAAAACTAGAAAAAAACAGCATTTAGCTCACATAGACTCCAGTGGGGTTCTACACTACAGTCGGGTTTAGCGGATTTCTTCCAGGGTTTGCTGAACCTCTTGCAAACGGAACTTTGTCCAGTTTGCTCATCCTTACTCCACACCAAGGATCCAGACCCAAGAGTTGATCTGACCTAGAAAAACTAGCTAACCAAGTGGTGTGGAGCATGTGCACTCTTTAACACATATTTGCCCAGGCATATGATGGTTTCCTAGACTAGCCTTTTTCAACCAGGGTGCTTAGGCAACCTGGGGTGCCTTGAGGTTTCTTCAGGGGTGCCTTGGCAAAATGCCTAAAAATTAATCAAAAATTGTATACAATCCAGCAGGTGGATCAAGCCTGCCTTTTAGTTACACAAAGTCACAGGTTTTCATTATGCACCATGCTGGGGTGACATTAGCTGAGTGATGGAGAGAAAGTGAAGGAGAAGAGAAACAAAAGTTTATTTGCTTTGGAGGAATAAATCCCCTCTAACGTTGGGTGCCCTACATCTGGATGTTGCTGCATTATGTAAAGCTATTCGAATATTTTTTTAAATTTTAGAATGGGGTGCCTCGAGACTGTACATAATTGTTAAGGGTACCTTGAGATTGTCTATCATTTTAAAGGGTGCCTTGACTGAAAAAAAGGTTGAGAAACACTGCCCTAGATCTACCAGGGCGCTCTGAACATAGGATCCTCCTTAGGATACCCCTTGGAAACTGCCAATATCCAAGAACACCCTGTGAGGGTAATCCATCCCATAGCAGCTTGAGGTACTAAAGCTGTAGCACTACCCCCACAGGAGCTGCTGGTATTATTTGGTCCAGTTTCCCCCCTAGTACACATACAACCAGGTGCACAGCATGTTCCTCTCTCCCTTTCTCTCTCTGGTTCAATGAACAGTCTAGGAGTACCTTCTGTATTTTTATTGCTGACGTAACTTGGATAGGTATGAAGGAAAGCATGGGATACCCCAAGGGAACTAGTAATGGAGCACTCTTCTCACTATCCTGGCAGAGGACTTCCATAAAGTCTCTATTTGCTAGAAGAAATACTTAAGCTTGTTACTGTGTAAAGCTGGGGGGCTACATGCAATCTCTTGGGCATAGAAAATAGGTCAGTACTCACATGGCCTCAGGATCGTCATTGCCACCTTCAAATATCCACTGAGTGTTTCCCTAGTATGAGAGATGCAGGCACACAATACCACCAACCACTGGACCGAGTGCTTCTCAAGACAGAAAAAATGAAAATCCCAGACTTTAGGGAATAGGCCACCAGCCAGAGCTGTGTCTGGAACCTTGATGAACTCACAGCAGTTTCTACAGCAGTCTGTCCAGAGCAGTAGAGCCCCTCAGACAGGGGAATCCTCTGGCAGGCTCATTCAGGATCCAAAAGCTCCTCTGCTTTAGGGCTCCAACATATTTATAAGCTCTCTGGCCACCTTCTGGACACATCCCTCTAGGGATTGGCAGGGTCCCCGTAAATATTCAAGCTGCTCTGCCATTCTTCCTACCACTACACTCCTAGACCCTTCCAAAAGGCAGGGATTAGCAAGTAGATCAGCAACCACATAGACACTGAGCGGGCTAGAATAATCACCCCTTGCTCTACTTACAGAGGAGCTAAACTAAATGTGCCTAAAAACCTGCTCTGACTAGGAGGGTGCTACACAGCAATAGACTCCAATAGTAGCCCTACCCAGCACTGTCCTTTTCCAGAGTTCAGACAAGGAAAGCCTTTTAACTATTTATTGAACATAGTTAATTACATATTTACATCTTCCAGTCATCCTAACGGTGACAGCACTTTTTTTTACGTTCCAAACAAGGAACAAAAAACAAGAATAGAGAAAAGGAACTCATACCTGAATACTATACAATTGTAAATATTTGACCCAAAAGTGATCTTTTCGATTCTATATTTACAATTTTTATGGTATTTAGGTTTATATCTGGTGCTTAGATTGTGAGCACAGTTTGTAGAGTCCGATATCCAGGGAAATTATGAGTGGTTATTTTGTTGATGATTGGTATTGGTGGTTTCTTAACTTTATATTTGATTAGACATGAAGGTCGCTGTAGAATCATTTTGTGGACCTTTGGATATATACTTTGGGGTTGATTTACTAACACTGAAGAGTGCAAAATCTGGTGCAGCTCTGCATAGAAACCGATCAGCTTCCAGTTTTTTTGTCAAAGCTTACAGAGGTTGTAAACCTTGAAGAAAAAAAAAACAAAAAAACGTGCAAGACACTGAATATCTCCTAAACTGTGCAAGTGTAGGATATATTCACGCTACCTACAGGTAAGCCTTGTTATAGGCTTACCCATAGGTAAAAGTGGTGTAATAGAGTTTACAGCCACTTTAATTGAACAAGCTGCATTTAGAAGCTGGTTGGCTACCATGCACAGCACAGCTGCACCAGATTGTGCACTCTCCAGTTTTTGTAAATCAACCCCTGTATATCTATCTCCAAGGTGATCTCAAAGTGGTTGGATGTGTCTTGGCCTGGGAGGCAAAATTATCTTTGCAAATCGTTAGAGCCTTACATTGTAGTGATGTTGAAATGTTTAGGTAGGGAATTATGGAAAAGAAGGTTAAACGTGGAGTTAACAGCATTTACCTCCAGAAGAAATACAGGTAAAGAGAAAGATTGCAGAGGATTTGAGAGAGCAGAGGTTGCGACGAGGACGTCGGGAAGAAAATGGAGCATCATTCAAACCTCATACAATTATACGATGTGCCTTCTTTATAAAGCTCTTAACCATTTTATTACTACTGATAAACAGTACAGCACAGTAGAGAGAGGGAAGCATATAACTTCTTACCGTCTTTAATGACTTGTCAGAAAACAAAATTAGCTTTGAGATTTCAGGAAGGTTTTCAAAATCCCTTTGAGGCCTGATCCATCTGCCTTTGCTCCCTCGTATATTGCTTTGACATCACTAGAGGTTTCCTTGTCACTCTTTTCAATCAACAATTCCGAACAATCTATGCCAAACTTTTCCAATCCTTCTAACTTAGCAGCAGTATAAACTTTTCCTTATACAAATCCAGAAGAAGATACTGGAACAAATATGCATGTAGTAGCTGAAAGCTATGCAAAGGCTAAAGCCACTTCACCAGAGGTTTTGTTTAGTTTGTCTTGTAATCAAATTATTTCTTAAAGTGGAACTTTAGTCAGAAAATAAAGTCCTGCTAGATAACTTCAGGCTGGCCCCTTCTGCAGGTAGAGCTATGTAAAACATTAAAAACAAGTGCCTATACTGTTTAACTGTTTGCTGATGAGCCGCCGTCATTACACTGCAGCAGGCCGGAACGTTCCCGCGAGCCTTTGTAGCTGTACGTCGTTCCTTGAAGCAGGGATGGCAGGTGCACCCATGACGCCGGAGGCGCTGCAATGTGGGGGAGCTGATGCTCGTGGTCAGCGGTCGCAATGACTGCCGGCCACGAGCAATCGCGGACATGAGAGTCAGAACAGGGACGTGTGTGTATAAACACACAAATCCCCGTTTTGTGAGGAGAGAGAGATCGTGAGTTCCTACTAGCTAGGAACAATGATCTGTCTCCTCCTTTAGTCAGTTCCTTCCCTCAACAGAATACACAGGAGAGAAAACATTTAACCCTTTGATTGCCCCCTAGTGCTAACCCCTTCCCTGCCAGTGACATTTACACAGTAATCAGTGCATTTTTATAGCACTGATCGCTGTATAAGTGTCAATGGTCCCAAAAATGTGTCAAAAGTGTCCGATCTGTCCGTCACAATGTCGCAGTCCTGATAAAAATTGCAGATCACCATTACTAGTAAAAAAAAAAAATAATAATAATAAAAATGCCATAAAAATGCCATAACTCTTTCCCATAGTTTGTAGATGCTATACCTTTTGCTCAAATCAATCAATATACACTTATTGCAATTTTTATTACCAAAAATATGTAGAAGAATATATATTGGCCAAAAATGATGAAGAAATTAGATTTTTAAAAACTTTTTTGGGGATATTTATTATAGCAAAAAGTAAAAAATATAGTTTTTTTTTTTTTCAAAATTGTCACACTTTTTTGCTTATAGTGCAAAAAATAAAAAACGCAGCGGTGATCAAATACCACCAAAAGAAAGCTCTATTTGTGGGAAAAAGGACGTCAATTTTGTTTGGGTACAGCATCGCACGACCACGCAGTTGTCAGTTAAAGTGACGCAATGCCGTATCGCAAAAAAAAATGGCCTGGTCATTAAGCAGTCAAATCTTCCGGTCTGTAAGTGGTTAAAATCCTGTAATACACTGTCTCACCCTGCTTTGCACATGCTCAGTTGCCCTCCATTTTTAGGCACAGCAAAGTTTGTAGAGGCTAATCTGCTGACAGCCATAAAGCAGAAAATAAACCTCTTATCCTGTACAGCCAAGGAAGCTGATTCTGTTTGATCTGCAACTGCCATGGTAAGCAGTTATGACACCAGCCATTTGATGGTTTCACAGGAATATAACTGGTTTTTGAAACTGTTAAATCAATGAGTTTAGTTCAACTTTATGATTTACTGTTGTTCAAGGGTCTCTGGGCTTCAACAAAATGGCAGCCTCCAGCAAAAAGAAACAGGAGCAATTCTGGAGGCAATTTACAGCACACACTAATTTTGGTAGCAGAATTATTAATGCGAAATGTATGTAATTTCCTAAAGAACATTGTATTTTATTAAGTTGTTATGAGTAAAGTTCCGCTTTAAGCCTAATTAGAATATTGTAAGCGTGGAGGTGTTAGACTTTAAGAGGAACTCCAAACAAACAGCTGACATATAAATATATATAATATGCAATGGTTGTCACTGCTAGGGATGAGCCGAACACCCCCCGGTTCGGTTCGCGGCAGAACATGCGAACAGACCAAAAATTGGTGCGAACATGCAAACACCGTTAAAGTCTATGGGACTCGAACATGAAAAATCAAAATTGCTAATTTTAAAGGCTAATATGCAAGTTATTGTCCTAAAAAGTGTTTGGGGACCCGGGTCCTGCCCCAGGGGACATGAATCAATGCAAAAAGTTTTAAAAGCGGACGTTTTTTCGGGAGCAGTGATTTTAATAATGCTTAACCACTTGCCGACCGCCTACCGCATATATACTGCGGCAGAATGGCACGGGCAGGCAAAATCACGTACCCGTACGTGATCTGCCTCCCGCGGGCGGGGGGTCCGATCGGACCCCCCCCCGGTGCCATCGGCGGTCGGCATCTGACTGGGAGCGTCGGGAGGCGAGGGGGAGACCATCCGATCGTGGCCCCCCCCTCGCGATCGCTCCCAGCCAATGGGAATCCTCCTCTGCCTGTGTGTCGTTTCACACAGGCAGAGGATGTGATGTCATCTCTCCTCGGTCTGGCAGTTTCCGTTCCAGCGCCGAGGAGAGAAGACAAGTGAGTGCACAACACACACACACACACAGTAGAACATGCCAGGCATACTTTACACCCCCGATCCCCCCCCGATCGCCCCCCGATCCCCCCCCCAATCACCCCCCCCCCCCCCTGTCACAAACTGACATTAGCAGTATTTTTTTTTTTTTTTCTGATTACTGCATAGTGTCAGTTTGTGACAGTTAGTGTTAGGGCAGTGAGTATTACCCCCCTTTAGGTCTAGGATACCCCCCTAACCCCCCCTAATAAAGTTTTAACCCCTTGATCACCCCCTGTCACCAGTGTCGCTAAGCGATCATTTTTCTGATCGCTGTATTAGTGTCGCTGGTGACGCTAGTTAGGAACGTAAATATTTAGGTTCGCCGTCAGTGTTTTATAGCGACAGGGACCCCCATATACTACCTAATAAATGTTTTAATCCCTTGATTGCCCCCTAGTTAACCCTTTCACCACTGATCACCGTATAACTGTTACGGGTGACGCTGGTTAGTTCGTTTATTTTTTATAGTGTCAGGGCACCCGCCGTTTATTACCGAATAAAGGTTTAGCCCCCTGATCGCCCGGCGGTGATATGCGTCGCCCCAGGCAGCGTCAGATTAGCGCCAGTACCGCGAACACCCACGCACGCAGCATATGCCTCCCTTAGTGGTATAGTATCTGATCGGATCAATATCTGATCCGATCAAATCTATACTAGCGTCCCCAGCAGTTTAGGGTTCCCGAAAACGCAGTGTTAGCGGGATCAGCCCAGATACCCGCTAGCACCTGCGTTTTGCCCCTCCGCCCAGCCCAGCCCAGCCCACCCAAGTGCAGTATCGATCGATCACTGTCACTTACAAAACACTAAACGCATAACTGCAGCGTTCGCAGAGTCAGGCCTGATCCCTGCGATCGCTAACAGTTTTTTTGGTAGCGTTTTGGTGAACTGGCAAGCACCAGCCCCAGGCAGCGTCAGGTTAGCGCCAGTACCGCTAACACCCACGCACGCACCGTATACCTCCCTTAGTGGTATAGTATCTGATCGGATCAATATCTGATCCGATCAAATCTATACTAGCGTCCCCAGCAGTTTAGGGTTCCCAAAAACGCAGTGTTAGCGGGATCAGCCCAGATACCTGCTAGCACCTGCGTTTTGCCCCTCCGCCCGGCCCGGCCCAGCCCACCCAAGTGCAGTATCGATCGATCACTGTCACTTACAAAACACTAAACGCATAACTGCAGCGTTCGCAGAGTCAGGCCTGATCCCTGCGATCGCTAACAGTTTTTTTGGTAGTGTTTTGGTGAACTGGCAAGCACCAGCCCCAGGCAGCGTCAGATTAGCGCCAGTACCGCTAACACCCACGCACGCAGCATACGCCTCCCTTAGTGGTATAGTATCTGATCGGATCAATATCTGATCCGATCTGATCTATACTAGCGTCCCCAGCAGTTTAGGGTTCCCAAAAACGCAGTGTTAGCGGGATCAGCCCAGATACCTGCTAGCACCTGCGTTTTGCCCCTCCGCCCGGCCCGGCCCAGCCCACCCAAGTGCAGTATCGATCGATCACTGTCACTTACAAAACACTAAACGCATAACTGCAGCGTTCGCAGAGTCAGGCCGGATCCCTGTGATCGCTAACAGTTTTTTTTGTAGCGTTTTGGTGAACTGGCAAGCGCCAGCGGCCTAGTACACCCCGGTCGTAGTCAAACCAGCACTGCAGTAACACTTGGTGACGTGGCGAGTCCCATAAGTGCAGTTCAAGCTGGTGAGGTGGCAAGCACAAGTAGTGTCCCGCTGCCACCAAAAAGACAAACACAGGCCCGTCGTGCCCATAATGCCCTTCCTGCTGCATTCGCCAATCCTAATTGGGAACCCACCGCTTCTGCAGCGCCCGTACTTCCCCCATTCACATCCCCAACCAAATGCAGTCGGCTGCATGAGAGGCATTTTTATGTCCTCCCGAGTACCCCTACCCAACGAACCCCCCCAAAAAAGATGTCGTGTCTGCAGAAAGCGCGGATATAGGCGTGACACCCGCTATTATTGTCCCTCCTGTCCTGATAATCCTGGTCTTTGCATTGGTGAATGTTTTGAACGCTACCATGCACTAGTTGAGTATTAGCGTAGGGTACAGCATTGCACAGACTAGGCACACTTTCACAGGGTCTCCCGAGATGCCATCGCATTTTGAGAGACCCGAACCTGGAACCGGTTACAGTTATAAAAGTTAGTTACAAAAAAAAGTGTAAAAAAAAAAAAAAACACAAACAAAAATATAAAATAAAAATAGTTGTCGTTTTATTGTTCTCTCTCTCTATTCTCTCTCTATTGTTCTGCTCTTTTTTACTGTATTCTATTCTGCAATGTTTTATTGTTGTTATGTTTTATCACGTTTGCTTTTCAGGTATGTAATTATTTATACTTTACCGTTTACTGTGCTTTATTGTTAACCATTTTTTTGTCTTCAGGTATGCCATTCACGACTTTGAGTGGTTATACCAGAATGATGCCTGCAGGTTTAGGTATCATCTTGGTATCATTCTTTTCAGCCAGCGGTCGGCTTTCATGTAAAAGCAATCCTAGTGGCTAATTAGCCTCTAGACTGCTTTTACAAGCAGTGGGAGGGAATGCCCCCCCCCCCCAACATCTTCCGTGTTTTTCTCTGGCTCTCCTGTCTCAACAGGGAACCTGAAAATGCAGCCGGTGATTCAGCCAGCTGACCATAGAGCTGATCAGAGACCAGAGTGGCTCCAAACATCTCTATGACCTAAGAAACCGGAAGCTACGAGCATTTTATGACGTAGATTTCGCCGGATGTAAACAGCGCCATTGGGAAATTGGGAAAGCATTTTATCACACCGATCTTGGTGTGATCAGATGCTTTGAGGGCAGAGGAGAAATCTAGGGTCTAATAGACCCCAATTTTTGCAAAAAAGAGTACCTGTCACTACCTATTGCTATCATAGGGGATATTTACATTACCTGAGATAACAATAAAAATGATTTAAAAAAAAAAAAAATGAAAGGAACAGTTTAAAAATAAGATAAAAAAATAATAATAATAAAGAGAAAAAAAAAAAAAAAAAAAAAAAAAGCACCCCTGTCCCCCCTGCTCTCGCGCTAAGGTGAACGCAAGCGTTGGTCTGGCGTCAAATGTAAACAGCAATTGCACCATGCATGTGAGGTATCGCCGCGAAGGTCAGATCGAGGGCAGTAAGTTTAGCAGTAGACCTCCTCTGTAAATCTAAAGTGGTAACCTGTAAAGGCTTTTAAAGGCTTTTAAAAATGTATTTAGTTTGTCGCCACTGCACGTTTGTGCGCAATTTTAAAGCATGTCATGTTTGGTATCCATGTACTCGGCCTAAGATCATCTTTTTTATTTCATCAAACATTTGGGCAATATAGTGTGTTTTAGTGCATTAAAATGTAAAAAAGTGTGTTTTTTCCCCAAAAAATGCGTTTGAAAAATCGCTGCGCAAATACTGTGTGAAAAAAAAAAATGAAACACCCACCATTTTAATCTGTAGGGCATTTGCTTTAAAAAAAATATATAATGTTTGGGGGTTCAAAGTAATTT
The DNA here is from genome assembly GCA_037952925.1 of Lithobates clamitans. NCBI lineage: Eukaryota > Metazoa > Chordata > Amphibia > Anura > Ranidae > Lithobates > Lithobates clamitans. The sequence goes on from JBBGZY010001614.1 coordinate 1,536,934, forward strand.
TCTTGCAAAAAAAAATTATTTTTTTATGTAAACAATAAGTGTCAGAAAGGGCTATGTCTTCAAGTGCTTAGAAGAGTGGGTGATGTGTGACATAAGCTTCTAGATGTTGTGCATAAAATGCCAGGACAGTTCAAAACCCCCCCAAATGACCCCATTTTGGAAAGTAGACACCCCAAGCTATTTGCTGAGAGTCATGTTGAGTCCATGGAATAATTTATATTGTGACACAAGTTGCGGGAAAGAGACAATTTTTTATTTTTTTTATTTTTTTTTGCGCAAAGTTGTCACTAAATGATATATTGCTCAAACATGCCATGGGAATATGTGAAATTACACCCCAAAATACATTCTGTTGCTTCTCCTGAGTACGGGGATACCACATGTGTGGGACTTTTTGGGAGCCTAGCCGCGTACGGGACCCCGAAAACCAAGCACCGCCTTCAGGCTTTCTAAGGCCGTAAATTTTTGATTTCACTCTTCACTGCCTATCACAGTTTCGGAGGCCATGGAATGCCCAGGTGGCACAAAACCCCCCCAAATGACCCCATTTTGGAAAGTAGACACCCCAAGCTATTTGATGAGAGGTATAGTGAGTATTTTGCAGACCTCACTTTTTGTCACAAAGTTTTGAAAATTGAAAAAAGAAAAAAAAAAAATTTTTTTCTCGTCTTTCTTTATTTTCAAAAACAAATGAGAGCTGCAAAATACTCACCATGCCTCTCAGCAAATAGCTTGGGGTGTCTACTTTCCAAAATGGGGTCATTTGGGGGGGTTTGTGCCACCTGGGCATTCCATGGCCTCCGAAACTGTGATAGGCAGTGAGGAGTAAAATCAAAAATGTACGCCCTTAGAAATCCTGAAGGCGGTGCTTGGTTTTCGGGGTCCCGTACGCGGCTAGGCTCCTAAAAAGTCCCACACATGTGGTATCCCCGTACTCAGGAGAAGCAGCTAAATGTATTTTGGGGTGCAATTCCACATATGCCCATGGCCTGTGTGAGCAATATATCATTTAGTGACAACTTTGTGCAAAAAAAAAAAAAAAAAATTTGTCACTTTCCCGCAACTTGTGTCAAAATATAAAACATTCCATGGACTCAACATGCCTCAAAGCAAATAGCTTGGGGTGTCTACTTTCCAAAATGGGGTCATTTGGGGGGGTTTTATGTCATCTGGGCATTTTATGGCCTTCAAAACTGTGATAGGTAGTGAGGAGTAAAATCAAAAATGTACGCCCTTAGAAATCCTGAAGGCGTTGCTTGGTTTTCGGGGCCCCGTACGCGGCTAGGCTCCCAAAAAGTCCCACACATGTGGTATCCCCGTACTCAGGAGAAGCAGCTAAATGTATTTTGGGGTGCAATTCCACATATGCCCATGGCCTGTGTGAGCAATATATCATTTAGTGACAACTTTTTGTAATTTTTTTTTTTTTTTTTTGTTATTATTCAATCACTTGGGACAAAAAAAATGAATATTCAATGGGCTCAACATGCCTCTCAGCAAATTCCTTGGGGTGTCTACTTTCCAAAATGGGGTCATTTGTGGGGGTTTTGTACTGCCCTGCCATTTTAGCACCTCAAGAAACGACATAGGCAGTCATAAATTAAAGGCTGTGTAAATTCCAGAAAATGTACCCTAGTTTGTAGACGCTATAACTTTTGCGCAAACCAATAAATATACACTTATTGACATTTTTTTTACCAAAGACATGTGGCCGAATACATTTTGGCCTAAATGTATGACTAAAATTGAGTTTATTGGATTTTTTTTAGAACAAAAAGTAGAAAATATCATTTTTTTTCAAAATTTTCGGTCTTTTTCCGTGTATAGCGCAAAAAATAAAAACGGCAGAGGTGATCAAATACCATCAAAAGAAAGCTCTATTTGTGGGAAGAAAAGGACGCAAATTTCGTTTGGGTACAGCATTGCATGACCGCGCAATTAGCAGTTAAAGCGACGCAGTGCCGAATTGTAAAAAGTGCTCTGGTCAGGAAGGGGGTAAAACCTTCCGGGGCTGAAGTGGTTAAAGTGAAACAATAAAAGTGAAATATTCCTTTAAATATCGTGCATGGGGGGTGTCTATAGTATGCCTGTAAAGTGGCACATTTTTCCTGTGTTTAGAACAGTCCCTGCACAAAATGATGTTTATAAAGGAAAAAAAGTCATTTAAAATTGCTTGCGGCTGTAATGTAATGTTGCCCCCCCCCAGCCCATTACCAGGCCCTTCGGGTCTGGTATGGATATTAAGGGGAACCACCCACCCATATTAAAGAAAAGGTGTGAGGCCCCCAGGCCCTATATACTCTGAACAGCAGCAGTATACAGGCGGTCCCCGAGTTTTAGGTTACAAACTGTAGGTTTGTTCTTAAAGTGGTATTCCAGCTGAAATTATAATTTTTAAATAAAAATACTCCTATAATACACAAGCTTAATGTATTCTAGTAAAGTTAGTCTGTAAACTAAGGTCTGTTTTGTTAGTTTATAGCAGTAGTTTGTTATTTTATAAACTTACAGCAGGCCGTGGCCATCTTAAGTGTGGGGATCTGAAGCCAGATTGTATTTCTTCCTCGATCTCATCCTTGCAGATCTCGCACGTGCTCAGTGCAGCACAAGCAGTGTAATAGGTTTCAGGTCAGGTTTCCATAGCAACGGCAGTGTCAGAGGAAGTTGCCGCTCCTTCCCAGAAGGCATTGCAAACAGGAAATGATGCGATTGGCCACAGCCAGGGAGGAGGAAGTGAAAAATGAATACAGCAGATATACAGTAGGTGCTGAGAAAAAAAAAATATCCAATTTGTTTACAGTGCACAGTTAAGTGAGGGATGCTGAAGAGTTGCAAAAGTGGGTGGAACTTCACTTTAAGTTGAATCTGTTTGTAATTTGGAATAGGTACATTTTCTAAGTGGAGCTCCAGCCAAAAAATCTATTTTTAGGATTTTTGGATAACATAAGCAAGGGTTATCATCACCCCTGTAACATTTGTTTTGCTGTCTGTGCCCCTGTTCAGAAGATTTCACCTCACTTTCTGTCCCAATGAGAATTTGTTTTGCTTGCGTCATTCTAGCAAGGTTACTCTGTGGTGTAAGCAAGGAAGCTGAGATTTCTGCAGTGTGTAAATTGTGTTTTTACTATACAAAGATGCTGTACATACAAAACTTTTACAATATTAGGAATAGAATACAAGATTGACAGATCTCTATAACAAGCAAAATGCCTATCAAATGAACAGCCTATAGTCTATATTAGTACAAATACACTCAAAAGTTACTTATCTTCTGTTACTGTATGTTCGTGATCTTCATTGGCAACGATGCTTCTTGGACACCAGGCAGTGTTCTTGTATCATGTGTGGCGGTTTCTGATCTTCAAAGCATGTTGGTGTGTGTGTGTGTACTCACCTCCTTTTATGTGTCAGGCTGTTTTCCATAGTTACCAAACAACAGAAAACATGGCTGTTTACTGTAGCTGTAGAAACAATGGACTGTTGAAAACTGCATCTACGTACCCATTGTCTAATCAAGCCAACACCTGACAGTAATCTAACAGTCATTCTTTCAGTTTGAAAGCTGAAAGAATCTCAGAAAAGTACATTTCTTACTTGTTTTCTGTAGCTATAGAGACAATAGCCTGTTAATTGAACTGTCAATTGAATACAACAATGATATTTACCCCCATTCTATAAAACAGCATTTGTTTGAGAAATCTACTCAAGCCAAAAACTGACAATATCTCTATGACCAACCACTATTGTGTAATGTTATGTCCCATGTATCGTAAGTCTGATTAATAAAAAAATAATCATATTGTAACAAACGCAACACAGAATTGGATTTTGAAAATTTTGGGTTGTTGAAGAAACAAGGATTGGTGATAAAGCATCAGTGGAGATACCGTTTTCCTATATTAACTCTTACAGGAGAACTTCCCTTCCTAGGGGTAGATTTCCTCTCACTTCCTGTTGTCTCCCTCTGTTTGTAAGTAGGAGTCGTTTTTAAGTCGGATGTTTGAAAAGACCAGACCAAAGACCAGAGCACTTTTTGCGATTCGGCACTGCGTTGCTTTAACTGACAATTGCGCAGCCGTGCGACGTGGCTCCCAAACAAAATTGATGTCCATTTTTTCCCACAAATAGAGCTTTCTTTTGGTGGTATTTGATCACCTCTGCGGTTTTTATTTTTTGTGCTATAAACAAAGAAATAGCGACAATTTTTAAAAAACGCATTATTTTTTACTTTTTGCTATAATAACTATCCCCCAAAAATATATATAAAAATTTTTTTTTCCTCAATTTAGGCCGATACGTATTCTTCTACATATTTTTGGTAAAAGAAATTGCAATAAGCATTGATTATTGATTTTTTTCACAAAAGTTATAGCATCTACAAAATAGGGGATAGTTTTATGGCATTTTTATTGATAATTTTTCTTTACTAGTAATGGCAGCGATCATCAATTTTTATTGTGACTGCGACATTATGGTGGACACGTCAGACAATTTTGGCGTGATTTTGGGACCATTCACATTTATACAGCGATCAGTGTGATTAAAAATGCATTGATTACTGTGTAAATGTGGCTGGCAGTGAAGGGGTTAACCACTAGGTGGCGCTGAAGGGGTTAAGTGTGTCCTAGGGAGTGATTCTAACTGTGGGGGGGAGGGGCTGTGTGTGACACTACACTGATCACTGCTCCCGATTACAGGGAGCTGTGATCAGTGAGAGTGTCATTAGGCAGAACGGGGAGATGCTTGTTTACATTAGCATCTTCTCGTTCTTCCTCACCGTGAGATGAGTCCGCGGGACCCGCGATCACGGTCAGGCACCCACAAGCCGCCTCTTAAAGGGCAATGTGCAGGTACATTAAAGGGCAACATACAGGTTAATCTGCCTGTACGTACCCTTCTGCCACAGTATATGTGCGTGAGGCAGTCGGGAAGCGATTAAACAGGGGCAGAAAAAATTGGGCCTTAGGCAGTGGTGGTGGTGGTGCCACAACACTGCAACCCCTCACAGATACTCTTGTTTAGCGCAGGAACGAACCCTGCTGTTAAATATTTGATCAAAAATTGTAATTACGCACCCCTTTTAAACAGGGGAATAAAAATTGGGCCTTAGGCAGTGGTGGTGGTGCCCTGAACCAAAAATATTCCTAGAAGCTATCATCATTAAGGTTGAGGAGGAATAGGATAGTCACTCAGCATAATAGCATAGTCACTCAGCATATGCAGTCTTCAAGGGATCCCACATCCATAGAAAAATCAATCGGTTACATCAGCATCAGGTGCTTGGTAGCTGGTGATCCAAGACTGATTCATTTTTATGAATGTGAGCCGATCAACAGAGTCTGTGGAGAGGCGCACTCTGTGATCGGTTACAAAGCCTCCAGCAGCACTGGATGTATCAGAAAGAACGCTGGATGCAGGACAGGCCAGTAGCTCAATTGCATATTGAGCAAGCTCTGGCCAGTGGTTCATCCTCAAGACCCAGTAACCCAGTGAATGCTCTGTTGGAAAGGTCTCCAAGTCTGATCTTGCCCCTATATACTTCTGCTCCATGTTATTCAGACGCTGGCGATGGTTGCTGGAACCGATCATACCTGAGCGCTGAGGACTGAAGAATTTTCTGAAGGCATCTGTCAGCCGGCCACCTTCTCCACCGCGCACTGCACAAAGCCTCAGCAACACGTTGTCCAGCACCAGGAAATTGTAACCTCCCAGGCTCTGGAAACGCAGTGCACAAACCTTTCTGCAAGGCCTCCTCTGCTCCCTCTGCGAAGGCTGGATAAGTTCTGCAACCTTATCCTTGTAACGTGGATCAAGAAGGGTTGCGAGCCAGTAATGATCCCTCTCCTTGATACCACGAATCCTAGGGTTCTTTCGCAGGCTTTGCAGGATCAGGGAGGCCATGCAGCGTAGGTTTGTAGAGGCATTCGATCCTGAGTCCTTTGGGTCACTAAGGATCACATGATCCTCAACCACCTCCTCCCAGCCACGTAAAACTCCATGGGTTTCTGGGGACTGAAAACGATCCCTTGAAGACTGCTGCTTATGCTGAGTGTTAACCTCCACCTCCATGCTGACACAATCCTCCTCCTCCTCTTCTTCTTCCTGTGTGATCGGCGGGCCTGCAGGAATACTAGTATCTGGTAAAGAGGGCCTTGAGAGGTAAGGAAGTCCTCCTCTTCTTCCTGCTGTTCTGCCTCAAGTGCCCTGTCTATTATTCCACGAAGCGTGTGCTCCAATAGGAAGACAAGAGGGACAGTATCATTGAGGCATGCACTGTCACTGCTCACCATCCTCGTGGCCTCCTCAAATGGTGACAGGACAGTGCATGCTTGATCAGTAGCCACTGGTGTGGCGAAGAAAATCCAAGCTCCCCGACCCTTTCCTGGTGCCATACTCACACAGGTACTCATTGATGGCCCTCTGCTACTTGTGCAGCCGCTGCAGCATTGCCAGTGTTAAGTTTCACCTGGTGGGCATGTCACAAATGAGGCGGTTCTTGGGCAGGTTGCATTCTCTTTGAATTTCAGCCAGCCAAGCACTGGCATTATATGACTGGCGGAAATGACTACAAACTTTCCTGGCCTGCCTCAGGAGATCCTATGAGCCCGGGTACCTGCTCAAGAACCGCTGCACCACCAAATTCAGGATGTGAGCCAAACAGGGAACATGGGTCAAGTGTCCCTGTCGGAGGGCGGAGAGGAGGTTGGTGCCATTGTCACATACAACCATTCCTGGTTGAAGCTAGCGTGGCGTCAACCACCTCTGAGCCTGCCCCTGCAGAGCTGACAGAATCTCTGCCCCAGTGTGGCTCCTGTCCCCTAAGCAGACCAACTCAAGCACCACATGCAGGGCAGCCATCAGAAATTTTGGGGCCCCTTACACAGCTTTAGGCCTGGGCCCCCCGGGGCCTGATCACCAAAATTCCTTAGGGCCTGCCCACTGGCCGTCCCACCGAATCCGCCCATGTTGTGGAGACTGGAGGAATGGATAGATGGGTGGTGCTGGGCGTGGATGTGGATACATTGTGGAGACTGGAGGGATGGATGGATGATGCTGTGTGTGGATGTGGATAGGCAGGGCCGGTGCAAGGAATTTTGTCTACTTAGGCGAGTAAGCATTTTGGTGTCTCCCCAACTGTCCTCCTACCAACCCCTACCATCCACAATGCAAACCCCCACTTCAATACTGTACAGTGTCATTAGGGTACAGACTGGTCTTATACACTGACACCGTACTGTACAATATATGCATTATGTACAGGAAGGTGGGTTCTGGCGTGCGTTATGTACAGGAAGGTGGGTTCTGGTGTGCATTATGTACAGGAAGGTGGGTTCTGGCGTGCGTTATGTACAGGATGAAGGGTTCTGGCGTGCGTTATGTACATGAAGGTGGGTTCTGGTGTGCGTTATGTACAGGAAGGTGGGTTCTGGTGTGCGTTATGTACAGGAAGCTTGGTTCTGGCATGCGTTATGTACAGGAAGGTGGATTCTGGTGTGCGTTATGTACAGGAAGGTGGGTTCTGGTGTGCGTTATGTACAGGAAGCTTGGTTCTGGCATGCGTTATGTACAGGAAGGTGGGTTCTGGAGTGTGTTATGTACAGGGTGGAGGGTTCTGGTGTGCGTTATGTACAGGAAGGTGGGTTCTGGTGTGCATTATGTACAGGAAGGTGGGTTCTGGCGTGCGTTATGTACAAGAAGGTGGATTCTGGTGTGCGTTATGTACAGGAAGGTGGGTTCTGGTGTGCGTTATGTACAGGATGGAGAGTTCTGGAGTGTGTTATGTACAGGAAGCTGGGTTCTGTTGTGCGTTATGTACAGGAAGGTGGGTTCTGGCGTGCGTTGTATACAGGATGGAGGGTTCTGGTGTATGTTATGTACAGGGTTTAAGAGAACACTAGGTACAGAGTCCAGGGTTCAAGAGAACACTAGGTACAGAGTCCATTCATCCATGTACATCCCAATACTGCACCTCTCCTCCACTGCTAATAACCTCTGCAATACACACACCTCTCCTCTCCGCTCATCTTCCCATCCACCAAAGCTCCACCATCCTCCACATGATTACCTTTGTGAAAGAACTTTTCTGTAAACTCATTTTCTGCTTCTGAACTCCCTGACCAGATCGGAGATAAGGATCGTGGCGCAGAGCAGGGAGGCTGTTGAAGGAGCCGTGGGAGAGCTGCTCTACCCCCACTTTCAACTACTGCAGAAACTGAAAGCTGAAAAAACCTGCCTTGGTACCTTTTCCCCAGCCAGCAATGTAGGAATGCCTCTTTCCCTATACACTGGTTGCTTGACAAAGGGGGCGGGTCTGAGTAGTAGTCCTGCCCATACCCGACATTACAGCTCTCATCTGACAGGTGAAGTCACTAGTCCATGCTGCACAGTGGACATCCAGCTGGCTTGCTCGCCCATCCCATTCTCTGGCTGTGCTGGATGTTATATCAGCAACAGAATGTGTATGCTCCCCTCTCCCTTTCTGTAGCGGGCCCCGGAGGGGGGAAGGGAGGGCGACCAGGTGGGCCCCTTGGGATACTCAGGCCCCTTACAATAGTACTGCCTGTACCACCCTGATGGCGGCCCTGACCGTATGGCATCTTTTTGCCTGAGTGCTTGTGTAGCCCCTTGAATGCCTACGGAGCACCGCTGGTTCAGAGGAGAAATCTGCTGAGGAAGAGGCCATAGAGGAAGAAGAGGAGGGGGTGGAGGAGAGAGCTGTGGCAGTATCACCACTAGCATTTTGGAGGCGTGGTGGTGGAACAACCTCCAACAATACTGAACCCTGTCCTGCATCCTTCCCAGCTGCCAGCAGAGTTACCCAGTGCACTGTGAAAGAAAGGTTTTGTCTCTGTCCATGCCTGCTGGACCACAAGTCAGCAGTAATATGCACCTTACTGCTAACCGCCCTGTCCAACGAGGCCAAGACATTGCTTTCCACATGTTGGTAGAGAGCCGGAATGGCCTTCCGTGAAAAGAAATGGTGTTTGGGAACCTGCCACTGAGGTACCGTACATTCCACAAATTCACAAAAGGGGGCAGAATCTACCAAGCAAGTACTTGGGACACCTATTTCTATACCTTCATTCCTCTCAGTGCAGGTTTCTGAGAGGACTGGAGGTATAATGGGGTTGGAGAGCCCAGCTGATGAGGAGCAAGGAGAGGTCCGCCTTGTTCTTTGATGTGTATCTTTTAAGTGCTGTTGCCAACGGACTGCATGGGAGGTTGTCATATGTCTGGTCAAGCATGTGGTGCCCAAGCGGCTGTTGTTTTGGCCACGCTTGATACGCTTCAGACATATGTTGCAAACAGCAATGGTGTGATCTGCTGCACACATGTCAAAAAAGGCCCACACCAAAGAACTTTTCAAAATATGCGGGGAGTCAGCAGCGCCCTGCACCTGCTTAGCTCTGCGGTGTGATGCAATAGAGTGGCTGTCCTTAAACTGTCCCCTAGAGGGTATCCTGCCTCGTTGCAGATGTGCCTCCTCCTCCTGCTCCTTTCTTCTATCAGGCACTCAAGTAGAGTCAGTGATCTCATCATCCCCTCCCTCCTCATCACTGGAGAAAACTTGACAGTATACTGCAGCTGGGGGAACATGAATGTCAGTTTCTTGACCTTCTTGGGCACCCCCTCTCTCTAGGCTCACGTTACTCCCTTCCTCAACCTGGGTACCATCATTGGAGCCTTCAAATCGCTGCGCATCCTCCTGCAGCATGTACCCACCACTGTGGTCGAATAGTTCGGGGGACTCCTTCGTGCATGATGGTGGGGATAGGGAAGGAGTGACTGTTGACCTAGAGCCGATGGAATAGGCCGCTTTGGCAGCTGCATTGGCAGACAAACTACTCTGAGCCTGGATGACGGAGGATGAGCTATGCTCACCCTCTGACTCGATTCTACACTCTCTAACTCACATTTTCAACCTCTCCCTCTCTTGTGGCATCTTCCCAAACTCTCTAAAACATGCGCTAGTCACCCCCATACTTAAAAGCCCTCACTGGACCCCACCAATCTCAACAACTTATGTCCCATCTCCTTACTCTCCTTCTCCTCCAAACTTCTTGAAAGACTGGTCTACAACCGACTAAGCGACCATCTGACCATGAATAAACTTCTTGATCCCCTTCAGTCCAGTTTTCGCCCTCAACACTCCACGGAAACTGCTCTCCTTAAACTCTCAAATGACCTACTAATGGCTAAAACCAGTGGACACTATTCTGTACTACTTCTCCTGGATCTCTCTGCTGCCTTTGACACAGTGGACCACCCCCTCCTCCTCAAAAAACTCCACTCATTTGGTCTCCGTGACTGCACTCTTCGCTGGTTCTCATCCTACCTATCACACCGCTCCTTCAGTGTCACTTACAACTCTACTTCCTCCTCTCCTCTTCCTTTCTCCGTTGGGGTCCCCCAAGGTTCTGTTCTTGGACCTCTCCTTTTCTCAATCTACACCACCTTCTTGGGTCAGTTGATTGCCTCCCATGGCTTTAAATATCATCTCTACGCTGATGACACCTAAATCTATCTCTCCACCCCCCAGCTCTCTCCGTCTCCTCACGCATTACCAACTTACTAGCAGACATCTCAGCCTGGATGTCACATCACTTCCTCAAACTCAACCTATCCAAAACCAAGCTCATGATATTTCCTCCCTCAGGTGCCACTTCCCCTGATTTCCCTGTCAATATCAATGGCTCAACTATCAACCCATCTCCCAACCCCAAGGTCCTAGGTGTAATCCTGGACTCTGAACTAACCTTTCGACCCCACATTCTATCACTATCTAAAAGTTGCCGCCTCAATCTCCGCAACATCTCCAAGATACGCCCCTTCCTAACCAATGTCACCACAAAGCTTCTAATCCACTCCCTGGTCATCTCCCGCCTCGACTACTGCAACTCCCTCCTCATTGGTTTACCTCTAAATAGGCTATCTCCACTTCAGTCCATCATGAACGTTGCTGCCAGGCTCATCCACCTCACAAACCGCTTAGCGTCTGCTAGACCCCTCTGCCAATCCCTTCATTGGCTGCCACTCAGTCACCGAATTAAATTCAAGATACTAACTATAACTTACAAAGCCATCCACAACCTGGCCCCCAGCTACATCTTTAACCTAGTCACAAAATACCAACCTAATCATTCTCTTCGCTCCTCCCAAGACCTCCTGCTCTCAAACTCCCTTGTCACCTTATCCCATGCTCGCCTTCAGGACTACTCCAGAGTAGGGATGAGCTTCGTGTTCGAGTCGAACCCATGTTCGACTCGAACATCGGCTGTTCGACCGTCCGTCGAATTGCGAACGATATGGGCCGTTCGCGCCAAATTCGTGTGGCGCGTCACGGCCCATAATTCACTGCGGCATCGCAGTGCATTGCTGGCTGATGATTGGCCAAGCATGCACTATGACCCGCATGCTTGGCCAATCACAGCGCCGTCAGTAGAGAGAGCTGTAATTGGCCAAAGCCAGGGTGGCTTTGGCCAATTATGGCTCAGGGGATTTAGTACACACCCCACACTATATAAGGCCGCCTGCACGGCGGCCCTGTGTAGTGTGTGTTCCGGTGTGCTGAGCGATAGAGAGAGAGAGAGACAGTGTCATTTGATTTGAGTTAGATAGATTAGGCAGAACAGTCAGTCAGTTAGCTGCACTTACAGTGTATTGTGTATATATATGCATCCCAGGTGTTGCATATATATATATACACTGTATTCAGTTTAGCTAGATCCGTTCCTGTTATCTTCTATCTAGACTATTTACATTCAGTGCAGTGTGTCCTGCTCACAGTGTTCAGCTAGATCCGTTCCTGCTATTCACATTCAGTACAGTGCTTCCTGCTCACAGTGTTCAGCTAGATCCGTTCCTGCTATTTACATTCAGTGCAGTGCGTGCTGCTCACAGTGTTCAGCTAGATCCGTTCCTGCTATTTACATTCAGTGCAGTGCGTCCTGCTCACAGTGTTCAGCTAGATCCGTTCCTGCTATTTACATTCAGTGCAGTGCGTGCTGCTCACAGTGTTCAGCTAGATCCGTTCCTGCTATTTACATTCAGTGCAGTGCGTGCTGCTCACAGTGTTTAGCTACATCCGTTCCTGCTGTTTACATTCAGTGCAGTGCGTCCTGCTCACAGTGTTCAGCTAGATCCGTTCCTGCTATTTACATTCAGTGCAGTGCGTCCTGCTCACAGTGTTCAGCTAAATCCGTTCCTGCTATTTACATTCAGTGCAGTGCGTCCTGCTCACAGTGTTCAGCTAGATCCGTTCCTGCTATATACATTTAGTGCAGTACGTCCTGCTCACAGTGTTCAGCTAGATCCGTTCCTGTTATCTTCCTACTGACAGGCAGGCTTGTCTGGTTACAGTATATAAAGCTACCTGAAGAAAATTACAGGTGTTCTTTTTGATCCTATTAGTACCACGGTCAGGCAGCTAGACTATTTACATTTAGTACAGTGTGTCCTGCTCACAGTGTTCAGCTAGATCCGTTCCTGTTATTTACATTCAGTGCAGTGCGTCCTGCTCACAGTGTTCAGCTAGATCCGTTCCTGCTATTTACATTCAGTGCAGTGCGTCCTGCTCACAGTGTTCAGCTAGATCCGTTCCTGCTATTTACATTCAGTGCAGTGCGTCCTGCTCACAGTGTTCAGCTAGATCCGTTCCTGCTATTTACATTCAGTGCAGTGCGTGCTGCTCACAGTGTTCAGCTAGATCCGTTCCTGCTATTTACATTCAGTGCAGTGCGTGCTGCTCACAGTGTTTAGCTACATCCGTTCCTGCTGTTTACATTCAGTGCAGTGCGTCCTGCTCACAGTGTTCAGCTAGATCCGTTCCTGCTATTTACATTCAGTGCAGTGCGTCCTGCTCACAGTGTTCAGCTAGATCCGTTCCTGCTATTTACATTCAGTGCAGTGCGTCCTGCTCACAGTGTTCAGCTAGATCCGTTCCTGCTATATACATTTAGTGCAGTACGTCCTGCTCACAGTGTTCAGCTAGATCCGTTCCTGTTATCTTCCTACTGACAGGCAGGCTTGTCTGGTTACAGTATATAAAGCTACCTGAAGAAAATTACAGGTGTTCTTTTTGATCCTATTAGTACCACGGTCAGGCAGCTAGACTATTTACATTTAGTACAGTGTGTCCTGCTCACAGTGTTCAGCTAGATCCGTTCCTGTTATTTACATTCAGTGCAGTGCGTCCTGCTCACAGTGTTCAGCTAGATCCGTTCCTGCTATTTACATTCAGTGCAGTGCGTCCTGCTCACAGTGTTCAGCTAGATCCGTTCCTGCTATTCACATTCAGTACAGTGCTTCCTGCTCACAGTGTTCAGCTAGATCCGTTCCTGCTATTTACATTCAGTGCAGTGCGTGCTGCTCACAGTGTTCAGCTAGATCCGTTCCTGCTATTTACATTCAGTGCAGTGCGTCCTGCTCACAGTGTTCAGCTAGATCCGTTCCTGCTATTTACATTCAGTGCAGTGCGTGCTGCTCACAGTGTTCAGCTAGATCCGTTCCTGCTATTTACATTCAGTGCAGTGCGTGCTGCTCACAGTGTTTAGCTACATCCGTTCCTGCTGTTTACATTCAGTGCAGTGCGTCCTGCTCACAGTGTTCAGCTAGATCCGTTCCTGCTATTTACATTCAGTGCAGTGCGTCCTGCTCACAGTGTTCAGCTAGATCCGTTCCTGCTATTTACATTCAGTGCAGTGCGTCCTGCTCACAGTGTTCAGCTAGATCCGTTCCTGCTATATACATTTAGTGCAGTACGTCCTGCTCACAGTGTTCAGCTAGATCCGTTCCTGTTATCTTCCTACTGACAGGCAGGCTTGTCTGGTTACAGTATATAAAGCTACCTGAAGAAAATTACAGGTGTTCTTTTTGATCCTATTAGTACCACGGTCAGGCAGCTAGACTATTTACATTTAGTACAGTGTGTCCTGCTCACAGTGTTCAGCTAGATCCGTTCCTGTTATTTACATTCAGTGCAGTGCGTCCTGCTCACAGTGTTCAGCTAGATCCGTTCCTGCTATTTACATTCAGTGCAGTGCGTCCTGCTCACAGTGTTCAGCTAGATCCGTTCCTGCTATTTACATTCAGTGCAGTGCGTCCTGCTCACAGTGTTCAGCTAGATCCGTTCCTGCTATTTACATTCAGTGCAGTGCGTGCTGCTCACAGTGTTCAGCTAGATCCGTTCCTGCTATTTACATTCAGTGCAGTGCGTGCTGCTCACAGTGTTTAGCTACATCCGTTCCTGCTGTTTACATTCAGTGCAGTGCGTCCTGCTCACAGTGTTCAGCTAGATCCGTTCCTGCTATTTACATTCAGTGCAGTGCGTCCTGCTCACAGTGTTCAGCTAGATCCGTTCCTGCTATTTACATTCAGTGCAGTGCGTCCTGCTCACAGTGTTCAGCTAGATCCGTTCCTGCTATATACATTTAGTGCAGTACGTCCTGCTCACAGTGTTCAGCTAGATCCGTTCCTGTTATCTTCCTACTGACAGGCAGGCTTGTCTGGTTACAGTATATAAAGCTACCTGAAGAAAATTACAGGTGTTCTTTTTGATCCTATTAGTACCACGGTCAGGCAGCTAGACTATTTACATTTAGTACAGTGTGTCCTGCTCACAGTGTTCAGCTAGATCCGTTCCTGTTATTTACATTCAGTGCAGTGCGTCCTGCTCACAGTGTTCAGCTAGATCCGTTCCTGCTATTTACATTCAGTGCAGTGCGTCCTGCTCACAGTGTTCAGCTAGATCCGTTCCTGCTATTTACATTCAGTGCAGTGCGTCCTGCTCACAGTGTTTAGCTAGATCCGTTCCTGCTATTTACATTCAGTGCAGTGCGTCCTGCTCACAGTGTTCAGCTAGATCCGTTCCTGCTATTTACATTCAGTGCAGTGCGTGCTGCTCACAGTGTTCAGCTAGATCCGTTCCTGCTATTTACATTCAGTGCAGTGCGTCCTGCTCACAGTGTTCAGCTAGATCCGTTCCTGCTATTTACATTCAGTGCAGTGCGTCCTGCTCACAGTGTTTAGCTAGATCCGTTCCTGCTATTTACATTCAGTGCAGTGCGTCCTGCTCACAGTGTTCAGCTAGATCCGTTCCTGCTATTTACATTCAGTGCAGTGCGTGCTGCTCACAGTGTTCAGCTAGATCCGTTCCTGCTATTTACATTCAGTGCAGTGCGTCCTGCTCACAGTGTTCAGCTAGATCCGTTCCTGCTATTTACATTCAGTGCAGTGCGTCCTGCTCACAGTGTTTAGCTAGATCCGTTCCTGCTATTTACATTCAGTGCAGTGCGTCCTGCTCACAGTGTTCAGCTAGATCCGTTCCTGCTATTTACATTCAGTGCAGTGCGTCCTGCTCACAGTGTTCAGCTAGATCCGTTCCTGCTATATACATTTAGTGCAGTACGTCCTACTCACAGTGTTCAGCTAGATCCGTTCCTGTTATCTTCCTACTGACAGGCAGGCTTGTCTGGTTACAGTATATAAAGCTACCTGAAGAAAATTACAGGTGTTCTATCCCAGCTTAGTGCAGCTACAGGCCATTAGTATGTCTGGAAGGCCAAGAAGGAGAGGCAGACAGTCACAAGCCAATAAGAGAGGGCAAGCAGGCTCTGTGTCTAGTGCTGGTCGTGGAGACGGTGCATCCTCATCAGCACGTGGCCATGGGACACGCTTGGCCTTTTTTTCGGCAGCTGGTCGTGTTGAGCCGCAACATGCGGAAGACTTGGTCGAGTGGATGACCAAGCCGTCCTCATCCTCCTCATCCTCTCTCACCCATGCCCAGGGTGCTTTGTCTGGCAAAGCAGCGGCCTCTTCCCTCAGCTCAATGTCATCAGTGACTCCTTCCCTAGCCCCACCATGTCCTCCTGAGGATTCCCTCGAACTGTTTGACCACAGTGTTGGGTACATGCTCCAGGAGGATGCCCAGCGTTTGGAAGGCTCTGATGATGATACTGAGCTCAATGAAGGCAGTAACATGAGCACGGACAGAGGGGGTGCCCAAGAAGGACAGCAATCTGGCAGTCATGCTCCCCCTGCTGCAGCATACTGCCAGGTTTGCTCCAGTGATGAGGAGGGAGGGGATGATGAGGTCACTGACTCAACGTGGGTGCCTGATAGGAGAGAGGAGGAGGAGGAGGAGGAGGAGGAGGTGGCACATCACCAACTAGGCAGGATGCCCTCCAGGGGCCAGCCTAAGGGCAGCACATTGACTGCATCACACCCCAAAGCTCCACATGTGCAGGGCGCTGCAGTCTCTGCGCGTTATTCAAAAAGTTCTTTGGTGTGGGCCTTTTTTGAGACGAGTGCATCAGATCGCACCGCTGCTATTTGCAATATATGTCTCAAGCGTATCTCGCGTGGCCAAAACATCTCCCGCTTGGGTACCACATGCTTGACCAGACATATGTTGACCTGCCATGCAGTTCGTTGGCAAGCGTATCTAAAAGACCCACACCAAAGAACAAAGACGATCTCTCCTTGCTCCTCATCAGCTGAGATTTCCAACCCCACTAGACCTTCAGTCTTCTCTGCGACCTGCAGTGAGAGGAATGAAGGTGTAGAATTAGGTGTGTCACAGCCAAGTACTTATGGGCAATCTGCTTTGGGTACACCGACGTCAGATTGTACCAGGCAAATTTCCCTGCCCCAGCTGCTGCACCGCCGAAAGAAGTTTGCTCCCAGCCATCCACATGCCCAGCGGTTGAATGCTAGCTTGGCAAAATTGCTAGCACTTCAACTGCTGCCTTTTCAGTTGGTAGACTCTGCCCCCTTCCGTGAGTTTGTGGAATGTGCGGTTCCTCAGTGGCAGGTACCCAAACGCCACTTTTTCTCACGGAAGGCGATTCCGGCTCTCTACCGGCATGTGGAAGGCAATGTCCATGCCTCGCTGGACAGGGCGGTCAGCGGTAAGGTGCATATTACCGCTGACTCATGGTCCAGCAGGCATGGACAGGGACGTTACTTAAGTTTCACGGCGCATTGGGTGACTCTGCTGGCAGCTGGGAAGGATGCAGGACAAGGTGCAGTAGTGTTGGAGGTTGTTCCGCCACCACGCCTCCAAAATGCTGATTGTGACACACCTCTCTCCTCCACCCCCTCCTCTTCTTCTTCCTCCATGGCCTCTTCCTCGGAACCAGCGGTGCTCCGTAGGCGTTCAAGGGGCTACGCAAGTACGCAGGCCAAAAGATGCCATGCGGTGCTTGAGCTGGTGTGCTTGGGGGACAGGAGCCACACTGGGGCAGAGGTTCTGTCAGCTCTGCAGGGGCAGGTTCAGAGGTGGTTGACGCCACGCCAACTTAAGGCAGGAATGGTGGTTTGCGACAATGGCACCAACCTCCTCTCTGCCCTCCGACAGGGACAACTGACCCATGTGCCCTGTTTGGCTCACGTCCTTAACTTGGTGGTGCAGCGGTTCTTGGGCAGGTACCCGGGCTTACAGGATGTCCTGAGGCAGGCCAGGAAAGTCTGTGTGCATTTCCGCCGGTCATATAATGCCAGTGCTCGGCTGACGGACCTCCAAAAGGAGTTTAACCTGCCCAAGAACCGCCTAATCTGTGACATGCCCACCAGGTGGAACTCGACGTTGGCCATGCTGCAGCGGCTGCACACGCAGCAGAGGGCCATCAATGAGTACCTGTGCGACTATGGCACCAGGACAGGGTCAGGGGACCTTGGTTTTTTTTCCCCACGCCAGTGGGCCATGATCAGGGATGCATGCACTGTCCTGTCACCATTCGAGGAGGCCACGAGGATGGTGAGCACTGACAGTGCATGCATCAGTGACACTGTCCCCCTTGTCCACCTGTTGGAGCACACGCTGCGTGGGATAATGGACAGGGCACTTGAGGCAGAACAGAGGCAGGAAGAGGAGGACTTCCTTAGCTCTCAAGGCCCCCTTTATCCAGACAGTGTTCCTGCGTGCCCGCCGATCACACAGGAAGAGGACGAGGAGGAGGAGGAGGAGGAGGAGGAGGAAGATTGTGTCAGTATGGAGGTGGAGCCTGGCACTCAGCATCAGCAGTCTTTAAGGGATCAGTCCCAAGGAACACATGGACTTGTACGTGGCTGGGAGGAGGTGGCTGCGGACGTTGTTGTCCTTAGTGACCCAGAGGACTCCGGACCGAATGCCTCAGCAAACCTACGCTGCATGGCCTCCCTGATCCTGCAAAGCCTGCGTAAGGATCCTCGTATTCGTGGTATCAAGGAGAAGGACCAATACTGGCTGGCAACCCTCCTTGATCCACGTTACAAGGGTAAGGTTGCGGACCTTATCTTGCCATCGCAGAGGGAGCAGAGGATGAAACATCTTCGGGAGGCCTTGCAGAAAGGTCTGTGCAACGCGTTCCCAGAGACTGGGAGGTTACAAACTCCTGTTTCTGGACAACGTGTTGCTGAGGCTTCGGTCAGTCAAAGAAGGAGCGGTGGAGAAGGTGGCCGTCTGACCGATGCGTTCAGACAATTTTTTGGTCCGCAGCCCCAAGGTATGATCGGTTCCAGCAACCATCGCCAGCGTCTGTTTTACATGGTGCAGGAATACCTAGGGGCAAGATCAGACTTGGACACCTTTCCCACCGAAAATCCTCTGGGTTACTGGGTCTTGAGGATGGATCACTGGCCAGAGCTTGCACAGTATGCAATTGAGCTACTGGCCTGTCCTGCATCCAGCGTTCTTTCGGAACGCACATTCAGTGCTGCTGGAGGCGTGGTAACCGATCACAGGGTGCGTCTGTCCACCGACTCGGTCGATCGGCTGACCTTCATAAAAATGAATCAGTCTTGGATCACCACCAGCTACCAAGCACCTGATGCAGATGTAACCGAATAATTTTTTTTGAAATCTCAGATCCCTTCAAAGACTGCCTATGCTGATGCTGAGTGACTATCCCTGAGTAATTATCCTCTTCCTCCTCAATCATCACGCTGATAGCTTGTAAGAACATTTTTGGTTCTGGGCGCCACCACCAGTGCCTAAGGCACAATTTTTCAGCCCCTGTTTAACAGGGGCGTGTAATTACAATTTTTGATGTAATACTTTGCAGCAGGGCTCGTTCCTGCATTCCAACTAGAGTGTCTGTGAGGGGTTGCAGTGTTGTGGCACCAGCACCAGTGCCTAAGACCCAATTTTTCTGCCCCTGTCTAACAGGGGCGTGTAATTACAATTTTTGATGCAATACTTTGCAGCAGGGCTTGTTCCTGCATTCCAACTAGAGTGTCTGTGAGGGGTTGCAGTGTTGTGGCACCAGCACCAGTGCCTAAGACCCAATTTTTCTGCCCCTGTCTAACAGGGGCGTGTAATTACAATTTTTGATGCAATACTTTGCAGCAGGGCTTGTTCCTGCGTTTCAACTAGAGTGTCTGTGAGGGGTTGCAGTGTTGTGGCACCAGCACCAGTGCCTAAGACCCAATTTTTCAGCCCCTGTCTAACAGGGGCGTGTAATTACAATTTTTGATGCAATACTTTGCAGCAGGGCTTGTTCCTGCGTTTCAACTAGAGTGTCTGTGAGGGGTTGCAGTGTTGTGGCACCAGCACCAGTGCCTAAGACCCAATTTTTCTGCCCCTGTCTAACAGGGGCGTGTAATTACAATTTTTGATGCAATACTTTGCAGCAGGGCTCGTTCCTGCGTTCCAACTAGAGTGTCTGTGAGGGGTTGCAGTGTTGTGGCACCAGCACCAGTGCCTAAGGCCTAATTTTTCAGCTCCTGTTCAACAGGGGCATGTAATTACAATTCTTGATCTAATATTTCACAGCAGGGCCCTGTGAGGGCTTACAGTGTTTTGGCCACAGCAACACCTAAGGCCCAAATTTCTGCTGAGTATATAGGGTAGGACCCTACTTTCAAACATCTAACTTACAAACGACTCCTACTTGCAAACGGAAGGAGACAACAGGAAGTGAGATGAAATCTACCCCTAAGGAAGGGAAATTCTCTCCTGTAAGAGTTAATATGGGAAAACAATTTTTCCTTTCCACTGATGCTTTCCAATCCTTGTTCCACAAAAAAACACAAATTTTCAAAAAACATTTTTCATTGGGACAAAAAAGTGAGGTGAAATCTTCTGAAGAGGAGGAAAGACGCAAAACAAATGTCACAGGGGTGATAACCCTTCCCTATGTTTTCCAAAAAGCTTAGAAAAGATTTTTTGGCTGGAGCTAAACACATTAAAAATGTTCAAAATTACAAACAGATTCTACTTAACAACAAACCTACAGTCCCTGTCTTGTTTGCACCGCCTGTATACTGCTGTTCAGAGTATATAGGGACCTTTCCTTATTTTAATTTGGGTGCGGGGTTCCCCTTAATATCCATACAAGACCCAAAGGGCCTGGTAATGGACTGGGGGGTACCCATGCCGTTTGTCTCACTGATTTTCATCCATATTGCCATGACCCGACATGACATTAAACCCGCAAGCAGTTTTAAATGAGATTTTTTCCTTTAAAAATGACATTTGGTGCAGGGACTGTTCTAAACATGGGAAACACGCGTCACTTTACAGGCATACTATAGACACCCCCCAGGTACGATATTTAAAGGAATATTTCACTTTTTTTTTTTTACTTTAAGCATCATTAAAATCACTGCTCCCGAAAAAACGGCCGTTTTTAAAAGTTTTTTTTGCATTGATACATGTCCCCTGGGGTAGGACCCGGGTCCCCAAACCCTTTTTAGGACAATACCATGCAAATTAGCCTTTAAAATGAGCACTTTTGATTTCGAACGTTCGAGTCCCATAGACGTCAATGGGGTTCTAACGTTCGTGCGAACTTGCGGTCCGTTCGCGGGTTCTGGTGCGAACCGAACCGGGGGGTGTTCGGCTCATCCCTACTCCAGAGCCTCCCCCATCCTCTGGAATGCTCTACCCCAATCCGTCTGATTTTCTCCTACTTTATCCACTTTCAGACGATCCCTGAAAACTCATCTCTTCAGAGAAGCCTATCTGGCCCCCACCTAACAACTGTACATTTATCTTCTCAATCAGCACATCACCCACAGTTATTACCTCTTGTATCTCTTGACCTTCCCTCTTAGATTGTAAGCTATAAGGAGCAGGGCCCTCTGATTCCTACTGTATTAAAGTGTATTGTATTTGTACTGTCTACCCTCAAGTTGTAAAGCGCTACGTAAACTGTTGGCGCTATATAAATCCTGTATAATAATAATAATAATAATAATAATGAGGACGGCTTTGTTATCCATTCCACCAACTCTTCTGCATGTTGTGGCTCAATAACACGCCCAGCTGCAAAAAAAAAGGACAAGCGTGCCCCACGGCCATGTACTGAGGATGCACCGTGTCCACGACCAGCAATGTCAACTGTAGACACAGAAACAAAAAGAAGAAAGGCGCCTCTGGGTGTAGACTTAAAACAGTTTATTGTATAAAATTAGTAGCGATCACACTCACATAGGTGAAGTCATCAAAGGCATGTGTAGTAAGCATCATCCATCATAGGAAAAAAGGGGGGGGTCAGATCGGTCTATCCTCCTGATACTCGGCTGGGAGCTCTGCCCGTGTGTGGAGTGGAGTACCGCTGAGAGTGGTAAGGGCCGGCCACAGCGGTGACACGTCTACCCGGAGCCAAAGCTGAAGGCGATGTCACAGATCCGGATGCGCAGGAAGAGAAACACAACAGCCGGCGAGGAGGAGTGACGTCACTGAAAGAGCGACGCGTTGCGGGGCGTACGGGCTGCGTTGACGTGACAGCCGCGCCCCTTCATCAGGCTATAGGTGGATGGGGATGGATGCCATAAATGCAGAAGGAAGAGGGAGGGGCCAGGGCAAGTAGTGCAGTGATAGGCCAGAGTGAAAGGAAGAGGAGGGGAGGAAAAACCGGAACTACGGGCCAAAGTGTCAGCAGAGGAGTAAAGAAAGAAGCAATGGAAATAGCAATGGGGGAGGAAGGGGGAGGGGAACCGGAACTACGGGCCGAAGTGTCAGCAGAGGAATAAAGAAAAAAGCAATGGAAATAGCAATAATGGAAAAAGCAATGGAAATATATAAGAGTGATAAAAAATGGTAAAAAAAAAGCCGAAAAATACAGATGGGAATAATTGGCAGGAAATATTATATATGAGCAATGTGGAATAAGGGGGGGGGGGGGGGGTTTTTTTTTAAAAATCACATATGTCTCCACCACACACACGACAAGCCTCTTTCCAGCATGATCAAATAAAATATATATATATATATATATATATGGAGAAATATACATACACCTATATATAAATACATAAAAAATATATATAAAATAGGATATGAGTGCGTGTGAGCGTAAAGACGCAAAACACGCACACATATGACTCTAAATTAAAAGTAATAGGACCTAATGGACATACATATCATATATAACAGGGAAAACAGATGTTAAAAACAAATAAAATAGAAAGAAAGGGGGGGGTAATTATTTTCATAGAATGGTGGAAATCTCAATACATTCATTCATTCCTCCTGGCGACAAAGCATCTAAAGTATAAATCCAAAAGGTTTCGCGGGCACAAAGCTTCTTAAACCTTTCGGCAGGGGAAAGAAGTTTGGGGATCTGTTCGATCACCCAAACTTTGAGACCTACTGTAGAGCTCTGGTGAGCCACCGTAAAGTGTCTCGGGACACTATGCGGATCAGTGCCACCTTCAATGAGCCTTCTGTGCTCACCGAACCTCTGTCTAAGTGCCCTAATGGTCCGACCCACATAAATCAGCCCACAAGGGCAACCAAGGCCATAGACAACGAAGTCCGATGAGCAGTTGTAAAAGTCCTTTAGCGTGTAAGTTTTGCCTAAAGAACCCCCTAACCTACTCTTCTTCCCACCAATCTTTTCCATATGTCTCTAGACTGCCCAACCACACTAGGCACCTTCCTAAAAAACCCAAAAGAAATAATAATAAGAACAATTCTGAATTAATTAATGCTCTTAACCAGTTCTATAACAGACCCAGCACTTCCCATATTTCACCATCCACTTCTACAGCCTATGTATCTAACACCGGTCCTTCTACTCCCAATAGTGCTGGGGAGATCTCTACCATCATCCCTATTGGTCCTAAACACACTGATCACCTGGCCACCAGAGACCCCAGGCCTAGAGTATCAGATGAACTTTTGAGGGACAAAACACTGCCCCCTGATACCCCTTTACCCAGTACCTCTACCAATAATGTTCTGACAGCCAATTGCTCCATCTCTCCTTTTTTAGTGTCCGGTCCTCCTCCAACCCCAATGTCAAAAACAAGAAAAAGAAAGCTCACAGAAGAGGTTGCAGAGGAGGACGAACTAGAAAAACACGTCAGTGCACTCAAACATCCGAAACGATAAAGATTTTTAATTTATCTTCTTACTCCTTGTCCCCTGCAGACATTTCTCTCCTTAACCATGGATTGAATTTTGCTCCGGTCAATAAACCTAACCCTTTTGTCCTATTTAAGGATCTCAATAGTTATATACGGAAGTTGACTTTAAAAAGACATTTTGAGATAAAATCACTGAAAGATAAAAATACAGGTGTTGTAGATACCACACAGATCCCAATTATATCCCCTAGAGCCTCATCAGACTCCAGTGTGGAGTTTCTCGACTTTAACACTGATGACTCATATATGCTTAATAGTGATGAATTCACATCACTAATGCTCACACAGCATCTAGCTACATCCCCTCCTATCATTCATTCCACACTGAAACCCAAGTCCATCTTTTTTCCTACGCAATCTAAAGGTCCATATATAGAGAGTTTCTACAGAGTGGTCTATGCAGACTTATTAAAAATGTGTAACTCTACGTCAAAAGCCCACAATCTTTCTCCCTCCGAAATCAAAGCGCTTGGCCACCTTACACATGCTGAAGACTTAGTGATTAAGTCAGCTGATAAGGGAGGTGGTATAGTGTTACTTGATAGGTCCGATTACCTGAAGGAATCATACCGACTCCTTTCTGACAAAGCGACCTATGCCAAGCTTAAAAAGGATCCCACTGCTGAATTCGCACTGGAAGCTGATACACTTATCAACACCGCCCTAAAAGATAACATTATCACGAAAGCAGAAAGTTTATTTTTACGCAAGTCCTTTTACCAAATTCCTTATTTTTATTATTTACCTAAGGTTCATAAGAGTCTGGTGGACCCTCCTGGCAGACCCATCGTAGCGGCGATGGACAGTGTTACCACCGGATTTAGCTTATACATAGACCAGTTCCTACAACCTATAGTCTCATCCCTACAGTCCTACATACGCGATGGAACACACTTGCTTGAACTCCTGTCTTCCTACAGATGGGAGTCTTCTTATGTCTGGCTTTCGCTTGACGTGTGTTCTCTCTATACTTCCATTCCACATCATTTTGGATTGAAAGCTTTGGAGCAATTTCTATCCATGGACCCCTTGATAAATATGCGTCAGGCTAGATTCATCATAGAAGCTACAGAGTTTTGCCTGAAGCATAATTATTTTACTTTTAACGGAGACTTTTATCAGCAAATACAGGGTACTGCCATGGGAGCTAATTTCGCTCCTTCTTATGCTAATTTAGCTATGGGTTATTGGGAGAACGAATATATTCATAACCATAACCCCTTCGCAGCCAATATAGTCTTTTTTGGCAGGTATATTGATGACCTGATTATCATTTGGGATGGTGACCCGAAACTGATTACTCCCTTCGTCAGACACTGTAATGAAAATCCCTATGGACTTTCATTTACATTCGTTACAGATAGTGCCACTTTAGCTTTTCTGGATCTGGAACTAGGACATGATGGTCCAGTTATCACCTCCAAGAATTACATTAAACCCACAGCAGGCAACTCGTACTTGCATTACAAGAGTTGTCATTTTTCAAAATGGATTACTAATATCCCAAAAGGACAGTTCTGTCGCCTTCGACAGAATTGCACGAAAGATTCTGATTACATCGAACTCAGTGCCAATCTTAAAAAGAAATTTCTGGATAAAGAATATCCAGAACCTTTGGTTGACGAAGCATATAATTATTACCTTCATGGTAAACCTCCCAAAAACAATCAATCCCAAAAAGACTGCTCTAGTAGGTTTGTAACCACTTTCCATCATAAACACAAATGTATGGAAAAAATCTTGTCTAAACATTGGGATATTTTACAACAGGATCCCCATCTTTCTGCTGTACTCCCCTCTCATCCCAGGGTTACTTATCGCAGGGCCCCCAACCTTAAGAGTAGAATTGCTCAGAGTAAGCTAAAATCCATCGTAGCCTCTCCTGATGTACCCATACTTATACCCCTGGTGGGCATGTATCAGTGCCGCAAGGCCTTGTGCAAAACTTGCCAATTTGTCCATCACGGCCAAAAGTCCTTTGCCACTAAAGGCAAAACTTACACGCTAAAGGACTTTTACAACTGCTCATCGGACTTCGTTGTCTATGGCCTTCGTTGCCCTTGTGGGCTGATTTATGTGGGTCGGACCATTAGGGCACTTAGACAGAGGTTCGGTGAGCACAGAAGGCTCATTGAAGGTGGCACTGATCCGCATAGTGTCCCGAGACACTTTACGGTGGCTCACCAGAGCTCTACAGTAGGTCTCAAAGTTTGGGTGATCGAACAGATCCCCAAACTTCTTTCCCCTGCCGAAAGGTTTAAGAAGCTTTGTGCCCGCGAAACCTTTTGGATTTATACTTTAGATGCTTTGTCGCCAGGAGGAATGAATGAATGTATTGAGATTTCCACCATTCTATGAAAATAATTACCCCCCCCTTTCTTTCTATTTTATTTGTTTTTAACATCTGTTTTCCCTGTTATATATGATATGTATGTCCATTAGGTCCTATTACTTTTAATTTAGAGTCATATGTGTGCGTGTTTTGCGTCTTTACGCTCACACGCACTCATATCCTATTTTATATATATTTTTTATGTATTTATATATAGGTGTATGTATATTTCTCCATATATATATATATATATATATATTTTATTTGATCATGCTGGAAAGAGGCTTGTCGTGTGTGTGGTGGAGACATATGTGATTTTTAAAAAAAAACCCCCCCCCCCCCCCCCTTATTCCACATTGCTCATATATAATATTTCCTGCCAATTATTCCCATCTGTATTTTTCGGCTTTTTTTTTACCATTTTTTATCACTCTTATATATTTCCATTGCTTTTTCCATTATTGCTATTTCCATTGCTTTTTTCTTTATTCCTCTGCTGACACTTCGGCCCGTAGTTCCGGTTCCCCTCCCCCTTCCTCCCCCATTGCTATTTCCATTGCTTCTTTCTTTACTCCTCTGCTGACACTTTGGCCCGTAGTTCCGGTTTTTCCTCCCCTCCTCTTCCTTTCACTCTGGCCTATCACTGCACTACTTGCCCTGGCCCCTCCCTCTTCCTTCTGCATTTATGGCATCCATCCCCATCCACCTATAGCCTGATGAAGGGGCGCGGCTGTCACGTCAACGCAGCCCGTACGCCCCGCAACGCGTCGCTCTTTCAGTGACGTCACTCCTCCTCGCCGGCTGTTGTGTTTCTCTTCCTGCGCATCCGGATCTGTGACATCGCCTTCAGCTTTGGCTCCGGGTAGACGTGTCACCGCTGTGGCCGGCCCTTACCACTCTCAGCGGTACTCCACTCCACACACGGGCAGAGCTCCCAGCCGAGTATCAGGAGGATAGACCGATCTGACCCCCCCCTTTTTTCCTATGATGGATGATGCTTACTACACATGCCTTTGATGACTTCACCTATGTGAGTGTGATCGCTACTAATTTTATACAATAAACTGTTTTAAGTCTACACCCAGAGGCGCCTTTCTTCTTTTTGTTTCTTCTAGATTTGGAATTTGGTTTCAGTTCTCAGTGAAGGCAGCCCTACCTGTGGATTTAACATTATCATCCTGTTCCTTTGGACCCCTGGACCTTTCTTTTGATTGACTGTATTGTATATTTTTATACATCTTGCTACCACCTTATTATTATTTTTATTTTTGTCCATTGATACTATATACCAGGGGGAGGTGTGGCATACTGTGTTGTCGTTCTTATCACCATCTCCAGTGTTTGCGCCTATACTTGCAAACTGTAGACACAGAGCCTGCTTTCCCTGTTTTAGTGGCCTGTGAGCGTCTGCCTTCCTTGCTGGCCTTCCGGACATGCTGTAAATTTTGTTTAGCAAAACCACACTACACTGTATTGTGTACTGTGTACACCACCAGGAAAATAGTAGCAACTGCACTAGGGGTGCACGGTACTGTGTACACCAACAGAAGTATAATAACAACTATGGGTGCACTGTATGTATTGTGTACACCACCAGGAAAGTAGTAGCAACTGCACTAGGGGTGCGCGGTACTGTGTACACCAACAGAAGTGTAATAACAACTATGGGTGCACTGTATGTATTGTGTACACCACCAGGAAAGTAATAGCAACTGCACTAAGGGTGCACGGTACTGTGTAGACCAACAGAAGTGTAATAACAACTATGGGTGTACTGTATTGTGTACACCACAAGAGAAGTAGTTGCAACTGCACTATGGGTGCACAGTACTGTACACTGGATATTAGAGTATATTAGTATACTCTAAGTATATTCTAAGTATATTAGAAACAGTACACCAGGAACGGCCTGCAGTGGGATACAGCTCAACTGTATGCAGTGGATATATATATATATATATATATATATATATATATATATATATATATATATTAAATACACTGCAGCTAACTGCACCCTGCCTTTGGCCAATTATGGCTCTCTTAGCTGAGGGCGCTGCGATTGGCCAAAGCATGCAGGTCATGGTGCATGCTCTGGCCAATCATCATACAGCAATGCACTGCTTTCCCACAGTGCATTATGCGCCGTTACGCTCCGCTCGAATTTGGCGCGAACGGTCCATAATGTTCGGTTTTTTAGACGAACGGGCGAACAGATAATGTTCAAGTCGAACTCATGTTCGACCCGAACAGAAAGCTCATCCCTAGTCACCGCACACAAATCAGGGATAAAAAATGGGCTCAGGTGCACAACAAAGACTGTAGTGCAAATAAACCAAAAAAGAGAGCGGCACTCACGGGTCTTGAAAGGTGAACGCACGATGTCGGTTTAACTTGACATTTCGACGATGCACAAGTTCGTCTTCCTCACTATATATATATATATATATATATATATATATATATATATATATATATATACACAGGGGTTGGACAAAATCATGGAAACAAGTTTGGTAAAAGAACAAAATTGTTACCTAATATGGTGTTGGACATCCAAGATGGCTTGAATTCTGGGAATTGACAAATATTAAGTCTTGGATGGTGGATAATGAAATCTGATATCACTCTTCAGGAAAAAAATCCGGGTCACAAACCTGCACAATGCCCTTTTGTCTCTTTCGGTCAGTTAACCATGTCGACCATGCTTATGTTTATCAGACGTTTTCCCGGAAACTGTATATGCCGTCATAACCTTTGATACTGAACCTTGCGACACCACAAATAAATGAGTAACTTCAGTCACAGGGGCATCAGCAATTTGCCCTATTTGAAATTCAGTAAGCTCTGACAGGTCTCTGTAATATTATTTTTTTTTTTACTAAATTTTTATTTTATAATTTAGTAATTAGGTAATATTTGGTATAATTTGTGGTTGGTGGTTTAAGAGCTATGATTAAGGGTGAAATGTTATGCAATCACATCAGGTGTTACACACAGCAGCTTATATTCTTGGTTAACATTTTTTGATCACTCAGCACAGGAGTTTAATAGGTATTTATGACTCCCTATTACTAGCAGCAGATGCAATAAATGACAAATGCGAGGCTTCCCAATTGTTAGCTAGGTGTCTCATCACACAGTGGAAGCAAAAGAATGTTACATCACTTCCACTTTCAATGTAAAACATGTCACTTTCACACCTGCAAAGCCTGCAGTGTTTCCATTTTCTTTTGCCCAACCTCAGTATGTACAGTAGATATATATATATATATATATATATATATATATATATATATATATATATATATATATATATATATATATATATACACATTCACCAGACATTTTATTAAGTACACCTGTTCAATTGCTTGGTAGCACAAATTTCTAATCAGCCAATCACATGGCAGCATCTCAGTGCATTTGGGCATCTAGACACGGTGAAGACGGCTTGCTGAAGTTCAAACCGAGCATCAGAGTGAGGAAGAAAGGGGATTTACGTGACTTTGAACGTGGCATGGTTGTTGGTGCCAGACAGGCTGGTCTGACTCTGAATATTTCAAAAACTGCTGATCTACTGGGATTTTCACACACAACCATTTCTAGGGGTTACAGAGAATGGTCCGAAAAAGAGAAAATATCCAGTGAGCGGTAGTTGTGTGGAGGAAAATGCCTTGTTGATGTCAGAGGTCAGAGGAGAATGGGCCAACTAGTTTGAGATGATTTAAAGGCAACAGTAATTAAAATAACCACTCTTTACAACCAAGGCATGCAGAATACCATCTCTGAATGCACAACACATCAAACATTGAAGCAGATGGACTACAGCAGGAGAAGACCACACCGGGTGCCACTCCTGGCAGCTAAGAACAGGAAAATTTAGGCTACAATTCGCACAGGCTCCAAAATTGGACAATAGAAGTTTGGAGAAACGTTGCCTGGTCTGATGAGTTTTGATTTCAGCTGCGACTTTCAGATGGTAGGATCAGATTCTTTACGGTTTTTCCTGTTAACAGTCTTGCCGCTGTATTTTGAATGAGTTGTAAGCGCGCAAGCTGATATTGGGGTAATCCTATATAGAGCGAGTTAGCGTAATCGAGTCGGGAATTGATGATTGTTCCAACTACTGCTGCTTTGTCCTCCTCTGGGATGAAGGGGATAAGTCTACATAACAGGCGGAGGAGATGGTGGGATCCACTGATTACCGATCCTATTTGTGCATCCATTGTCATTTCTGAGTCAAAGATAACTCCGAGACTCTTGACTTTGGTGCTCGGAGAGATGGTCTGTCCTAAGATGGTGGGAGGTGTCCACAGAGTCTTATTTTTGGCATTTCGGTTAGCGTGTAGGAGAAGAAGCCGTTCAGTTTCAGGGAGCTAATGGTCATCCAGTCATCTATCATAGTGAGGCATTTTTCTAGTTGTTGATGGTGGTCTTTTTGTCCGGTGATGCAAAGGTACAGTGAAATGGTGAAATGGTGAGTTTTGCAATTTCTTTTATGTCACACAGTATTTGCACAGCAGTTTTTTTAACGCAATTAAAAAAAAAAATACACTTTAATGCATTTTAATGGACATAAACACAATTTATAACCCATTTTTTTTGTGTAATATAAAATGGTGTTACACTGAGTAAATAGATACCTAA
Source organism: Lithobates clamitans (assembly GCA_037952925.1). Taxonomy (NCBI): domain Eukaryota; kingdom Metazoa; phylum Chordata; class Amphibia; order Anura; family Ranidae; genus Lithobates; species Lithobates clamitans. The sequence continues at coordinate 1,567,268 of JBBGZY010001614.1, forward strand.
CCTGTCACGTTTTAAAATTGATCACACTCATGGAATCCTGGTGGGATTGGAGAGCTCGGGAGAGCCAGCGGGACTGCTTTTGCAAGAAAGCTGACCGCCAGCTGAAAAAACACAATACCAGGATGATGCCTGTAGCTGCAGACCTCATCCCGGTATAACCACTTAAAGTCAAATGATGTACATGTATGTGATTGGTGGCAAGTGGTAAGATTAGGCTAGAGACATGAACCATAATGCCCCGTACACACGGTCGGACTTTGTTCGGACATTCCGACAACAAAGTCCTAGGATTTTTTCCGACGGATGTTGGCTCAAATTTGTCTTGCATACACACGGTCACACAAAGTTGTCGGAAAATCCGATCGTTCTAAACGCGGTGACGTAAAACACGTACGTCGGGACTATAAACGGGGCAGTGGCCAATAGCTTTCATCTCTTTATTTATTCTGAGCATGCGTGGCACTTTGTCCGTCGGATTTGTGTACACACGATCGGAATTTCCGACAACGGATTTTGTTGTCGGAAAATTTTATATCCTGCTCTCAAACTTTGTGTGTCGGAAAATCTGATGGAAAATGTGTGATGGTGCCCACACACGGTCGGAATTTCCGACAACAAGGTCCTATCACACATTTTCCGTCGGAAAATCCGACCGTGTGTACGGGGCATTAGACCAAACAAAAAAGTGACCAATGAAGCATGGGACCTTACAGAAAAATACTTGGACTAAGGGCATAGATTGACTGGTGAACCATTGGCCCTTGTCTAAAACACAATTCATATTTTCTTGGTTCAGACAAGGAACATGCCTGCAAAATCATAGCTGCTGAAAGAATCAGTTGTGTGATCACTCATCAGGGTCCTGAAGTACCAAAACTCCTTCAAACAAGACACTTGAGGCAGTTTTCCCCATGCAAATGTAAAAATTAAAAATGTAATATTGCCAATGTAAAATTAAATAAGGATAGATCTCAAAGTCGCATCACAGAGGTTATGTCACACAAAGAAACTATGAATATAACGTGGTTATTACCTCTAATAATGCAATAATGTTCTGCCCTGTAGTGTGAAGCACATCAATATGATCCATGGAGAGCCATGATCAGACTCTGCCTCACCGAGAGACATTAAACAGCTTAATATAAAACTCTTCAATCACATTCGGGGTAAAGCTGTGAAGCAAAGGTTACATCTCATTACCTAGTCTCTTATACCTCATTATTACTTAAGCCTTGTATTATGAATGAGTTTATGATAATGCAACCCTAAGCTAAATTCAGACATCTAGTTACTGTAATGAATGCAGAAGAAAAAAAAAACAATGTCATCACAAAAGTCTGAGAGCAGTCAAAAAAGAATGTACTTTGGTCAGTCCATAAGGAGACAAAACTTTTTTTTTATTGTAACAATGGCCTAGCTATAGGGATTGTAGAGATTGCAACCAAGATATAGACAAATACACTAAAATTTGGATTTTCCATCACGTTCGGTCTTTCTGTTTTGGCTATACATACACTTTAAAAGTTTTCGTTTGTATGCTATTTATTTTTAGAATTTTTCTTTTTAAGCCACAGAGTTGCTTTAAGATGAATAGCCCTTTCTGTCCCTTAGCCCAGCAAGAGACAGAATGGGAATAAGCAAGGTGAAATATGACTGTAGCGCAGTTAGTGCTCACCATCAGACTGAGAAAGAAGCGAGACTAGTTTCAAGTTTTGGAGGAATTGAGGCAGGATCGGAACTCTGTCAGAATCTCATTGCTGTCCATGTCCTGAATATGAACATCTACCTTCTCTATTTATCCCGATGACCACTGTCACCAGAACACAATGTGAGGAGAAAATCAAAACCTTACAACGCGTCAGAAAAATAATGCTAGTAGTATAGTAGCAGAGAAAATATTTTTATTGCTGATGTTGATTACATACATTTTACGGTAAAATCACAAATTTTTCTGTGTAATTTAGCCAAATCAGATTTTTTTTTTTTTTTGAGGGGGTTGTATTTAGTGTAGTTTCCAGGGCTATTTCTCAGAGAATAGGTGCAGGAACTCCCTCCTTCTGAGTCACCCTTCGTTTCTGCCCCCTACCCACCTCCCAGTGGATAATACAGAACCAAGTATCGTTTTGTGCTGCTAAGTGATTTGCACAGAATTTGTTAATGATAATAAGAAAGACAGTAAAATAAGCAACAAAAGACCCCACCGCAGCAATAGTAGAGCCCCCAGCAAAGATAGACCTCATCCCTGTAATAATAGATCCCCCACACAACAAATTCCAGGATTGGATGGACAGAAATACAAATCCTTTGGCAGGTACAGTGCCTTGCAAAAGTATTCACCCCCTTGGCATTTTTCTTGTTTTGTTGCCTCAGAACCTGGAATTAACATGGATTGTTTGAGGATTTGCATCATTAAATTTACAGAACGTACCCACAACCTTGAAGATTTTTTTTTTATTGTGACACAAACAACAAATAGGACAAAATAACAGAAAAAGTCAATGTGCGTAACTATTTACCCCCTAAAGTCAATACTTTGTAGAACCACCTTTTGCGGCTAACACAGCTCCAAGGCACTTTGGATAAGTCTCTATGCCACATCTTACCACTGGGATTTTTGCCCATTCCTTCTTGCAAAACTGCTCCAGCTCCTTCAAGTAGGATGGTTTGCGCCTGTGAACAGTAATCTTTAAGTCTGATCACAGATTTTCTATTGGATTTAGGTCTGGGCTTTGATTTGGCCATTCCAACACATTTACGTGTTTCCCCTTAAACCACTCAAGGTTGCTTTAGCAGTGTGTTTGGGGTCATTGTCCTGCTGGAAGGTGAACCTCCGTCCTAGCCTCAAATCACACACAGAGTAGTACAGGTTTTGCTCAAAAATATCCCTGTATTTAGCACCATCCATCTTTCCCTCAACTCCTACAAGTTTCCCAGTCCCGACTGCTGAAAAACATCCCCACAGCATGATGCTGCCACCACCATGTTTCACTGTGGGGATGGTGTCCTTTGGGTGATGTGATGTGTTGGGTTTGCGCTCTGTGGAGTGTACAGCTTATTGTCGTCCTATGTACAGATACTCCAGTCTCTGCTGTTGAACTCTGCAGCTCCTCCAGGGTTATCTTAGGTCTCTGTGCTGCCTCTCTGATTAATGCCCTCCTTGACCAGTCCGTGAGTTTTGGTGTGCGGCCGTCTCTTGGCAGGTTTGCTGTTGTGCCACGTTCTTTCCATTTGGTTATGATAGATTTGATGGTGCTCCTAGGGATCATCAAAGATTTGGATATTTTTTTATAACCTAACCCTGACTTGTACTTCTCAACAACATTGTCCCTTACTGGTTTGGAGAGTTCCTTGGTCTTCATGGCAGTGTTTGGTTAGTGGTGCCGCTTGCTTAGGTTTTGCAGCCTCTGGGGCCTTTCAATAAGGTGTGTCTATGTAATGACAGATCATGTGACACTTAGATTGCACACAGGTGGACATCATTTCACTAATTATGTGACTTCTGAAGGTAATTGGTTGCACCATAGCTTTTTATGGGCTTCATAACAAAGGGGGTGAATACATACGCACATGCCAATTATCAGTTTTTTATTTCTGAAAAATAGTTTTATGTATATATATTTATAATTTTACTTCACCAACTTAGACTATTGTGTTCTGATCCATCACATATAATTCAGATTAAAAAAAAATTCAACTAAAGGCTGCAATGCAACAAAATAGGTAAAAAGCCAAGGGGGGGGGGGTGAATACTTTTGCAAGGCACTGTAAAACAGCCCCTGTGTATGTAAATCATCATGTATTTAGATGTTTGGCTGGAGTTCCTCCAGTATATCTAAAACATCTAAAAACATTAAATAGCATTATACAGTATAGACTCCCTCTGTGCATTCTGAAACTTCAGGTTTTTTTTATATTCTTGGTTGTAGAAACTGTTCTGACTGAATGTCAGAGACGCTCCGGTAATGATTCTCTGTTAACAATTTCCAAGTTGGCTAGCCGTGCAAGGAACGAGGTGGTAAACTAAGAGGAATCGTGTTTGCAGCTATTGTGCTTAGTTGGATCTCTGCAGCTGTCACAGGAGACAAATTGGCTTATTCAACAAAAAAGCTGAAATGCAGTGGGAAGTGCAAAGTGCTGTAACCCATAGCAACCTGTTAGCATCTATCACTTAACGGAGGTGACAACAGTAAGCTGAAATCTGCCCGGATACTACGAATTACTATACTTTACACATCTCCCACCGACTGAGCCTGACACAGGACATCTGTCCTCAAAATAAGACGCAATTAAATCTGTACGAACAAATGAATTTACAAATTAAAAAAATTTACTTGTACAGATAATTAATAAAAAAAAAAACATTGTTCCGTGTTTCTTCCTCTAAATACATAGATGGTGTAGATATTGACAAATTTATGGTGGAACTAAACTCAAAGCTTTCCCTGGAGCTGGACGGTTTTAATGGCGTCTTCCCTCTATAGCCATTGGACAAGTGATGGAGTTACCTAGTGCCATGGTTGGGACAAGCAGGGAATTATGGATGGATGACATCATGATCTCCAACTCCAGGGCTGCTGTTAGAAATCACGGGCCCCATACAGCCTACCTGACAGCCCCCCCACTTGACAGGGCCCGGGGCCTGAGACTGACCAATGCCCCCCCAGCCTGCAGACAACAAGCAGAGAAAAAGAAAGCAGCGTGGACTATGTGCCTTGGAGAAATAAGAATGTGGCAAAACTGCACTAACAGTGGGGGGGCAGGTATCAGGTGTATGTATAATAAGAGTGCAGGGGTCAGGACTATGTAACTTACACAGTGTAGTTTCAAGAGTAGTGACACAAAATATTGCAATGCCTGTCATCATTTTATTCCCTAGGGTCTCTGCTAAAATATATATATGTTTGGGGGTTCTGAGTAATTTTCTAGGAAAAAAAAATCATAATTTTTACATGTAGGAGAGGAATGCCAGAATTGGTCTGGTATAGAAGCGGTTAAAGAGAAGTAGGAGACTGAAGATTTATGCTCTCTGCTTACTCTTCACTCTTCTCTAATCAGCATGTTCTTGTCAGTGTTATTTGCATGCAGCACACCTGATTAGCTCCCAGTGCTGTCCTTTTATTTCTCAGTGCTGTTGTATAGGGGATTGCAGGATGCTAATATTAAGTCAGAATCCTGGTAATCTCATTTATTTCAATAAAAAATAAAATAAATAAATGATGATGCATTGATAAATAAAGATGTATTTAAGTAATGCCATATATAGCTGCCTGGAGATCAGCTTGTATGCCCCCTGTTGCTCTTGAAGGCAGGTGCAGTCTGTACTCCCTGCTGTAGGTGGCACTAGAGTATAAAGGCAATACAGAAGGGGAAAAAGTTGTGAGGAACCCAGCTCCTCTATGACTCCCTGGGTCATAGCAGAGCAGCTGTCCGATTGGACGCTGGTGCCCTGTATGACCCCTGTGTGATCACAGAGCGCGCTGCCCATATGACAGCCTCCCAGAACTGGCCGGCCGTGCTGTAGCTGTCATTCGGCTATAGTGCGGTCGGCGAGTGGTTAAAAGCATTTTAGCACATTGTGGCATTTACATGCAGTGGGGCTTTTTAGCACTGGAGTTACTACCACTTTAGCTACTTGCCAACCGGGCTAATTCTGATATTTCTTCCATACATGTAAAAGTCTGCACTTTTTGCTAGAAAAAGTTACTTAGAACCCCCAAACATTATATTTTTTAAGCAGAGGTCCTGTAGAATGAAAGGGTGGGTGTTTTTTTTTGTCACAAGACATTAATTCATTTTAGTGAACCCAAGTACAATATAATACCCTTTTTTTTGTTAACAAAAAAAATATGATATTACACCAAGTAAATAGATACCAAACATGATCTCGAAATCAATGCTTTGGGGCAGACAGAAATTCTACGAATTTGCTAACAAACCTCATAGAATGCTTGTACAAAGACTTAAACCCAGATCCTCGCTTTCCGTGCCTGATTTTCTCCTCCAGTCGGATGGCACCCCTACTTACTGTCCCCACACTATGCCCAAGGTCTTTGGGAACTTCTATCATGGCACTGACCTAGGCTCCCGGTTTAATCAGGGGAAATTCAATGCTTTTTTTGATTCCTTACAACTCCCTAAACTGTCCCCAGCAAATAGATTGGCGTTAAATGCCCCTATTACAGGTGAGGAGTTAGCTGAGGTCATCCGACATCTTCCATCACATAAATCCCCAGGCCCGGACGGTTTGCCATATTCCTATTACAAGGCCTTCCTCCCAACCCTAGCCCCACACCTGTTAAATCTCTTTGCATCATTGAGGAAGGATACAATCCCCCATCCTCATTTTACAACTACCCATTGCACTATTAAATTAAAATTATAAAATCTTCACAAAAATTTTAGCAAACACACTTTCACTACTACTACCATCCTTAATCCATAAATATCAGGTGGGATTCATCCCTACCAGACATGCAGACGACAACACCAGAAGAACTATCGATCTCATAGACCTCCTCAATAAAAATAATCACCCCGCCATAGTTCTAAGCCTAGCTGCCTAAGAAGCTTTCGATCGTCTGGATTGGTCATTTATGCTTGCCACTTTATCCCATTATGGTTTCTGTAGTCCTTTTCTCCACGCCCTACAAGCATTATATTCCATATCCACCTCCCAGGTCCATCTTGCCTACCACTTGTCGCAGCCGTTCCCCTTACGACATGGCACCAGACAGGAGTGCCTACCCTAAACCTTGCTTTTTATTCTAAGCTTGGAACCTTTGGCCGCTGCTATTCGTTCCCAACCTGATATAAGGGAAGTGCAGCTGTGACAGGAGGAATCTAAGCTCTCTCTTTTTGCCGACGACATATTGTTAACGTTAACACACCCACTTACCTCCCTCCCCTCATTACATAAAACCTTGAACTCCTTTGGCACTTTGTCACGTTTTAAGATAAACCCCACCAAAACTGAGGCCATTCCCATAAACATTCCCCAGCCTCTCCAAAACACCTCCAGCAGAACTTCAAATATCACTGGTGCTCTCATACGCTTAAATATTTGGGAATTTCCATAACCCCTTCTTATTCCACCCTTTACCAGGCTAATTTCCCTCCCATATTTACTGAAATGAATCGCCTACTGAAACACTGGAACACCCTCCCTCTCTCTCTTTTTGGGAGAATTAACATGCTAAAGATGTCCATACTTTCTAAATTGCTGTATATGTTTGAGACACTCCCAGTACCACTCCCGCTATCCCAATTGAAAACACTTCAAAGATCCTTTCTCAACTCCTTATGGCACAATACCTCCCATAGGATAGTAGGGTCGGTGGTCCAGTCTTTGAGATCTAGAGGAGGGTTGAGCGCCCCAGACCTATTGAAATATTACACGCCACTCACTTACGGGCTGTAATTTCTTGGACATCTCGCTATGCCCCAAATAGATGGTCCGATATTGAAATGGGAATCACGTCTCCAGTACACCCATGTTTTATGTTGTGGGCGCCCTCGGACAGACATATGCCTCAATTGCAAAGTCTCTTTCTGGCACCTATGCTCTTCACATTGTCCATTTGGAAAAGATGCTCTTGGAAATACTACCTCTCCTCTCCATGTCCCCCACTATTGAATGTGCTATTTAATCCGGATATTCTGGACAGCCTTTCCTACACCCGTATGCTCCCCTGGACTCAGGCTGGAGTTTTACAATTGCGCCATTTGGTACTCCCCGTTACACGTGTATTTTTGTCTTTTTCAGATTTACAGACTAAACTCCAGGTTCCAAAATCCCTCTTCTAATCCTATTTACAAATCAAACATTTCTTATCCGTTAGATCCCTGGCCTCTCGTTAGATAAACCCACTAGCTTTAAACTCCTACGCCTGCACTCAGGCCCTTACGAACCCCACTTAATATCGGCCGACGGCCATATACAAAATCCTTCAAGGGGCTACCACTTTGACTGAATCTAGTCACTCTTACATGAGTAAATGGGCTTGTATCCTTCAACAAACCATCTCCATGTCAGATTGGGATAAAATTTGGGAATCTTCCTCTAAGGTATCTTGCTGCGTGGCCTACAAAATCATTATGTCCTGGTATAAGACTCCCAATATTTTACATGCCCGTAATCCAGAGGTATCCCAAATTTTGCTGGAGATGTGTCGAGGAGATAGGCTCCCATTATCATATTTTTTGGGCATGTCCCCTCATCAAACCCTTCTGGACTTATGTTCAAACCCTTTCAGGGGATTCCAAACCTGAGAATGTCCCCAAGAGCAGAGGCACAATTAAATGGTAAATAAAGCACAATATGACACTTCAAATCAGATTAGTTACCTTTACTCAGTTTGGCTCTATGAGTTCAGGCAGGAGGAGAGTAGAAGAATGACCCTTTTTCTGTCAGGCCTCTCTCTTCTGTCCACTGACACCACAGGTCCAACTTTAGACACTTTATTAAAATCATTATACAGTGGCTTAACTTCATAGATAAACTGTCCCACACACCCAATGCATATACAGTGCCCTGGATATGTGTGTGCGAATCCGTATAGCACTAGTAGCTTCAGTCCTTTTGAAGAAAAATAAGATTTGGTGTCTTCAGCTAGCCACTCTCATTGGTGCACTTAAACTCCTGGATAGCAGGGCTAAACAGCACAACTTGCCCAGATTATCAAGTGAAGCAGGCAGGATCTTTCTCAGCAAGGTGAGAGGACAATGATGTCTGCATACAGTGTCCCAGAATTTATTAACCTTATCCTATATCCCTGTGGCACTACAAGTGTCAGCAAGACAACTACCAGCAATAATGTCTGTATACAGTGTTTAATTAACTCTTTCTGTAGTGCAGTGTCTCTGTTTCCTGCAAATGGGCAAAAAGCCCTTTCACCAAATCCTGCGATCAAGGACCAAACGAACGTCCTGGAAATACAGGCTCTCCTGGTGACCCAACTAGTCACTTCAAACTGGAATGCTTCACTGTCAGTGCAGGTGTGTCTGGATGTGCACTTGGGATCCCCCTCCCTCAGGCTGAATGTCCTGACTGGCAGTGGAGGCCTGAATTGCGTGGGGAGATCACCTGAGAGACAGCATATCTCCCTCAGGTCTGATCTCTTTGCCAGCTTTGTATTGACTGACTGAAATCTCCTAAGGGATTCAAAATGGAGTCTCTCCTCCCCTGCCAGCAGAGCATGCTGGGATTTGTAGTCCCACCCCTTTAAGAGCCAGTCAGATTGCTCTGTGCTGGGACTTCATATTCCAGAGTCATTTTCAGATGCTGCTGCTTGTTAAAGTCTCATTCATTGGCTCCTTTAACTGTGCCTTTAATTGGCTTTCTTCCTCCTGCCAATAGGAACACAGGGGAGGAACAGAATAGCCTCATGCATGTGTGTGTGTGTGTGTGTGTGTGAGATAGGGGGCAAAGCCCATGCAGACACTGATAGGCAGCTCTGTGAGGCTGGAAAGCCTGTGTACATCACGGCAGCAAACTTGGCGGGGTTGCCAGAGAAACAAGACACCTGCTACACATAGGTGATGCTTTAAGGCTGCATTCACACCTGAGCATTTTCAGCTCGTAAAAAGCTCCTAAAACGCCTAAAAAAACACCTGAAAAACGCCCAACAAGCAAAATCCTATTTATTTCAATGGCACCTGTTCACATCTCAGCGTTCACACACCTGTTCATATCTGAGTGCACCTGAAGCAAAACTCCTGAAGCTCAAAAATGTACATGAGCTTCTTTTTAGGCATTTTACAGGCCTTTTGACCTGTATGAAATTGCGGCAAAATGCGGCAAAAAACTTGGTAAAAGTCGAGGTAAAAATGTGCAACTTTCTGCCTGTGAATGCAGCCTAAAAGCCTTTACAGGTTACCAGTTTAGAGTTACACAGGAGGTCTGGCCCTGAATTATTGCTCTCACTATGACATTTGCAGTGATACCTCATATGTGTGATGCGATCATCAATTACATATGCATGTGGGATCTATGTGTGCATTCTTCTTTGCACGTGAGCACGCTTTACTTTTTATTTTATTTTATTATTTATTTTATTTATGTAAATTTTTTACACTGTCCTTTTAGTTTATGTTTTTAATCAACTTTATTGGTATCACAAGTGATGCACAAAATCCCATGTGATAGCATGGGCTGTGACAGCTGTAAAGCTACTAGGATCCCTTTTACATAAAAGAGAACCGCCAGACCTAAAAAAACGATATCGGGATCATGGTTGTAGCCTCATGATCCCAGTATAACCACCTCAATATAAGGCCCTATAAATACGGCAGTATTGAGGCGGCTGAGTGATAGATAAATAAAGGCACACATCAAAAAAAGTTTTTTTTACTTTTTATAATTATTTCAAGGTAGCACAATACATGGAATGTTCTTCACTATCTCTGAAGTAGTCTCTAATTTTTAGCGTCCGTGAATTGTTGATGAATCTGTAAAATAGTAAATCATGGAAGCATGTTTGTACACTTTAGGTTGTGATGAAGATGGCTTACCCATTCTTGAACTTGAACAAAATGTATATCTTATAACTATGTGTAGCACCCTCTAGTGTGCTACTAGTGTTAGAGCAGGCAAAAGATAGTTTAGCTCATGGTTAAAGCGGGGCTACAGTCGGTTTTGTGTTTATTTCAAGACAAAAGGGGGGGGGGGATTATCTCACTGTGAAATAAGAAAAGGTACAGGGCTTTTTTTCAGCGGGAACACGGGGGGAACACAGTTCCAGCACCTCCAGCACTGAATGTATGTAATAGCATGGGGTGTGGGGTGTGCTGGAGGGTCTATTGATGTTGGCTGCTGGGGGATCTATTGTCACTGGTGGGGATCTGATTTTGTGTGAGGGTCTATTGTTGCTGATGGAGAATGTATTGTTGCTGGGGGGTCTTATGTTGCTGGAGGGAGAGGTCTATTTTTACTGGCTGCTGGAGGATCTATTAATGCTGGCTGCTGGGAGATCTGTTGTTGCTGCTGGGGGGTGTCTAATGTTGCTTGGGTGGATATTTTGTTACTGGGTGTGATATTTTGTTGTGGGTAGTTCACTGTTGCTGCAGGGAATCTATTGTTGTTGGGGAGGAGTCCATTGTTGCTGGGGGAGTCTATTGTTGAGTGGGGAACTATTGCTGGGATTCTATTGTTGCTGACTGCAGGGGATCTATTTTACTGCTTTTCTTTTTATCATCAACATGTTTCATACAAATGATTTAGCACCGCAAAACGACACTTGGTTCTGTATTCGCTAAAAGGGGCAGTACTGGTAGGTGGGTAGGGGGTGGAATCAAGGGATGGTGGTCAGAGGTGGCAGAGATAAGGGGTGACTCAGACAGGGGGAGCTCCTGCAGGGGGAGCCCTGAAAAGGTACAATGCAATACAGCAGCCAGCACAGTCGGAGACAACAGCAAAAAGTTAAATCATGTAATAAAATGCAGAGCTTATATATATATATATATATATATATATATATATATATATATATATATATATATATATATATATATATATATATATATATATATATATATATATATATAATAATGACAATATATGCTGTGATCAGTAAAACACACACTGAAATAAAAATAGTCCACCAAGTGAAAAAAAGGTGTGAATATAAATGTAAAATGATATCCACCAAGTAAAAAAAGACGAATAATGATGAATAACAACAATCAAAAAGTCCTAGTATCAGTGAATAATATATGTCTAAAAAGCATTGATAAGGTAAGTTACATTAAATGTGAAGAGACTCGGTGAGGAGAAGCTTGTAAAGACACCACCACCAATTGCATGAAGGCTTACCAGAAGTAATGGACTTAAAGGGGCTTATACCTCTTAAGTCAAACAGGCTTATGGCGATAAACACCGTATATGGAAAACCATCAGAACTCCTGGACAGATCTTTGAATAGTGTTGATTAACATCAAATCAACAGCGTACAGGCACACGAGGCTCAAAATGGAAGGAGGGAAAGCCAGAGATATTCTTTGCTCACACGTTGAAACCAAAAATCAAAGAAAGGTTCCACATAGTGTGATATCGTTTAAAAATTGCATTTATTTAAAAAAGTAACAATGGAAAACTCACGTTTAGGAAGTGCATACAAAGCTCATAGAAGGACATGAAGAGGCGCAGTAATGTTAGCAGAGGTCGACCTTAAACGATATCACACTATGTGGAACCTTTCTTTTGGCTTCAACGTGTGAGCAAAGAATATGCTCTGGCTTTCCCTCCTTCCATTTTGAGCCTCATCTGCCTGTACGCTGTGAATTTGATGTTAATCAACACTATTCAAAGATCTGTCTAGGAGTTCTGATGGTTTTCCATATACGGTATTTATCGCCATAAGCCTGTTTGACTTAAGAGGTATAAGCCCCTTTAAGTCCATTACTTCCGGTAAGCCTTCTTGCAATTGGTGGTGGTGTCTTCTACAAGCTTCTCCTCACCGAGTCTCTTCACATTTGATGTCACTTACCTTATCAATGCTTTTTAGATGTTTATTTTTCTGATATATAACGCTGCATTTTATTACATGGTTTTGTGTTTTTTAAAAGTAAGCAGCTACAAAAAGTCCCTTCACCCTATCCAAGTTGTTATCCCCTAACAAAAAAACAACATAAACAAGTTATGGGACTGACTTCTTGTGTCTGGCTGCAAGTGCGTGTTGCCTGGCTGTGCAGGAATAGGAGAGTTGTTTGCCAGTAGCCCCTATGGGGGTAGTGCTACATATGTATTCTGGATATGTGCCACAAAGACAATTTATACTGTATAATGATTTCACAACATATAGGATGGTTATTTTTTTATTTTTTACCCTTATGTACAGGTAGACCATGTTGCACTAACAGGATATGCTGTTGTTGTTGTTTGTTGGTTTTGTTTTGTGTCACGCTTTAAAACTGCACACACTCGTGGAATGGCACAAACTATGGTACTTAAATATCTCCATAGGCAACGATTTAAAAATTTCTACAGGTTACCAGTTTAGAGTTACAGAGGGGATCTTGTGCTAGAATTATTGCACTCGCTCTAATGATTGTGATGATACCTCATATGTGTGGTTTGAACACTGTTTATATTTGTGGTCGTGACTACGTATGTGTCTTCTTCTGTGTGCAGGCACAGAGGGATGGGACCCTTTAAATTATTTTATTTTTTCTTATTTATTTTATTTTATTTTATTTATTTTTTTTACACTGTCCCTGTAAAAATAAAATAAAATCACTTTTATTGCTGTCAGAAGTAATGTAAACATTAGGGATGGGTGAACGATTCGGCCCCAGCATTAGTTCGGGCCGAACTTTCGTTGTTCGGGTGTTCAGCGAACAGCCGAACAAATGGGTCGTTCGACCATTTGTTCTGCCCCCGAACCGACCACAATGCATTGTGGCACTGAATAGTGCATTGCAAGCCCTGATTGGCTGAAGCAGTAAAAGCTTCAGCCAATCAGGGAACAGAGCACTGTTATGCCCTGTACACACAGTCGGATTTTCTGACGGAAAATGTGTGATAGGACCTTGTTGTCGGAAATTCCGACCATGTGTGGGCTTCATCACACATTTTTCATCGGAATTTCCGACACACAAAGTTTGAGAGCAGGATATAAAATTTTCGGACAACAAAATCCGTTGTCGGAAATTACGATCGTGTGTACACAAATCCGACGCACAAAGTGCCACGCATGCTCAGAATAAATTAAGAGACGAAAGCTATTGGCTACTGCCCCGTTTATAGTCCCGACGTACGTGTTTTTACGTCACCGCGTTCAGAACGATCGGATTTTCCGACAACTTTGTGTGACCGTGTGTATGCAAGACAAGTTTGAGCCAACATCCGTCGGAAAAAATCCATGGATTTTGTTGTCGGAATGTCCGATCAATGTCCGACCGTGTGTACAGGGCATTAGAGTCATGATTGGTTACCGCCATCATGACTTTATCCAATCATGGCTCATTCCCGCCCCACAGTATAAAAGTATTCTTTCAATGGCAGTCATTTTCAGTGTGATTTTGGCGTGCAGAGAGATAGAACAGGGTTCTGTTTAGTGCTATTAGTTAGTGTGCTATACTGTGCTATTTTGCTTCAATTGTCAGTGTAGAATAATACTTTAGTCTGAGTCTAGGAATAGTGTGAGTCTAGTGAGGAGGACCATCATTCAGCTTTGCATAGTGTGCAGCTAGAGTAGGGACAGCTCAGATAGTTTCACTGTAGTGTAGTGAGACCGTGTCATTCATACATACATTAGTGTAGAGTAGGGACAGCTCAGATAGTTTCAGTGTAGTGTAGTGAGGCTGAGTCAGTAATCTTGACATTAGTGTATAGCTAGAGTAGGGAGAGTTTAGATAGCGTCAGTGTAGTGACGGTGAACACCGTCTATTTGATAGTGTTACTGCCAGTTTAACGCCATTTACTTGTACGTGTTACTGTCAGTTTAACACCATATAGTTTTGTGTGCGTTACTACCAGTTTAACACCATATATTTTTCGTGCATTACTGTCAGTTTAATGCCATATAGTTCTGTGTGTGTTACTGCCAGTTTAACGCAATATAGTTCTGTGAACGTTACTGCCAGTTTAACGCTATATAGTTCTGTGTGCATTACTGCCAGTTTAACACCATATAGTTTTGCATGCATTACTGCCAGTTTAACACCATATAGTTTGTTCTGTGTGCGTTACTGCCAGTTTAACGCCATATAGTTCTGTGTGCGTTACTGCCAGTTTAACGCCATATAGTTTTGCATGCATTACTGCCAGTTTAACGCCATATAGTTCTGTGTGCGTTACTGCCAGTTTAACACCATATCGTTTTGTATGTGTTACTGCCAGATTAACGCCACATAGTTTTGCGTGCGTTACTGCCAGTTTAACGCCATATAGTTCTGTGTGTGTTACTGCCAGTTTAACGCCATATAGTTCTGTGCGTCACTGTACGTTTGGCGGATTATATTGCAGTATATTATAGTGTATCCATGGAGTGTGTTTGTGTAGTGTGAGTACTCAAATTAAAGTGCACCAAACACCTCTTTACATTGATTAAAGTGCATCTACGTACAGATTTCAACTTCTTCTTTACATTTGCTTATAAGCACTGCCCCCTCCCTCACAATAATGTCTGGGAGGATAACATGGATAGGCGAGGTTCCCTTGGTACTGTAAGGGGGCCAGCAACAAATGTGTCCACAGGCAAAGGTGGACGTGGTGGTCAGTCCTCAGGCAGTGAGTTTGCCCTGGCTATACAGCCACAGCATGCAGAGGGGATGGTGGACTGGCTTACTAAACCTTTCTCATCCTCTGTCATGCAAGCAGAGACAAGTGTGCAGTCCCCTGCAGTTGTCAGAGTGGATAAACCTGCCTCCTTGTCCACATCTATTTCTGCCAGAGCCCCAACACCAGCCATTGAGGAGTCAGCTGTGTTATTTGGCCACAGCATCAGCCACTTGCTCCTTGATGATGCCCAGCCATTACTGGATTCAGATGTTGGTTCTGAGGTTGAGGGTGACAGGAACATGAACCTAGAGAGAGGGAGGAACACTGGTAGACAAATTGGCATTCATGTTCCCCAAGCCACAGGGTATTTCCAAGTTGTCTCCAGTGGTAATGATGAAGATGGAGGAGATGGAGATGATGATGATGATGATGAGGTCACTGATGTGACTTGGGTACCAGATAGAGCAGAGGATGAAATTGAAGGTGAGGCAGCACAACGCCAAGGAGGCCGACATCAAGAAAGAGTAGAGAGGAGCCACCCTATTCCGTCACATTCTGCAGCTGTTATCTCCCGGCCCACTCCCCAAAGCTCAGCTGTCTGGGCCTTTTTCAGCACATCTGCAGCAGATCGCACTGTTGCTATCTGCAAACTGTGTCTCAGGCACATCAAACGTGGCAAAAACACTAACCATTTGGGTACCACATGCTTAACAAGGCATTTAACGTCCAACCACTCAGCCCGTTGGCAAGAGCACCTAAAAGCCACACAAAAGGGGCACAAATCTGTCCCTCTTCCTCCTCCTTACCCACTTCAGTCTGCCCCTGCGATACTGATTCATTACCTTTCAGCAGCCTCCACTGACAGGGATGATGGTATAACTCAGGGTGCCGCAGGTCCTAGCAGCACATCTGTAGCAGCATACCACCAGCTATAGACTGTAGCTGGCAAATTTCTCTGCCCCATCTGCTGCAGCGGAAAAAAAAATGCAGTCCCTGCCACCCACATGCCCAGTGTCTAAATGCAAGCTTGTCAAATCTGTTGGCTCCCCAACTTCTGTCTTTCAGCCTCGTGGATTCTGCTTCCTTCTTTGAATTCGCACAATGTGCGGTTCCCAGTCGCTACTACTTTTCACGTAAGGCCATTCCATCTCTCTACCATCGAGTGGAAGGGAATGTTCTGGCATAGTTTGGCAAGGCAGTCAGCCGTGAAATCCACCTTACTGCTGACACGTGGTCCAGCAAGCATGGGCAGGGACGATTTATTTTGTTCACGGCACACTGGGTAACGCTGCTTGCAACTCGAAAGGATGCAGGACAGGGCTCGGTGCTGCAGCTTGTTGTTCCCCCCACGTCTCCATACAGCTGGCGGTGATGATGCCAGACCTGTGTGCTCTACCCCTTCCTCCTCCTCCTCCTCCTCCTCCTCCTCCTCCTCCTCCACCTCCATGCCCTCCTCTGCAGAATTTCCTATGAACATCAGGTACCCCCTAAGCGTTCAAAGGGCTATTCCCAGTGTCAGGCTAAAAGGTGGCATGCAGTGCTTCAGCGGGTGTGTTTAGGGGACAGGAACCACACCGGACCAGAGATTTTTGCAGCTCCACAGGGACAGGCCCAGAGGTGGTTCACACCACGCCAGCTGGGGCCAGGAATGGTGGTGTCCGATAATAACTCAAACCTCCTGCCCACCCTTAGACAGGGAAAGTTGACACATGTGGCACATGTCCTCAATTTGGTGGTGCAGCGTTTCCTAAGTACGTACCCATGGTTACAAGATGTACTAAATCAGGCCCGAAGAGTCTGTAGCCATTTCAGGAGGTCATACACAGCCAGTGTTCGGTTGGCTTAAAGTCAGCGGGAATTACACCTGCCCGTAAACCAAAGCCAAACTGATTTGTGACATGCCCACCAGATGGAACTCATACTTGGGAATGCTGCAGCGGCATACATGTTGCAAAGGGCCATCAACAAGTACCTGTGCCAGTACAGGACGACGACAGGCTCAGGCCGCCTCAGCTTTTTTTCCACACGCCAATGGGTGATCATTAAGGATGCATGAACTGTATTGTCACTATTTGAGGAGGCCACAAGGATGGTGAGCTGTGACAGTGCATGCATCAGTGACACAATCCTTGTTGTGTTCCTGCTGGGGCAGACTCTGCGTGGCATTATGGACAGGGCACTAGAGGCAGAGCAGCAGAAGGAAGAGAAGGACTTCCTTTCCTCTCAAGGCCCACTTTATCCTGACACCATCATTTTTATGTCACAGAACACACAGGAGGAGAGAGAGGAGGAAGATGAGGAGGAGGATTCTGGCATTTTCGAAGGCTTCAAAGAAGAGAAAGACATGCGTCAATCTGTAAGCGATGGTTTTCCGACCCCAGAACCCTTGGGAGTAATATGTGCCTGGGAGGAGGAAGTTCCAGATGCTGTCATCCTGAGTGACCCAGAGGAGCCTGCTTCTTAAGCCTCTGAAAATTTGAGGCGCATGGGCAACCTCTTGCTTCAAATCCTGCGAAAGGACCCAGGAACACATGGCATAAAGGGGAAGGATGATTACTGGTTGGCAACCCTCCTTGACCACCATTATAAGGGGAGGGGTTTAAAACTCATCCCATCCCCACAGAGAGTGCAGAAGATAAAATCTCTTGAGGACGTGTTAAAGAGGATTTTATTGAATGTTTTTCCTGACTGCAGTAGGTTACAGTGTCGTGCAAAATGTAGTTTTAAATCTTCTTTTGGTCAAGAGAGGCGTGTTGGAGAAGTCGTCCACCTAAGTGAGGCTTTTCAGAATTTTTTTAGTCCTTGCGCCCCAGGACTGTCAGCTTTCACATCCCATTGGCAGAGTCTGCATCACATGGTGGATGATTATCTTGGGGCCAAAACAGAGATGCTAAGCTTTCCAGCTGACGATCCACTGGCTTACTGGGTCATGAGAAAAGACCACTGGCCAGAACTTGCCCAGTATGCTATTGAGTTGTTGGGCTGCCCTGCATCCAGTGTGTTTTCAGAATGGGCATTCAGTGCTGCAGGAGATTTCATTACTGATCATAGAACGCGTCTGTCCACGGACTCCGTGGACCGTTTGACTTTTATAAAAATGAAACGGTCCGGATTACCAGCTATGAAGCCCCTGATGTCACTGATTAAGTCTTTTTGGGATGTGGAATCTCTGGAGGACTTCAAGGCTGCCTAGCTTTGAGAGTGTTCAATCATTTCATCTGGAAGAATGTTTTTGGTATAGGTTTTATGGGCACAATTAACACCCAAATGCCGCGTACACACGGTCGGACTTTCCGGCATACTTGGTCCGGCGGACCAGAGTGTGCCGGACAATCCGCCCGTGTGTGGGCGGCGGCGGACTTTTCCGGCGGACTTCTTCCCAAAAGCCCGCCGGACCTAGATTTGAAGAAAGTTTCAAATCTTTCCGTCGGACTCAGTTTCGGGCGGAAAGTCCGCTCGTGTGTGTGCTGGTCCGACGGAAAGCCCGCTCGTGTGTAGGCTGGTCCGACAGACCAAATACGACACGAGGGCAGGGTATTGCATCTCGCGCTCGCTGCAATAGGTAAAACAAATCTTCCTATTGCGGCGAGCGCGGGGCATACCAGGCCCTTAGGTCTGGTATGGATTATAAAGGGGAACCCCTACGCCGAAAAAACGGCGTGGGGCCCCCCTAAAATCCATACCAGACCCCGATCCGAGCACGCAGCCTGGTCGGTCAGGAAAGGGGGTGGGGACGAGCGAGCGCCCCCCCCTCCTGAACCGTACCAGGCCGCATGCCCTCAACATGGGGGGTGGGTGCTTTGAGGGAGGGGGGCGCCCTGCGCCCCCCCCAAAGCACCTTGTCCCCATGTTGATGAGGACAAGGGCCTCTTCCCGACAACCCTGGCCGTTGGTTGTCGGGGTCTGCGGGCGGGGGCTTATCGGAATCTGGGAGCCCCCTTTAATAAGGGGGCCCCCAGATCCCGGCCCCCCACCCTATGTAAATGAGTATGGGGTACATGGTACCCCTACCCATTACCTAGGAAAAAAGTGTAAGTAATAAAACACACTACACAGGTTTTTAAAATATTTTATTAAACAGCTCCGGGGGGGGGGATCTTCCTCCGGCTTCGGGGGTCTTCTTCCGGCTTCGGGGGTCCCTCCGCTTCATCTTCTCCCGGCGTCCGGTTGGTTCTTCTCCGCTCTCCGGCCTCTTCTCCCGGTGTCGGAAGGTCTTCGGCCGGCCCCTCCGTTGTCTTCATGTAGCTCTATTGCCAGCGGAGGTCCGGACTTCTGGGCTTCTTGGCTTCTTGGCTTCTCTTCTCTTCTCTTCCCCCAGATGTTGACACGACGCTCTCTCCGGCTGGACTGGTCTCTGAGGGCTGCGTTGTGACTTATATAGGCGGAGACCCCGCCCCCATATGATGTCACAGTCCTTGGGCATGCTGGGACTGTGACGTTTTAGGGGGCGTGGTCGACCACGCCCCCTAAAACGTCACAGTCCCAGCATGCCCAAGGACTGTGACATCATATGGGGGCGGGGTCTCCGCCTATATAAGTCACAACGCAGCCCTCAGAGACCAGTCCAGCCGGAGAGAGCGTCGTGTCAACATCTGGGGGAAGAGAAGAGAAGAGAAGCCAAGAAGCCAAGAAGCCCAGAAGTCCGGACCTCCGCTGGCAATAGAGCTACATGAAGACAGCGGAGGGGCCGGCCGAAGACCTGCGACACCGGGAGAAGAGGCCGGAGAGCGGAGAAGAACCAACCGGACGCCGGGAAAAGATGAAGCGGAGGGACCCCCGAAGCCGGAAGAAGACCCCCGAAGCCGGAGGAAGATCCCCCCCCCCCGGAGCTGTTTAATAAAATATTTTAAAAACCTGTGTAGTGTGTTTTATTACTTACACTTTTTTCCTAGGTAAATGGGTAGGGGTACCATGTACCCCATACTCATTTACATAGGGTGGGGGGCCGGGATCTGGGGGCCCCCTTATTAAAGGGGGCTCCCAGATTCCGATAAGCCCCCGCCCGCAGACCCCGACAACCAACGGCCAGGGTTGTCGGGAAGAGGCCCTTGTCCTCATCAACATGGGGACAAGGTGCTTTGGGGGGGGGGCGCAGGGCGCCCCCCTCCCCCAAAGCACCCACCCCCCATGTTGAGGGCATGCGGCCTGGTACGGTTCAGGAGGGGGGGGCGCTCGCTCGTCCCCACCCCCTTTCCTGACCGACCAGGCTGCGTGCTCGGATCGGGGTCTGGTATGGATTTTAGGGGGGGCCCCACGCCGTTTTTTCGGCGTAGGGGTTCCCCTTTATAATCCATACCAGACCTAAGGGCCTGGTATGCCCCGCGACGGGGCTCGCAAGGTGTCAATCTCGCCGATAAAAGCGGCAAGATTGACATCCTTTTCTAGTCCCGTCGCACCTGAGTCACGTTCAAAATGAACGGACTTGTCCGTGTGTGGGCAAGTCCGTTCATTCTGAAAGTCCGCCGGAACTCCGGCGAAAGTCCGTCGGAAAGACGGGCGGACTTAGCCCGCCGGAAAGTCCCGGCGTGTGTGGGCAAGTCCGTCCGTATTAAAGTCCGGCGCACCTGGCGGACAAAGTCCGTCGGAAAGTGTGCCGGACCAAGTAGGATAGAAAGTCCGATCGTGTGTACGCGGCAAAAGACTTATTTTTCAGCACCTGCTTGACAGGTGCCTATAATCACTTTTTTACAGTAAAGGAAAATTCTTGCTTTCATCAAGAGTCCCTCTATAGGGTTATGATGGGAAGGTGCCCCCGACACCCAAAGAGTAATTTTTTTGCACCTGTTTGACTGGTGCATATCATTGTATTTTTTTACAGCAAGGCGAATTCTTGCTTTCATCAAGAGTACCTCTATAGGGTTATGATGGGAAGGCACCACCAACACCCAAAGATCAATTTTTCTGCACCTGTTTGACAGGTGCATATCATTGCAATGTTTTACAGCAAGGCCAATTCTTGCTTTCATCCAGAGTACCTCTATAGGGGTATGTTGGAAAGGCGCCACCAACACCCAAAGACCAATTTTTCTGCACCAGTTTGACAGGTTCTGCTGCGAACCGAACAGGGGTCCGTTCGGCCCATCCCTAGTAAACATCCCTTGTGACAGTAATAGGCAGTGACAGGTACTCTTTATGGGGGATCTGGGGTCTATAAGACCCCAAATCCCTCCTTTGCACTTAACAGCATTCAAAACACCAAGTTTGGCTTTTTTGAATACCGTCATTTTTAATGCCTTTAAACCCTAACCTGTCTAGGGAGCCCGCGCTCGGCTCCGTGGGCAGGCACCGGCATCCTTACTTAGGGAAACAGGAAGTGAAGCCTTATGGCTTCACAGCCTGTTTCCTACTGTGCATGCGCAAGTCATGCTGTGCTTTCTGAATGGTCCCTGCTGTCTTCTGGGACCTGTATGTCTCCCAGAAGGCAGGGGGGGGGAAGGGGTCGGACATTGCATAATTCGCCGCACAAGATTGCAGGGATCTTTCCCCAAAAGAGGGAGCAGATACCTGGATTTTACAGGTATCCACTCCCCCCCTGAAAGGTGCCAAATGTGGCACCTGAGGGGTGGGAGGAATCTGATCTGCGGAAGTTCCATTTCTGGGTGGAACTCCGCTTTAAGTCTTCTGTAAACCTGAAGTGATGCCATGGAATCGCTTCCAGGTTGCTAGATCTGAGACCAAATCAAAGCCGATTCCATACCTGGCGTCTGGTCGCTCGGGCCTCCCGGTTAGACGGGAGAGCCTGGGCAAGCCGCAGAAGGTTTCTTAGCCGCATTGATTGTTATCCCAAGAAAGCCAACCGCTGGCTCAAAAAAATCTTTACCAGGGTGATGCATGCAGCTGCAAGCATCACCCCGGTACAACCCCTTCAAGTCGAGGCTGCATGTGACAGATCACCCGGGATAGAGGCTTTTGGAGGGGACTGAATGAAAGCCTCTTGCCGAGCGATTATGGGCCCTGGCATTTGGGGGAACGGTGCTCTTTGTGAGCTGTATGCCTGGGGACCCTTGAGGTGGTATTACTGTGGATTCGGGTCCTGGTCCCCCAGGTCACACAGACTCTGGGGACCCTGGTTTTGCCATATTAGAAATAGTGGCTGATTCATAATGCTGGGACAAATACTTTTAGGAGATGCTGATGTCAATTCCAGCCACCTGTTTGTCTGTTGCCTGCTAGAATGTGTTTATTGTAAATAAGTCTAGTATGGGATCTAAGAGTTATTAGAACCCCATTGTTGTTTGTGTTCATTAACTCTGCTATTGTGTGAAGAAGAGTTCTGTGTTGATTTGTGATAATGTTGATTGGGTTTTCTGAGCTACAAGACGGCCAGTCTGGCCTAAAGGTCATGACTGAGTCATCTAGGCTGTCTAAAGGGATTAGTTAATTAGCCCATGTTAATTAGGTTTCTGGTCACAGGTGTATGTTCAGCGTAATATGAGCAGGAGGTATGCACCTCCTCTTTTACTGTATAAAAGAGCCTGTATTCATTTCAATAAAAGAGATTTCTGTTTGAACTTACATACAGCCTGCCTGGTGTTTGTTCTGAGCTATCACAACTGGATTCGATCGGCACATAGTTGTAGTTCGAATCCCGGAGCATTGGATGACCGCACCATCTGATTCGTTGGATTCAATCGGCACATAGCTGTAGTTCGAATCTCGGAGCATTGGATGACTGAACCATCTGATTCTATAGCTGCAGAGGAGTGTCGGGAGAGTGGAATCGAGCGAGCAGGGGCTCGTTACATTGGTTGGCAGCCGTGGGATTTGCTCTCCAGTTACTGGGACACTCCAAACCAGCCTGCAGGAGAGCCACACTGAAAGACTTACTTGAGGGCCGGGAGGGACCGGCAGGATCGTGCTTCCTTGCTGTGAACACATCCAAACCATCACCTGGATCCAAGGTCCAGATAGCAGGAGAGGAGAGGTACAGATACCAGCCATCATGGAAGAGGAAATCAGAAGGAGGTTGCGAGGGATGCAGATACAGCATAGAGGACCAGTATCAGAGCAGGTCCTGCTGGGATGGTTTGATTATATCCGCTGCGAACTCTGGAGGGAAGCGCTAGCCCGTGAGCAGTGAAACTAGGGAAAAGTTCTCCCCTCCATCCATGTAAGGTACTGGTCGCAGTATGAAGTGCGAATGCTGTTATTGGGGGAACAGCTAAACCAGGAGTGGACAGCTGAGTTAAGCAGGCTGACGAGAGCTACAGAGCCCTCCAGTGGTATGTAGCCCAAGTGTGCCCGTGGACAGCGGATGACAGCCCCACGGAAGGCTTTGACTACGATGGCCTGGGATTGATGTACTGGAGGCTGTCCAGGGACCCTGACTTTGGGAGTGATCGGGAGTGGCGTTTGGAGGAAATAATGGAGCACAGAGAATGAAGACTGAATGTCTCGGAAGTGCACTGGGCACAGGAAGACTTGGAGTTTCTGGCCGTTCAGGAATGGGAGCTGGAGATCGCCTACAGACAGCTGCTAGACTCTGATCAGCAGCAGGGTGGGGCTCCCTTTGCCTGGGACTATCAGGAAATACCAGTTGACAACTCTGAAATCCTGGCTGAAGAGTTGACAATGTGGCAGAGTAACAGTGTGCTTTGCCAACCTGCCCCCGCAGCTATGGACGTGGAGGTCTTATGGCAGATGGAGCAAGTGCTGACTGACCTTGATGAACCTGTTTCTGCATTGGATGATCTTGGATGGAGGAATGTGCCTGTCCAGCAGAATGCCAGAGAATCGGCAGTGGAAAATCTGGAGATTGCTATTCCCAAAGCTGAAGTGCTGACAACAGCGCAGAGCTCTGCTAACCTCTGCCCAGCACTGATAGCATCTTCTGGGTTCCACGGACAGGAGAGGGTGAACATTTATCCCCAGACACCAGTTGCAGAGACAGGGGATTTGATAGACTTTTCTGCTGAGGAAGAACAACCTGGTGAGCCTCCAGCAGAAGAGGAGCTGTTATTAGGGCCAAACTTCACTGTGCTCTGCCCAGCACCAACAGCAGTATCTGTGGAGTTACAAGGAACTTCCCCAGCTGAAGTGCTGGTCACCAGACAGAGGTCCAAGACCTCTTCCCCACACCTGTAGCAGTTTTGGAGGCTCAGGGTGAGAAGGTGGCAATCACTTCCCAGCAGCAGATACAGGGGGAGAAGGGAGAGGTGTTCTTCGTCCCTCCCCAACAGTTGGCCAGGGTGGAGGAAGCGGTCTTTCCTCCCCAGCAAAGATCCATGCACCTGGGAGACAGTACCACAGACATGTCGTCCCAGCAGCCATATGAGGGAGTGGAACAGGAAGCAGCTGGCTCACCTCCCCAATGGCAGCTGCACAGTTTGGGAGTGGAGGAATCTAGCCTCCTGCCCCAATGGTTAGCCAGAGCAGAGGGTGTGAAGTCCCCAGCAGAAGGGCTGGCAACAGGGCAGATTGCTACCAACCTCTGCCCAGCACCGGCAACAACTGTGGAGATCCAGGGAGCCGGGGCAGTCGGCCCCTCTCTCCGGCGACAAGCTGATGTAGTGGAGCTGCTACTCCCAGCTGAATCACTGGCAACAGGGCAGAGCGTTGCTGGCCTCTGCCTCGCACCTACAGTTTCTTCTCAGCTTCAGGGAATTGGGACAGTGGGCCCCTCTGTCCAGCAACAGGCCAAGCCACGGAATGGTAAACACCACCCAGCTGAAGCGCTGACAGCCAGACAGAGAGTCAATGACCTCTGCCCCACACCTACTGAGTTCAACTATTCCTTGCAGCCAAGAAAGGAGATCGTGTGGACAGACTTTGCGAGTTCACTCTGCCTGACTAACGCATGTCCAGACCAGGTGGGGTTCTGGGACCTTGTTAGTCAACCTTTGATGGGGGAGAAATGTCACAGACTCACCCGGGATAGAGGCTTTTGGAGGGGGCTGAATGCAAGCCTCTTGCCGACCGCTTATGGGCCCTGGCATTTGGGGGAACGGTGCTCTTTTGGAGCTGTATGCCTGGGGACCCTTGAGGTGGTATTACTGTGGATTCGGGTCCTGGTCCCCCAGGACACACAGACTCTGGGGACCCTGAATTTGCCATATTAGAAATAGTGTCTGATTCATAATGCTGGGACAAATACTGTTAGGAGATGCTGATGTCAATTCCAGCCACCTGTCTGTCTGTTGCCTGCTAGAATGTGTTTATTGTAAATAAGTCTAGTATGGGATCTCATTAAATTCCCATTGTTTTTTGTGTTAATTAACTCTGCTATTGTGTGAAGAAGAGTTCTGTGTTGGTTTGTGATAATGTTGATTGTGTTTTCTGAGCTACAAGACGGTCAGTCTGGCCTAAAGGTCATGACTGAGTCATATAGGCTGTCTAAAGGGATTAGTTAATTAGCCCATGTTAATTAGGTTTCTGGTCACAGGTGTATGTTCAGAGTAATATGAGCAGGAGGTATGCACCTCCTCTTTTACTGTATAAAAGAGCCTGTATTCCTTTCAATAAAAGAGATTCCTGTTTGAACTTACATACAGCCTGCCTGGTGTTTGTTCTGAGCTATCACAATTGGATTCGATCGGCACATAGCTGTAGTTCGAATTCCGGAGCATTGGATGACCGAACCATCAGATGTTGCGATCTGCAATCTGATTCTATAGCCGTAGAGGAGTGTCGGGAGAATGGAATCGAGAGAGCAGGGGCTCGTTACACTGCATATTTGCATACGGTCAGCGTGAAGGGGTTGAGGTCAATCCACACAGTGGAAACATATTTTCTGCTAAGTGCTCTGATCCTTAAGATTTTTTACCAGCCTGTGCGAATGTCGATAGCTGACGAGCGTATTAAAATGAACCCTGACAGTTTGAATGAAGCCCCTCAGTAACTGATATTGTGCAATCATATATCTATATATCTATATATATATATCTATATATATATATATATATATATATATATATATATATATATATTTATATATATATATATATTTTTTTTTTAATCCAGTATTTGACCCAATAATGTATATTTAATTTTTAATGCTGTAAATAATGGCCTTGGAACCACAGCAATAAAATAGAAACAGTGCCTATCATTTTTTAGAAATAAAAAATAAAGTCGAGAATAGGAAACAGGTAGATAACACTTTTTTAAAGTGGAAAAATACAGAGAATTGTTTAGTCCAATGGGATAACCATCAGTCTTTAATACATGACAGTTTCTGGGTCCTAGAAATCGACTCATTTTGTTTCAGATGACAGGCCCCAAGGATAACGTTCCAATTAGTCACCTTCCACAATTGCTGTACCCTTCTCAGTGACAAATTATTTGCTGACTGAGGAAAAATGCCACCCAACGGCTGTTATAGTGTGTCACGACACCATGGCACTGCCATTTGCCAGCTCTATTGGGTGACGATGGTTATGACAACCAATTACTGTATATTTCATATATATCTTGCTATGATGGATAGAGATGGGTAAGTCTGTATAACTTAAATTATTTATGGAGAAAGATGTCAGAAGGGGACATAGAAGGATGTGAACTAATGAGTTTGTTTAAAGAGGACCGGTGTATTGAAATGAAAATAAAATAATGACATTAAAATAAAAAGTATCAAGAAGATGTATCTTTACAATATCATTAATTACATTCTTATTCCTTAAAGTGATCGTAAAGTCTTGTTTTTTAAATTTTTTTTAATATTAAACATGTTATACTTACCTGCTCTGTTGCAGTGGATTTGCACAGAGCAGTCCAGATCCTCCTCTTCTCGGGTCCCTCTTCTGTGCTTCTGGCCACTCCTTTGAGTGCCCCCACAGCCATCAGCTTCCTATGGGGACATTGTCCATTCATACACAGAGCCCAGCCCCGCCCCTGCCCCTCTCTCCCCTGATTGGCTGACCTACTTTGATTGACAGCTGTGGGAGCCAATGGTGCCGCTGCTGTGTCTCAGCCAATCGCGAGGAGCCTTCCAGATGGCTTAGACATTCCTGGACATTGCTGGAGAGAGATGGGGCTCAGGAAGGGGGTTGCTGGGGTGGCTGCTACACATAAAAGGTTTTTTATCTTAATCAGGGGCGTAACTAGAAATAGCAGGGCCCCATAGCAAAATGTTGTATGGGGCCCCCCTGCAAACAGCCCCCCCCCCCCCACAGCTGCTCTAGTGTCAATGCAGCGTGACCTGTGCCACATACAGCGTGACCTGTGCCCAATACAGCTTGGTCTGCCTGTGCCCCATACAGCCCCACCTATGCAGAGGAAGAGGCAAGCCACCCGGATCAGCAGAGAGCGGGATTGCCCACTGTAACAGCTTTCATTTGAATTTCCTGTCTTCCCAGGGCTCATCATCACATAGCCCCACCTCTTGGCCTGATGCTTTTGATGACGTCACATGTCCCGCATTGGATCGGCGTTCTGTCTATCAAAGGCACCAGGCCAAAAGGTGGAGCTATGTGACGTGAGCCCCGGAAACACTGGAAGTTCTAATGAAAGCTCTTACATCGGGCAATTCAGCTCTCTGCTGATACAGACAGCTCGCCTCTTCCTTTCCTCTCTCTTCCCCTGGCTGGGAGACTGTGCCGGCAGTGCTCTTATCCTCACTGGGCCCCACTCAGCTGTGGGCCCCATAGCGCCCGCATGGGTCGCTATGGTGGTAGTTACGCCCCTGATCTTAATGCATAGAAAGCATTAAGATAAAATAAACCTTCTGCCTATACAACTCCTTTAACTACAGGTCACGTGACTAATGTCAAGGCATTGATCATGTGGTACGAAGGAAAAGATTGCAATTCAGATAGAGCATCTATCAGTTTCACAAGCTCATACCATATGAAGATTGCTTTGGCGTTAGTCATATGATCAGCCCCTGAGAGATGAGGAATTTGTTGACTTGCATAAAGCACTTTAAGTTTTACTATAATAAGTATAACTAAAGGCAAAACTTTTTTTTAGTTGTGGATAGATTGAAGAGGGATTAGAACAACTATCAGATAGTTTATTGCTCTCTGTGCGGGACTGTCACCCGGATAGTCTGGGTTTTGAATCACGTGCCCGCCTTAAACCCGGATATATTATTCAGACAGGAATGTGGCTCAGAACAGGGCCTGACAGAAGGGTGAGAGGGTACTATGTGTTCTGCATTACTAGTCTCTTTGGAGTGCCTAAAGGTGTCCCAGGTCTGTTACAATCCTATAGTGTATACAATTTTTTTTTTTTCAGGGGGCTGCTAAAGTGTTTGCATTTGGCTTGAAAAAAAAGTGGCAACCCTAATCACCCTCTCTATTTGCCCTGTTTACCATTAACATTGAAAGTGAAGGTAAAAAGAAAAATCACAAATTTTGGGTTGTCCCCAGAAAAGTAATAGAGGGGAAATCTTCCAATGGGGACACTAGTTTTGGTGACCTGGGGGACCCCAAGGAATTCCCTTAGTTTCCAGGGATTTCCTCTCGCTTCCTGTTTGGCTATGGGACAGAAAGTGAAGGGAAATCTCCGCAATGGGACACAGATGGTGAAAAAAAATCTGACAAGGGTTATAGTATAACCCCCCTTTCTCTATCTAAAATATGTAGAAAAAAACCTGTTTTGCCCATAGTTCTACTTTAAAGTGATATTGAACCCTCAGCTTATTTTTCTTTTAATCATTTTCTATGTTCCAATTAAAGCTGGTTCCATGACCACTGCCCCAGGTTTCCTTTTCCGGGGGTCTTGCAGCATCCTATGGAGCCACCTTTGTATGCAGGAGCTAGAGTTGTGTCTCCCTACACTGTGTGCAATAGAAACACACAGCCCCAAAGCCTAGGATGCCAAGGCACTCCCCTACTCCCTTCACCCCTACCTACTTCTATTTTCCAGCTAATATACTGACTGCAGACTGCATTGTCCACTGCTAACGCTTTTCTGTGAAGACCGGAAGTTCAGAGAAGCAGCATTGAGAGAGCAGGGGCCAGCAGCACTGAAAGTTGTAAACTGCATGTGCTTGGTTAGGAATCTTACCAAATAGTTTAGTGGGGCAGATGTTCCTGAAACACCCTTTATGTCCAGTTGTGAGTCCTGAATCTCCATTAGGGCTGCAGAAGAGCCATGAACACATTCCACCAGAGCCGGGACAAGGGGTGGACAGGAGGGGGCGGCCGCACTGGGCACTATGGAGTCATGTGAGGTGGGGGGGGGGCACCACAAGAAGGTTGGAGGGAGGGGCTTTGTGTTGGGGGGGGGGCAGGGGGAGAAGATTTGGGAATTTTGTGGGGTTTGTGCTAGAAAAGGTAATATGGTAAGGGGGATGGGGGAAGAGAATTTTTTTTGGGGAGGGGGGGTTGGATTTATGTTGCAAGCATATGGGGAATAAGAGGATTTGAGCTGGGGGGGCAAAGATTTGTGCTAGGAAGGGGATTTCAGCAGGGGGTGGATTTTTATTGGGAGGAGGGGGGATTTATGCTAAGGGGATAAGCATACAGATAAGTGCTCAATTTCTTTTTTGAGGGGAGGGAATTTTTGCTGACACATAATGCTCATACATCTTGGGGGGGGGGGGGGGCGCAAATTGGCATGTTCGCTCTGGGCTACAAATGACCTTGTCCCGGCACTGTATTCCACTATAGCAGGGATATGCAATTAGCAGGCCTCCAACTGTTGCAGAACTACAAGTCCCATGAGGCATAGCAAGACTCTGACAGCCACAAGCATTACACCCAGAGGCAGAGGCATGATGGGACTTGTAGTTTTGCAACAGCTGGAGGTCCGCTTATTGCATATCCCTGCTATCCCTGCACTATAGTGTCAATGTAAGGCTCCTTTTATTTCTGCTGTCCTGCAAGTTTTTGTCTAATTTATCCAGTTCAAAACTTACATAGTAACTGGTAGTTTGCAGCACTGAGCTCACTGCACAGAGTTATTCCCTAATCCCTCTCCATATCCCTCTGTGTAACGCTAATCCAAAAATGAATCATACCGAATAAACCTAACCTATTGACTGCAAACTCACCTCCCCTGTGCCAGGTTCTGCTGCGGCAAAAACAACCCTTCCTGTGCCAAGAAATACCAGCCCTGAATTCCCTTCACCGGAATATACTACTAATAACGTTCTCTGCTTCTCTCTAATTGAGGCTTATGGCCCGTACACACGATCTGAAAATCGGACGAAAAATAACGCTTTTGACGCGATCGTGTGATAATCGGTTCGTTAGTACAGAGCTTTCGAGAGCCAATCACGACAGTTCATCCGATATTAGGTTTTCCTCGTACTATACCAGATCATACAATTTTCATTTAGTCAGTATAGTTGTCGTCCAAAAATACAATACAAATACATTACAACACATGACATCACTTCCGATTTTTCTTCCTGTCATCCGAGAATTTTCGTGACTTTAATAACCTATTCAATTTCTACTTGCGACTATTGACCACTTGCCGACCAGCCACCGCAATTGTACTGCGGCAGAATGGCACGGCTGGGCGAAACGACGTTATGTTACGCCACTTCGCCCTGTGTAGGGGAGTTGAACAGCGATCTGTTGTCTCCCCTACACAGTCCCCTCCCCCCACACTTAGAACACACACTAGGTAACACAATTAATCCCTTGATTGCCCCCTATTGTTAACCCCTTCCCTGCCAGTGATATTTTTACAGTAATGGATGCATTTTTATAGCACTGATCACTGTATAAATGGTCCCAAAAATGTGTTAAAATTGTCCGATCTGTCCGCCATAATGTCGCAGTCACAATAAAAATCGCAGATCGCTGCCATTACTAGTAAAAAAAAAAATTGATAATAAAAATGCCATAAAACTATCCCCTATTTTGTAGATGCTATAACTTTTGCACAAACCAATCAATATACGCTTATTGTGATTTTTTTTTACCAAAAATATGTAGAAGAATACATATGGGCCTAAACTGAGGAAAAAATCGTTTTTTTATATATTTTTGGGGGATATTTTTTATAGCAGAAAGTAAAAAATATTGAGTTTTTTTCAAAATTGTCGCTCTTTTTTTGTTTATAGTGCAAAAACTAAAAACCGCAGAGGTGATCAAATACCACCAAAAGAAAGCTCTATTTGTGGGAAAAAAAGGACGTCAATTTTCTTTGGGTGCAACATCGCACGGCCGTGCAATTGTCAGTTAAAGCGACGCAGTACCGAATCGCAAAAAGTGCTCTGGTCAGGAAGGAGCTAAAATCTTCCGGGGCTGAAGCAGTTAAGCGCAAAAAGTCAGACGATCGGTCGTCCGATTTGTGGATCGTGTGTACGGGGCATTCGGAGTGCAGTTGAGGTCAGAAACATATTCTTTTTTTATCGTATCAATATTATCATACCAGCCTGTGTTCTGCTTCATCATATACTGTAACTAAAACTAAACTCCAGGCAGAAATAAGAGACACAAATCAATGCATCTCTGTTCTCTTTAAAGCTACATCCAAAGGCTGACATTCTGAACAAGTTCCAATTCCAGGTACCATGTAGACATGCGCACTGACAAAAAATGTGTTTGTTTTCGTTACATTCATTCTTTGGGGTTTTTTTCGTTTTTCAGGTCATTCGTTATGATAGAAATCTGTTATTTTGAATAAATTTGTAAATTCAAAAATTCTTTATTTTGAATAAATTTGTAAATTTGAAAATTTGTAAATTCAAAATCCAAAAATTCTGAAATTAAAAATTTTTAAAATTAGTAAATCCGAAAATTTGTAAATTCGAAAATCTGAAAGAAAATCTGAAAAATAGAAAGAACGAATATCTGAAAATGAGCACGAAAATCTGAAATTTTAAAATTGTGAAAATTCGAAAATCCAAAATAACTAATAATAATTAACTATTAAATTATAGGTGTTGGAATTTCCTTTCAGATGTCGCTGTTAGTGAATGTAACGAGTACAAATTTATCCAAAATTTGTATTTGTTACGTTCACTAACAGCCAAATTTGAAAGGAAATTCCCATACCTATAATTTAATAGTCAGGAATAGTTGTTATTAGTTAGTTATTATTTCAGATTTTCTAATTTTCGGGTTTTCTAATTTTTGGATTTTTGTTCATATTTTCGTATTTTCATTCTTTCGAATTTTCTGATTTTCGTTCTCGTTTTCGAATTTACGAACTTTCGAATATTCAGGTTTTCAGATTTTCGAATTTTCGAATTTACGAATCTTTGAATTTTTGATTTTCGAATTTTTGAATTTCCGGATTTCCGAATTTTTGAATTTCCATGTTTTCGATTTTAGGATTTTCAAATTTTCGAATTTTTGAATTTTCTAATTTCTGTGAAACTAAACAAATTGCACGTGTCTAGTACCATGTGTTGCACAAACCTCAGAAAGTAAACGAAAAACTTCCTTTGCTTTCCCTAACTGAGCCAAATTCTTCCTTTATTTGTGTCTCATGCGCTCCTCTTCCAAACACTGCAGCTCAAAGTGGGGGAGTTTCAGCAACAGAGGCGGTGCTGTCCTCCAGAAATCAGTGGGCGGGATGAGGTGTGGCCAGATGTGAATTGACAAGCTACAGGCTTGTGAATCAGCAATGAAAATGCTGATAGCCATGCCCCCTGCAACAAGCTGTATTGGGTATTAGGTGGACTTAAAGTGGTTCTAAAGTCAGAAGGTTTTTTTTTTATCTTAATGCATTCTATGCATTCCATTCTATGCATTAAGATATAAAAATACTTCTGTATGCAGCAACCTCCTTCAGCCCCCCTAATATTTACCTGAGCCCCATCTCTTACAGCGATTTTGCACGAGAGTCTCAGCTGTTTGGGACATTCCCTCCTCATTGGCTGAGACACAGCAGCAGGCGGCATTGGCTCCCGCTGCTGTCAATCACTGTCAGCGAGCTAATGAGGAGAGAGAGGGGGCGGGGCTGAGCCTCTGCTCCATGTCTGAATGGACACACAGAGCAGCGGCTTTCTGTGGGGGTAGGAGGGAGGGGCCAGAAGAGCCAGTGAGGGGCCCGAGAAGAGGAGAATCTGGGCTGCTCTGTGCAAAACCACTGCAACAGAGCAGGTAAGTAGAACAGGTTTGTTATTTTGAAACAAAAATATATGAGACTTTAGTATCACTTTAACTAGCAGGCTCAACAGGTATTTGTTGGGCTTTATAAACAGCTGCATTTATATTTTCTTCAGCACATTTTTTTTTAACGGGATGCCAATGTTGTACTTTAATGTATTGTTAATTGTATATTTTTAAAACGCTAACAGTTTAAGCACTTTAATTTCATCTGTGTCAGCCTGGTGTAGTCCATGTGCAGCAAAGTTTGGTTCAGCTGTTGAACCAGTGCTGAGTGCTCGCAACACAGATTTGAAATCATTATTTCGAGTCCTTACCAGGGGATATTATATATCAGAATAGCAATAATTTTCTGATCAGCCTCTTAAAATAAGACTGACCAATTCCTCACTAGGCTTTCCTGGAGCCCAAAACTGTCCAATCCATATTCTGGGCAATTAATATCATCCTTCCACCACCTTGACTTATATTTTGCCCAGACTCTGTCACAGTGCCTTTAATACGTTTGAATCACAGACTTGGAACAAGCACACTGTAAATGAGAGTCAGAGAAGTGTTAGAATTCATTATCTATGTAGTGCCTTGCCCAGTTTTCAGGGAGCCTGATAGTGTCTACCGGGGGGGTAGGGATGACTGACTGCATATCTCCTGTCCTGCCCCAGGCATGGCTGTGTTGTTTGGCAGAGCTGTGAAAACTCTCATCCTTTGGCAGGTGAATCAACTCTCTTATATGCATTTCATGTATGTAATTTGTATTCAAGGAGTCCAGATTTTAAGTTGCAGTGAAGTCTTGATCAGAATTGCATAAGTCCCAGAGGCCAGGTAGCTAGTGGTGGGAGCAGGTGTGTGGGGAACAGGTGCTGATTAAAGGCAAGTATTACAGCAAAAGTGGCTTTTTAATTTTATATTTAGATGAGATATTCTATTTTATTTTTATATTTATTTTTGTCTGGAGTCTGGCTTTAATGCTTTGATAGTCACTGATCAGAACAAGTATGCAGGCCAGGGGTTCAATTTTCCCTCCCTTCCCTGTCTTCACTTACTGCATTCTTGCTCAAAGCCAGTAATAAAAAATGATTGGCAATGATGAAGCAGGCCATGACAGTTTTGGAGCCCAAAACTGTCCAATCCATATTCTGGGCAATTAATATCATCCTTCCACCACCTTGACTTCTATTTTGCCCAGACTCTGTCACAGTGCCTTTAATACGTTTGAATCATAGACTTGGAACAAGCACACTGTAAATAAGAGTCACAAGTGTTAGAATTCATTATCTATGTAGTGTCTACCCCAATTTTCTGGGAGCCTGATAGTGACTACGGGGGGTAGGGATGGCTGACATACATTCTCAGGGTGCAGGTTTGTGGGCATGGTGGGTGATGAACAAGAAAGAAAGTTGGGTGCCAGTCACTTTTATGCTTTAAACAAGAATGAAGTTTATTTCTTGAACAGAAAAAATGTGGGAGAGAGGGGATCGGACACAGGACACCATTAATAACGATCAGCAACAGGCAGATTGGCTTAGACAAAAATAGGTGAAATAAGGTAGACAGCAGTACAGGAAAAATAGCCTTTAAGCAGAACCCACACATCTGTACTTTGTAGAATAGGCTGTCTTCTCTAGTAAGTGCACTTTACTTACAGCTTCATGCACAGATTTCCTTGGATGAGTTCTCTCTTGAAGTACTCCCAGCCACTTCATAACCTCCAGCTCATGAAGAGATACCTCTGGTACTTCCTCAGAACTCCATCTCTCTAGAATTGTTTCCAGATCTTTGGCAGGTTTTTCTATGCATAAACTTGAACACCCGGATAGGCCTCGGATAGGCCTTGCAGCTGGCAGCCACCTGGATAGGCCTTGCACCTAGCAGCCAGGAACTGTATCACACACATCCACCCAGGCTGAAGCCCTGGACGGGAAGAGTGACCATGATCACCTGACTTCTTTTCATTGAATAGCTTTTCCCAGCATTCATAATAGCAAATATGATTGGCTGAGAAAAGTATGTTTATCCATAACTTGAATATACTGTAGCTCATCATACCAATGTCAAAGGCAACAGTGCCACCTACTGACATAAAGGGGAAGCCACACTGAATAGGATTTAGAACAGAAGTCAATTGACCATTTAAACACTACAAATTAGCCAGGCTGACTACCACCCAGCAAACCTAAATTTACCTCTAGTCCTATTCTAGGACGAGGGTGCTACATCTATATATTTGTTTCAGATCAGGGACCTACAAATCAGTAAAGCCAATTCATCAGTGTGTCAGCCACTTAACCAAGAGGTCAGCAATGGAAGAACCCTAATTTTTCACCACAGAGTCACTTTAATAATAGAAATTTTACAAAAATAGTGTGGCCACATAGGAACTTATGGAAAACTTCAGCTGAAGCACCATCACCAACTGTTCAGTACTCAAAAGGAACGTAGAGCAGGCTAATGTTCCTGTCTAATTTATTATCCCAGTACAAAGATTCTAAGGGGAGCACCCAACTACTCAGGGAAGCTCCCTGTTCCCCCCAGGCACCCATCTGAGCCTTGTTGCACCTGTTGCTAGGGGTCTACCAGAGGATAGGCTTTGAGAAGATAACTGCTGACTGGAACATCTCTAAATGTTCACACACCTAACACATTTGAAGAGTCTCCTCTGTCTTCATTTCCCTAATAACACCTTCCTGATTGGTCAGCAATGCAACGATCTCTTCCCAAACACTTCTACCAATCAATGGTAGGCCAGTGCTATGCCTAGAACACTCCGTCCTTCCAGAGCTTTAAAAAAAAAAAACATCTTCTTCTGCTGATGCCCTGTTACTAATATAGTACATTTTAATTATATTGCGACAAAATCAGTTACATATTTTCTTAACTATATGAATATATTTTGTGTTCTACAAAATCTTTTTTTACGTTAAATTTTGTATTCTTTTTCTTTTCCTAATTTCCTGTCCCATTTTTGTATAAGTTTTGATGGTTTTTAATCATTGATCATTTCTATGATCAAATATTTTTATGTATGTTCAATAAATTTGACTCTTTTTGCATTATCTAAGTGTACGTTGCCTTAAAATCCCAACGAAGGGGATCTCTCTTTTTCTGTCCCATTGCGTGTTACATCTTCTGTAAAGTGATCATCCTATTAGCACCTTTGTGTTTTCGATGTGATTTGATGAGTCCACTGAGTATTGTATTGATTGCATTCGAGGAGACCTTTACAAGCTTGCCAGCCCCCGGAAAGGTTGGGTAAAGTCTGCTGCACATAAACACGTTGACAATAAATCTCTACACGGACCTTTGGCTGTAAAAATCCTGGATCTGCTATTATAGCTTTAAAATTGGATTAAGGCAGAGCAGTAAAGTAGTATATAAATGTATCGCCCTTAATAAACAGTGTTGCTATGTGTCATCTCACCCCTGTCTCATTTCTGACTTTACAGCAGAACAGATCACTGAAAAAGAATGATAATGAAGCACGTATAGGGTCACTTTACACTTTTACTATTCAATCAGGAGGGACTTTAAAGTGGATCTATGCCCAGACTACGAACATAGAAATGTTAACATATTCTTACCAAGCTGTAAATGAGCTTTAAACAAGCCATTATTGACTTCTGTAGCTGCAAGCACTGCGGAGTAATTCACAATATTCACAGCAGATGCATGGAGGTTGTTCAGGTCATTTTTAAAGCAGCTCTGCAGTGGCAGGGCAAAATGGTTAGAGCTTATCAAGACCTAAAAATACTGGGACCAATCTCCCTGTGTGGGGATTAGTTCCAGATTTCAGCTGCTGTAGGAGGAGCCACAGGGAGAGGGAGTTCCAGTACATAGCTCCCAACTGTCCCTGATTTCGAGGGACTGTCCCTGATTTGGAGCAATGTCCCTCATTCCTCCTCATTTGTCCCTCATTTTGGCCTGATCAATATAGATGTGTATAAAATGCACTTTGTATCTATCAAAAAGTGTTTCCCAGTGCTAAACCTTTCATCTGATTTCTAAATTGCTGCATTTGTAAATTCCAAAAGCCAATATAAAGGAATAGTAGTGGTAAAAAAAGCACTTGTGGGTTTAACCAATCTTGTTTTTTTGTACAGGTCTCCTTTAACAGGTCATGACAAGGGGTGTGTCCTATGCCTGCATACTTTTGCTGATAGGTGTCCCTCATTCCCATCTCAAAAAGTTGGGAGATATGCCAGTATCTGTGCCCCCTTTTCTGCTCCAGTCACTGTCCCTCTGGGTCCCCGCCCCACACCATTGCCAGCTTCCCCTCCTGTCCCTCATGCCAGCTGCGGTGGGCAAAGAGAGGATCAAGTTCAGGACAGAGAGTGGGGACGTGTAAATATGTCATATTTACCAGTCCTTTCCTTTCCTGAATGAGCACAGTAAGCGATTGGTACCTTTCGCACCAGTGTTTATTCATAACTGAAGCATATTAACTGCTTCCAGACTGCCCACCGCACATATACAGGCGGCCCGGCTGCATGAAACAACGTACCTGTACGTTGCTCGCTTCTTCCGGGTCTGGGGCGTGCCACCCGCTGTGTCCGATCACAGCTGGAGTCAATCCATCCGTGATGGCCGCCAGGACCCGCCGATCGTTCCGAGGAGAGACAGAACAGCTGTCTGCCTATGTAAACAAGGCAGATCGCTGTTCTGCCAGAGGGGAAAATGGAGATCTTATCTTTCTGCTAAGCACAAACATGAATCTCTGTTTTCCTCCAGTGTCCAGCATTCCCTCCACAGTTAGAAATCACTCCCTAGGAGCAAACTTAACCCTTTGATCGCCCCTGATGTTAACCCCTTCCCTGCCAGTGTCATTTATATAGTGGCAGTGCATTTATTTAACACTGATCACTGCATTAGTGTCACTGGTCCCCAAAAAGTGTCACTTAGAGCCCTTTCACACTGAGGTGGTTTGCAGGCATTATTGCGCTAAAAATAGCGCCTGCAAACCGACCTGAAACTGCCTCTACTGTTTCTTCAGTGTGAAAGCCCGAGGGCTTTCACACTGAAGCGGTGCGCTGGCAGGAGAGAAAAAAAACTCCTGCAAACCGCATCATTGGAGCGGTGAAGGAGCGGTGTATTCACCGCTCCTAAACCGCTCCTGCCCATTGAAATCAATGGGACAGCGCGGCTATAACGCGGCTATAGCGGCGCTATGCGAGCGGTTTTAACCCTTTTTCGGCCGCCAGTGGGGGTTAAAACCGCACCGCTAGCGGCCGAATACCGCCGCAATAACGGCGGTAAAGCAGCGCTAAAAATAGCGCTGTTTTACCACCGACGCCCCCACCGCCCCAGTGTGAAAGTGGCAGATTTGTCTGCCGCAATTAAATCGCTGATCGCCGCCATTACTAGTAAAAAATATTTAAAAAATAAAAAGACCAAAAATCTATCCCATAGTTTGTAGGGGCAATAACTTTTGCGCAAACCAATCGATATACACTTATTAGGATTTTTTTTACCAAAAATATGTAGCAGAATACATATTGGCCTAAATTGATGAAGAAATTTGATTTTTTACATTTTTTTATTGGATATGTTTTACAGCAGAAAGTAAAAAAATATTGTTTTTTTTTTTTTTTCAAAATTATCAGTCTTTTTTGTTTATAGCACAAAAAATAGACAGTTGATCAAATGTCACCAAAAGAAAGCTCTATTTGTGGGGGAAAAAGACATCAATTTTATGTGGGTACAGTGTGCGCAATTGTCAGTTAAAGCAACGCAGCGCTGTATCGCAAAAAATGGCCTGGTCATTAGGGGGTAAAACCTTCTGGGGCTGAGGTGGTTAAGCTGTGTTTACTACTGTATGCATTAGTTTGTGAATGAACAGGACGTGTCTGTACAGAATGCTTACTGTTCATTCATCTCTAGTGCAGCGGAACCTGCAGAGAAAGAGATTGAGAAAGCTCAATGTTCTCAGTCTTTCTCTGTCTCAAAAGTGAGACATCAGGGGCCTGCTTAGATCCCTGATATTATGTAGTTGGTACAGGTCAAAGTAACATCCACATGAATGGCAAGACCCAAGGTTTCCAGAATATTGCCGGCTTGCCTTCTTCCCATTGAGCAACCTGGTTCCATCTCTTCCCCAGGTAAGCGGCAAACACACCCAACCATCCACACGATCTAAAAAAAATGTGAGGCCATCTTCTTCCATTGCTCCATGGTCCAGTTCTGATGCTCAGGTACACATTGAAGGCCCTTTTGGCTGTGGACACGAGTCAGCATAGTTATCCTGACTGGTCTGTGGCTAGCCCCATACTTAACAACATACTGTATATATACTCACACCACTTTATTAGGTACACCTTGCTAGTATTGGGTTGGACACCCTTTTGCCTTCAGAACTGCCCTAAATCTTCATGGCATAGATTCAACAAAGTGTTAGCATTACGCCGTTGCTGCAGATTTGTTGGCTGCACATCCATGATGCCAATCTCCTGTTTCACCACATCCCAACTCACTGTCATGTTGAAGAAATCAGTGGTGAGATGATTGGAGCTTTGTGATATGGTGCATTATCCTGCAGGAAGGAGCCATCAGAAGATGGGGACACTGTATTCATAGAGGGATGGACATGGTCAGCAACAATACTCAGGTAGGCCGTGGCATATAAACGATGCTCAGTTGGTACTAAGGGGCCCAAAGTGTGGCAAGAAAATATCCCCCACACCATTACACCACCACCAGCCTGAACCATTGATACAAGGCAGGATGGATCCATGATTTCATGTTGTTTACACCAAATTCTAACCCGACCATCTGAATGTGGCAACTGAAACTGACACTCATCAGACCAGGCAACATTTTTCCAATCTTCTATTGTCCAATTTTGGTGATCCTGTGCGAATTGTAGCCTCAGTTTCATGTTCTTAGCTGACAGGAGTGGCACCCGGTGTGGTCTTCTGCTGCTGTAGCCCATCTACTTCAAGATTTAATGTGTTATGCGTTCAGAGATGGTATTCTGCAAACCTTAGTTAGTGGTTGTTTGAGTTACTGTTGCCATTCTATCATCTCAAACCAGTCTGTCCATTCTCCTCTGACGTCTGACATCAACAAGGCATTTTCATCCGCTCACTGGATATTTTCTCTTTTTCAGACCATTCTCTGTAAACCCGACAGATGGTTGTGGGTGAAAATCCCAGCAGATCAGCAGTTTTTGAAAAAACTGAGACCAGCCCGTCTGGCACCAACAACCATTGCACGTTCAAAGTCACCTAAATCCTATTTCTTCCCCATTCTGATGCTCAGTTTGAACTTCAGCAAGTCGTCTTCCCCACATCTAGGTGCCTAAATGCATTGAGCTGCTGCCATGTGATTGGCTTAAAATCAATTTGTGTTACCAGGCAGTTGAACAGGTGAACAGGCATATATATATATATATATATATATATATATATATATATATATATATATATACTGTATGTAGAATAGGGAATAGGGGGGGGGATTAATTGCACTTTACCCTGCATTAAGACTACAAGAAATGGCAATTTAATTTCAATTTCACATTTGTGATGATGAAAATATTCTTTTAAGCTTTAGCTTAAGAAAAATAAATATAAAAAGAAAATATGACAAATGTATCTTCATTACGAAGTTGCCAGTTTGCAGAACACTATAAATCTTGCAGGAGCTTTTAATCATTTTAAACTTGAATATTGACAGAAAGCCACAAGGCAGAGTCTATGGATTTCAGGCTCTATCATCAGAGATGTTAATTAGAACATGCATGTATTTAGAGCCCTACAGCACAGTGTTTTTCAATCATATTGACATTTTTATTGCATCTTATGAATTGACGATTCTAAGCAGTGCAAAAAATAATAGCTTATGGAGAGCTGTTACTTCAGTGGGATTATGGGTATGTACACACACATCTGTATTTGAAAATGCACATCAGAGCATTTAAATAAGTATATTTTTGGTAATCCATTGCTTTCTAGGGATGAAAGTCTAGCACTAGTGGTTCATGGCGTCTGAGTTTCAGTGGCCAAAAGTAAAAAAAAAAAATGTTCCTCCCGTTGTTCTAACAACTTCCTAAAGCTGACCATAGATGGATCAAAATTCAGCCGGTTCAGCAGGGACCAGTCAAATTTTAATCCATCTATGGCCGGTCCTGCTCAGCAATTAACCACTTAAGGACCGAGCCTCTTTTTGAGATTTGTTGTTTACAAGTTAAAAACAGTTTTTTTTTCCTAGAAAATTACGTAAAAACACCAAACATTATACATTTTTTTCAGGAGAGGGACATTGAAAAGAGGAGTTCCACTGGTTATTAAAAGTCAGCAGCTACATGAAGTATAGCTGCTGACTTTTAGGCCCCATTCACACCTCAGCATAGCGTTTTCAGGCAGAAAGTTGTGCGATTTTACAGCGATTTTGCCGTGTTTTTGTACAGGTCAAAGGGTCACCAATGTGAAAAGCAGAAAAACGCCCAAATCTGCCTTAAAGAAAGTTCCAGAACTTGTTTGAGCTTCAGGCATTTTGGAGCTTCTGGCTTCAGGCGTTTTGGAGTGGAGATGTGAACCATCTCCATAGAGAATAATTGATTTTTTCCCCTCCATCATTTTGTAGCTTGAGGCTTCAAGCTACAAAACGCTAAGGTGTGAATGGGGCCTTAAAAAAATTCATCGGTCCGACGGTCCAGCGATGCGACCGCCCAAAGCCTTGCTCCTCTCCCACGCCTCTCCGCGGCGCCGGCATTGTAAGTGTGAGCACCCGGCTGTGACAGCTTGCGGCTTCACAGCGTCCCCAAGAAATGACGTGCCAATTGTGGGTTGTCAGGGGGCGAGGAGTGCTTAAAGCGGAAGTTCCACTTTTGGATGGAACTCCCCTTTAAATGCCCATAAACTCTGCTGTTCCTGAACTCTGATAAAAGCCTATGTGTACATGGACCATCCTTTTTCAAACAGGATGCCCAGGCACCCTGAGGTTCCTTGAGGTTTCTTCAGGGGTGCCTTGGCAAAGTGCCTAAAAATGATCCCAAAATTGTACACAAGTCGGTGGGTGGGTGAAACCTGCCTTTTAGTTACACAAAGCCTCAGGTTTTCATTGTACACCATTACAGCCTTCTAGCTGCCAAACTCCTAATGACTAATGACATCATCAATTGATAAGGAGGATGTCAGTCGCCTGCATGTCATCCTTGTTTGACCCTCCCTTGCCTCTCTTCCTCAGCTTTGGGGTCTCATTAGCTGAGTGATGGAGAAAAACTGAGGGAGAAGAGAAACATTGGAATACTAGTCAGTACCAGTTTGCAAAAGTGTATTTGCTTTGTAAGAATAATTCACCTCTAACGTTGGGTGTCCTAAGTGTGTGGATGTTGCTGCATTTATGTAAAACTATTATAATCATTTTTACA
This sequence comes from Lithobates clamitans, assembly GCA_037952925.1. Classification (NCBI taxonomy): domain Eukaryota; kingdom Metazoa; phylum Chordata; class Amphibia; order Anura; family Ranidae; genus Lithobates; species Lithobates clamitans. The sequence goes on from JBBGZY010001614.1 coordinate 1,609,803, forward strand.
TTTTAGAATGGAGCTCCTCAAGACTGTCCATAATTTTAAAGGGTGCCTTGACTGAAAAATGGTTGAGAAACTCGGACAAATAGGGGGAGATTTACTAAAACGGGAACATACAAAATCTGGTGCAGCTGTGCATAGTAACCAATAAGCTCCTAGGTTTTATTGCCAAATTGTAGCCTCCCTGGCAGTATGATTATGTCAGATTTTTGCGTCTCAAAGCGGTACAATTGTTTTGCATAGAAATTTGGCGTTTTATATTGTAGGCCTGTAATTCTTAGCAATATCACATTTAAATCTGTCCAAACAAGAGTCTAGTAGATATCCCGGGTATGATAAAGTTTGAAACACAAAATCATAAATTATAATATAATAAATAACTGTAAATAATTATAAAAAATAATAATATAATAATAATAGTATAATAATAATAATAATAATAAAAAGAATTTCCCACGATTCACTATCACTCAATTCTACAAGTGTTCTAATTTACTATCGCTGTCTAAAACCACTTTTGACATAAAGGGACACTTTTTGGTTGCTATGGACAATCTCCAGTTTCCAGGCAGAAAGAACATTATATATAACATAAAACTGCATGCAGGGCATTGGACAAAGCACTGGGGACAAAAGGGATATGAAATAATTTCATACAGTACTGTAATCTGTAAGATTACAGTGTACTGTATGTGTTATGAATTTTCTATTTTTTTAATTTGCCGACGGGCTCCGCCCCACTGAGTCGCGACGCTCGCAGGGAATGGAGCCCGGTACACAGGACATTGGGGCGGAGGACAGAGTCCGCAAACACAGCGGGGGGACATCGCAGGATCCTGGGGACAAGGTAAGTAACTTGCGCCAGATCCTGCAGTGCAATCCCGAGTGTGGCTCGGGGTTACCGCTAATGGTACTGAAATTTAACCCCGAGCCACACTCGGGAAAACCGCCAGGGAGGTTAACTGAAAAAGCTGAATTGGCTACCATGCACAGCTGTACCACATTCTGAGTGCTCCAGTTTTAGGAAATCTCCCCCATAGGCTTTTATTAACCACTTCAGCCCCGGAAGATTTGACTGCTCAATGACCAGGCCATTTTTTGCGATACAGCACTGCGTCACTTTAACTGACAATTGTGCCATCGTGTAACGTTGTACCCATACAAAATTGATGTCCTTTTTTCCCACAAATAGAGCTTTCTTTTGGTGGTATTTGATCACCTCTGCGGTTTTTATTTTTTGCGCTATAAACAAAAGAAGAGCGACAATTTTGAAAAAAACACAATATTTTACTTTTTGCCGACCCGAATATAAGCCCACGAAGAACTGGGAAAACGTATTGACTCGAGTTTAAGCCTAGGGTGGGAAATGCAGCAGCTACTGGTAAACAATGCCCATCTACAGCCTCTCTGTGCCCATCTGCAGACTCATTGTGCCCATCTGCAGCCTCTCTGTGCCCATTTGCAGCCTCACTGTGCCCATCTGCAGTCTCTCTGTGGCCATCTGCAGCCTCATTGTGTCCATCTACAGCTTCACTGTGCCCATCTGCAGCCTCACTGTGCCCACCTATATCATCAGTGCCCATCTGCAGCCTCACTGTACCCACCTGTATCATCAGTGCCCATCTGCAGCCTCACTGTGCCCTTCTGCAGCCTCACTGCGCCCATTTGCAGCCTCACTGTGCCCATCTGCAGCCTCACTGTGCCCACCTGTACCTTTGATTACAAACAGCGTGTGTCTCCCCCGCCGTGTCATGCAACTGCAGTCTTAGTTCGGCGGCCGTCCACTGTAACAAAACCCCGCTTCCTCCTCGTTTGTGATAGACGGAACACTGATTCAGTTTCCCAGCATTGTATCAGTGTTCAGTGTTCTATCTTTCACAGACAAGGAGGAGGTGGGGCTTTGTTACAGTGGACGGTCGCCGAACAGTTAAGACTGCATGACACAGCGGGAGACCCTCAATCGAGTATAAGCCGAGGGGGCTTTTTCAGCACAAAAAATATGCTGAAAAATTTGGATTATACTCAAATATATACGGTAATGTGTTTAATGATCAAATAAGTTGTGGTAAACTGCCTACAAAAACAGATAACTCAGTATATCGCCAAATATCCATGTACCTATATCTTGTTGGAACATATAGTAATTGCATAGATTTCAATTTAGAGTTTTCGGTCACATGGTGAAGTTGGGTTTGTCCTCTAAAAACCATGACCTAAACCCTTTATCTAAGGAACCAGGCAAAAAATAGGAATGGTGTAACAAGGACATCAAAGGGGAATTATATTTACATGAATATCGAGAGTGCAACGAGTCCCATATAGCCAAGGTGGATACCGTCAGGGCGGATACTGAAGGTGCTAAGGTTCTATATTTACGTGGGAGACATACAATAGCCAATAGATCAGTTTCTACCATAGTATGTTCCATCTGTACCATATTATTTTATATATACTGTGATTCTGTATTTGCCAAACGCTACAGAAATCTCCCTCCACTGAGTCTGGTTGCAATCATTTTAACTGTGGGCAGCTGAAGTTGCTGGCCGTTCACTTCCTGGATTTACACAGACACACAGAGGCACACCTCCACCTCTGCAGCTCTCATTGGCCCTCTTATGACTCATCCCCCCTCCCTTCCTGGCAAATTCTCACGAGCTGTGCATGATGTCATAAGCCAAGGCTTTTTACCAGACAAGAAAGAAGAAGTGGGCTGTATAAGGTATTTACTGGCAGAATTTTTTATTTTTTTGCTATCCAAAGTTAAAACAACAAGGGCAGAAGATTTAATAGATGGAAAGATGAAAACATGACTGACGGTCTGCTTTAAGTTTAGTTCATAGGCTTTGACAATTTTGCTGTCCAAAGGTGTCTCCATTGTTCCTCTTGGGGAGGAGAAACCCTCAAGCTGCATACACACAGGCGGACTTTTCGACCGGACTGGTCCGACGGACCGAGTCCGGTGGACAATCCGATCGTGTGTGGGCTTCATCGGACCTTCAGCGGACTTTTCCAGTCGAAAATCTGAGAGTCTTTAGATTTGGAACATGCTTTAAATCTTTACGTCGTAACTCCGCCAGACGCAGAAATCCGCTCGTCTGTATGCTAGCCCGACGGACAAAAACCCACGCGAGGGCAGCTATTGGCTACTGGCTATCAACTTTCTTATTTTAGTCCGGTGTACGTCATCACTTTGGTGTGATCGTGTGTAGGCAAGTCCGTTCATTAAAAAGTCAGTCGGAAGTCCGTCAAAAGTCCATTGAAAGTCCGGTCGGACCAGTCCGGTCGAAAAGTCTGCCCGTGTGTACGCTGCATAAGTCAGGAAATGTGTTACTGGTCAGGATCATCAGGTAAAATAAAGGCAAAAAAAGCCTAACAAAAATACAAAACTAATACCACTTTAAGTCGAAGCTCCTTTTAGCGTCAACTTCCAGCTGACAGCTATTACTGGGAAAGCACTTATTTTTCATTCTTTTGCTTCCACTGTTTGTCTCTCAGGTACTCAATCCTCCTACAAACAAGAGGAGCTAATTTTACTGAAATCTGTCAAGAAAATTAATCACTTTTACACACATGGAAACATAAACGAAGCATTACCATTTCCCACAGTTATGAACTGCGGAGCATAAACAAAGACATTAACACAATCCCCTGCTCATATATTGTTTATATTTACACATTACCACAACACCTCACACGTTGTGAATGCTGAGCATAGACAGATCCCCCCCGCCCGCTCGTAACTTCTTCATCGTCTGCGTCCCCGATTCATCTTAAAGGATGTTTACTTTGAAGCAAAATTACCACCAAGCTGTTACATTGAAACAAATTTTTGTTCAAGGTTAAATTTCATTTTTTTATGTTAACTTTAAGGGGGATTAAACTTAATTGGCTGAATTTTTTTTGCTTTTTAAAAACTTTTTAAAAACTGGAACAAAGCAAGCAAATATATACAGTATCTCACAAAAGTGAGTACACCCCTCACATTTTCACTAAAGAAATTACACTTTGCTACAATATAAAGTAGTGAGTGTACAGCTTGTATAACGGTGTAAATTTGCTGTCCCCTCAAAATAACTCAACACACAGCCATTAATGTCTAAACCGCTGGAAACAAAAGTGAGTACACCCCTAATGCTGCGTACACACAGCCGGGCATCCCGGCAGAAAAAGTCCGATGGGAGCTTTCGGTCGGACATTCCGACCGTGTGTATGCCCCATTGGACTTTTTCTGTCGGCAATTCCGATGGACTCAGATATAGAACATGTTCTAAATCTTTCCGTCGGAAATGCCGACGGAGTTTAGCCCGTTGGCAAGTCCGGCCGTGTGTACGTGGCATTAGTGAAAATGCCCAAATTGGGCCCAAAGTGTCAATATTTTGTGCGGCCACCATTATTATCCAGCACTGCATTAACTCTCTTGGGCATGGAGTTCACCAGAGCTTCACAGGTTACCACTGGAGTCCTCTTCCACTCCTCCATGACAAGATCACAGAGCTGGTGGATGCTAGAGACCTTGTGCTCCTCCACCTTCCATTTGAGGATGCCCCATAGATGTTCATTAGGTCTGGGGACATGCTTGGCCAGTCCATCACCTTTACCCTCAGCTTCTTTAGCAAGGCAGTGGTTGTCTTGGAGGTGTGTTTGGGACCATTATCATGTTGGAATACAGCCCTGCGGCCCAGTCTCTGAAGGGAGGGGATCATGCTCTGCTTCAGTATATCACAGTACATGTTGGCATTCATGGTTCCCTCAATGAACTGTGGCTCCCTAGTGCTGGCAGCACTCATGCAACCCCAGACCATAACACTCCCACCAATATGCATATGACTGTAGGCAAGACACACTTGTCACGTTTGACGCCATCTGAATCAAATAAGTTTATCTTGGTCTCATCAGACCACAGGACATGGTTCCAGTAATCCATGTCCTTAGTCTGCTTGTCTTCAGCAAACTGTTTGTAGGCTTTCTTGTGCATCATCTTTAGAAGAGGCAACAGCTATGCAGACCAATTTGATGCAGTGTGCAGCGTATGGTCTGAGCACTGACAGGCTGACCTCTGACCCCTTCAACATCTGAAGCAATGCTGGCAGCACTCATACGTCTATTTCCCAAAGACAACCTTTGGATATGATGCTATGCACGTGCACTCAACTTCTTTGGTAGACCATGGTGAGGCCTGTTCTGAGTGGAACATGTCCTATTAAACCGCTGTATGCTCTTGGCCACCGTGTTGCAGATCAGTTTCAGGGTCTTGGCAATCTTCTTATAGCCTAGGTCATCTTTAAGTAGAGTAACAATTATTTTTTTTTCAGATCCTCAGAGAGTTCTTTGTCATGAGGTGCCATGTTGAACTTCCAGTGACCAGTATGAGTGAGTGAGAGTGATAACACCAAATTTTACACACCTGCTCCCCATTCACACCTGAGACCTTGTAACACTAACGAGTCACATGACACCGGGGAGGAAAATGGCTAATTGGGCCCAATTTGGACATTTTCACTTAGGGGTGTACTCACTTTTGTTGACAGCGGTTTAGACATTAATGGCTGTGTGTTGAGTTATTTTGAAGGGACAGCAAATTTACACTGTTATACAAGCTGTACACTCACTACTTTACATTGTAGCAAAGTGTCACTTCTTCAGTGTTATCACATGAAAAGATAGAATAAAATATTTACAAAAATGTGAGGGGTGTACTCACTTTTGTGAGACACTGTATATATATTTTTTTCTAAGAATCAGCTGTAAAATGAAGACAGAAACCACACTAGGTACTTTGGATTGAGGCTAGCATATACCATAGAGGGATATGCTTTGTTCATTTTTCATTTCAGAGGTTTATAACCACTTTAAAAATATATACTTTAATAGAGTTTGGTGTCACTTTATGTTTCTGACGTCAGGCCCATGAGAAGATGAAATTTAATGAGTTGTTATGGCATATCGCACTATTTGCACATTGCAACCTGCTCTGCCTTTTGATAAAACAAATTAAAAAGTGCTTAAAATATTGACTTTCCTCTCTGCGGTATTAATTAATTCTTGTATTTATTATATACTTTTAAAGTATGTTCAAGGTTATATCTGAGGAGGCTGAGAGAAAAACCAAGCGCGTTCAAGCCGATGCGCGGTGACGATAAAACGAAATGCATTTGGTGAGCGTTTCCAATGTATCTGAGCGAAGAAAGAATCCTCGCTCTTCTCATCTCCGAGTCTCGGGCCCTTGTTGTACACGCTGCTCGCTTCCTGACAGTATCTTAAATAATAAATGGCTTTAATGTTATCTTTAGTGTTGGACAAATATATCGGAAATTTCGGGTCCCCTGAGAGCCATCAAAATATAAGTCGAGGAGGGAGGCTGGATGGTGGCAACCAGAGGCTCAGGTCAACGTCTATTCTACACAATACATTTCTATTGGCTTTAAAGGGCAGAAGGCAACAAGCTGTAATTGAATGTGTGTGAGAGCCAATAAATTTTCTATGTGATCACTGTTAGCTTATTCCTTTTTTTTTGTTTTTGTTTTTTTAGATGGCAGAGGTTGTCCCTTTACCTCCTATATCTAATAGTGAATGGCGTTAATTGTTAAACATTTCTTTACTGTTTTTCGACAAAGCACATTAACTCTTTCGCCGCCAGAGCTGTTTTTGCAGGTTTTTTTCTACACATGTTTAAAGTGGTTGTAAACCCACTAACCAAAAAAGAAAAAAAAACCTGCAAAACAAAGGCATAATGAGCTAGTATGAATAGCATACTAGCTCATTATGAATTATTTACATTAGATCAAAGCCCCCGCAGCAGTCCTCATACACCGCTCCAGCTGGCAACATCGCTCCCGGAGTTACTTCCAGGTATCGCGGGCTCTGGCGCTGTGATTGGCTAGAGTCGCGATGATGTCACTCGCGTGCATGCGTGCGGGAGCCACCGGTAATGGCACACTATCTGAAGCAACGGCACCTACATGCCATTGCTTCAGTGCGCAAAATGTGCCGATGACGTTGGCACATGCAGATACAGGGGATATCTCCTAAACCATGCAGGTTTAGGAGATATCCGGGTAGCTACAGGTAAGCCTTATTATAGGCTTACCTGTAGTAAAAAGTGGATTGTAACTTTAAAAAAATAAGGAGATTAGTTGAAACCCCCAAACTTTATATATTTTCTTAAAGCATACACCCTAGAGAATAAAATAATGGTAGTTCCAATTTTTTATGTCACTCAATATTTGTGCAACAGTTTATGAAACACTACATTTCAGTAAAACAAATACATTAGAGTTAACCCAAGGGTACACAAATGCAATATATTATACAAAAGATGAGCCTGTTCTGAGTAAATAGATACACAATGAGTCAAGCCTTATATTTGTGCCTATAAAACAGCAACAGCTTTCAGGACCCTATAGTATCCATAGGTGATGCATTAAAAGCCGCCACAGGTCACCTGTGCACAGTTCATTGTGAATAATGGGCCTAAAATTATTGCTCTTACTCTGGTGTACTGTTATGCCCTGTAAACACGGTAAGATTTTCCGACGGAAAATGTGTGATAGGACCTTGTTGTCGGAAATTCCGACCGTGTGTGGGCTCCATCACACATTTTCCATCAGATTTTCCGACACACAAAGTTTGAGAGCAGGCTATAAAATTTTCCGACAACAAAATCCGTTGTCAGAAATTCCGATCGTGTGCACACAAATCCGACGGACAAAGTGCCACGCATGCTCAGAATAAATAAAGAGATGAAAACTATTGGCCACTGCCCCGTTTATAGTCGTACGTGTTTTACGTCACCACGTTCAGAACGTTCGGATTTTCCGACAACTTTGTGTGACCGTGTGTATGCAAGACAAGTTTGAGCCAACATGCTAGGATTTTGTTGTCGGAATGTCCGAACAAAGTCCGACCGTGTGTTCGGGGCATTAGAAATAGATATGTATTTTGCCCCACTTTTATGTATTTATTTATGTCTTGTATTGAACTGCATCAGGTTATTATTTTTCAGTCATATGATGATACCTATGCTGGGGTTGAACATGAGTTCGACTCGAACATTGGCTGTTCACCCGTTCGTTGAAAAATCGAACATTATGGGGCGTTCACGTCAAATTCGAGTGCCGCGTAACGCCCAATAATGCACTGTGGGATTGTAGTGCATTGCTGTATGATGATTGGCCAAAGCATGCACCATGACCTGCATGCTTTAGCTAATCCCAGCACCCTCAGCTAAGAGAGCCATAATTGGCCAAAGGCAGGGTGCCTTTGGCCAATCATGGCTCAGGGGGACTAAGTCCACACCCCACACTATATAAGGCTGCCTGCACGTCGGCCCCGTGTAGTGTGTTGTTGGCGTGGAGGGAGAGAGAGTGTCAAGTGTCATTTAGATTGAGCAGGCAGCCAGGTTATTCAGTTAGCAGTGTATTTAAGATATATATATATATATATATATATATATATATATATATATATATATACAGTGTAGTGTGGTGTTGCAAAATAAAATCCCCATCATGTCTGGAAGGCCACCAAGGAGAGGCAGACACTCACAGGTCACTAAAAGAGGGCAAGCAGGTTCTGTGTCTGCAGTCAACAGTGCTGGTCATGGACATGGTGCATCTTCTACAGGTGGCTGTGGGGCACGCTTGTCCTTTTTTTCTGCTGCTGGGACAGGGGAAGAAAAATTGGGCCTTTGGTGGTGGTGCTACAACACTGTAACCCCCCTTACAGATACTCTTGTTGGGTGCAGGAATGGGCCCTGCTGCAAAATATTACATCAAAAATTGTAATTACATGCCCCTGTTAAACAGGGACAGAAAAATTGGGCCTTAGGCAGTGGTGGTGGTGCCCTAAACCAAAAATATTGTTGGAAGCTAGTATCATCAAGATTGAGGAGGAATAGGATAGTCACTCTGCATAGGCAGTCTTCAAGGGATCCCACATCCATAGAAAAATCAATCAGTTACATTAGCATCAGGTACTTGATAGCTGCTGCTGACCTAAGACTGATTTTTATGAATGTGAGCCTATCAATGGAATCTGTGGACAGGAGCACTCTATGATCCATTACAAACCCTCCAGCAGCACTGAATGTGCGTTCAGAAAGAACGCTGGATGCAGGACAGGCCAGCAGCTCAATTGCATATTGAGCTAGTTCTGGCCAGTGGTCCATCCTCAAGACCCAGTAACCTAGTGGATGCTCTGTTGGAAAGGTCTCCTAGTCTGCTCTTGCCCATAGATATTCCTACACCATGTAATGCAGACGCTGGCGATGGTTGCTTGAACCGATCAGACCTTGGCGCTGAGGATTGAAAAATCATCTAAAGGCATCGGTCAGCCGGCCACCTTCTCCACTGCTCTTCCTCTGGCTGAACGAAGCCTCAGCAACACGTTGTCCAGCACCAGGAAATTGTAACCTCACAGGGTCTGGAAATGCATTGCACAAACCTTTCTTCAAGGCCTTCTGAAGATGTTTCATCCTCTGCTCCCTCTGCATAGGCAGGATGAGTTCTGCAACCTTACCTTTGTTACGTGGATCAAAAAGGGTTGCCAGCCAGTAATAATCCCTCTCTTTGATACCACGAATCCTAGGGTCCTTACGCTGCATGGCCTCCCTGATTCTGCAAAGCCTGCGAAAGTTTGCAGAGGCATTTGATTCTGAGTCCTCTGGGTCACTAAGGATCACATGATCTGTAACAACCTCTTCCCAGCCACGTACAACTCCTTGTGTTTCTAGGGACTGAAAACCATCCCTTGAAGCTGCTGAGTTTTATCCTCCACGTCCATGCTGACCCAAACCTCCTCCTCCTCCATCTCCTCTTCTTGTTTGACAGGCCTGCAGGAATAATGTCTGGATAAAGGGGGCCTTGAGAGATAAGGAAGTCCTCCTCTTCCTCCCGCTGTTCTGCCTCAAGTGCCCTGTCCATTATTCCATGAAGCGTGTCCTCCAACAGGAAGACAAGAGGGATAGTATCACTGATGCATGCATTGTCGCTGCTCACCATTCTTGTGGCCTCCTCAAATAGTGACAGGACAATGCATGCATCCTTGATCAGTAGCCACCGGTGTGGCAAAAAGAAGCCAAGCTCCCCTGACCCTGTCCTGGTGCCATACTCCCACAGGTACTCATTGATGGCCCTCTGCTGCGTGTGCAGCCGCTGCAGCATTGCCAATGTTGAGTTCCACCTGGTGGACATGTCACAAATGAGGCGGTTGGTGGGCAGGTTGCATTCCCTTTGAATGTCAGCCAGCTGAGCACTGGCATTGTATGACCGTTGGTAATGACCACAGACTTTTCTGGTCTGCCTCAGGAGATTTTGTAAGCCTGGGTACCTGCTCAAGAACTGCTGCACCACCAAATTCAAGATGTGTACCAAACATGGAACATGGTTCAAGTGTCCCTGTCAGAGGGTGGAGAGAAGGTTGGTGCCATTGTCTCAGGAGATCTTGTAAGCCTGGGTACCTTCTCAAGAACTGCTGCACCACCAAATTCAGGATGTGTGCCAAACATGGAACATGGTTCAAGTGTCCCTGTTGGAGAGTGGAGAGAAGGTTGGTGCCATTGTCGTATACATCCATTCCTGGCTGAAGCTGGCGTGGCATCAACCACCTTTGAGCATGCCCCTGCAGAGCTGACAGAATCTCTGCCCCAGTGTGGCTCCTGTCCCCTAAGCAGACCAACTAATGCACTGCATGGCATCTTTTTGCCTGAGTACTTGCGTAGCCCCTTGAACGCTTACGGAGCACCGCTGGTTCAGAGAACAAATCTGCAGAAGAGGCCATAGAGGAAGAAGAGGAGGGGGTGGAGGAGAGAGCTGTGGCAGAATCACCGCATTTTGGAGGCGTGGTGGCGGAACAAGCTCCAACAATACTGAACCCTGTCTGAAATCTCTGGTAGACCAGACAAGTCAGTGCCTAGGCTTGTGTATACAAACAATGGGATCCAAACCTCATTGTTTTACACATACTCACACTTCAAAGGATCCCATGCTGGGATATGCAATGAGGGGGGGGGGGGGCAACCAATAATCAATACTTAACTTCCTGGGAAAATTCAAGTTAATCTCATGCTCAATCTCAATCTCATCCCCCCAACATCCAAGAAGGCGGCAGAAGTCAACATGTCGAGTCTGCACAAGAGCAAGATATTTTTATACCGGCGGGAGTGATCTTTCCTGATTGGACTGCTGTCTGGAGTCTTATGGTGATCGTCTGCTGATACACATCTACCATCCCAGATAAAGATCCAGTCGCTGTGGAGACAAACACCCCAAGCTGATGTTACTATGCCTCTGATCAGAGGCTGTCTGGTAAGCCTTTAATCTATACCAGGTGACGGGCACTCATCACGGTGACAGTCACAGATTTATTCTTAAAAGTCACTTCAATCAATTTTTCTTTTGGACACTTCTTCTATATTTACTTTATGTATTTTGGACTTTATCAAAATAAGTGAATGTGGTGATATTTACCACGCACATATCTCTACAGTGAAGCACTTACTTGTTTTGTGTTTTATTTTTCACATTTTATGGATCACATATATTAATCATTTCACTTATCAATTATCACTAAATTTTGGTTTTTTATATATCCAGCCCTGCACTTCTTGTTATATATATTTAGTTGTGCCCTTTATCAAAGGTTATAGTGTTCAGCTGCAGGATATTCCTTCACAGGTTGTTATTCACTTAGTAATTGTTTGCACACCTAGCGCAAATTTTCTTTTTAGAACAAAAATCTCATGCTCAGAATAGTCACAAGGATTTGCATTAAAAGGAAAGAAAGAAAAAACTGCGCTAGAAATATATATATATAAAGCAGCAGCTATCAGTGAGGTAAACAAATAAAAAAAAAAAATAGAAAAGCCACGCTTAAAAATTAAATAAAGATCATAAATCTGTGAAAAATTATTATGATTGGTGATTATAAAACTAATTGAAGTCCATATTAATAGTCCCAACTTTCCAAATAATAACCCTCAGTGATTGGATAGAGCAGAATATATCACCAACTGATGAAAGGCATGCTTACCAGATTGTAAGCCAATCAAACAGGTGGCTTTAACCCAGCCTGGGCCTTGATGTAAACCAGTCACAGTAGTGTATAACAACTCTCACTCACGATGGATGTGCGTAGAATCCACAAAAAATATTTATCCCAAAAAAATATAAAATGACAAAATAGCGTAATACTGACACACAAAGTAATGTAATATATATGGATAGGAGTGACACTCACATTGTGAAAAATAAAAAATAACATATATTAAACACCCAGTGTTTAAAAAATTGATGCCCACAGATGCTACACGAAGGGCCTCCTTACCAGATAGCAAATATTCAGTGCAAATCATACAGGTATGTGAACCATCAACCAGTGAAGGGATCAGTAAGTGCACCAACACCACATGGAGAACCTGCTTACCAGATGATAAATAACAAGTGTGAATCCTGCAGTTATGTGGAACATCAACATAACATCTACCAGTGAAGGGATTAGAAAGTGCACCAACACCACACAAAGAGCCTACTTACCAGATGTCAGACTCAAGAAGGCAAATGTCTTAACCACCGGATGGAAATCCAGCTAGATAGATAGAGGTTGTGGGTGATCCATCCCCGCGGCCTCAACCGAAGGCTCCACGACTCACACGATGTAAATAGGAACAATCCCAAAAAGAACGGAACAATGCCAAAATAGCGTGATATCGTATATACTGGTTTATTTAAATAAAGGTATAACACTTACAAGCGAAATTGTATAAGAGCGATACAAAGGGTAGATCGAAGCCGGCCGGCAACAAACAAAACTCCCGTCCTCCTCAAGGGGGCGACGTGGTGACGTCAGCACGTACCTCCCAGATGCGTTTTGTCATAGGATGACGTTTTCAATGGGATCATTGAAAACGTCATCCTATGATGAAACGCGTCTGGGAGGGACGTGCTGCTGTCACCACGTCGCCCCAGGGTTTAGGAAAATCATTATCTTTTTACATTTACACTGGAAAAACCTGCTTTGTATATCAATTAGCTGAAGTAAATTTGCATTCTATTCAACTTCTTTTGTCCTATTAAAGAGTTAGGCTGCCTGTGGATGGTGCCACGTCAGCCAGTGGCCATACTGTCTGGACAGACTGGGTTTAAAGTGGACCTTCAGTCATTTTTTTCATCTTTCCATCTATTAAATCTTCTGCCCTTGTTGTTTTAACTTTGTATAGTAAAACATTTTTTTTTCTGCCAGAAAATACCTTATACAGCCCACTTCTTTCTTCTTGTCTGGTAAAAAGCCTAGGCTTATGACATCATGCACAGCTCTCACTCTCATGAGAGTTTGTCAGGAAGGGAGGGGGGATGAGTCATAAGAGGGCCAATGGGAGGTGCAGAACTAGAGATGTGCCTCTGCGTGTCTGTGTAAATCCGGGAAATGAACAAGCAGCAGCTTCAGGCAGCAGATTATATGCATTCTGTATGCAGCAGCCCCCCTCAACAACCCTAATACTTACCTGAGCCCCATCTTGATCCAGCGATGTTGCATGAGAACCTTGGCTGTTTCTCCCTCCTTATTGGCTGAGACAGCACCATTGGCTCCTGCTGCTGTCAAATCAGTGAGCTAATCAGGAAAGAGAGGGGGCAGTGCACCCATAGCAAGCTGCTTGCTGTGGGGGGCACTCAGCGGGAAGGAGGGGCCAGGAGCACCAAAGAGGGACCTGAGAAGAGGAGGATCTTGGCTGCTCTGTGCAAAACCACTGCACAGGGCAGGTAAGTATAAAATGTTTGTTATTTTTAACCCAAAAAAGAAAAACAAGACTTTAATATTACTTTAAATATGGCTACATTAGTTTCCTTTTTTTAGCCTTCGCTTCCTTTATTTTTCCTGGTGATCTAGCCAGTAACACACTTACGGAGGTTTCTGTAACTATAGAGAATCAATGGGGTCACCCTTGAACAGCAGCATTATTTGGAGACGGTATTGTAAAGCTGGCCATACACTAGTAGAATTGTACAAAGAGTGCAGTGCTAAACAATAAAGTGCATTCGTGCTAATACAGACAAATATCAAAATACACGAATGTGCAGATAATCAACAGTATATAAACAATAATAACTGTGAATAAAGTTTGAAGACACATATGCTAAATTACATCACATGTGAATAAAGTGCAATTGTGCAAACAAAAAGTTCATACAAAGCTGGATTCCATCAAAGAAAGTCTCATGGAAGAAATGATAATCAAACACCTGATGGTGTGACACCCATCACCATAACAAAAATGGACGCTTACCGGAAAGCCAGCGACCCCTCTTACTCAGAGAGTTCACACAGCGCTTGGTTGGATCTCTGATCCACTGAGAAAGAAGTCCGGACATTCCTCTCCTATGGCCGTGGATGGTATACACCGGGGGGTTCACAGCAACTCAGGATGCATATAGTGTAATACTATCTCAACATCCGGTTTATTAACCACTTGCCGACCAGCCGCCGCAGTTTTACTGTGGCAGATTGGCACGGCTGGGTGAAACGACGTTATGTTACGTTGCTTCGCCCTGTGGCCACTACGAGTGCGTGCCCGCTGCGCGCCCCTGGAGCCGATGCGAGTGCCCGGTGGTCACGATCTGTCATCTCCCCTACACAGTCCCCTCCCCCCTTCAATCTGAACACACAGCAGGGAACACAGTTAACCCCTTGATCGCCCCCTAGTGTTAACCCCTTCCCTTCCAGTGACATTTTTACAGTAATCAGTGCATTTCTATAGCACTGATCGCTGTATAAATGCCAATGGTCCCAAAAATGTGTCAAACGCGTCCGATGTGTCCGCCAAAATGACGCAGTCCCAATAAAAATCGCAGATCGCCGCCATTACTACCAAAAAAAAAAGAATAACAAAAATGCCATAAAACTATCCCCTATTTTCTATACGTTATAACTTTTGTGCAAAGCAATCAATATACGCTTATTGCAATTTTTTTTTTTTTTTACCAAAAATATGTAGAAGATAACATATCGGCCTAAACTGAGAAAAAAAAAATGGTTTTTTTTATATATTTTTGGGGGATATTTATTATAGCAAAAAGTAAAAAAATCTTGCGTTTTTTTCACAATTATCGCTCTTTTTTTGTTTATAGCGCAAAAAATAAAAACCGCAGAGGTGATCAAATACCACCAAAAGAAAGCTCTATTTGTGGGGAAAAAAGGTCAATTTTGTTTGGGTACAGCGTCGCATGACCGTGCAATTGTCAATTAAAGTGACGCAGTGCCGAATCGCAAAAAGTGCTCTGGTCAGGAAGGGGGTAAAATCTTCCGGGGCTGAAGTGGTTAAGCAGTACTTTTACATAAAAGTCCAAGCTATGATCATGTCACAATCAACAGATCAAGCAGATAAAATCCTTGTGAGTTTCAAGCAGGGATTGCGCAAGTGCAGCAGCATGTGTACGTAGCTATCCCGACAATTGTTTCATCATAAATGACATAATTTTGTTTCCTAAACATTCTGATATCGAGGCATCCTACACTGCATCTTGCATCCTGACTTGCTGTGAACCCCCCGGTGTATACCATCCACAGCCATAGGAGAGGAACGTCCGGACTTCTTTCTCAGTGGATCAGAGATTCAACCAAGCGCTGTGTGACCTCTCTGAGTAAAGCCGCGTACACACGAGCGGAATGTCGGACAGAAAAAGTCAGACGGAAGCTTTTCATTGTCTATTCCGATGGTGTGTATGCCTCATCGGACTTTTTTTTTTTAAAATTCTGACGGACCTAGAAATGGAACATGTTCAAAATATTTCCGACGAACCCAATTCCTATCGGAAAAACCGATCGTCTGTATGCTGTTCCGACGGAACCAAAAACGAGGCATGCTCTGAAGCAAGTACGAGACGGAAGCTATTGGCTACTGGCTATTGAACTTCCTTTTTCTAGTCCCGTCGTACGTGTTGTACGTCACCACGTTCTGGATGGTCGGACTTTGGTTTGACCGTGTGTAGGCAATACCACTTCAATGGAATTCCATCGGAGTTCCGTCGGAGAAACCTTTATGCCGCGTACACACGGTCGGACTTTTCAGCTACAAAAGTCCAACGGACGCTGACGGACTAAAGCTGGCTGGTAATCCGATCGTGTGTGGGCTTCTCCGGACTTTCAACGTACTTTTTTAGCCTCAAATCCGACGTACTTTAGATTTGAAACATGCTTCAAATCTTTACGTCGTAACTACGACGGACCCCGAAGTCCGCTCGTCTGTATGCTAGTCCTACGGACAAAAAAACGACGCATGCTCATAAGCAAAAACTAAACGGAAGCACTCGGTCTAGTAAAACTAGTGTTCGTATTGTAGGTAGCACATTCATCACGCTGCAAAATCTGTGATCGTTGAATGCAGCGCATTTTATTTCTTCTTTACGAATGCTCTAAAGAACGAAGGTGTTTTGCTGTTCATATTCAGAGTTCTCCCCAACTGATTTCTGGATTCTTTTTCTCTTTGATCTCATGAATGATATAGTATGCTTTTTAAAAACAATGTTTCCATACTAATAATACTTTTTACCTTTTATTTATTTTTTATTTTTTTTTAGGTTTGTAAAGTTACCACAAAGAACCCATTATTCTAGTTTTGTTTTTCTAGTGATTATTTTTTAGTTTTTAGATAAAGTTAACCCAAAGCACCGTTTTTGGTTATGTAGATTTTTTTATTTTCAAGACTTACCACTTGAACATTATTAACATTAGTAATGTATTTTTGGTGTGTTTTTTCAAACTCAATGAGATTGTTGTCCCTTGTTAATTTAACATTGTGTGTAAAATCAATGATTTAAAAGAAAACACATAAAGTCTTTTGCTAAACCCAAAAAAGATCCATTTATTCATGGTCAAAATAAAATAAAGAGGAAGTCAACGCTGGAAAAAGTCGGTGTACAAGAAAATTGGGATCTTGAGGAGTCCATATAAGAGGGAGCACAATCTGGTCCAAGAATCCCAGAGATCAACAGCACCAGCAGATGATCTAGATGTCCCCAGACTGTGGTCCTACAACAGCCTGCGTCTTCTGTCAGACCAGACTGAACCCAGGTCATCGCTTTCTTCTCTTCCCTGCAGCCTTTCCTCCACGCTGCCCTGCAGCCTTCCCTGCAGCCTTCCCTGTAGCCTTCTTTGGAGGCTGTGGCTGTGGTGTTTCAGTTGTGGCAGGAGGAGGAGGAGGAGGAGGAGGAGGGGGGGCTGCCTCATGTAGTTGTGTGTTTCGGGTTAGCGTGCCCTGCAGCCCCTTCTGGATAGTTTCCCCAAATAGGCGCTCGCAAATGAGACGCTGCTCCCAATCCATTTGAAGAAGCCTGCTGGCTAAGTAGCAGCCATAGGACTCTTCAGCTTCGGGGGGGCTTCTCAAAAAACGGGTGGCCTCTTGCATGAGGCGCAGGGATGCCTCCTGTGTGACCGTCCCCTTCCTGGCCCTTTTTTTGGGAAGGTGGGGGGGAAGCACTTGTGATTGGGTCATGCTCCTACTGGGCCCAGCCACCTCACTTGGCCCAGCCACCTCACTGGGACCAGCCACCTCCTGCCTGACACTGGGCCCAGCCTCCTCCAGGGTGATGGAGAATCCGGCCTCCTCCAGGCTGTCCATGGGCCCGGTCTCATCCTGTCTGCCACTTTCCACACATTCCTCCTGGATGGACTCATCCTGTGTATAAAAAAAGGACATAGTTTTATTTATTTATTTGGGGTTCATCAATGACACACAATTTGCTTCTCATGACTAGCAAATTCAATGTGAATACATCTCTTTAATAAAAGAGTCTAATCAGACACCCTAATTTTTTATAGCAGGTGCCAAACATATTTAGCCACTCCTGTCAATTGATATGTATACACAATTTTGAGGGCAAAATTATTTTAGACAATTATAACATCCAGTTAACATCATTAATATTAGTACAGTAAATATTTGTTAATATAATTTACCTGACTCCAGATGGTCATATCCGGTTCATCCAGGATGGAAGACCCAGCTTGCTCCTCATCAGCCTCTGCTGGGGTGGAGGGAAGGGTTGAAAGTGATGCCCTGGCTTCATTCTGGTCATCAAGAAAACGGAGTTGATTGTAGTACCACAGCCTGGGTACATAAACATCATCTGCTGATGCTCCTGATCTCCTTGATTCCTGGATCTTCTTATGCTCCCTCTTATACATATTCCTCAAGACCCCAATTTTCTTGAGCAATGTCTCCATTGTTGCTTCCGGGATGGTCGCCTGGACAAAGGACAGAGGTCTCTCCAGCGTTGACTTCCTCACATGCTTTGCATAATACTGAGGGTGTTTCACCTCCCACAAATTCCTCATCTCTCGATATTTAGATATAAAAGCTGTAAGGAACTCTGGATCCTTAAATAGGGGATTCATTATATCTGGAAAAGATAAAGTCACAAGACAAAAAACACTTATTAGGTTTCTGCTAACCCCTCATCATCTTCTCCCTATGTAGGCCTCATCAATCTATCAAGCCATATAGGCCGCTTGCTACAAAGTCATGACCATAAAACCAAAAAAAAAAATTATTTAAAATTACCTTCGTTTTGTAACGTCCTGGTCCACTATCACCTACGCACAGAACGTACGTACGACACGTGCGCAAGGGCCCTCTTCATACACTACGCATGTGTGAAACTCCGCCTGCGTCGCCCGCCCCTGACGTTCGAAATTAACTCATGTTCTCCGCCCACTAATTCGACGCACAGAACGTACGTACGACACGTGCGCAAGGCCCCTCTTTATACACTACGCATGTGTGAAACTCCGCCTGACGTTCGATTTTAACTCATGTTCTCCGCCCATTTTTAGTTACGGCGCGTAGTGGGGTAAATAATGGCGGAGACACCTGACATGTTCACTACCTCAGGTAGCGAAAAAAGCCCGGAGGCTGGAACGTCAACCAGATCTGTGAGGCCTAGATTTAAGGCCTCCAATATGAGTTTTGAAGAGATGGTGGAGATGGTGGCCATTCTTCAAAAAAAGACTATGATGGGAAGTATGGGCCGTACGCACGGCCAAATTTGCGCAAGGCCAAAATAATGGCGAAGGTGGTGGACACTTTGCAGGCTTCTTTTGGGGTACAGCGCTCCAGGGATCAACTTAGAAAAAGATGGTCTGACCTGAAACTCAGGGAGCCGGATCAATACAGACGGATCCGGAAAGTGCTGAAAAAAAGTAAGTACTTGTCGTGTTTTTCTCTTGTGTTTATTACCTTGTATACTGCTCCATGTGCTTTTCCTTCCTATACGATTTTTTTGCTCATCGTTTCAAACGATCTTTTAATAAACCTCGTTACATATCTATAGATATATCTATATATATGGATATATATATATATATATATATATATATAGATAGATAGATAGATAGAGAGAGAGAGAGAGAGAGAGAGAGAGAGAGAGAGAGAGAGAGAGAGAGAGAGAGAGAGAGAGAGAGAGAGAGAGAAATGTAAAACATTCTTTTGGAATATTTTAAGTTATCTTTTTTTTTTCTTTACATTTAGTTAGATATTTAGATTTTGTTCCAGATATATATAGAGAGAGAGAGAAAGAGAGAGAGAGAGAGAGAGAGAGATCAAAAGATTATTAACTATATTTCGAGATATTGATATCCAGATATCTATCTATCCGATATGTCTTTATAATTTTAAATATTGAGGTAAAATAGGAACTCTACACAAACCACTTCACTCCAAATGTTTGAAAATTACTATGTACTAAAATATCTGTGTGCTAAGTAGATTAATAATTTTTTGTTTCACATAGGGGAAAAATCACTCAGCCAACAAGAAGACAGTCCACCCCAAGCCAAACAACATGATTGGGAAATCAGCCCAAGCCCCACTGAGGATGTGGAGGAAGGAGAGGTGGGCGACATGGGCACCCCACCAGGTGAGTGTCTGACACACCAGCTTACGGTAATCTATGCATGGCTGCCTTTTCTTTAATGTAATTTTTCTACTCTATTTTAGGGGATCTGGTTGTGCTTGATTCAAGCAACAGTGCCACCCCCGAGGATGTGGAGGAATTATGCTACATGGGCACCCCACCAGGTCAGTGTCTGAGACAACAGCTTTATTATGGTAAGGTAAACTATGTATGTGTGCATATTTCTAAACACATTTTTTGGTTTCATTCCACTTTAGGTACAAGAAGTGACTATTTCACCTCAGAAAGTGCCCAACGGCTAATTGGTCAAATAATGGCCTGGAATAGGGAGATTGATGAAATGCGTAATCGGCTGGATCATATGCAGCAGGAAATGAAGGACATGATTGATGTTTTGGGTCGAATCTAAATGCCCTTTTTGAAACCCCAAAACATCGATCATGTCCTTCATTTCCTGTTTTGCTGACCCCATTCTGGGCCTTCTCTTTATTTTTTTGGCTGAACATATATGGCTGTTTAACATAATTTAAAAAAGGAGGGCTGTTTCTAGAAAATACATAAAAAATCCACAAAAAAATAAAACTTGATTTTCAAAAAAACCAAAAATAAAAAATAAAACTTGATTTAAAAAAACCAAAAAAAACTAAAACTTGATTTTAAAAAAACCCAAAAAAATAAAAAACTTGATTTTCAAAAAAACCACAAAAAATAAAAATAAAAAAACTTGATTTAAAAAAAAAAACAAAAAAAATAAAAAACTTGATTTAAAAAAACCAAAAAAAAACCTAAAACTTGATTTTAAAAAAACCAAAAAAAAAAAAACTAAAACTTGATTTAAAAAAAACCAAAAAAAATAAAAAACTTGATTTTCAAAAAAACCAAAAAAAAAACTAAAACTTGATTTAAAAAAAACAAAAAAATACTAAAACTTGATTTTTAAAAAAACAAAAAAAATAAAAAACTTGATTTAAAAAAAAAACAAAAAAACGAAAAAACATTTTATACTAAATGCATAACTGAATGCAGAACAACGATTAATAAAAACATCTCCTTATAGGAATTAAATAAATGTGTGGTTTGTTATTTCAATGCTCAGTATCAGTTTGGTTATAATTGTAAAAAAGTTGTTTACAGTGGCAATGGAGCTTATTTAGACATTTAAAATGAAAATACAGTTGGCACTACAACTGCTCGACCATAACCTAGGAGAAAGCCCAAAAGAAAGGCAAGCAATAAATATAATTCCAGATTTCATCAATATTTTTTTTATTGAAAAAAATTAAATATCCTGGCCCATTGCAATGGCCCCCCTACCCATAAAATAATTAACATATTGCTGTCTAACTTGACGGGCACTTTGGGGGGCCAAGCCAGTACGGACAGTATCCAGGCCCGTAAGGTTGTCATCTATAAGTTCGGCCTCAGGCCCAACTGTTCCTATATAATTCAGAGAATGTTTGTGTAAAAAGTTGTGCAGAATGCAGCACGATAAAATGATAAAATTAAGTTTGTATTCCGCCAAATTAATGGCTGTTTGAAACAGGCGGAACCGGCTGGCCAGAATTCCAAACGCATTCTCAACCACTCTTCTAGCTCTGGCCAGCCGGAAATTAAAAACCCTCCTCTCCGGGGTGAGGGTTCTTTGGGGGAATGGCCTCATGAGGTGCTTGCTCAGAGCGAAGGCTTCATCGGCAATGAAGACAAAGGGGAGTCCTTCCACATTATCCGCATCAGGTGGCAATCCCAGGCCACCACTCTGGAGACGCTGGCAGAACTCCGTCTGGGCAAATACTCCTCCATCCGACATCCGGCCATTCTTCCCCACGTCCACATATAAAAATTCATAGTGTGCCGACACCACCGCCATTAAAACAATACTGTGGAACCCTTTATAATTAAAATAGTATGACCCCGAATGGGGTGGTGGCACGATGTGGACATGTTTCCCATCTATAGCCCCTCCACAATTGGGAAAGTCCCAACGGCTGGCAAAATGGGATGCCACAGTCTGCCATTCCTGTGGCGTTGAAGGAAACTGGGGAATCAAACAAGAAAACCAAAATCATTAATTTGGAAGCTAACATTGCAAGAAAATTATACAATTAAAAACATTATTCCCCAGCATCAGTATAACATTAAATAATTTAATTCTTCTGGAATAACTAATATGGAAAGGCACACTTATCAGATTGCTCACCCCCTCTGATGGAACATTGATTACATTTTAGGGGGTTGTGAAATCCCTAAAAAAGATTACTTTTAGGACACGCAGGAATTTAGGGACTAAAAAGGCTACAAGACTGCAGTTGTCGCACTCTGCAGGTGCAGTTGCTAACCAGCTTACAGTAAATGAGGTAATGTAAAAAGGCATTCATGTTGCAAGGAGTACACAATCACATGCAAGGGCAATTAATGAAAACACTTTGTGGCTTGCATATGATTTGATGATGGAAATCAGCAGAGCTTCTGCTCATTTACTAAAGCACTGGAACAAATGCACTTGTAGAGTGCACATGCATTTTGCAAAGTGCAACATATATTTGCTTTAGACAAATCAACACCACAGAACATTCAAGCAAATTTTTACGAGGGTGGGGGGGGGGGTTGGGAAATCTAGCTAATTGCTAATTATCAGCACACTATTTGGAGTGAGTTTAGGTGGGGGGGGGGGGGGGTTGGGAAATCTAGCTAATTGCTAATTATCAGCACACTATTTGGAGTGAGTTTAGGTGGGGGGGTTGGGAAATCTAGCTAATTGCTAATTATAAGCACACTAAATACACTCAAACAAAATACATTCAAAATGAGTAGACTAGGTGGATATGTTCCCATCATTGCATGCTGGGGATGTTATTGAAGGAAAATATACATGCATGACAAAAAATAACAGGAAAAAAATCCAGCATGTGTGAGGATAAAAAGGGGACATTCACACTATATTGCAATGATGGTAAGTAGTGTTTGAAGCAAGAAATACATTACATTATCAAAGATTACATAAAAGAACATGTGATGCTAATAAAAGAAAAATATCTTACCTTAATATAGTCCTTCTGCAGGACCTGGATGATGGCAGAACAGGTCTCTGGGATAATGATCCCCAGAGCCTGGGGGGAGATGCCTGTCGAGAACTTAAGGTCCTGCAGGCTTCTCCCTGTGGCCAAATACCGCAAGGTAGCGACCAGCCTCTGCTCCGGAGTGTTGGCTTGCCTCATGCAGGTATCCTGCCTGCTGATATAGGGGGTCAGCAAAGCCAACAAACGGTCAAAAACGGGGTCCGTCATCCGGAGAAAGTTCCTGAAATCCTCAGGATTATTCTCACGGATCTCACGGAGCAATGGCAGGTGACAGAACTGGTCACGCTGGAGCAACCAATTCTTGGTCCATGAACTCCTCCTCGCCCTGTTCATAGACTGGTCTTGGTCTGAAGAATAAACTACAGCACCAAACACATACAATGCACGAGCTCGACGACGAGTACGTACAGGTAACAAGGTTTCAAAACGGTCGGCTGGTCAGAACGCACTAAACAGAACGCACTGAAGAACAGCAAGGCCTGTGAAGAGCGACCTGAAAATCAGGAACGAGCGGACAATAAAACAAAGATTTCTCAATGCCAACTGACCAAACGCACTGAAAAGCAGATACAAACCTCACAAGCACAGACTGAACAACAGTTAAAACGAACTGAAAAATACGAGTCTCACAAGCGCGAATCGTCTCTCACCAAACTTCTACTAACACGAGATAAACACGAGATTAGCAGAAGGAGCCCAAAGGGTGTCGTACGGGCTATTGAACTTCCGTTTTATAGTCTCGTCGGACTTGGTGTACGTCACCGCGTACTAAGCTGTCGTACTTTTGTGTGGTCGTGTGTAGGCAAGTCCGTTCGTTAGAAAGTCTGCCGCAAGTCCGCCGAAGGTACGCCGGAAGTATGTCGGACAGGCTGTTGGACTTTTGTAGCTGAAAAGTCCGACCGTGTGTACGCGGCATTAGAGTTTATTCCGACAGCAAAACCGGTTGTGTGTACGCGGCATAAGAGGGATCGCTGGCTTTCCGGTAAGCCTCCATTTTTGTTATGGTGATGGGTGTCACGCCTTCAAACTTTATTCACAGTTATTATTGTTTATATACTGTTGATTATCTGCACATTCGTATATATTGATATTTCTCTGTGTTCCCACAAATGTACTTTATTGTTTAGAGCGGGACTCTTTTTTCATACTAGTAGAATTGTGTTTGAAATTTTTAGTTTTCAGAAAGTTTATTCAATTTCCTAATCATTACTGGGGTCAAATTGACATTTGTATTCAGCTGCAGTGATGGGAAAATTTGGAATGAGCAGGATGAAAGGTTTTTCTTAAATTAATACATTTCTAACAGTGAATGTGGTTTTCATACAGAAAAGTCAGTTTGTCCTGATATTGGATGTTTAACCCAGATATCAAGCAATTGAGATGCTAAATTGGAAAATGACTTGCTAAGCTCTTGCTAGACTTGCCAGGCTTCACAAGTGTGTTGCACAATTGCAGCAAGTCCGCATTGCATGACTCCAGATCAACTTTCTTTGCAAACATTCTGCAAGTCTTCTGCAAGTTCTGGTTCAGTTATGTTGTGCAATAGTCATCCCACCACAGGGGGCACTGTGACTTGCAGAGCTCTTGCTGTAGACTCACCACTGCAACTTTTCTCTTGCTAGAGACTTGCCGCGCAAGTTTTCTACAAATTGGAAAATTTCAACTTGTGCTTCAAGTGTTCTACAACTTGCCAGTGAAAATGTGCAGCAAAGTTAACAGACTCACAATTCAACACTTCCACAAATGTGAGGCAAGTGAACAAAAAGTGAAGGAAAGTGAACAAAATTTTGAAGCACTTTCAATTGGCATTTGTCTAGTAATTCAATTTACTGTGAATTTTCATGCAAATTTTCATATGACTGTTCCTTCAAAAATCTACTAGTGTATGGTCAGCATAAGGGTGGCTCTTCTTTCTATAGAGGAGCAACATAGTCACCCTTGGACAGCAGCATTGCCTGGAGAGGGTAGTGTTAAGCTGACCATGCACTAATGAAGTTTGGTTTGAAATTTTTCTAAGGTAGTTCATTTGAGTTTTGAATCATGGGGTCAAATCAGACCCTTGACGTCTGTGATGAAGCAGTTGTTTTTTTGTTAAGGTTCTCCAATCTTCAAAGCTCATTAACTCTGCTGATTGGAAAGCTTTCTGTTTGCTCTTTGGGGGTTGAGATCACGCTGGACTGACTCGATCAGTCACTGCTTTTAAATAGGTGAAGATGTGGGCAGGTAGGAAGAATTTCCTTCCAGAGATTAGTGCCCGGCTTGAAAGAAGATGGTGGTGGGCCCTATCGGGGCCTGGGCTGCTGCCTCGGAGTACGGCCTAATGGTCGATTCTAGTATTCTATAAAAGTGGATATAGAGGAGAGCCCCTTGTCCAGTAGATGTGGGTTTGAAAATAATTTTTATTTAGGGTAGCAACAATAAAATCAAGCCAACGCGTTTCGAGGGAACAAGGTACCCCCCCTTTAAATCAGACCCTTGCCATCTGTGATGAAGCAGTTTTTTTTGTTAAGGTTTTCCCATCATCAATGCTCATTCTCTCTGCTAATTGGGAAGCTCTAACTCGAAAACAGTAAGGGACATGTCAAAGCTTAGGAGAGAGACCGCTGCTTCCCCACAGACAGAAAGAGCCCATCTCTGCAGCATGCTAGGAGAGGACAGGTTTCTATTCAGGCTGTGGCTACATTCTAAGGAAAATTACTCTTTGAAGTTGGAGATCGCACTGGACTGACTCGATCAGTCACTGCTTGTAAATAGGTGAAGATGTAGGCGGGTAGGAAGAATTTCCTTCCAGAGATTAGTGCCCATTGAAAAAGAAGGGGGCCAGGGCTGCTGCCTCGGGGTACGGCCTAATGGTCGATTCTGCATGTATCCTAGAAAAGTGGATGTAGAGGAGAGTCAGATGTCTAGTAGATGTTGGTTTGAACAGAAGTTTTATTTAGGGTAGTAACAATAAAATTAAGCCAACACGTTTCGAACAAGGATTCCCTCTTTCCACAGGGCTGCTGCTCCTAATCGGTTCTGCCTGTGGCGCAAAGATTGGACTAATTATTATCCGAGTGTTGGCTGTGACTGCCATCTTTGCCCTAATCAGGCAGACTCGATTAGAATTCTTCTCCAATAGCATGCAGCAGCCCCGAGGAAGGGGGGGGGGGGGGTTCCTTGTTCACCCGAAACATGTTGGCTTGACTTTGTTATTGCTACTCTAAATAAAACATTTTTTCAAACCAAGATCTAATGGACAATGGGCATTCCTTTACATTGACTTTCTGATGGAAGTGATGTGGGTGGCTGTAAAGCTACAGACACCAGATTGAGAACAATCATTTTAGGGACATAAATTAAGGTTAACGCCAAACTGATGACCTGTAGGAGCTTTTAAAGCCTTGCTTCATGTTTCACAGACATGCCCAGTTTTGAGCTTTGAAATTTTTGGTATCTGTTTTTTCTCAAAGCAACCCCATCTTTTATATTTTACCCCCCAAAAAATGGGTAATATCTTTGTGAGAACTACAATTAACTTTAGTGTATTTTTCTTTTCTTTTTTTACTAAAAATATGGTTTTGCTAAAACGTTTCACTAATATCATTTGCCATAAAATATTACATTTTTCTGTCTTATTTTGCAGGATCCCTGCTTCCAGCTTCTAGGTGAATATATATTGTTTGGGGGGTTTTAACTAATCTTTAGACCTAAAATGTGCATCAAAATATGTGTGCAAAACGGCAAAAATGTTACTGGCAGTGAAAAGGTTAAAATAAAAGTTCAGTAATGCCGCGTACACACGAGCGGACTTTACAGCAGACTTTGCCCGGCGGACTTTGACGGACTTTACGACGGACTTTCTGAATGAACAGACTTGCCTACACACAATCAACCAAAATCCGTCGAATTTGTTCGTGATGACGTACGACTGGACTAAAATAAGGAAGTTCATAGCCAGTAGCCAATAGCTGCCCTAACGTGGCTTTTTGTCCGTCGAACTAGCATACAGACGAGCTGACTTTTCGACCGAACTCGAGTCCGTCGGATAGATTTGAAACATGTTTCAAATCTAATGCCGCGTAGACACGAGTGGACTTTACGGCAGACTTTGCCCGGCGGACTGGATTTCGTCAGACAATTTGATCGTGTGTGGGCTCCAGCGGACTTTGTTTTCTCAAAAGTTGGACTTAGATTTGAAACATGTTTTAAATCAATCCGTTGAAATCAAGTCCGGTTGAAAAGTCCGCTCGTCTGTATGCTAGTTTAACTAACAAAAAGCCACACTAGGGCAGCTATTGGCTACTGGCTATGAACTTCCTTGTTTTAGTCCGGTCGTACGTCATCACATACGAATTCGACGGACTTTGGTGGATTATGTGTAGGCAAGTCCGTTCATTCGGAAAGTCCTTCATAAAGTCCGTCAAAGTCCGCCGGGCAAAGTCTGCCATAAAGTCCGACCGTGTGTACGCGGCATTAGTCCGTTCAACTTTTGAGAAAACAAAGTCCGCTGGAGCCCACACACGATCGAACTGTCCGACGAAATCCCGTCCGCCGGGCAAAGTCTGCCGTAAAGTCCGCTCGTGTGTACGCGGCATAAGTCCTTATTCACACTAGTGGTTGGGAAGGGGGGACAGTACAACTTCACAGTTAAGCCACATTTTTACCACTGCCAAACCACTCCCCTGACAGTCACCAGCTCTCTGCTCAAGGAGCTCTGAGAACCGAGCAGTTGGTGGTGTTAGATCGCTTGGTTCTCAGTGTTGGAGGCACCAGGGCGCAGATGCTGCATACATCTAGTTAACTATTATTCTTAAATAAAAAGAAAACCCATTCTTCTCATTTAAAATGGTAGTAAACTCTGTTATTCCACTTGTACCTACAGGCAAGACTATAGTAAGGCTTACCTGTAGGTACTGTGAATATCTCCTAAACTTGCACTGTTACAAAATATTCAGAGTGCATGAAGCCGTTGACGTTACATTGGCTCTGAAGGTCTGGCATACAGTGCGCATGCGCAGGCATGACGTCATCTCGACCCCATCCTTTCATGTAGCCTGAGGACGTGAACCAGGAAGGAAGACCGGGGGAAGATGCCAGCCCTCTCAGCGGTGACAGCGCAGCGCTGGAGGGCTTCGTTCTAAGATAAGTCTCTCATAATGTGCTAGTATGCGATGCATACTAGCACATTATGACATTGCCCTGCAGGGAATTTTTTCCCCCCATCAACTGGCACCACAAGTGTGACATGCATTTTTATTTTTGTACTTTTGTAAGCATGGGATCTTGCGCATGTTCGTAAAATGCTATAGTTTGAATGCAGCCTTTAGGCTTTCAGAGCTACATGGCGTACATAATAAAGCAATTGCAGTATGACAGCCAGGTGACTTGCATTTTCTAAACGAGAGGTCTGCAATGGCATCCTTCATGTTTCTCTGATTACAGCTTCCCTATAAGAATTCTTGGACTATTAGAAATCAGATCATGCGGATTCAGTGTATTCTAAAGAATTATTTATGATATTAAAAAACAAAGATAAATGTGCAGTTCTTTGATTCTGTACTATTAGCTTTTCTGTATCCTTTCATTGAATTATTTACTTTTATTTACTTTTTTTTTTACATAATTAAACAGAATCTTGCAACAGAACAAACATAAGTTTGTTTGATGAAATATTCACGAAGAACATATCAGTATTTGTTTTTTCCGTAGACTTTGCATATTAGTTCGTTGTAAGTAGCATTGAACGCCTCCTTCGTCCGCCGTGAAAATGTCAATGTGATCTCTACACTATTTGCAGAAGATTGATTTAGCAATTCACTGATAGAGTACAGATGCTAAAATGTTCCAAATTCAGACGAGTGAAGGGAAGGCTTTGGAAATCTATATCCTGCTGTCACTTCCAATTTAATGTAGAACTATAGGCAAAACTTTTTTTCTTTTTTTTTTTTCATTTTGGATAGAGTAAAGAAGGGTTATACCCACTGTCAATTTTTATTTTTTGTCTCTTTTTTGGCATCTGTGTCCCATTGGGGGTATTTTGCTTCACTTCCTGTCCCATAACTAAAACAGGAAGTGAAGGGAAATCCTTCTAAAGCGAGCAAATCCATGGTTGTCACCAGTACTAGTGTCCCCATTGGAAGATTTCTCCTCCATTCCTGTGCTGGTGTCAGCCCAAAATTTGGGATTTTCTTTCACTTTGGTGATAACGGTCACCAAGACAAATACAGAATCTCTCTAAGGGGGGGCACAGAAAGCAATAAAAACTTGACAGGTGTTTTCATCCCTATCCACTTTATCCAAAACGAAAAAAAAGTTTTGCCTGTATTTATACTTTTTGGTATACTTTTATTTAGACTTTGACTTACACTTTGGGGGAGCCATTTTAACTAGTTGTAGACTTTTGGTGTGTTATACACCCCCAAAAAAATGGTCATTGTTACCCGCAAGAAGTGTGAAGTACATCCAGTCTCTCTGCCTGTTTGCCAGGACCCCCCTCCCAGTGAACAATGATTGTCGGCTTTGAGGCTTTGTTGTGTACACAGAGAAAGATGGAAGCTTCAGCTTGAATAAAAAAAAAAAGTCTGACAATAATTATAAATAACTCTTGTTCAGAAAGATACAATGTAACATATTGATATTTTTGTATCATTCTGTTCATTCATCTGCAGATCAAGAGGATGAAATTTGATCTGTAGATGATCTGTACATCAGTTAATCACTTCAGCCCCGGAAGATTTGGCTGCTCAATGACCGGGCCATTTTTTGCGATATGGCACTGCGTCGCTTTAACTGACAATTGCCTGGTCGTGCGACGTTGCACCCAAACAAAATTGACATCCTTTTTTTTCCCCACAAATAGAGCTTTCTTTTGGTAGTATGATCACCTCTGCGTTTTTTTTTTTTTGCGCTATAAAGAAAAAAAGAGCTCCAATTTTGAAAAAAACAATATTTTGTACTGTTTGCTATAATAAATATCCCCAATTTTTTTTTTAAAAAAGCACATTTTTTCCTTAGCTTAGGCCAATATGTATTCTTCTACATATTTTTGGTAATAAAAATTGCAATAAGTGTATATTGATTGGTTTGCTCAAAAGTTATAGCGTTTACAAAATAGGGGAAAGATTTATGGCATTTTTATTATTATTTTTTATTTACTAGTAATGGCGGCGATCATCGTTTTTTATCGGGACTGCGACATTATGGCGGACAGATCGGACACTTTTGATACTTTTTTGGGACAATTGACAATTATATAGTGATCAGTGCTATACAAATGCACTGATTACTGTGTAAATGTCACTGCCAGTAAAGGGATTAACACTAGGGGGCGATCAAGGGGTTAACTGTGTTCCCTCACTGTCTAATTGTAGGGGGATGGGAATGACTGGAGGAAATGACAGATCGTTGTTCCTAGCTAGTAGGAACTCACAATCTGTCTCTCCTATCCTCACAGAGCAGGGATTTGTGTGTTTACACACACACGTACCTGTTCTGGCTCTCGTGCCCGCGATCTCGCGTGGCCAGCGGTCATCCTGACCGCAGGCCATGCGCATCGGCACCCCCGCAGTGCGGCAGCGCGCGTACGCCTGCTATCCCGCTTAAAGGGACCGACGTACAGCTATGACGGTTCACAGGATCGTGCCAACAACCTGCCGCAGTATAATGATGGCGGCTGGTTGGCAAGCGGTTAAAGCAGCCTGATAATTTAAAAAAAGTAAAAGAAAAAAAAAAGTTCCTCTATTTAATTATTAACACTAGTTTACTCTAATTAGCCCTAAATTACTCCTTATTCTCCTTCTCCTTTCAATTACTAATGTCCTGATGATTTTTTTTTTTTCTATTCTATTTTAATAACTATTAGGCTCCATGCACACTGGAGTTCATAAACGGCCGTTTTTTGGAGTTTGGGTGCTTTTTTTAATATCCCATAAACTCCACTCTATGTCATCCTATGTGTCCATGCACACATGGACGTTTTTGAACTTTTATCAGCAGTGGAGTTTAGGGGCTGTTTTCTGAACACCATAAAATCGCGTTCAGGAGTCGTTTTTCTGACCACAAAAAACGCCAAACGCTCATAAACGCTGATGAACATCGATAAACCCTCAAAAATGTGGCTCACCAGCGTTTTTTAACATTTTTGATCCATTGAAAAAAAAAAAAAAAAAAAAAAAAAAAAAAAAAACGCTAAAAAACGCTAACGTGGAAAAATGCTAAAAACGCTAATAAACACTATTGCAAAAGCGGTAAAAAACGCTGAAAGACTCACTGCAAAGCTACTGCTGTTTTTATAACCTTACTTTAACGTCCAGTATGCATGGAGCCTAAATATATATATATATATATTTTTTGTTTTAGTTGGTTTTGTTTGTTAATATTTTTAAACCTTTAGCATATGCTTATACGTTTCACATTTAAAAAAGTGCAAAAAAAAACTATATTTGTAAATAACTTTTTAATGCTTTGTACCAGAATCATAATTTTAGTGTAAATTTATATAGGGCAACTTACAAAATAAAATGGTTGTAAATCCTGAAGGTTTTTTTACCTTCATGCATTCTAAGTTAAAGTTAAAAATCTTCAGTGTGCAGCTCCCCCCTCAGCCCCCTCTAACACTTAACTAAGCCCAATCTTGATCCAGCGATGTGCATGAGACCCAAGACTCTCTTCTGATTTGGCTGAGATGCAGCAGCAGGAGCCATTGGCTCCCACTGCTGTCAATCACACCCAGTCAGGCAGGAGCAGGGATGGGGCTGAGCGTCTTATGGACACAGAGAGCCGACTCGGGATAGAGCAAGCATGAGTGCCCCCATGGCAAGTGGATTGGTATAAAGGCACTCGGCAAGGGGGAGGGGCCCAGAGCACCAGTGGGAGACAAGAGAAGAGGAGGATCGGGGCTGCTCTGTGCAAAACCATTACACAGAGCAGGTAAGTATGACATGTTTGTTTTGTTTTGTTTTTTTGTTTTTTATAATCACTTTAAGATTTTGTTTGAAAAAGATCAAGGTATACATTCAGAGAAACAAAAAAGTGATAACAGTGGGGGTTATTTACCAAAGTTGGAGAGTGCAATCTGGTGCAGATCTGCACAGAAACCAATCGGCTTCCAGGTTTTATTGCCAAAGCCTAATTGAACAAGCTGAAGTTAGAAGCTGATTGGCTACCATGCACAGCTGCACCAGATTCTGAGTGCTCCAGTGTTTGTAAATCTCCCCCCAGTGTGTCACATAATACAGATGACCAAGGTTACAGATATCAAATTAGACACAGAGTTCAATGCTTCCTTGTGTTATGCTCCTGGTGCCCAGTATAGATAGGGGAGGGGAAAGTTAAGGTAGCTGATCATGTGCATAGTATGGTTTAGTAATGAGCCTGAGGGTAGTAGAGAGTGTGAAATACAAGTGCTAGGAATAATACTTACAGTATCTCACAAAAGTGAGTACACCCTTCCCATTTTTGTAAATATTTTATTCTATCTTTTCATGTGACAACACTGAAGAAATGACACTTTGCTACAATGTAAAGTAGTGAGTGTACAGCTTGTATAACAGTGTAAATTTGCTGTCCCCTCAAAATAACTCAGCACACAGCCATTAATGTCTAAACCGCCGTCAACAAAAGTGAGTACACCCCTAAGTGAAAATGTCCAAACTGGGCCCAAAGTATTAATATTTTGTGTGGCTACCATTATTTTCCAGCACTGCCTTAACCCTCTTGGGCATGGAGTTCACCAGAGCTTCACAGGTTGCCACTGGAGTCCTCTACCACTCCTCTATGATGACATCACAGAGCTGGTGGATGTTAGAGACCTTGCTCTCCACCACCTTCTGTTTGAGGATGCCCCACAGATGCTCAATAGGGTTTAGGCTAGAGACATGCTTGGCCAGTCCATCACCTTTACCCTCAGCTTCTTTAGCAAGGCAGTGGTCATCCTGGAGGTGTGTTTGGGGTCGATGTCATGTTGGAATACTGCCCTGCAGCCCAGTCTCCGAAGGGAGGGGATCATGCTCTGCTTCAGTGTGTCACAGTACATGTTGGCATTCATGGTTCCCTCAATGAACTGTAGCTCCCCAGTGCTGGCAGAACTCATGCAGCCCCAGACCATGACACTCCCACCAACATGCTTGACTGTAGGCAAGACACACTTGTCTTTGTACTCCTCACCTGGTTGATGCCACACACGCTTGACACCATCTGAACCAAATACGTTTATCTTGGTCTCATCAGACCACACGACATGGTTCCAGTAATCCATGTCCTTAGTTTGCTTGTCTTTAGCAAACTTTTTGCAGGCTTTCTTGTGCATCATCTTTAGAAGAGGCTTCCTTCTGGGTAGAAAGCCATGCAGACCAATTTGATGCTGTGTGCGGCGTATGGTCTGAACACTGACAGGCTGACCCCCCCACCCCTTCAACCTCTGCAGCAATGCTGGCAGCACTCATACATCTATTTCCCAAAGACAACCTCCGGATATGACGCTGAGCATGTGCACTCAACTTCTTTGGTTGACCATGGTAAGGCCTGTTCTGAGTGGAACCTGTCCTGTCAAACAGCTGTATGGTTTTGGCCACCGTGCTGTAGCTCAGTTTTAGATCCTCAGAGAATTCTTTGCCATGAGGTGCCATGTTGAACTTCCAGTGCCTAGTATGAGAGAGTGAGAGCGATAACACCAAATTTAAACATACCTGCTCCCCATTCACACCTGAGACCTTGTAATACTAATGAGTCACATGACACCGGGGGAGGGAAAATGGCTAATTGGGCCCAATTCGGACAATTTCACTTAGGGGTGTACTCACTTTTGTTGCCAGCAGTTTAGACATTAATGACTGTGTGTTGAGTTATTTTGAGGGGACAACAAATTTACACTGTTATGCCCCGTACACACGGTCGGATTTTCCGACGGAAAATGTGTGATAGGACCTTGTTGTCAGAAATTCCGACCGTGTGTAGGCTCCATCACACATTTTCCATCGGAATTTCCAACACACAAAGTTTGAGAGCATGCTTATAAAATTTTCCGACAACAAAATCCGTTGTCGAAAATTCCGATCGTGTGTACACAAATCCGACGCACAAAGTGCCACGCATGCTCAGAATAAATTAAGAGACGAAAGCTATTTGCTACTGCCCCGTTTATAGTCCCGACGTACGTGTTTTACGTCACCGCGTTTAGAACGATCGAATTTTCCGACAACTTTGTGTGACCGTGTGTATGCAAGACAAGTTTGAGCCAACATCCATCGAAAAAAATCCATGGATTTTGTTGTCGGAATGTCCGATCAATGTCCGACCGTGTGTACAGGGCATTATACAAGCTGTACACTCACTACTTTACATTGTAGCAAAGTGTCATTTCTTCAGTGTTGTCACATGAAAAGATAGAATAAAATATTTACAAAAATGTGAGGGGTGTACTCACTTTTGTGAGATACTGTATATAATAGAATGTTACAGAGACTATTTTAATAAATAGGTTGTGCTTTTTTGGAGACAATCTAACCAGGGGGCCCATTCTTTCTGAAATGTGGGTATGGTTAGGTTTGCTTTCACAAACATAAATTCCAGATGTAGCTGTTCATTGAGAATATTGTAAAGTTGTTGGAGAGATGGAGGGGAGCTGTTGTTTCAATTCCGTGTTACAGAGAGCCTAGAGGCTAAAAGGGTATGAGTGAGGATGGGAGGGTATTGGATAGGCCAGGCTTCATGACCCAGTTCCAACAGAGCTAGCTAAGGTGTAATTACATTGGATCACTAAGGAGTCACATGACACCTCAGAGGGAAAATGGCTAATTGGACCCAATTTGGACATTTTCACTTAGGGGTGTACTCACTTTTGTTGCCAGCGGTTTAGACATTAATGGCTGTGTGTTGAGTTATTTTGAGGGGACAGCAAAATTACACTGTTATACAAGCTGTACACTCACTACTTTACATTGTAGCAAAGTGTCATTTGTTCAGTGTTGTCACATGAAAAGATATAATAAAATATTTAGAAAAGTGTGAGGGGTGTACTCACTTTTGTGAGATACGATACCACCTTTATGCATGAGCAGCAGGTACATTGTCAGTGGTCACCCATGCATGCTAGGAATAGAGCTGAGTGCTAGGAAAGAAGTAACTCCATTGCACATGTGCAGCAGGTACATTGGCAATGGTCATCCAATGGCCTAAGAGGAACATTGCAGGACCCAGAAGAAGCAGCAGGAGAGGTGGCATTGGACAAAATAGCTACTGAAGGCCGAACGTGTCACCACTGGAGAATGGCAAATTGTGTCTTATTATGCAAGTTTGCTGTGTAAACGTACATACTATGGCAACAACTTACCTAGAACATATCAGTATTTGTTTTTTCCGTAGACTTTGCATATTAGTTCGTTGTAAGTAGCATTGAACGCCTCCTTCGTCCGCCGTGAAAATGTCAATGTGATCTCTACACCATTTGCAGAAGATTGATTTAGCAATTCACTGATGGAGTACAGATGCTAAAACGTTCCGAATTCAGACCAGTGAAGGGAAGGCTTTGGAAATCTATATCCTGCTATATCCTGGCGTGTCAGATCAGGTCTGTTACTGAGTGCTGATTACTGAGGGCCCCCATAGTATGCGGCACTCATACGTGCTTGCTCCTGAGCTGACTCTCTGCGTCCATAAGACACAGAGAGTGCGGCTCAGTCCCCCCCCCCACTCCCACCTCACTGGCTGTGATTGACAGCAGCGGGAGCCAAAGGCTCCTGGATCTCAGCCAATCAGGAGGGAGAGACCCGGGAGAGCCTTGGGTCTCGTGCACATTGCTGAATAGAGATTGGACTTAGGTATTGGGGGGCTGAGGAGGGAGCTGCACACTGAAAGGGGTTGTAAAGGTTTGTTTTTTGTTTTTTTCAATAACAAACATGTTATTCTTATCTCCTCTGTGCAAGGGTTCTGCACAGAGCGGTCCCGATCCTCCTCTTCTGGGGTCCCCCAGCGGCGCTCCTGGCCTCCTGGCTCCTCCCCGCATCGAGTGCCCCGACGGAAAAGAGCTTTCTATGGGGGCACTTGTGTGGGTGCGCTCCCGTGTCCTGCTGCTTCGTCCATTGACACAGACAGCAGGACTTGGCCCCTCCCGCAGACTCCCGCATCATTGGATTTGATTGACAGCAGCAGGACCCAATGGCTGTGCTGCTATCATTCTATCCAATCAGAACCCGGCTGGAGCTGGTGTGTTCGTCCCTGGAAACACCGGGTTCAGGTAAGTAAAATGGGGGCTCTGGGGGGCTGATGCATCACAGGAGGTTTTTCCACCTTAATGCATAGAATGCATTAAGGTGAAAAACCCTCAAGGGTTTACAACCCCTTGGAGGTTTTTTACCTTCATGCATATAATAGAGGCACTGTGAAACTGCCCTCGGTACTGCCTAAACCTTAAATGTGAAAGTTGGAAGATTTACCCCCTTCATGACCAGGCCATTTTTTGTGGTACGGCACTGTGTTATTTCAACTGACAATTGCGCGGTCGTGCAATGCTGTACAAATAAAATGTATGTTATTTTTTTTCCCCACAAATAGAGCTTTCTTTTGGTGGTGTTTGATCACCTATTTGCACTATAAACAAAAAACAACTGACAATTTAGAAAAAAAAAAACAATATTTTTTACTTTCTGCAATAAAACATATCCAATAAAAAAATGTAAAACTAATTTCTTCATCAATTTAGGTAGAAAAAAAATCCCATTAAGCGTATATTGATTGGTTTGCTCAAAAGTTATAGTGTCTACAAACGATGGGATATTTTTATTTATTTATTTTTACTAGTAATGGCAGTGATCAGGGACTGCGACATTGCGGCTGACAAATCGGACACTAGCTGACACTGATGCTTTGGTACAGAGGGAGAACAGCGATCTGCCTATGTAAACAAGGCAGATCAACGTTCTGTCAGTACAAAAGGCATGGATCCTGTATCCTGTACGCCAATCCATGCCTTCCACTAGTAAAAGCACCCCCACAGTAAGAAAACATCAGCTAGGCACACAGTTAACCCTTTGATCGCCCCTGATGTTAACCCCTACCCAGCCAGTGTCACTAGTACAGTGACAGTGCATATTTTGCATTAAGCTTCCCTCACATGTCACAGAACCCGCAGCTGGGTCCCTCGGATCATCTCAAATGCTTTTCCATAGTATGCCAGTCTCTTCCCAATGTTCCTGCTATAGGAACTCTTGGTCGCTTCATGGAGCATGATTAGTGGATGTGTGGCATCTTTTTCACTCTGGAGAGAGAGATTATTATTATTATTCAGCCCCACATAAGACATACCCTCATATTGATTATTTCTTTATTCCACATAATCAATTGCATTTAGTAGATGAAGCTACTATCGGGAGGATCGCCTGGTCAGACCATGTGCCAATCTTTTTGAAATATAACCTTTCAGATATCTGACTCCCTGGTCCTGCGATGTGGAAACTCAATGAAAGCCTCCTACAGGACTCCTCTGTTTTGGAGGAGGTCCTTACAGAGGCAACATGGTATTTCCAGATTAATGACACGCCGGATTGTGACCTTGGTGTGATCTGGGAGGCCCACAAAGCAGTGATACGGGGAGTTTTGATTAAACATGGGGCCAGGATTAAAAGAGAGAGAGAGGCAAAGCTAATATCTTTATTAGCCGATATCCATCGACTAGAGACCTTGCATAAACAGACTCCCACCCCATCTTTTGATTGCCTGTAGACAGGTCACAGGCTTACTTCTGTATAAAGCTAAAAGGGCAATACAAGAAAACATTATGAATATGGTAACAAATGTGGCAAACAACGCGTTTCTTGAGTCAGCAAGCCATGAATGGCATGACGGATGCACTCCTTTGTCAAGCCTTGACAAAGGAGTGCAGCCTTCATGCCATTCACGGCTTGCTGACTCAGGAAACACGTCGCATGTTTGTGATGTCATCGCCCCTCGCCTGGATTACTGTTTGCCTTCCAAGCCTCATTCTGTTATTCCTCCATCATTGCCGGGCGGTGGACACAGTGCACCTGAAAGACTAGTCTGATTACACATCCATGGCAGGGATGATCGACCTCACGGACCCCTCCAGTTACATCTGGGACTCTCATATGCCTTTTTAACTCAACACAAATGTGAGTGCAATCTCTGTTGCTGCTCTTTTTATTAAAATTGTTTTTAAGTCTGCACCCAGAGGCACCTCCTTTCTTTGTTTCTTACAGTGCTTTTTGGGAATATGGTTTCCATACCCATTGGAAGGCTGCCGTGAATGTGGGCTTTATAGCTCATCATCGACTTTATGCACACCATCATGGAATACTATTGTCTTTTCTTATCCCTTGTTGCAGTTTATCATTTATATGCATAATATTGTCATTTATGTGGATTATTGCTTTTAACCTTTGCACCAAACACTTGTTATGTATTTTTGGGGATGGATTCAGAGAAGGCCTTTGACCGGATTAACTGGCAATTTATGTTCTCATTTCTATGACATGTAGCGGTGGGAAATAACATGCTTCGGTGGATTTTAAGTATTTATACTCAACCAACTGCTCAGGTTAAGGTGAATGGAGTTTGTCCCCTCTTTTTAAGGTAACCAATGGGACTAGGCAAGGTTTCCATTATCTCCAATCCTTTTCACCCTTACTATGTAAAATCCGATCAAACCCAGATATTATGGGTTTGTCAGTTGGAGGAATGCAGTATAAGATCTCGGCTTATGCTGACGCTATGCTTTTCTCGCTGATTAACCCGATCATATCTCTCCCTAACCTCCTTCAAGAAATGGAGACATTTGGCTTCCTATCGGATTATAAGATCAATTTATCGAAATCAGAAGCTATGGGAGTGACGATCTCTAATGACATGTTGAGATCACTGAAGTCTAGCTACAAATTTAAATGGTCAGATGAAGCCCTGAAGTATTTTGCAACACTTATCCCGGCAGATCCCTCACACATATACAAGCTCAATTTTCAACAATTATTACATAAAGTGCGGATTCTTTTGGAGAGATGGCAGAGAGGGTTTCACTCTTGGTTTCGGAGGTGTAACATTATTAAAATTAATGTTCTACCAAAGTTCCTGTATTTATTTCAGGCATTACCCATTGCTATAACTAAATACTATTTCAAAAAGATGCATTCTCTGCTTACCCGATTTACTTGGGCAAACAAACATTCAAGGACCAGAAGATCTCTGTTGACTCTACCTAAACAACATGGTGGATTAGCGGTACCCGACCTGTACAAATATTATCAGGCGGCTCTTTCGAGCCACCTGATTGATTGGAGTCGACAAGGGGATTGGAAAATATGGCCAGGCCTAGAGAAGGCACAGAGTAGTGCCTTATTACCACAAGCCTCTTGGTGCTTCAGTGATCTCCTGTCTATTATGAAGACACACCCAGTGATAGGACATACCTTACGGATGTGCTTTGGGCTTTTCTCTAAAGGCAAATTATCGTCAATAGATTCCCCACTGTTCCCCATTTTTGGGAACCCACAGTTTGAGCTGGGCCTGAGGAAGCAAAGTTTTGTAGCATTGATAACCAGGGGTTCTTCCAGGCTTCCCATTTTGTGACATTGGGATCATGGCCTACGTTACAGTCGATGATAGCAGGACCCACACCATATCAACTGGATTTCTGGCGGGCGGTGCAATTGAGACATTTTCTTAACACCTTAACTTCACCAGGCGGGTAAGAACGTAATTTAACACCATTTGAGAATATTGTAATGGGAGGGGCTCACTCCATCAAACTCTTTCCAGGATGTATGTATTGCTGGCTGAACCTCCGGAGAATTTTCAGCTACCCTTTTTTAGGAGGTGGCACATGGACTTGGACAAAGTCATAACATATTTGAATCTTCAATTTGCACAAATATGCAGGAAACCAACTTTAAGATTCTGTCTCAGTGGTACCGCACTCCGGCTTTCCTACATAGATGCTACCCAGATATATCAGATAGCTACTGGCGATGTGGGGAGGAGGGTGGGAAGTTAATGCATATCTTTTGGTCTTGTCCCAGAAAAGAGGGCTTCTGGAGAGAGGTTCGGAGAATTGCTCAAAAATTTAGCGACCAGGAGATCCCTGAAGACCCGACTTTCTTTTTATTACATGATTCTAAAATTCCGGTTAAATTACCACATTTATCGGCGTATAACATGCACAGGCGTATAACACACACCCCAATTTTAAGAGGGAATTTTAAGGAAAAAATATTTTCACAGCCCCCTTTACAGTAGACAGTCCCCCTTCCCCTGTACAGTACACAGCCCCCCTCCCCAGTACACGGCCCCCCATCCATTATACACCCCCAGTCTCCTGGGACAGCGCTGCCAGCATTCTCTACAGTTAAGAAAAAATCACTGCCAGCCCCTTCCACACCGCTCCTCCTGTGTCATTAATATTGTAAAGTGAAGCTTCCATATACCTCAATAGCTCAGTTTTTTCCACTGACCTGGTCACATGACTGCTCTCTCTGGCGTTACATAGATGGTCATATGACCGCTCTCCTCCTCCACCCTAAAGCTAAAGCTAGGAGGAGGAGGAGCGGGAGGAGGAGACACTGTGACACTGACACAGGAGGGGCGGTGTAGGAGAAGGGGCTGGCAAGTGATATTTTTTAATCAACTTTAGACTATGCAGGCAGTGCTGTCCCAGGGCCAGGTGAGGCGCGACCACAGGCCTGACACCCCCCAAATGGTGGCTCCCGGGGCAGACCGCCCCAATGCCAGAACCCTGTTGGTAAAACATAGTATAACACACAGGCACAGATTGTCCTCTGTTTTCAGGGGAAAAAAGGGCGTGTTATACGCCGATAAATACGGTATATAAGAAATCCATCTTATGCCACCTTCTGAACGCAGCTAAATCATGTATTCCACTTACCTGGAAGCAGACACAACCTTCATCAGTAGGAATGTGGCTTAAAAGGGTAGAGGAATTGAACCTTATGGAAGATCTAGTATGGACATCCTAGCAGAAACGAGGGATATATATAAAAACATTGTCCTTATGGAATCTTTTTATTTATACAGAGGAGGGAAGAACCCTTATAGATGTGAATTCCAATAATTGAAAAACAGAGATGCTGTTATCAGGTTTCTGGAACGGGACTGTTTAGTTGAGAGAAGGACACATGAGGGAGGAGGAGGACGAGATGAGATGTTTTAAGTGGACTTTTCCCCTTTTTTTCTATGGTTCTTGGGGTGGGTTTTTTTAATTTTTTTGTAAAATGGGAGGGAAGAAATGGTTTGACATTTTATGAATATATAAGGAGGGCCCCCCAGAGCCCGGGACACCTTAGGGCCCCCGGACATGGGGTTGTTCTTGAATGTATGTTTAAAGGAGATAGTTGCTCTTGACATATTGAGTTGGCAGATTTTCATGCTTTGGGGAAAATTAACCTAATTTACACCGCTTAGCAGCTAGGTATTAATACCCTATCATATATGATTTTTGTAAAATGTATTCCTTGCTTTCTTCCAAATAAAAAAGTTAAAATTGAAAAAATAAATAAATAGTTTTTAATATTATTATTGCTATTTATTATTATTAATTTGTAACGTTCCATTCGTTTAGATATGGCATTGGTAATTTCGTATAATTCCTAACTTCGGATAAATTCGTATTCGTTGCGTTCACTGACAGACAAATTTAAAAGGAAATTCCAATACCTATAATTTATTAGTTCGTAATAGTTAAGTTATTATTAGTTATTTATTTTTTCACATTTTCACATTTTAGTTTTTTCGGATTTTCGAATTTCGAGTTTTTGAATATCCAAATTTACGAATATTCGGGAAAATTTGATAAACGAGTTTTTATTAATTCAGATATTTCCGAATTAACGAATTTGTTGAAAATCATTATAAAACAAATTCGGAACGAAACGAATTGCGAATGTCTACTGTACTATAGACTGTGAGTACAGGACAACAAATGACACCAAGAAGCTACATGATCAATGCATCTCCTAGGCAGGTGAAAAACACAGGGTGCAGGTAGGAAGATTTATAACGTGCAAAGTGTTCTCTAGATACCACCCATGCAAAGCTAGTGACCTCCAGTGTTCACAATGCATCAGGGCATCCGCTTGGCATGGGATCTGGAAGCTATTGGCGATCATTGTAGCAGCCGTGTCTACCACAGTGATTTCCAGCTTCCGTGAGGATCCCACAGGTATGGTATATATTGTACATACTGTACTTGTCTTGACCCAAGTTGGGCCAATCTAACATTGCAAAAATAGCCACACCTGGAATTTAGCTTTAAGCTTCTTGAGCTTTGAACTAGCATAAAGTGGGATCAGTGATCTCTGTCAATCTCAGCTGAATATGTTTTCCCCATGTAAAGCTGTTGTAACACTAGAAAAAAAAAGAAACCTGCAAGACAAAGGCCTAGTGTGCTAGTATGCATCACATACTAGCACATTCTGAAATACTCATCTTAGAAGGAAGCCCTCTCAGTGGTGCCCGCTCACCACTGATAGGGCTTACATCTTCTCCTATCCTTTTCTTCCAGGATCACGGGATCCGGCGCTGTGAGGGGCCGCAGACGCGATGACGTCACTGCGCGGGAGCCCTCGGTTTCGGCAAGGTGCTCTGAAGTTCTGGCACGATAAGCCGGACCTTCAGAGTGCACGTGCCGCTGACGTCAGAAGCTGCATGCAGGGTGAATATCTCCTAAACCGTATATCGTGTAGTGAAGTAGCGCTAATATAGCACGTCAACGACAACAATAAAAAAAAAACAAGGAATTTCTCAGATGCTCATGGCAAATATAAACTCATATAAAAGTGTTCAAAGTCCTAAAAGGTGCATCCCATAATATATATCTGAGCAATAATGCAATGAAATCCAGTAAAGTGTATCACATAAAACTAAACTAAAAGTAAATTGTTTCCCAGGAGCAATCAGCATCCAAAAAAATCAGGTGACTCAGAGAGATGATCAGTTCCAAAGTGAAAAATGTAAATCAGAGTAGTTAACCGAAGAGACGAGGGGGATAAGGACAGGTGAAAGAGTCCAAATTAAAGATGTAAGATGGTAAACACGCCTTTCTGCAATCCTCCCCTAGTAGTGCTAGCCTCTCACCTTATAGATAGACCCCAACGGGTCTAATGGGGCAACAGTTAACGACCAGCCTGTTGAAGCTTTCCTCACAGCTTTCAAGGGATCACTGCAACTTTTGTCCGGTCTCCACGGTCTTTTCCTAGAAGAAAGTTTTCTCCCAATCCTATAGGTGGGGCAACAGTAAACGACC
Source organism: Lithobates clamitans (assembly GCA_037952925.1). Lineage (NCBI taxonomy): Eukaryota > Metazoa > Chordata > Amphibia > Anura > Ranidae > Lithobates > Lithobates clamitans. The sequence continues at coordinate 1,653,017 of JBBGZY010001614.1, forward strand.
AGGGAGGAGCTTGGTGACGTCATTTCTGGTTACGGCTGTGACCGGAAGTCTTTTCATTTGTTTGACACGTTTGTTTGCTGCCTGGCCTGCTGTTGCCATTTTTATTGTAAAGGAGTTTTTAGATTTTTTTTTAATAAATTACTTTTGAACCTTTAAACCTACTACACTATGGAGAGCCTTCTCTTTTATCTTCTATCTTGCGGATTGGGAGAAAACATTTTTCTAGGAAAAGACCGTGGAGACCGGACAAAAGTTGCAGTGATCCCTTGAAAGCTGTGAGGAAAGCTTCAACAACAAGCTGGTCGTTCACTGTTGCCCCATTAGACCCGTTGGGGTCTATCTATAAGGTGAGAGGCTAGCACTACTGGGGGAGGATTGCAGAAAGACATGTTTACCATCTTACATCTTTAATTTGGACTCTTTCACCTGTCCTTATCCCCCTCGTCTCTTTGGTTACCTACTCTGATTTACATTTTTCACTTTGGAACTGATCATCTCTCTGAGTCACCTGTTTTTTTTGGATGCTGATTGCTCCTGGGAAACAATTTACTTTTAGTTTAGTTTTATGTGATACACTTTACTGGATTTCATTGCATTATTGCTCAGATATTTATTATGGGATGCACCTTTTAGGACTTTGAACACTTTTATATGAGTTTATATTTGCCAAATTGCCATGAGCATCTGAGAAATTCTTGTTTTTTGTTTTGTTTTTTTTGTTGACCTGCTATATTATCGCTACTTCACTACACGATATACATTTTTAGAGGTGTTGGTTACACCATAGAAGTTTAGCTTCTTTTTTCATTTAGCACTTTATATGTATGCACTTTATTAATTAGCAATTTATTTGTTTTGATACACTGTTGGTAGAGCATTAGTACTTTGCCATATCATCTCCTAAACCGTACAACTTTAAGGGATATTCATTTTAAATACAGGTAAGCCTTATTATAGGCTGTAGGTAAAAATCACAAAGCAGGGTTTACAACCGCTTTAAACTCCAGCAAATGAAAAGAAAACCTTTACTGTAATAAGCATTCAGTATAATTGAATTGTTTTATCTTATTTATTGAAGTTTAATTTCTGGGAAAAAATAAAATAGATATTTTAGTAATACACTGCCTTTATGTAAAACTTTTTAACCTTGTTCTGTACTAATATGTTCATATTGCCTGCAGGATGAATAAGAACGATGAACATAATACATTCATCATTCTTTATAACTTGATTTACTATAAGTATCAAGTAACCACTGATAAACATACTCTGCACAAATGCTATTCAAAGTATTGCAGTATATTTAATAATATGAAATATGTCCTTTATGAAAGATTGTTCCCATTTCTGAACAAGCAGTTCCACAATAAATGTTTGCTTTTTTAATTTTTTTCTTGCAGAAAATTTGCAGCTTAAAGTGTATGTATAGCCAAAACTTATTTTTTCTTTTTTTTTTTTCTTTTAGATGATGTAGGAAAATGATAAAAGTCCTGGTTTTGCTGCTTATGTCCTGGGGTTTAATTCACTAATAGTTAAGTAACAACAAACGCAATGCGGTAAAATAGCTCTTGTGTTAAATCAGTTTTGAAAGTGCAATTCACTAAGAAATTTGCGGTAAATAAGGAATGTGGTGTTTAACTGTTCGATTGAGCATTTTTTCATGCGATAATCGCATTGAGCTGGTTGCTAAGGAGCGTGCCAGGAAGCCGGCTGCCACATCCTTAACAATAGATGACTCATCAGCTGTTCCCCACTGACACATGAATGTAAAAAAGATTGCCGGCAATTAAAAATTATGAAAAAAACCCAACTTGGGGTCCCTGCCCAAAGCATACCAGGCCCTGCCCCCCATCCCAAAGCACCTTTTTCCCCATGTTGATGGGGACAAGGGACTCTTCCCCACAACCCTGTCTGGTGGTTGAGGGGGTCTGTGGGCAAAGGGCTTATCGGAATCTGGATCCCGGCCCCAGATCCCGCCCCCCTCCCCCCGCATATACCAAAAAAGTGTAAAAGTTATTAAAGACAGTACAAAGGTTTTTGACAATTACTTTATTACAAAATAAAAAAAATGTCCCAGATGTAGATCCATCATCAATCACCGACCCAGCATGCACCAGTCTGTGATGCCACAAGGGGGCGGAGACACCAGGTGACGTCACCAGGCGGCCCTTTAAGAACCCTCAAACGGCAGAGCAGGCACACTGTGGGAGCGTTTGTCTCGAGCAAAACTTTTTTCTCCGGGTCTGGCAGTGGCGGCGAGCGTCGTAATTGACGATGGATCTACATCAGGGGACAGTTTTTTTCATTTTTTAATGAAGTAATTGTCAAATTTGTGTTGTCTTTATTCACTTTTACAATTTTTTGGTGAATAGGTACCCCATACTCATTCACATAGGGGGCGGGATCTGGGGGCCCCTTTGTTAAAGAGGGCTTTCAGATTCCAATAAGCCCTGTGCCTGCAGACCCCCACAACCACAGCCCAGGGTTGTGGGGAAGAGGGCCAGGTCCTCATCAACATGGGGACAAGGTACTTTGGGGCTTTGGCTGCCCCTCCAAAGCACGCCCCCCCCCCCCCCAGGTTGAGGACATGTGGCTTGGTATGGTTCAGGAGGGGGGTAAGCTCGTTGCTCGATGCCCCTTTCATGACCTGCCAGGCTGCATGCTCAGGTACGGGATCTGGTATGGGTTTTTGGGGACCCCACGTTGGGTTTTTTTCATAATTTTTAATTGCAGACATTTTTCTTTTTACATTCAGCTTCCCCGCTGACAGCTGATGGGTCATCCATTGTTAATGATGCGGCGGCCGGCTTCTCTCCCTGCTACTTAACAACCAGCTATTGGGGGGGACCCCCACACTGTTTCTGACAAATGCAGCATGTGATATTGCCTGCAAAACCCTGGTAATACATTTTGTATGTTTTTTTACTCTGTGTTCTGTTTGTGAATTGGCTTACCGCATGTTTTTTTGACGATATTTACCGACAGATTTTTAATTTTGAGTTAAAGACTGCATAATCAGTATTTTATTTTTTATTTTTGTGAATTGGACTTTATTCACCACATGTGATAATTTATGCAAATGAGTTACGTGACCATATTATCGCAAACGTTAGTGAATTGACCCCTTTCTGTAAGTTAAGAATGCATAATTGAATAGAATTTATTTTGAATCAGATTTTATTGTCCCTTGAACACTTATCCATACTCCACAGAGCGCCCAAAAGTGGGTCATGTGCTTTACTTTCATTTGTTGCGAGCGCTGTAATTTATTTATTGCAGGTATTCAACATACCCAGGGCTCCTGCTATAATAATATTTAAAATGACATATCATTTATTTAACATTTACCATATAATTTATCCTATAATAGTCCATAAAAATACAGAAATCAGTAATACAATGATAATATGTGTAACATACAAGACTCTAAAGAAACATAATAAACCAGTTTTTTTTTTCCATCCAACTTTGCAAATGCTTTTAACAAGTGCTGATTTACCAGCAATAGTCAAAAAAAAAAAAAAAAAATATGTATCTCTGATTGTTTGAAACAGCTGTCAGAAGGATTAGGAAGTCTGAGCTAAGAATCCTAGCTACCACCTAGAAAATGTACTTGGGAAAGTGACAAGTAAAGGAACTGAGCGGTTCAACTGATAAGCTGATTGTCTCGCACTCGAGTTAATGTATTCTCCTCTGAAACAATTGGAAACTTCACAACATTTGAAGACAAGAAGTCGACAGGTAAATGGCTATTTACCTCATAGGGTTTAGTAGGCTGGGATGGCAGATGATCTCATAGAGATTCAAAACAAGTGAAAAAAGCTTAGTTGGTGGAGATGGATCAACATAAAAAATGAATACAGAAGAAATATTTTTCATGAAAAGACACTGGAGCTTTTTATTCCTTCCTAACTATGGTGGAGGTGAACTTGTTAAATATATTCTTTATGGAAATGTCTTGGCTTCCTTCTCCCATGTTTTGGTTCCTTGCAGTTGTGCTTTATATTCTAACAGTTAAGCTGAATCTAAAACAATCAAAAAATAAAAAAACATAAAAAAAAATTCAACAATGTTCTATAAGATGTACTCACGTTTTGACATTGTTTCTGCTGTACCATATATTGAATTTAAACTGAATAACTATTATATTGCATTTAAGTGCTTTATTATATTCAGGATATATGGAGAGAGAGAGAGAGAGAGAGAGAGAGAGAGAGAGAGAGAGAGAGAGAGAGAGAGAGAGAGAGAGAGAGAGAGAGAGAGAGAGAGAGAGAGAGAGATTATACAGTATATATGTAGTGTCACTGCCCCAGAAGTAACAAAAGCATCAACAATAATAACTGTAGCGCCAACCCTAAAGGGGCTGCTTATTCAGATAAATCCCCTGTTCCTGGCCTCGACCTCCTCAAAATCCTCAGGCATTCTGACACACCCAAACCAAAGAGACTAGGCCTGGGAACCTTGCTCAGTAACCCATATGAACGTGGAGGAGTACTCACTTCAAAATAAGAGGGGAGTGATCAACTAACAATAAGTCTATCAAAAACAAAAAAGGAACACAATATACACACCCTATTGAGTAAACTCCACAATGATTTATTGAAAAATTCTATAAAACCAGCATCAAGTCAAAAACATCCTCCCTGACCCCTACCCCCACAACACCAGATCCCCCCCCCCCCCCCACATCCCAGTACCAAACCCCAATCTTACCTATACCACCGACCAGATCCCCTCCCAAACCAACACCCTAACCGGTCTAAAACACACCCCAAATGGGAGCTGGTACACACACCCAGCTGAGTGTTTAAACCCACAATTATAAAAATGCCTTCCTAGCTACAGCAAAGGTAAACTTTTTAAATATATTCTTAATGAAAGTGTCGTGGCTTCATGCGTCCCGTGTTCTGGTTGCAGTTGTGTTTTGTTAAACAATGTTCTATGAGATGTACTCAAATTTTGACACAAATTTTCTGTACTATATACTGTATTTAAAGTGAATAACTATTATATTGCATTTAGGTGTTTCACCGACACAGCTATAACCACAATACTAACTTTAATGTTATTTGAAAATACTAAAATAAATTAACAAAAAAATCATGAATAATAACTGTAGTGCCAACCCTGAAGCAGCTGCTTATTCAGATGGATGATGGATCCCCTGTTCCTGGCCTCGACCTCCTCAAAATCCTCAGCCTTTCTGACACACCTGACTGAGTGTTCAAACCCATTATAAAAATTATACTCACGGCTCTATCTCTACAGAAATTATCACAAAATGAATTACATTAAAACATCTTTACTTCCATAATATAAAGTGTTCTGTGTTAAGATCAAATAAATGCAAATATATATATCAGTCTTTTAGTGCCTAAAACGACATAATCTGTGCAGATTCACCACTTCCTCTTTTTACCCTCAGGTGTGCTGTATCCCCCTCAATTGTTCCCACACTCAGTTGTAACATAACATAAGAGAGCAGCCAGGACTGGAGACTTCCATTCCTGAGGACACTCAGAGGAGGAGTGAAATGCATTGGGTGGAGTTTTCAGTTATGGCTTCTGTAGATGTCACATCTGACCCATGGAGCGCATGCTGCAGTGGTACTTCCAGGTCTGTACAGTATAAGCTTACCTGCACAATTTTATAAAGTGATTGCATTATATGTGTTCACTTTTTTAATAAAATAATGCTACACTATGATGAAATCCTTCTCCTTTGTCCATGCATGCGCTGAATGCTGAGTCGCATGTAGAGTTTGACTGGAGGAAAATACAGGTGGCAGTATTAAAGGAAGGAGGAAGCAGATGAGACTAAATGGGGAGTGTCAGGTACTCACCAAGGCCGAGTTGCTGAGCGAGGCTCCCCTTGCAGCTGGGCGCACGATACCCTCTGGAAGTGGCACAGCGGGTATTGGGCACGAAGAAGCACGGGTCATCAACAGGTAGCAGAGCAGCTGGGAGGTTCTTCAGGTAGAGAAGTGATCCGTGCTGAGTGGCTGACACCTCACTGGAACTGGCTAGGCAAGAGTCTGGAGATGAAGACTGGAGCCGGTAGAGGATGCAGAGGGTCAAACACAAAGGCAAAAGTCCAAGAACAGGCCGGGAGTCAAACACAGGCAGAAGTAATCAGGCTGAAGCTCCAACATTGGGGTAAAGCAGAGGCAAAGTCCAAGAGCAGGCTGAGGGTCAAACACGGGTAGTCAAGCAGGCTGCAGATCAAACACTGGGGTAAGGCAGAAGCAAAGTCCAAAAGCAGGCCGAGGGTCAAACGGGTGATCAGGCAGGTAGAGAAGCCAGAAGATTAGCCAAGGGTCAAACACAGGAGAGGTTCAAGGCGAGGTCAGGGTCGATTCCGGGTCACAACAGGCAGGCACAGGTACACAGGTTCAGGAACAGATTACAGGAGCTGAAAAGACAAACCAGCAACAAACACAGGACATAGTAGTCTTTAAATAGGCCCGCTGGGAGGAGGTCCCGCTGTGCGCGCATGCGTTCGTGCTGATGCGCTGCGTCGTGCACCCACATGAGCTAATCCGCTTGGGACACGCGCTCGTACCCACGATCATGTAATGGTACTCGCTAATGTGCAACTCTACCACGCAGGCGCATGGGAAAGCGCCGATACTGACAGGCTCTGACTCTGCTATTCCCCTGACAGTGCCCCACCCTTTCCACTTAACTAAGTACTGTTCCCGTCCCCCCCTCTTTCTGCAGTCTATTATTGCCTCCACTTCGAATTCCTCTTCTCCTTCAACCCTGATTGGTGGAGGAGGTAGTTCTCTTCCTGGAAAAGAGTTGGGGGTGACCGGCTTTAGTAAAGAGGCATGGAACACCGGGTGTATCCTATAAGAGCTAGGCAAGGTCAGTTCGAAAGCCATGGGGTTTACAACCCTCTTAATTTCAAAAGGACCAATGAACTTTGGGCCTAATTTGCAAAGGTGGGCAAGGTAGTTTGAGATTGATGGCAGATAGCCACACTTTATCTCCAACCTTGAAACTTGGGTTACTTCTTCTTCCTCTGTTATAGTACTCTTCGTAGCTCTTTTGGGCTTTCTTCATAGTTTCTTGAATCTGCAAAAAATTTGTTTGGATAAAATGTATTCGGTCCTGTACTGCAGGAGTTGGGACTTCGGGAATGGAATCTGGAAGAAAGGAAGAATGAAAACCATAGTTTGCCAGAAAGGCGTTTGGTTGATGGCAGAATGTATGGAATTGTTGTAGGCGAACTCTGCACACGGTAAAAGAGAAGACCAGTCATCTTGGGAACAGGAACAGAAACACCGGAGGTATTGCTCTAGAGATTGGTTCGTCCTCTCTGTCTGGCCATTGCTTTGTGGATGATATGCGGAAGAGAGGGATGTCTTGATTTCTAGAGATTTACACATATCCTTCCAAAATTTTGAAGTGAACTGAATTCCCCTGTCGGATACAATGTTGTGAGGAACACCATGGAGTCTTACCACTTCTTTTATAAAGATATTTGCAGTTGTGGAAGCAGAAGAGATGCCTACTAAGGGCAGGAAATGTGCCATCTTTGAAAGGCGGTCGACAACCACTAGGATGGTAGTAAACTTCTCGGAAGGGGACAAATCAACGATAAAGTCCATAGAGACCTCTGTCCAGGGATGTTCAGGCATGGACAAAGATCTTAAAAGTCCCCAAGTCTTGGCGTTTGATCCCTTATTGCGTTGTCAAGTAATGCAAGATTGTATATACTTTTTTCAGTCTTGTCTCCAACCCGGCCACCAGAAAGAGCGATTAATTAGTTCGGAGGTCTTTTGTATACCAAAGTGTCCTGCCAGCTTGTGATCGTGAAAAGTTTGCAAAATCTGAAGTCTTACCGGGGGAGGAACGAATATCTTGTTTTGGGCCCACAACAGACCGTCTTTCTTTTCCAAGGAGGATACTTCAGAAGGAAGTTGTGTGGAGATAGGATGGTTCCGGGTTCTTCTGATTCATTGGTTTCTGGGAACATATGGGAAAGTGCGTCTGCCTTCCCGTTCTTAGAGCCAGGTCGGTAAGAAATATGAAAGTTGAACCTGGAGAAGAACAAGGCCCAATGGCTTGACGAGGTCTAAGGCGTTAAGCTGTTCAGAGATACTCCAGGTTACGATGGTCTGTGAAGATCATGATGGGTTGGGATGCCCCTTCCAGCAAATATCTCCACTCTTCTAAGGCAAACTTTATGGCTAGTAACTCCCGGTCCCCAACATCATAATTCTTCTCCGGAAGGCTGAGTTTACAGGAGGCAAAGGCCACCGGGTGGAGCAGAGCTTTTTGACCACTTCTTTGAGACAGGATTGCCCCTATTGCTGACTCCGAGGCATCCACTTCAAGCACATAGGGCAAAACTGGATTGGGATGTTAGAGAATAGGAGCCGAGATAAAAAGTCTCTTTAGTTCATTGAAAGCTTCCTGAGCTTCCTGGGGCCATTTGAAACATAGTCTGCTGGCGGGTTAGATGAGTGATGGGGGAGATGATGGAAGCGAATCCTTTAATGAATCTGCGATAAAAATGGGCAAAGCCAACAAATCGCAGAATCCTCTTCTTATCTATGGGAGCTGGCCTCCTGGATGGCCTTAACTTTCTGTGGGTCCATTGCGACCCCTCCTACCGAGATAATGAACCCGAGGAACTGAATAGTATCCTTTTCAAAGTCACATTTCTCACCTTTTAAATATAGACCATGTCTTCTGAGGATCGAGAGTACTTTCTTCACATGGGTACGATGTATTTCTAAAGTGGTGGAAAAGATCAAGATGTCATCGAGATAAACAATTACAAAGTTATCTAGATACTCACGGAAGATGTCGTTGACTAGATGTTGAAATGTAGCCGGGGCATTGCAGAGCCCAAAGGGCATCACCAAATATTCAAAATGCCCAAATCTGGACCTGAAGGCTGTCTTCCATTCGTCTCCATCACGTATCCGAACCAGATTGTATGCTCCCCGGAGATCTAGTTTGGTAAATACTTGAGCGGTTCAGAGACGCTGGAAAAGCTCAGGAATAAGAGGGAGCGGATACCTGTTCTTGATAGTAATTTTGTTAAGCTCCCTATAGTCCACATAAGGTCTCAGGGATCCGTCCTTCTTTTTGACGAAAAAGATTCCTGCTCCAGCTGGGGAAAAAGAAGGACGGATCTCGTCGATGTAGGAGCAGAGGGCTTCTGGTTCGATTTCTGATAGAGGGAAAATGCGGCCTAAAGGAAACTCGGACCCGGGTAGGAGATCAATAGGGCAATCATAAGGTTAATGGGGTGGCAGACTGTCTGCTTTCTTCTTGTCAAAAATGTCCAGAAATTCATGGTATGCTGCGGGGACATGCTGAAGGTTATCTGGTACTGGTTGTAGAGCTAGACAAGGAGCCGTTCTGTCGTATTTTGGTGAAAGACAATGCTGGGAGCAGTACGTAGAGGAGAAAAGAAATTCTTTCTTGCTCCAATTTATCTGAGGATCATGGGCCTGCAACCACGGATACCCCAGGATGATGGAAAACATAGGTGAGCTTATAATGTCAAAGCGGAGAAATTCTGAATGGCCACCTCAGTCCGTGGAGGTGAGAATAGGCTTAGTTTCCTGAGTGACAGGCCCAGAGCAGGGTAGGGACCCATATGCCAGATGAATTTGCAGGCATTGTTCCTTGACTTGTAGGGGAATGTGCAGGCTTTGGGCTAAAGATGCATCTAGGAAACAACTGCAGGCTCCTGAGTCAACGATGGCCGGCAACCGGACCTCCTCTTCTGCCACCTGTAATGAGACCAGGAGGACAAGGTGAGCTTGGCTTGAACTAGCAACTTGAATGTTCATGGCAGACTGTGGACGGCACTTACTAGGTCTAACAGGACAGTTGCGTAAGAAGTGACCGGCCTCCCCACAGTATAGGCAAAGGTTGGCTTGGCGCCGGCGGAGTCTTTCATCAGGAGAGAGTGGGGATCAAACTAAACCCAATTGCATGGGCTCACCATCGGAGGATGAGGAAGAGGCCGCAGAAGGTACAGGAACAGGTGGCACCCGTGGCATCATCCAGGTGGGTCTTGGGGACTGGAAACGCTCGGAGCGACGCTCCCGTAGACATCTGTCAAGTTTAGTAGCGAGCTGGATCAGGTCTTCCAGGGAGGCCAGAGTATCTACCCGAGCCAGTTCGTCCTTTAGGGTTTCTGAGAGACCTTGGCGATATTGATATTTAAGAGCAGCCTCATTCCAGTTATGTCCCCAGACCATTTTCGAAATTCCACAGTGTAGTCTTCCACAGGTCTTTTTTCCTGGGTCAGGGTATGCAGGATGGACTCGGCTGTGGCCATGTGCTGTAGGTCGTCATATAGCTGGGCCATGGAGTCAAAGAAGGTGTCTGCTGAGTCGAGGAGGGGGCTCTTCTGCTCAAGAAGGTTGTGAACCCAGGATTGCGGTTCATCAGATAGTAAAGAGATGATAAACCCCACCTTCACAGATTCAGAATGAAAAGTCCTGGGTTGGAGGGCAAAGTATAGTAGACAATCATTTTTGAACACCCTGTACTTCTTCTGGTTCCCGGAAAATCATTCCGGAGTGGGGACCCTGGGTTCAGGAAGGGTCATTACTACTGCAAGAGCTGGGTTAACTTGATTCTGAGAGGAAGATGTCCCGCTGTCAGATGCTGACATGGTGTCCGAGGGGCTTGGAAAAGAAGCCAGGTGTTGAAGACAGCCTTCAATCTGGAAATAGCCGTCCTGGAGTCTCTGAACAGCCTGGGTGAGGGCTGAAACCTGCTGGCAGAGTGCCTCAAGGGGAGAGCCAGCTCTGTCGGCCTCGCTAATGGCTGGTTTGTACTGTCAGGTACTCACCAAGGCCGAGTTGCTGAGAGAGGCTCCCCTTGCAGCTGGGCACACGATACCCTCTGGAAGTGGCACAGCGGGTATTGGGCACGAAGAAGCACGGGTCACCAGCAGGTAGCAGAGCAGCTGGGAGGTTCTTCAGGTAGAGAAGTGATCCTCCGTGCTGAGTGGCTGACACCTCACTGGAACTGGCTAGGCAGGAGTCTGGAGATGAAGACTGGAACCGGTAGAGGATTCAGAGGATCAAACACAAAGGCAAAAGTCCAAGAGCAGGCCGAGGGTCAAACACAGGTAGTCAAGCAGGCTGAAGATCAAACACTAGGGTAAGGCAGAAGCAAAGTCCAAAAGCAGGCCGAGGGTTGAACACGGGTGATCAGGCAGGTAGAGAAGTCCAGAAGATTAGCCAAGGGTCAAACACAGGAGAGGTTCAAGGCGAGGTCAGGGTCGATCCAGGTCACAACAGGCAGGCACAGGTACACAGGTTCAGGAACAGGTTACAGGAGCTGAAAAGACAAACCAGCAAAAAACACAGGACATAGCAGTCTTTAAATAGGCCTGCCGGGGGGACGTCCCGCTGTGCGCACACACGTTCGTGCTGATGCGCTGCCTCGTGCACCCACGTGAGCTAATCCATTCGGGACACGCGCTCGTACCGGCCGATCGTGTAACGGTATGTGCTGATGTGCAACTCTACCATGCAGGCACATGGGAAAGCACCGATACTGACAAGCTCTGACTCTGCTATTCCCCTGACAGGGAGCCTGAAAAGGGAGAAACCTTTCCTGTTCATTTGATCTATTTGCAAGCCTGTTAGACTCTTCTAGATATACAGCAGAGAGTCAAATAGCTCCAGTAAGCATGGGAACACTTAAGGGGGACACGGCACACGTGATAGTGAAAAGAGGACGTAGTGGATCTGCACAAGTTATATAAATTTAGCAACGGAAAACTTTAAGTTTGACAGAGACTGTGATATACAGTAAATTTGCATTCATTTGATCTTAACACTGAGCATGTTATATAATGGGTGTAAAGCTGTTTTAATGCAATTTAGTTTGTGATGATTTGTGTAGAGATAGCGCAGAATGTTTAATTTTTATAGCTGGTAGAAGCACAAGCACCTTTGTAGCAGCTGCTGTCCAAGAAGGTAAAAATAAAAAATGCATTTTGAGCAGGGTAGGTGAATATAGCGGGGGTCATTTTGAATAATCTTGTTCAAACCCACAATTACCTGGTCTGCAGCCAACTTGACAAGAGGGCTTCCCTTGTGGCTGAGCATCGAATACCCCTAGAGGTGGGAACATGGCTCAAAGATGCATAGATGTCTTTTAAGTAGCTCTGCTGAAGCAAAGTGAACTGGATAGCTGTCAGCTGGTCTGTCAGGACTGATGGCAGGACCTCTTTTGCCCTTGGAGATGCAGTAGTACCAAGGCAGCAGCCACAAGCAAGATGTCACCTGAGGTAGAAGCCTGGTCAGACAGGCAGGGCCGGGCTGAAAAAAAGCAGTCAGGATAGAAGCTAAGTTCATAGATGGAGTGGCAAGCCAGAGACAGGGCTGAAGCGTGGTCAGGAACAGTAGCCAAGGTCATACAGGGGAACCTGGTGGAGCAGGCAGAAGAGTAGTTAGGTAACAGGGGTCCTTATATAGGGTGTTTGGCGCCAAATCTGGCAGCAGGTGTACGTGCGCAAATGAGCACGACCATGTATATTGTTGGCAACTATGCCAGGTCTTTTCCTCAGCACAAGCACATTTTTGTTCTGCTGCCTTCCTCTCAGCACATGCTCACGTTTGTTCTGAATAGCTCCCTGGCAACAATATTGCAAGGAAATCACCAATATCAGTAATGGATGCCCAGCAACAACACAGTCTCAAAAGCACACTTACATCCAAGGATTGTAAAGGAAAAGAAATCTGATTGTATTATGGGTGGTAGGGAAAATGGGGTAAAAAGTATCAAGTTAATAGTGACAACAGGCATGCATTTAGGTATACAAATTAATTAGCACAGAAAAGTAATTTCAAGTATGAGATAACGCCTTCCATACAGAGTGTGTAAACTGTGACAATGCCACCTACAGTGAGAAAATGATCAACAAAATAAAGGGTAACAACAACATGCACTAGCGGTGACTGTGCACTGCCTAGACCAGTCTGGTAAAACTCAATAACTGCTTGGCATGAAAACTATAACTACAACTAACTATAACTGAAAACTATAGCTACATAATGACATGACCTTCCTGAACAGACTTATAATAAAGAAAGGGAGCAATATTCGGGTGTTGCTCCAGCCAGCTGCCAGGTGTTTCTTCTGCCAGCTATTGTTGGGGTCCTTTAACAGGAGTCAGAGCACTTTATATTTGTCCCAATGGATTTAAAATCACTGCTCTTCTCCCTCTTACCATCACAGTTTATGGGACAGACCAGATTGATCTGGAAACAATTATGCTGAAGGGGTGCTGACAGCTTGGCAACTTTGATGGTAAGTACAGCGGGAAAAGGGTGGGAAGGATGTCCAGTGTTCACCTTTACATTTTTTCTAAATGTATATATTTTTCCTGAATTTTAAGTATTAGAGGTATACATGGATTGATAACTGTTGTGAGTGAATATAAGCCTTTGCAGTTTTTGGTCCTATGTATAATATTCTCCCAAGGATATATGTATCCTAACAACAATCCTGAACTAACTTTTTAATAATTATCAAAAACATAAATTTCATATACGAATATATTCATTGTGTAGACTCAATAATATAAAAGCACTTATATTATGGTTATAAAGAGATTGAAAAATGTTGTGTGAATATATAGTTTTTGGTCCCATATATAATATTCAGATTGAAAAAACTTTACAGACAACATGAAGATTTTAGGGGATTGAGCAATTAGTCCCCCCCCCGCCATCCAACCCCCCCACCCCTCCGTTTTTGTTAGTTATCCTTAGAACAGTACCTCTTTATGATAGCATATGTAATGAGTACAGTTTACTGGAAACCACTAGACATGTGCACACTGAAATATTTTGTTTCGGAATTTCGGTTTCATCCTAAAAATAAATGTATTTAGTTACTTCCGAAATTTGTTTTTATTCATTTTGTTTCGTTAAAAAATGCATTAGTCCGAAAATCTGAAAAAAATAGGGTTGAATCTGTCAATTGAAGGCTTATGGTGTCTGTCAGATGTTCTAAGAAGATTCGATGAAGCAGCTAAACTGTACGACGTCATGAGCGTACATTTCCGGTGGAATGCTCCGCCCACAAGCTGTAGTAGAATTCAAATGTTGTTTGACTAGTATTACTAGTCAAACAACATTAGAATCCTTCTATAGCCTATTGACCGTAAATGTCCGCTCGCGGCGATCGTATGTTTTTAGCTGCTTCGTCGAATCTTCACGTCTCTATAATGTCGAATCTTTTCTCTCTATGTTGAATAATCTTGGACTAACAGAGTTAGTTTAGGCACATTCAACCGCAGGTTCGATAGACACAGATCTCTATTGTCACCATTATGTTGAATCTTCTATCTATCTATATCGAACTGTTGTCGCAATGATACGAAAATATAATGGATACAAAAATAAAGCATTTTTTAAACTTTGCATCTTTCGGATTTCGGATTTTGCACGTTTATTATCGTTTGTTAAAACGAACACGAAAATACACAAAATTCGGATGAAAAAGCATTCGGACGAAAACGAATGCACATGTCTAGAAACCACAGAGCTGTCCATCAAACCAAAGATTTCCTGTTTATCTTCCAAAGGAAAAAATAAATAAAGAGAAACTCGTGTTTTATGTGCTTAGAATTAGGTTTCTGTCTTGATCCCTGAAGCTCGAAAAGTTTGTCCAATATTGAAATATTTATGACATTTCAGGTCAGCAGCTGTCCCACCCCCTGCCTGTATTGCAAAAAAAAAAAAAGGTTGTATAAATATTTAAATGAGGATTAATACATTTTCTACATTTCTTATAAAGTATCCAGCTGTGGGTTTACAACGTTTCATGACAGGTTTTGCATAATTAAAAAATAAACCGATGAGATTATATAATTATAGTTTGCTTTGTTAACCTTAATGCAATATCAAGTCTGTTGTTTTTTATTTGTTTTTTAGTATGTGTCACCAATTAATAAAGCTGATTCTAAGAACCACTACCTTTTAACCCCCCACCCTCCTTTATATAAATACAAAAAAAAAAAACTAGAAGATCCCCGTCAACTTGCTTGCAGAATGGGAGGCTCTTTCCTTGAATGCCCAAATTGCTGTCTGGAAGATTTGTACACTTCCTATTAGCTGCCCATTGACGGAGTCCTCTGGAAGACTGCGGCAGTGTGATGATGCCATGGCAAGGAGTGGCAAGAAGACCGGATTATAGTTTTTTGCTTCCAGAAGAGGCAACGCAAAGGGAGAATTAAAAAGGGGTTTGGTAAATTCAAAATAATGTGTAAATGAGTGGAAAGCAAGATTAGTGGGGGGGGGGATAGGTGGGAGGTTTACATTTGCCCATAAATGGGTTATTTTATAACATAAAATAATAGTTTAAAAAAAAAATCTATTTAAGTATGTATCCTTAACGCAAAAAAGTACCTTCTATTGCAATCTCTAAATCTCCAAATTCTGTTGCCGCTGTGATCCGACTTCCTGTTAGAGGTTGGCTACGTTCGTTCTCCATGGTCCCACTGTATGCAGGTACGTAGCCATCCTCTCTTGTTCACTCCTGAGAAGGACTATGGACTGTGGATTTTGGGATTAATGCTCATTCCAAAGAATGAGGTGGAAAAATAGAGATTCAGGAGCTCACGGAGGACATTGCAAGGAGGCAGAAAAACACTGTAAGAAATGATTTCATGGAAAACTAATTACAAGGCCATTAAAGTGGATGTAAACCCGATTCATGAAATTTGAACCGGGCATATATAGCTGCAGTGTTTTGTTATCTCTCTTCAAAGCAATGTCCCTTAGCTGTCTCCTGCCCTGTTCATCTGTTATCAGCCTAATAACTCCTGACAAGTTCTCCATCACATATGATAAAAGCAGCCAAAGTTTTGTGTTGGGGAGGATGCTATAAATAGATTAGCAGAGCCCTGAATGACCCCACATTCTATCACTATCCAAAGCTTGCCGCCTCTGTCTTCGCAACATCTCCAAGATACGCCCCTTCCTAACCAATGACACCACAAAGCTTCTAATCCACTCCCTGGTCATCTCCCGCCTTGACTACTGCAACTCCCTCCTCATTGGTTTACCTCTAAATAGGCTATCCCCACTTCAGTCCATCATGAATGCTGCGGCCAGGCTCATCCACCACACAAACCGCTTAGCGTCTGCTACACCCCTCTGCCAATCCCTCCATTGGCTGCCACTCAGTCACCGAATTAAATTCAAGATACTAACTATAACTTACAAAGCCATCCACAACCTGGCTCCTAGCTACATCTCTAACCTAGTCACAAAATACCAACCTAATCGTTCTCTTCGCTCCTCCCAAGACCTCCTGCTCTCAAACTCCCTTGTCACCTCATCCCATGCTCGCCTTCAGGACTTCTCCAGAGCCTCCCCCATCCTCTGGAATGCTCTACCCCAATCCGTCCGATTTTCTCCTACTTTATCCACTTTCAGACGATCCCTGAAAACTCATCTCTTCAGAGAAGCCTATCTGGCCCCCACCTAACAACTGTACATTTATCTTCTCAATCAGCACATCACCCACAGTTATTACCTCTTGTATCTCTTGACCTTCCCTCTTAGATTGTAAGCTCTAAGGAGCAGGGCCCTCTGATTCCTACTGTATCAAATTGTATTGTATTTGTACTGTCTACCCTCAAGTTGTAAAGCGCTACGTAAACTGTTGGCGCTATATAAATACTGTATAATAATAATAATAATAATTCAATTATCAGCTCTGAAAGTCTCTACCTATGAGGAGGGGGGTGTGTGCCTTTCCTCCAATCAGCTGTCTTGGCTGTATGCCCAGACTTCACTGCAGTGTTGAACAGGAAGATAAAATCTCCTAACACGATCTTAACTTTCTAAACAGTATACAAAGCTGAAGACAGCAGATATACATGTAAACCTTATGTAGGGATATTTGTTTCATCCCTGTGTATCATATGAGGCTGTTCACTTCACTGGGTATATGTGTGGGTTTACATCCACTTTAAAGAGGTTGTAAACCCTTTACAACCACTTTATACTACATGCAAGCCTATAATTAGGCTTACCTGTAGCTACACTGGATATCTCCTAAACCTGCACGGTTTAGGAGATATCCCTGTATTTGCATGTGCCAATGTCATTGGCACATGCGCACTTAAGCAGACTAAAGCAACGGCATGTACGTGCTGTTGCTTCAGTTATACTGTGCCGTTATTGGTGGCTCCCGCGCGCATGCGCGGGAGTGACGTTATTGCGGCTTTGAGTGATCACAACGCCAGAGCAGCGATACCCAGAAGTAACCCCCGGGAGAGATGTCAGCCGCCGGAGCGGTGAACGAGGACCGCTGCGGGGGCTTCAATCTAGGGTAAGGAATTTATAATGAGCTAGTATGCTCTAAGATCATCCAGACGCTGAACCCATATGTCTAAATTTCTAGCTACACAGGTGGATGCTACCACCGGGCCTAAGGAAAAAGCTGAAGCATCCCAGGCCTTATATAGCAATAAGTCTGCCTTTCTATCCATTTGATCTTTAAGGACCCCAGAAACTTCAAAAGAAAGATCTGATCTTTTGGACACCTGCGATACACTTTGAATCTGAAAAAAGTCATGACTTCGGCCATGATTTTTGTAAAAATCCTCGGTGCTCCCGAGAGACCAAAAGGAAGGGCATTTAACTGCCAATGAAATGGCTCGTTTCCCACGAGAACTGCAAACCTGAGGAACCTTAGGTGGCTCTGGCAGATTGGTACATGAAGATAAGCGCCCTGGAGGTCCAGGGTCACCATGACCATCCAGGTACTAACCAGGCCCGACCCTTCTTAGCCTCCGAGATCAGACGAGATCAGGCGCTTTCAGGGTGATGTGGCCATAGGCCAATTTTAAAGCCAACAGGCAACAGACCTTTGTCTTTTTTTTTTTTTTTTTTTTTTAAGGGTTTACAACCACTTTAAGTAGTGAATGTGTATGGATTTTTTGTTGGAATAGGGATTTAATTTAGTATCATTTTAAAGCAAACTCTAGTCTTTTTAGTATAGCTTCTTTCAATGTGTAAGGCTGAGAAAAGATTGTGAGTGCAGGGTGTTATGGCCCCACTGCCAGAACATGGCACCCTACACTCACAGCATATTAATGAAGGCAAGCTCTAATATCATCACATCAGTACTACTCTTTGTATTATCCAGGACCACTCACCAATGGGTGTAATGCTTGGTTCCTGTGACTTTTGGATAAAGAGTCCTAGCACTCTTTATGAGATCTTGGTGGGGCTTCATCAAACCCAACCACTACATCTAAGGAAGCCCAAAGTGTAAAAGAACCCAACGCATCACAAGACTGGGAGGACACCCCCCAAAAACAGCATAAAATAGTGATAAGTACCTCAAGGGAGGATGGGGGCCACTGGGAAGGGAGCACAGAGCACAAAAGTGTGAATGGACAAAGGAGAAGAGGGCAGACAAACGACACTGCGGCTTGTGTGTAGGAAAGCCACAAGTCTCCTATTGAAGTGCCGGAAGTATAGTGAAAGCTATACATCATAGCACAAATAACAGAGTAAGAAAGTCCTAACACTTAATTATTTGTTACTCTGTAGATTTAAAATCTACAGAGTAACAGATCACTGGCTGTGATTGATTGACAGCAGAGAAACCAATGGGTCCTGCTGCTGTATCTGAGCCAATGAGGAATGAGAGAGCCGAGAGGCCCTCAAGCTCTCATGCACATTGCTGGATCGAGATTGGTCTCAGGTATGTATTTAGGTGGGCTGCGGGTTAACCACTTTAAGTATAGCCTGACCACAGATCACAGCTCATGACTTGCAAAAGCTGAAAAGTGCACAACCATAAAGTAGAAGAATTAATTATCCGGGAAGAAATTTGGCCTTGTCCCGGTCATCGCTGCTGCCAACTCTTATTCAACAGGTCAGCAAGTGACTTTCACAGTGTTGAAGGAGGTGTTATTGAAAGCACATTGGGCAAATATTGTTTTTGCTGCATTCTCACATTCAGGGTAAATAAGCAAATGTGTCTGAGAAGTCTGCAGACTTTAACAAGTTGTGGTACCAAAATAGAACGGAGACAAAGGAGCGCAGCATTTTATAAATGAGGACATATCTTTATGCAAGGGGAAAATTAATTACAATGCTTTGATAAATTACTCTCTTTGGGAATTTAGTAGAATATCTACTTGTTGGCCAGGAATACTGTGTTTTATCTTAATGTAGGCATTAAGCCATAAAATAATCTCAACTTTAAATACTGAGTTAGACAATACCGTAGCAAGAAAACTTTATAATGATTTTTTACAAAGCAGTAGAACATATCAGTAAAACCACAGTGGTCCATGAGCTAAAAATGCCTGATGGAAGTGAGTGGTCTTAGCCATGGCAACCAGATGCCAGTTCCACTGCTCTCGTCCCAATATAAGAAAAAATATGTGGATCTTAGTTGCTATGTAAAAACACAGACTCTTAGCCCCTTGTTTATCAAGGTATGTTTATAAACATTCAGGTATTCAAGGGGTTAAAGCAAGTATGGATGGTTTGGTATGGTTAAAGAAAGTATGGACAGTATGGATTGTTACAGCTGGCTATTAGCTTTTAGGTAAAAGTGATCTGTGATCTGAGCTCTAGAGCCACCTTATCACTTTTACTGAGCTCTGATAGTGTGTCCGCTCCCACCGCCTATGCCAGTAGTGCTTCCTGGACTCTCTCATTCCTCTGGGGAGCCTGGTACTATGGTAAATGCACTGATTTGTGACATCAGGAGGAGATCGGGGAACATCCATTTCCTGGTCTCCTCTGCGGCTAATGAACCTGTCAGCTACGTCACCTTTAGGTTCGTAGCTGTCATTTGCAGCTTCTGTCACAGCTAATCAAACCTGATCTGTGCTTTATTAGCTGCAGTGGAGATGTCATGTACCTGGTGGAGATTAAGCTGTAGGGGGTCGAACACCCTTAGTAGCGACAATGGGTGTGAGGACACAGAGTGTCATGAGGGGTGTTGTAGCGGGCAGTGCCAGCTGTTGCTTGCAGGATACAGATGCCTGTGGATCAAGAGACAGGGACCAGAGTCTAGAACACGGGTAAACGAGCCTAGGTCAGTTCACAGCCAGGCAGCAAGGTACAGGAACGTGAGGCAGAAGTGTAGTCAGGGTGCAATCCAAGGCCACAACAGGTAGGCGGGAATTCAAAGACAGGCTAGAGGCAAGCTGGGTTATAAATGGGAAAACAAATATAGCTAAACCAGGTAAACCAATAACTACCTGAAGACCACTCTGCAATCTGTTCATTTCACCATTCAGTTTAAATTTGGCATAAATATCTTATCTATAGTTACTGATTTTCCTAAACTGAATTTGTATCCCCTGATGACCTCTACGAAACAAAAATTTAAGGCTTGGGATCATTTACCCTTATCCCTCATTGGGAGTATTTATTTTATGTTTTAAGACACTCGCCAGTGTGGGTCCTGAAAAAGTTCTTTAAACAATTTGGCTCATTCCTCTCCATATTTTTGTGGAAATATGGCCCTCCTCGACTTAGCAAAAAAACTTTTTATGGACCCTAGACGCAAGGTGGTTTAGCTTATCCTGATATACAGAAGTATTTATTTGCAGCACTCCTTATGCACATAACTGGGTAATTTCTGATGATGCTAATTCCTCTGTGATTTTGGAAGCGGCATACCTAGGCTTCTATGAAACCCCATGCCTTCTGCCATGCCGAGGTCCTATACTCCACTTTGGTTTAACCCGACCCTTCAGGAATTAAAATCCATTCCAGATCCAATAGTTTGAGCATCCAGGGACATTAAGACACTTGCGCATATTTGTACTGGAGGAGGCCTGACCACATTTGGCAACCTGAAACACTGCTTTAGTTCACTTAACACTCACTTTTTCAGGTACTTACAACTCCGTCACACCTACTACTCTCAATTTGGAGCCTCCCCAATTGTTGTGAAGGCCTCGGACCATGAATGGCTCCTTGTCAAAACCGCTGTATGTACTGTATAGGATTCTCCAGCCTTCTGTGCACATTGGCATGGAACATCTTCGCTCTACATGGCAGACAGTTGCTCCTGACATTGACAATGAGGAGACAATTTAAGGTGTTTCACATGTATTATTTCACACCACACAAACTACATAGAATACAGTATATCCAGGAGTTTCTCCCCAGTGTTGGAGATGTGTGAGGGAGCCTGCTGACTTCAGACATATTTTCTGGACCTGCCCAAACATTAAAACTTTTTGGCCCAAGGTTGCTGGACTCATCACACATCTAACCACTGTTGAGATCCCTGTGAGTGTAGATGTCTGTTTTCTTGGACTGGTGGGCTCATTGGCCTTCCGTTGGGCACTAAGGACTCTTACTGGTCTACTTCTTTGCTGCTTGCAAGGCTATTACCCTAAAGTAGAAGACCAAAGTGACTCCTACTTTGCACTCCTGTAACGTCCTGTTAAATAAGGTGGTACCCCTTTACAAAACACATGTTTCTGATGGGTGCCCTCAAAAGTTAAACAAGGTGTAGGACTTATGGCTTGATTCTCCCTCTACAGCAACATAATAATATGTTGACTGTACTATAACCACTGGGCAATGGTGGACTGAGAGACCCTAGTAGTCACCTGGGGGGGGGAAAGATGCGGTATATTCTTAGAATTCAAAACAGTATTGAATCATGGGTATTGGAAACAGTACAAAAGCTTTTCCAGTTTTCTTTGATTCAATTTTAGTTTTTCCTTGCTGTGTATTCCTTCATCTAGCACTGAGTGGAGTTTAGTACTAGATGTTTTGTCTTGTTTGTTTATCTCGAGCCGGGGAATGCCCAAAGGCTCTGTTTTATACTATTTACTCTTTTTTTTTAAAAACAATAAAAAGAATGTAAAAAAAAAAAAGGGTCGTTTGTCGCCATTGTCAGTATCGAGCATGCAAAAGACTTCTTGTTCTAATAAATACAGAACTTTTCTTACAGGAGGGCAAGAAAGATATTTGAGTTCTAAGGAGTTGATTTACTAAAGGCCAATAGACTGAGCACTTTGCAAAGTGCAAGTGCAGTTGTTCTAGAGCTTAGTAAATGCGGTAAAGCTTCACTTTAAAGAATACCCAATCACATGCAAGTAAAATAAAAGAAAAACATCTTTTTTGATTGCACATGATTGAATGATGAAAGTCAGCAGAGCTTCTGCTCATTTACTAAGCACTGGAGCAACCGCTCTTGCAAAGTGCACATTGTTTTTGGCTTTATTAAATCAACCCCTTAAAGTTCCCTGATGTCTCTGTAAAGAGGACCATTTGCATGAACAAGGCATAATTTAGTGAATACAGCATGCCCACAATAGTTGTCACTTTGGCAGTGTTTAACTGATCTAGTTGGAAGAACTGTTCTTAACATTATTAATAGGCGGGAGATTATAAAGACCAGAATTATTTCCCAGAAAAGGTGTCAACCTTAAAATGCTTTTAAACCCTCAGTGTGGAAAGCAATTTATAGCAGCATTCTACAGGGCTTACTATGTTTTCTTTTTCTGTCTGCAGTCTGTTACTTGTTTGCATTCTGTCTTCTTGTTTCTCTAATTAATTTTATTTTGTAGGGTGACGCCACTGACTTGCAGGGTTTCCATAGAGCCATTGGGGATGAGGGACCTAATACTGTACTTCTGATGTGAGTAGACATGTGACCATTAAATGCCAACTAAGATGTGCTCACCCCAACCTGAGACAGGACGTGCATGTGATGTTTTATCACAGGTATGAGGGACTGTCTATTCATCTGATGTGGGTAGGCTTGGAAAATCAGTGAGGATGAAGAACCATCTGTACTGCTAATGTCAGTGGGCCTGGGACGGAGGCCTGCATGTGCTGTGCTGTCAGTGGAATTTAGGGATACTGCTAATGTAAGTGGTCATGTGACCTCTACAGTGTGCATTCTCTGTCCTTCTAACTGGAAATCCATAAGAAGTGAGTGCCAACTAAAAGTAGGAGACTAGGGATAACTTACCTTGGTGGAAGTAACTGCTTTAAAAAGAAAATGAGGACAAATTAATACTACCTTAACAAAGGTCCATGCACAAAGAATATCTGTAAGGAAAGAGCATTGCTCATAGCAACTAATCAGATTCAAGTTTGGGGAAGGTTAGAACCTCTGTTTGTTTCTAATTCTTCTTTGTGTCCTTGTTAAAATGAGTCCGTCACTAAATAAAAGCTGCAAAAATGTTTCCCTGCAAAGAAGAAGTGACCAGAGTCATGTTGAAATTAAAAAGCCACCTTAAAACACTTCAGAAACTGACACTTCCAGGAGTGTTGATCTGCTGGTCACCATCTACCGTGTGTAGTTCTGTACCTCCTACCACAAATCAATAATGACAAAAGGGCCGCCAATCAAATCACTGAGCACAACACTGAAATATGAAATTCACACACACAGTCACAGTTATCCAATGTAGAATATGACAAGGGTCTGGTCAAGGAACAGCCATCCACACATCCGAAAATACAGATAGCGAAAAAATGCAAAACAAAGGACTTTTAAGGTATGACCCCCTTAGCAAGTTTTTTTATTGATCATTAAAGGCATCAAACATTTTTTGTGTAATTAAAATAAGTGAAAATCCAACACTATGACATTCATTACACCTCTACAGAGGCTGCACCAGGAATGTCTTGCGTTGATGTCCCCCGATGGTTCTGTTGTGTTCCGAGTTTTGGGACACTGTATTTCCATGTGCAGGGGGTGTGCTGCTGGCGCTACTGCTGGAGGAGGTCCCCATGCACTGCTGCACTGGGCATGTGCAGCAGCCGCCATCCAGTGTTGCCAACCTCCTGAAGTGAGATTTACTGACAGGATGCCAAAAATCTATTGGCAGTACTAATTTTTACTGACACAAATTATGACATTTATTAGCAGACACATTTTTACTGACACTTAAAAACAGTACAAATATCAATATTTAAGCTACAAATATGTTGCTAGTGCTAACAGCAATGTGTTTGAGGTATAACAAAAGACCTTGCTTTGTGTACTGGTCCAAATCATTTGGTGGTGGGGGGATTATGGTGTGGGGTTGTTTTTCAGGGGTTGGGCTTGGCGCCTTAATTTCAGTGAAGGGGAATCTTAAGGCATTTTGGACAATGTCATGCTCCCAACTTTTGGGAACAGTTTGAGGATGGCCCCTTCCTGTACCAACATGACTGCCCACCAGTGCACAAAGCAAGGTCCGTGAAGACATGGATGACTGAGTTTAGGGTGAAGGAACTTGGCTGGTCTGCACAGAGTGCTGTCCTCAAACCAACAGAACACCTTTGAGATGAATTAGAGTGGAGACTGTGAGCCAAGCCTTCTCATCGAACATCAGTGCCTGACCTCACTTCTGGAAGAATGGTCAAACATTCCCATAGAAACACTCCTAAACCTTGTGGACAGCCTTCCCAGAAGAGTTGGAACTGTTATGACTGCAAAGGGTGGTCCAACTTAATATTGAACCCTACAGACTAATGCCCCGTACACACGGTCGGATTTTCCAACGGAAAATGTGTGAATAGGACCTTGTTGTCGGAAATTCTGACCGTGTGTAGGCTCCATCACACATTTTCCATCGGATTTTCCGACACACAAAGTTTGAGAGCAGGCTATAAAATTTTATGACAACAAAATCCGTTGTCGGAATTTCCGATCGTGTGTACACAAATCAGACGCACAAAGTGTCACGCAAGCTCAGAATAAATAAAGAGATGAAAGCTATTGGCTACTGCCCCATTTATAGTCCCGATGTACGTGTTTTACGTCACCGCGTTCAGAATGATCGGATTTTCCGACAACTTTGTGTGACCGTGTGTATGCAAGACAAGTTTGAGCCAACATCCGTTGGAAAAAATCCTAGGATTTTGTTGTCGGAATGTCCGATCAATGTCCGACCGTGTGTACAGGGCATAAGACTGGGATGCCATTAAAGTTCATGTGCATGTAAAGGCAGGTGTCCCAATACTTTTGACAATATAGTGTAGCTGTATGAAGCCAAGGGGAATGCTTCAGGACTAGGGATGAGCCGAACACCCCCCGGTTCAGTTCGCATCAGAACTTGGGAATAGGCAAAAAATTTGTACGAACACGCGAACATCGTTAAAGTCTAGGGACACGAACATGAAAAATCAAAAGTGCTAATTTTAAAGACTTTTATTCAAGTTATTGCCATAAAAAGTGTTTGGGGACCCGGGTCCTGCCCCAGGGGACATATATCAATGCAAAAAAAGTTTTAAAAACGGGCGTTTTTTAAGGAGCAGTGGTTTTAATAGTGAAACAATAAAAATTAAATATTCTTTTAAATATCGTGCCTGGGGGTGTCTATAGTATGCCTGTAAAGTAGCAAATCTTTCCTGTGTTTAGAACAGTACCACAGCAAAATGACATTTCTAAAGGAAAAAAAGTCATTTAAAACTACTCGCGGCTGTAATGTAATGTCGGGTCCCGGCAATATAAGTGAAAAACATTTTTAAAAAACGGCATGGGTCCCCCCCCCAGTCCAATACCGGGTCCTCCCCCCAGTCCAATACCAGGCCCTTTGGGTCTGGTATGGATATTATGGAGAATCCCACACCCGAAATATAAAAAAAATGGCGTAGGGGTCCCCCCCAAATACCATACCAGACCCTTATCCAACCACGCAACCTGGCAGGCCACAGGAAAAGGGAGGGATGAGAGAGCGCCCCCCCTCCTGAACCGAACATCCCGACAACCCGCAATTGTGGGGGTCTGCGGGCGGGTGGCTTATCGGAATCTGGAAGCCCACTTTAACAAGGGGACCCCCAGATCCCGGCCCCCCCATGTGAATGGGTTTCGGGTGCATTGCATCCCTACACATTCACCAAAAAAAGTGTCAAAATGATAAAAATGACAGTAGACAATTTGGAACAAGTCTTATTTAAAAAAAGAAAAAACAGTCCCACAATGTCCATTCACTTTTGATCACAGCATCTGGCGACCCGATTACAAAAAAAACTGAAAAAACTCCACCTCTATGGGAGGCTCCCGCTGACTGAAACCTCTTTGAGATGACAGCTGTTATATAGCTGAAGGCTGGGCCACCCGGTGACGTAAATGGGTGACCCCACCCCCCTCTGACATTATGTGACATCACAAAATGTCAGAAGGGAGCGGGGTCACCCGTTTACGTGCAATAATACAATACATACCAACTTGGCTGTGGGCACTGTGTGCAAGCACAGGTGGTCTGGTGGTCACTGTGTGGCTGGCTGGTGGCTGTAGTGGCACTCTTGCAGGAGTAGGTCTCAGGATAGGAGGTCAGGGCAGATAGGGCATGGCAGGCACAGAGAACAGCAGGGAAGGTGGATTAAGCAGAGCAGGCAGAGCAGCATGCGAGTGAGCCGGAGGCATAGCGGGTGCATGCTTCCACATTGGAGTTCTGATGCAAATGGCAGCTGGCAGCTGAACACGCCATGTGTTATGATGCACAAAAATTCCCAGTGTGCATGCGCAGACCCGATTTCCCACCGCAACACGCATGTGGGCCAAAGATGGCCGAATGTCATTTTGCTTCTGAAATGCGCAGTATGGAAGTGGCAGATTTGGAATCTTTTTATGGGTGGCTGCTGCCCAAAATTTACAAACTGTCCATACATTTTTGGACGGTTGGCAACCCTGCCACCATCTAGTAGGGGGGGAAGCATATGCCCAGTGTCACATCCCAACCACAGTATGTCCACCATGGTAAACTCTTTTGCCCCTACTTCACCTGTGGGTCACAGGAGTTCACTCAGCCCTGCACTCCTGTGAGGCATATTCAGCCGACATGGGCCTAAAGTCCACTGTCAGCTGAAGTCACTCAGCCAGTACAGGCTCTGAATATATCCTGACTTTAATGCCAGGATCCACACAGATGCCTGATGAGTGCCGCTGAGAGCCTGAGCCAACCGCTCCCGCCCTCTCCACATCCCGGCGCTGCAGTGAGCATTGGAGTGGCAGAGCAGGGAGACAGTGACTGACAGCCACCGGCTCTCTGCTAACTGAAGACCAAGAACTGAGCAATCAGTCTTTGAGGCAGCAGGAGATAGATGCTGCATTTACCTAGGTGAGTATGATTGTTTGTTTTTTTCAGTCCCATACTTCTCTTTTAATGGACTTCAAGTGCGCTGATGAGCACTCTCATAGTTCATTGACATTTCCTACAGCTTTCAAACAGAAAGCCCATACAGAGGTATGAGCAGAAAGCTCTAGGCAATGTCTGCAGGAGTCTGACATTGCACCTGCAATCCACTGATCATGAGGGCAATGTTCGGCAGGCTCATAGAAGAATAATAAATGCACTTTTTCGGTGGCATGTATCCCAAACATGTCCCTGGATAGCGGATGACAGCCCAACGGAAGGCTTAAGCTATGGCGGCTTGGGGCTGTTGTATATAAAGCTGACGGGGGACCCTAACTTTGGGAGTGATTTGTAGTGGCGGTTGGACGAAATAATGGATTTCAGAGAAGGGCTACTAAACATCTCGGAAGTGCATTGGGCACTGGAAGATATAGAGTTTCTGGCCGTTCAGGAATGGGAGCTGGAGATCGCCTACAGACATAAAAACAAACAAAGGCGCCTCTAAGTGCAGAAGATAAACAATTTTAATACCCCAACTGGGTTAAAAACACTTACAAAATTGAAGTTAAAAGCAGGCACATCGTGGGTAAGGCTGCATTGGAAGAGGTCACGATCAGAGGAAGCCTCCAGGAGGATGGATGTAGTCACTGTCAGCAGCGGTGTAAAACACAGGGAACAGCTGTGGAGCCGGCGTCGTCAGCGTGTGAGGGCTGCGAACCTGGAAGTGATGTCATCCGCTGGGTAGCTCTGTGACCAGCCTGAACCGCAAACGAAAGGCCAGAGAGGGGATGTGATGTCATCAGTGAGGGACGCGTTTCAGAACCGTCATTCGTTCCTTTCTCAACCTCGGATTGCACTGATGGCTGGGGAGGATATATACAAGCACACTGGCAGTGGATTGGCCGGGGGGCGGGGACAACTAGATTAAATAAGCACACTGGCAGTGGATTGGCCGGGGGTGGGGACAACAAGGTTAAATAACAATAGATCTAGTAAATACATGTGAATATAGACACACACCTGCAATAACATGCTAAGAACCAAAAGGAACAATAGAAGAAAATAAAATCAAGGATGGTGATGTTAAAGATTAAAAACGATCTGTATAACAATCAAAGTGCCCAATGTGTGGGTCTGACAGATCATAAGAAATATTGCACATAATAAATTGTCCACAAATGGGTAACAGGAAAAGAGGGGGGGGAAAAGGAGAAAAGGGGAAAAAAGGGGACCATGCACAGCATTAGTCATATTAAAATAAAAATGTATAAATATATAAAAATACCATAGATACGAATGAAGGAAAGTATGTGAAAATAAAAAATCTATGTAAAAAGTATATATATAAAAAAATATATATATATAAATTAGTAATAATAAACCATCTTATTATTATTAAAAGTGGGGGAGGAGGGGAAAAAGATTGGATAAGTGTGGTAAAAGGATGTATTATCAAGGTATGGCATTAACTTCGGTAAAAAATGTATTGTCAAAGTATGGCACTAACTTCGAAGTCCTCATTTAACCCTCCAGGGGCTAAAACATTTAATAAAAATATCCAATACATTTCTCTATGGCATAGTCGTCGGTAGCGTTCAGCTGGGGGGAGATCTTTTGACATAGCCTCAATAACCCATACTCTGAGGCCGCTGGTGGATTTATCATGGAAGTGTAGATAATGTTTGGGGACACTGTGATTATCTAGTCCGCCTTCAATAAAGCGACGGTGTTCACCAAACCGTTTCCGTAGTGGCCGGATGGTGCGCCCTACATAAAATAAACCACAGGGACAAGTAAGGCAATATATGACATGGTCAGAAGAACATGTGTGAAAGCCCTTTATTGGATATGTTTTGCCTTTGACGTGAAAATCTTTCTGGCCATGTGTCACAAACCGACAGGTCTTGCAGAGGGGTTTGCAGCACTGATACATCCCAGAAATAGCCAGGAAGGTGGGCATATGGTGACCAGGAGGTGGAGGTCTAGCCCTGAGTTTGCTGGTCGCTACCTTGCTCTTAATATTGGGTGCCTTCCTATAGGCAAATTGAGGTCTATTAGACAGAGTGGAAACTAGATGTTCGTCTTGTAGTAGTAGAGGCCAATGTTTTTTAACAATATTTTCCATTTGTTTGTGTTGGGTATGGAATTGAGTAATGAATCGTGGATTACTATTGTCAGTGTTATGGCGTGGATGAGAATATTCAGTAGGCGGTTTACTCTTATATTTTTGATACGCTGTATCCACGAGATCAACGGGGAATCCCTTTTCAAGAAATTTTTCTTTTAGGATGAGACCTTCCGTGTCATAATCACTCTGTAATGTACAGTTCTTATTAAGCCTACAGAACTGGCTTTTAGGTACGTTGTTTAACCAAAGAGGGTGGTGGCAGCTTTTATAGTGGAGGAAGGAATTTCCAGCTGTTGGTTTGGTGAAGTTTTTGGCGTGTATCTCCTTACCTATCCAAAACAATTCGAGGTCCAAAAAGGCTAATTTGTTAGGGTCAATGACGGAGGTGAAGGTGAGGCCCATATTATTGGTGTTGCAATATGTGACAAAGTCTGAAAATACTGATACGCTGCCATCCCAAATGATGATCACGTCATCTATATAGCGACCATAAAAAACAATATGGGAAAAAAACGGATTGTTGTTCCATATATATTGTTGCTCCCAGTGCCCCATGGTAAGATTCGCATATGAGGGAGCAAAGTGCGCCCCCATAGCTGTCCCCTGTAGCTGCAGATAGAAGTTTTCCTCAAATTTAAAATAATTGTGTGTAAGGCAGAAACTTCACCAAACCAACAGCTGGAAATTCCTTCCTCCACTATAAAAGCTGCCACCACCCTCTTTGGTTAAACAACGTACCTAAAAGCCAGTTCTGTAGGCTTAATAAGAACTGTACATTACAGAGTGATTATGACACGGAAGGTCTCATCCTAAAAGAAAAATTTCTTGAAAAGGGATTCCCCGTTGATCTCGTGGATACAGCGTATCAAAAATATAAGAGTAAACCGCCTACTGAATATTCTCATCCACGCCATAACACTGACAATAGTAATCCACGATTCATTACTCAATTCCATACCCAACACAAACAAATGGAAAATATTGTTAAAAAACATTGGCCTCTACTACTACAAGACGAACATCTAGTTTCCACTCTGTCTAATAGACCTCAATTTGCCTATAGGAAGGCACCCAATATTAAGAGCAAGGTAGCGACCAGCAAACTCAGGGCTAGACCTCCACCTCCTGGTCACCATATGCCCACCTTCCTGGCTATTTCTGGGATGTATCAGTGCCGCAAACCCCTCTGCAAGACCTGTCGGTTTGTGACACATGGCCAGAAAGATTTTCACGTCAAAGGCAAAACATATCCAATAAAGGGCTTTCACACATGTTCTTCTGACCATGTCATATATTGCCTTACTTGTCCCTGTGGTTTATTTTATGTAGGGCGCACCATCCGGCCACTACGGAAACGGTTTGGTGAACACCGTCGCTTTATTGAAGGCGGACTAGATAATCACAGTGTCCCCAAACATTATCTACACTTCCATGATAAATCCACCAGCGGCCTCAGAGTATGGGTTATTGAGGCTATGTCAAAAGATCTCCCCCCAGCTGAACGCTACCGACGACTATGCCATAGAGAAATGTATTGGATATTTTTATTAAATGTTTTAGCCCCTGGAGGGTTAAATGAGGACTTCGAAGTTAGTGCCATACTTTGACAATACATTTTTTACCGAAGTTAATGCCATACCTTGATAATACATCCTTTTACCACACTTATCCAATCTTTTTCCCCTCCTCCCCCACTTTTAATAATAATAAGATGGTTTATTATTACTAATTTATATATATATATTTTTTTATATATATACTTTTTACATAGATTTTTTATTTTCACATACTTTCCTTCATTCGTATCTATGGTATTTTTATATATTTATACATTTTTATTTTAATATGACTAATGCTGTGCATGGTCCCCTTTTTTCCCCTTTTCTCCTTTTCCCCCCCCTCTTTTCCTGTTACCCATTTGTGGACAATTTATTATGTGCAATATTTCTTATGATCTGTCAGACCCACACATTGGGCACTTTGATTGTTATACAGATCGTTTTTAATCTTTAACATCACCATCCTTGATTTTATTTTCTTCTATTGTTCCTTTTGGTTCTTAGCATGTTATTGCAGGTGTGTGTCTATATCCACATGTATTTACTAGATCTATTGTTATTTAACCTTGTTGTCCCCACCCCCGGCCAATCCACTGCCAGTGTGCTTATTTAATCTAGTTGTCCCCGCCCCCCGGCCAATCCACTGCCAGTGTGCTTGTATATATCCTCCCCAGCCATCAGTGCAATCCGAGGTTGAGAAAGGAACGAATGACGGTTCTGAAACGCGTCCCTCACTGATGACATCACATCCCCTCTCTGGCCTTTCGTTTGCGGTTCAGGCTGGTCACAGAGCTACCCAGCGGATGACATCACTTCCAGGTTCGCAGCCCTCACACGCTGACGACGCCGGCTCCACAGCTGTTCCCTGTGTTTTACACCGCTGCTGACAGTGACTACATCCATCCTCCTGGAGGCTTCCTCTGATCGTGACCTCTTCCAATGCAGCCTTACCCACGATGTGCCTGCTTTTAACTTCAATTTTGTAAGTGTTTTTAACCCAGTTGGGGTATTAAAATTGTTTATCTTCTGCACTTAGAGGCGCCTTTGTTTGTTTTTATGTCATTTTAGACCCTGCTTCAAGTCTTTTAAAGTTGCAGCCCTTTTTGCTGAAGATCACCATCCTTCCATCCCTTCCTACCTACACCTCTCCCGTTCATTTTTGGACCGCCGATCCTTAATAGAGACATCATTTGGACTACGCTAGTCCTGTGCGCCCTATATCACCTTTTATTTCCAGATCGCCTACAGACGGCTGCTAGACATTGCTCAGTGCCAGGACTGGGCTCCCTTTGCCTGGGACTATCAGGAAATACCAGTTGACAACCCTGAAATCCAGGCTGAAGAGTCGGCAATGTGGCAGAGTAATAGTGTGCTTTGCCAATCTGCCCCCGCAGCTATGGAGGCGGAGGTCTTATGGCGGATGCAGCAAGTGCTGACTGACCTTGATGATCCTGTTTCTGCATGGGATGATCTTGGATAGAGGAATGTGCCTGTCCAGCAGCATGCCAGAGAATCAGCAGTGGAAAATCTGGAGATTGCCATCCCCAAAGCTGAAGTGCTGACAACAGGGCAGAGCTCTGCTAACCTCTGCCCATGGACAGGAAATGTCGAACCTCTATCCCCAGACACCAGTTGCAGAGACAGGGGATCTGATAGGCTTTTCTGCTGAGGAAGAGGCTCAGGGTGGGAAGGTGGAAATCACTTTCCAGCAGCAAATCCACGGGGAGAAGGGAGAGGAGGTGTTCTTCGTCTCTCCCCAACAGTTGGCCAGGGTGGAGGAAGCAGTCTTTCCTCCCCAGCAAAGATCCGTGCACCTGGGAGACAGTACCACAGACATGTCATCCCAGCCGCCAGATGAGGGAATGGAAAAGGAAGCAGCCGGCTCACCTCCCCAATGGCAGCTACACAGTTTGGGAGAGGAGGAATCTAGCCTCCTGCCTCAACGGTTAGCCGGAGCAGAGGGTGTGAAGTCCCCAGCAGAAGTGCTGGCAACAGAGCAGAGTCTACCCACCTCTGCCCAGCACCGGCAACAACTGTGGAGATCCAGGGAGCCGGGGCAGTTGGCCCCTCTCTCCGGCGACAAGCTGATGTAGTGGAGCTGCTACTCCCAGCTGAATCACTCGCAACAGGGCAGAGCACTGCTGGCCTCTGCCTAGCACCTATAGTTTCTTCTCAGCTTCAGGGAACTGGGACAGTGGGCCCCTCTGCCCAGCAACAGGCCAAGCCATGGAATGGTAAACACCACCCAGCTGAAGCGCTGACAGCCGGACAGAGAGTTAATGACCTCTGCCCCACACCTACTAAGGTCAACTATTCCTTGCAGCCAAGAAAGGAGATTATGCGGACAGACTTTGTGAGTTCACTCTGCCTGACTAACGCATGTCCAGACCAGGTGGAGGTCTGGGACCTTGTTAGTCAACTTTTGATGGGGGAGAAATGTGACAGACTCACCCGGGACAGAGGCTTTTGGGGGGGACTGAATGTCAGCCTCTTGTCTACAGATTATGGGCCCTGGCATTTGGGGTACCCTTGAGGTGTTGTTACTCTGGCTTCGGGTCCTTGTCCCTCAGGACACACAGACTCTGGGGACCCTGTATTTGCCATATTAGCAATAGTGACTGAGTCATACTGTTGGGACTCATACTGTGAGGAGATGCTAATATCAACTCCACTCATTTGTCTGATGTCTGCTATAACGTGTTTAATGTAAATGAGTCTAGTCTGGCTTACCACAGGTTCTAAAGGTATTCCACACATTGTTGTTTGTTTTAATTAACCCTGTGTTGATGTTTATGGTAATGTGTATTGAATAGTCAATGAGCTAGGAGACGTAAAGTCTTAAACCCAAAGGTCATGTCTCTGAGTCACCTAGTCTGGGTAAATGATTTAGTAAACTAGCTCATGTTAATTAAATTACAGTTTTATTGTTAGAGTAATATGAGCAGGAGGGGGGAACCTCCTCTAACGGTATATAAAGACTTTTGGTTCTAATAAAAAACAGTCCATGTTAGCAGTGAAACAAGTCTCGTTTTGTTTTGTGCTTATGAGCGGTTGGAATATCTGATATTTATATCCAGACTGGGAGGAAGTGGTATACTGACAGAAGCACTCAAGCGGAGTGTGGGACGTTCCGTGACAGAAAATAACCAATCTTGTCAGGGAAAGTGCATTAGCCCTAGAGAATGGTTCCTATTCTTGGAGGGATAGAATATAGACACCACTGTCTGCTCTGCTATCCGGTCTTTACTGCTGTGTCATAGGACTTGCATTGCTCCTCCTGCTTCTTGCACCACCACTCTGCCTATCAGCCACCCCTTAAACAGATGCCACAATGGTAACATAATCTATACTAAAGAGCCACATACTCTTATGCTGGAATTCTGCCAATGTTCTGCCAACATTCCGAGTATGCTACTACTAGCTTTTCCCTACTGTGTTACCAGTGGCACTGTGATTGCTGATACCATACTGTTTGGAACTGTTATGTCAGGTGCTTTCCCGCAGTTACTGCAACCACATTACTGGTGTTTGCCGATTGTTACGTCACTTGTTATCTGTTTACCTACAATTTACAAAATACTAACTGTGCAACCTTTCCTTGGGTTCTGTGTGCCATTCTTCCAATTTGGGTACCAACCAACTGGCCTTTCTCACATGCATTTTAAATAATACTTTAAATGGTATTTTGGAATTTATTAATTGATTTGACTTTGAATTTAACTTTGAAATTGATTTATTAATGAATTGTCTCTTTTATATGGTCGTGGAATTCTTCTTAATTGGCACAAGTACAACCCATATATTTTTACTAGACTGTCCAAAAACATTTTTGGCCAGCAGTATTGTATTGCGTTTTTTTTCTGAAAGTAATTAACAGTAATGTCTTCTATTGTAAAACGAGCGCGAGAAGCAGAGAATCATCCTGGAGCATTTGACTGCTCCTTTAAACTTTTAGGTAAACCTTCAAACACAGTCTATTCTTGTTTATGGCCTTTCTTCCTCATAACATTTGGCATGCCCCGGCACCAATCTTAGTTAAGCTCAAAAGAACTGATAGACGCTGTCCTGAAATAGCAGGTTTTTATTCTCTCTTTTGTTGGCGGTAGTTGGTTTTATGATAGAGTATTTTTGTAATAGACAGAATGTGACAAATTCTCCGTTTCCCATTGTGGCCGGGGGAAGATGAATATCATTCCATCCACTTTTCAGAAATTGAACGCGACAATTTCAGAATTTCCAGATTTGTTGCATCAGAGACGAGAAATAATGTAACAACTGGACATGACCTAGCAGCTGTGTCTGATTTTCCAAAATAGGGTTATTTATATTGCACAGTTTAAAATTACTCTTCTCCATTAATGGCCCTCGTTAATGGCTTTTGACAAATTTATGCACCTATTGTAATAGCTTTCCATCTTTTAAGCATCCCACGTAGGACATAACATACAGGCATTCAGTATAAATTAAATGATGGTGTAATTCGTAGCTGCTAAAATGGTCCATTGTGAAGGAATGCTTTTATTTTACTGGAGGAATGAATATTTATGAGTTATAGTAGACAAGTGACTTAAGTATTTGTAAAATATAATTCTATTTTATGAATGTTTTACTGGATAATGTATATCATACAGTGTTGAGGTTCAAACAGCAGCAGTGCAGTATCAGGTGGGACCACTATCAATGGCTGATCTGTGGTAGATGTCCGGGAAAAAGTAATCTTATGCAGGGCTCAGCAAATGACAGATGTCAGGTCACCATGGTGTGAAAAATGTTGTCCTGGCAACTGAGGCAAAAGATTTAAAAAAAATGTATCTTTTGCTTTAAGGAAAAAAAAGCCATGTTCACAAGGCCTAAGAACCAGAAGTGACATCATGGCATCATCCAAGGGCATAGAAATGAGCAGCAGCCATCTTGCCATCACTTAGCTCTATGGCAAGCCACCACCAGAGCCAGATGGATTCCTCGGCTAACTGATTGGTAAGGAACCACCTGGAAGCAGTGGAATGGGGGGGAAGGGCACCCCTCCCGCCACTTCTAAAAGTGATCCTGCCTGTGATCACTTTTATCTGCCGCTTGAGTAAAAAGAAAATACTGGGGTTATGGCATTTA
Organism: Lithobates clamitans; assembly: GCA_037952925.1. NCBI lineage: Eukaryota > Metazoa > Chordata > Amphibia > Anura > Ranidae > Lithobates > Lithobates clamitans. The sequence continues at coordinate 1,688,891 of JBBGZY010001614.1, forward strand.
TCTGCAGCCATAAACCCAGTATTTAATGTCAAACAAATTACTTATTTTCCCAGATAGGCGGTCAGCAAGTGGTTAATACAGTACAACAGTGCTTAGAATATTTTCAGGCTGTTACAGTCTGCTTCCCATGTGAACCAGAGGTGGGTTTACTTTGCTGCTGTTCTCTGTTACTTTGTTACTCAGACACTCCAACACTGGTAGATCGTAGTCCCAGAACAAGTACATATTATGGCATTGCTACCCTTGTGAGAGAAGGCCAGCAAGGGGGTGAAAAATAGCCATGTCTAACTTACATATTGATTCCAAAAGACTGACTGAATGTTAGGCCTCAACGCAAGGGGTGGAGAGATCCACACCAACATAGAGGGGAGGAAAAGAACCAGCAGCATAACCCATACAAACCAACCCCTTGTCACATACCTTGCAGCTGAGCCTGATATGCAGAGGGAGGCCTCTCGTACAGCCCCAGCTCGGGGACCACTGATCTTGCAACAGTGGTATGAAGAACGCAATGAGGTATGAGTGCCTGTGTGGTCTTCCGTTGAACATAGTGATGCTTAGTAGGTGTGTCACCAGAGTTGGCCGGATAGCTGGAACAGTTGATGACTGCGGGAAAAGCAGACCCTGGCAGGTGCGTTAGTAGATGTCAGTGAGAACAGCAGACTCTGGGCTAGTAGACAGCAGGCAGCGGTAGACAGCGGCTGGTAGCAGGAACATTTGTGGCCCACAGTATAGCAAGGCAGGTACAGGCAGGGCAGATGAACAGTTGGATGCGAGGTCAGATAAGCCAGGTCGACAACAGATGGTAAGATGCAGGCATAGACGACAGGCAAGGAATCATCAGGGTACGGGCAAAAGTTATCAATACAAGATCAGGCAGATAAGCAGAAGGCAGAGCAAAGTCCAGAGACAGGTAACGGTCAGGGTAGGTAGCGTGGAAGTGAAGTCAGGAGCAAGCCAGGTCAAACACAGAAGTCAGTAGAATCAGATACAGGAACACGGGTGCAGCTGCAGATCAGACAGCAATGGACTAGTGCAGCTGCTGCACTTATATAGGCCACTTGGCACCAGTGTAAATGGCTAATGCGCGCACATTCGCATGCATACATGCATTCGCCTGAGCACAGTAAGACGGGTACGAGCAGGCCTGTGCCTGTGCAATTGCATGTGCCTCAGAGGTTCAGCTGCGCTATGGCCAACACGTTCCTGACACCCCTATTACACATACTGTATATTATTATGACAATGCAGTGGGCACTGTTTACTCAGGGTGGGTGTAAAGTGATACTATTGATTTATAACAGTTTATTAGTCAATGTATCCCTGCATAAGGAGATTGTGAAAAGTTACCTTTCCTTCCCACACTGCTGAACTTTGCTTCAATCCTGAGAAATCTGTAGATTCTTCCAGAAGTGCTGATATCCTGAGTCCTTCGCAGCTCTCACAAGTTCCTCCAGCTGACTACCATATTACATCAAAATTGAGAGCAGTGGCATGGAGGTCAGCAGAAGGAACCAGAAAGTGTTGCAAGAGAACCAAGAGATTGACACTTCCAGAAGTGTTGGTTTCCTTGTAGACTTCTCAGAACTTTTCAGGATTGGAGTGGTTTTCAGCAATGAAAACGATAAGTTTTCTCGATCTTCTTTTATACAATGAGTATGCCTTAACTGACACATTTTACTTCACAGTGACTCTCATATTGTTTGAATGAGCCTCCCCATGTCCTGGATCTGTGACATTTTGTTGATAACACTTTTCTGTTTTTTCAATAAGTTTTTTGCACTTTGAATTTTATCACCTGTATTCATTTTTGCCTTTATTCTATTTTTCATTTTTTAATTTGGAGAAGACAAATGTTGCTACATTAACATCCATTATTGCTGTTGAAAAAAATGACTAGCATAATATTGCCTGGTAGGTTTTAATTATAATTTTCTATATAATTACATTTAAGATAAAGGGATTTCAAAGCACCTTTCAAAAATGTATTTTGTATGAAAGCTTTAGAGGCTGTTAGATGTGTGTTTTTATTATAGCAAAATGCTCTATTGATATATTTAAATTGAATTGTGTGTGATTCTCCAAGGACTTTAGTGCGTACAAAGAATGTATTTAATCAGACAAATGTTAAAATCAATTTGAAACCTTACAGGGGGCACGGAAGGTTGAAGGAGAGTGTTGAGTTGATTCAGAATTGGTGTGACTGTAGGCGTTAGGGTTTATATTGTTTCGCGTTATTGAAATTTTAAGGCAAAGAATCATAAGAAAGATATGTTTGTACATTTGGTGGGCCTAAAAATGCAAATGCAAAATTAGATTACCGAGACTTTGTCAAAATTCCAATCCAAAATTGGATGATGAGTGATACTCCAATCAAAAGTTTTTTTTGGCTTTGAAATACTTCGGTATGCCTAAACACAACCAAAATAAAAAACAGAAAAATCAGCACAAGGGACATAACTTACTGTCAGAAAGATGTGTTTCTTGTGCTGACAAAATCTTCCTCTGTCCATGCCCCCACTCCCTGCGCTATAAACTTCTGGTGCAGCAGGATTTAATAGAACATAGGAGCCGTCACAGGTTCACATCAAGAGTACATGGCTATGCCCTCCTTTTCCACCCAGCTCCTCCATTCACAGAAGCCCTACTACAACTTCTATAAATGACAAACCATCTATGAACGGAGGGAGTGGACCTATCTACCTCCCACCTGTACTCTATTCATGGATTGCTTTCCATTCATAGAAACTATAGTATGGCTTCTGTGAATGGTGGAACTGGGTGGAAAGAGCAGGCATAATTGGGCACTCTTGATGGGAGCCTGTGACAGCCCCTTAGTTCTATTAACACCCATCACACCAGAAGAAGGGGGAGGGGCATTGATGGAAGATGATATCACCTAAAAGAAGAGGCATCAGCACCTGGGACACATCCTACTGAGTGTAAGTTATGTCCCTTGTGCTGATTTTTTGGCTGCACTTAGGCTTTAAAGTGTACCTCTATAGAAAAGCAAAACCTTTGATGCTATTGTTTAGCATAGAGAATGCAAGGGTTGGGTCTCCTTCTGCATTTTTGTTGTCTGAGTCCTAGCTGGGAAGAATTACTCCTCTGTATGTCTTGGTAACCAGACAGAAAGTAAGGATAGATTCCAAATCCTAAAGTTAAAATGGTTGTAAAGGCAGAAGGTTTTTTATCTTAATGCACTCTATGCAGCCCCCTCAGGCCCCTAATACTTACCTGAGTTCATCTCTATCCAAAGATGTACACAAATGCCTCGGCCATGCGGGACTCTCCCTCTGACCATCTCCTGTATCCTGTCCGCTCCGCAGCCTCTGACCTTCTCTTGTATCATGTCTGCAGTCTCTGACCATCTCTTGTATCATGTCTGCAGTCTCTGACCATCTCTTGTATCATGTCTGCAGTCTCTGACCATCTTTTGTATCATGTCTGCAGTTTCTGACCATATCTTGTATCATGTCTGCAGTCTCTGACCATCTCTTGTATCATGTCTGCAGTCTCTGACCATCTTTTGTATTATGTCTGCAGTTTCTGACCATCTCTTGTTTCATAACTGCAGTCTCTGACCATCTTTTGTATCATGTCCACAGTCTCTGACCATCTCTTGGATTATGTCTGCAGTCTCTGACCATCTTTTGTATCATGTCCCCATCTCTAACCATCTGTTGTCTTGTATCAGGTCTGCAGTCTCTGAGGGGGAGGCTGGAGAAGAGTCAAGAGTGGGAGCACCACCAGGATGGGGGTCACGGAAGGAGTCAGACATGTGTGGACTGTGGAGAGGTGTCACGTACCTTACAGCCTGAAATGATGAGGGTGGCCTTTTGCATGGTTCCGGTCCAAGCACCCCTGGTGGTGGGTACAGGGAGTGCGAGGGCAACGAAAGGGTGCAGGTGCCTGCAGGCAGGAGGCTGGAACTTGGAGATATAGGAACCTCTGCTGAGGAGATGTGGAAACAGATCACCAAACTTGTTCAGCGGGAGCCAGATCAGGATCAACTGCAGAATCAGGAACAGGCAGGAGTCGGCAACAGGCTGGCAGCGGGGTACCAAGTCAGAAGGCAAAACCGTAGTCAGGAACAGGCAGGGGTGGGCAACAGACGGGCACCAGGGTACAGAATCAGGAGGCAGAGCCGTAATCATAAGTTCAAGCCAAGGTCAGTATTGCAAGTAGAGGCAGGTTCAGCAGGCAGGGGAGATCCAAAAGAGAATGGTCAGAAGATAGCCGGGTTTTCAGGAACAAGGTCAATCAGGCAGAGTAACAACAGGAGCACAGGAACACAGGAACAAGCTGAAGACAATCCAGCACTAATGCTAGGCAGACTCTCTGTTTATATAGGGTGCTGTGTGCCAGGATTGGCGCCAGCGTACATGCATACACGCATATTAGCGCTTTGGCACTCGCGGACGCGCGTTAGCGCGCGTGCGCATTTGCATAGAGGTGCCATTGTGCATGCCCACCCTGGATCTCATTTGCCTCTGGCTAGGGTTCCGTGCATGCACCTTGGCATTACCAGAATGAGGATTGGCAGCTGCTGCATGGAGACGGGTGCTTGCTGTGTGAGTTCTCTGACAAGAGGAGACTATAGGATAAAACCACGGGCTCTGCTGATGCCACTGCGTTGCTTTGATTTTATCCATGCATTTAATTTCTTCTCAAATGTGAGTGACCATTTTAGCATTTTTAATAAATGTTTTACATCTAAACGGAATCACACTATGTGGCCCAATTTTTTCTCCTTTTGCTATATGTCACACTGAGAGGAACTGCTCACGAATTCCGGTTGCTATTCATATGGTGGACACTCACTGATGTCATAATCGTCACGGAACCACATCCGATTCGGTCTAGATTGGAAGTCGTGGTTGCTGTACCTCCTTGGGTGTGTTACACCAAAAGCTTGGTTGACTCATCAGGCATACGCACTAATTACTTCACTGCTATGATCTGACATTTTGATATTTGCATACCGCCTCACAAGAGCAAGTATACTGCTTGTATCAGGACTGAGGGATCATGAGTGGAGTACAATACCCTCCACAGCTCCTCCCACAATCCTTGATCTGCCTGCATTGCACAGAGAAGCACAGAGACCCAGCCTCAACATCACTGGGTCTGAAATAAGCTATTTAACGAAGACAGAAAGGTTTTATTTAATAATCGGATTAGTATTTAGGTGGTGGTGGAAGGGGGAGGGGGGGAGAAGCAGGAAAGGCAAAATATAAGAAGATTAAACTTTAGCTTTAATTAAAATAAATACATTCTAATATAGCTGTAAATTAGAAAAAGCCAGGTGTAAAATCCCAAGACTTTCTTTATATATTACTGCAACATTTGGAAACTTTTTTGGTCTATCAAGCATATTATCCCATAAAAAATTGCTAAAAGATATAATAAGCTCTTTTTTTGGAAGGGTATGGGGGGAACGCAGGTGATACCATTCAATCTCTGCCTCTTGGCTTGTCACATTATTGCAAGGTAATGAGAATTGCTTAGCATAAAATATTCTCTGCTACTTCTTTTGGTAAACCATGCCCCACATAATACACACATATGTTTATGATGTATGACTCTTCAAAAAAAGAGAATCATTATACAGTCTACAGTCCTTAAGTCTATAATTTAATCAACTCATCCCCTTAGGGAACGCACACACAAATTTTTTTAGCGCTTTTGTTACAGGGATTCACGTGAAACGGGGATTGAATTTCAGGTAAGGTAAACGATATTGTATATTTTACTTTATTGTAGTGGTAACTTTTTATCCTTTTTTTTTTTCCATGGAGTAGTTTAGAGTTCCATAATTTAGAGATACTTAAATCAGGATGATGGTCTTAACACATGGGGAGTGTGTACCAAAGGGAATCATTTCAACCGAGTGTCATAAAAGTGGGTCATATAATTTCTTTGAGATCATTTGATACTGTCCTAGTTTAGGTTTCCTTAAAATACAAAGGAAGTATTCTCAAAAGGATTTAGTAAGAAAAACAAAAGCAAACAAAATTGCAACTGGATTTTTTTTTTTCATCTTCTTAATGAATTGCTCTAGGGGTAGGGGGAAAAAAATCAATTTTGTACTTGTATATATTCATTAAAGAATGATTAAACTCCTGTAGCTTTTCTTCATAGTCAAAGGAAAACTACAGTGGTGCTTGAAAGTTTGTGAACCCTTTTGAATTTTCAATATTTTTGCATAAATATAAAATATATAAACCTAGAACGTGATCTGTTTTATAGGTAAGTCCTAAAACACAATTACAAAAATCCAGTAAAGCAAAGGAATCAAAAAGATTATATTTGCTTAATTATTTTTTTAGGAAAATGGTCTAAACTAACTTTTTTTGTGTGCAGCAAAGATACCTGAACCATGATTTCCAGTTCATTTAAAGAGGAAATAGAGTCATGTGTTTCAATTATTGGGGTGATAATTAGTTAGGAGTTTAGGAGGTCATGCCTTATTTAACCACTTGCTTACTGGGCACTTATACCCCCCCCCTCCTGCCCAGACCAATATTCAGCTTTCAGCACCGTCACAATTTGAATGACAATTACGTAATCATGCAACACTGTACCCAAATGAAATTTTTATAATTTCTTGAGACAGATATAGCTTTCTTTTGGTGGTATTTAATCACCACTGGGTATTTTTTATATTTTGCTAAACAAACAAAAAAAGATGGAACATTTATAAAAAAAAAACTTTCTCAGTGTCTGTTTGCCAATGGCTCCCACTACTGTCTCTGAGCCAATGAGGAGAGAGAGCAGAGAGAGCTCCTGCTCTGGTGCACAATGCTGGATCAAGATTGGGTTCAGATAAGTATTTGGGGGAGGCTGGGAGGCAGTGGTGGCCTGTAATGCAGGGCGCAGGGGCACCGCCCCCTATCCATGTGCGTCCAGCCCCCTAATGTACATGCAGGGTGCCGGACGCATGTATTCCAATTTTTTATTTTTTTTATTTTTTTGAAGCATGTGATTAGAGCCAGAGGCTCTATAAAGGCTTTGAAAAAGGGTGGGCCACAGTGCAGAGCACTGTACAGCAGGAGCCCACCCAATTGTGTGACAAAAGCAAATAATTATTCGCTATTGTCACACTAATTCTCCTCCTGGCCAAACAGGAAGTGGGTCGACCCATTTCCTAATAGGCTGAAAGGAGAAGCGACCCTTTTGGCCTATAAGGAGGAGGGAGGGGGAGCGAGGAGATGCACAGCAGCCGTGATGCCGAGGAGGGGACGCAGGGGAAGCTGCCGCCGCCGTCTGGAGGGAATCGACGCCCGCACTATAGATGGGGTAAGTGCGGGGCTGGTAACTGATCGACTCACCGGGGAGGGTGGATGTGGGTGCATTGTTTGCTGAGCAGGCAGGTGACAGGTCCGTCTTCGCTCTACTGTGCAGAGCAGACACGGACATAGTCCCGCTCTCCTCTATGGGAAATCAAATGGAAATGGACTGCCTGTCCGTTTCCATGTGATCCGATCCCCTGGAAAATAAGACCACCATCCGTCTGTTTTTGTCAGACAGGATCGATAGCAGCAGGTGTCAGCGGACATCTGCAGCTCCATAGAGGACAATGCAGTGTCCGATTGTGTCCACCTGAAAAACTGACAGGTGGACCTGATCAGATAGCCCGTATGAAAGGGCCCTAAGGCTCCATTCACATTTGTATGACTCCAAAGTTGCGCTGACTTTGGAGTGCAATTTTGATGCAACTCTGGTGCAACTTTGATGCAACTTTGGATGGGTGCGACTTGGGTACGACTTTGGCTTTGACCAGTGATAATGGACAACTGTTTCACAACTGTTGCATTTTATAACATTAAGGCCTGGTTCACACTGTTTCCCTATGAGAGCGTCTTAACTGATCCAACACAAGTTGCTCCGACTGGAAAGCTTTGTGCACTACTTTGGTCTGACTTTGATACTACTTCAATGCCATAGAGCAGTGATATGCAATTAGCGGACCTCCAGCTGTTGCAAAACTACAAGTCCCATCATGCCTCTGCCTCTGGGTGTCATGTTTGTGGCTGTCAGAGTTTTGCTATGCCTCATGGGACTTGTAGTTCTGCAACAGCTGGAGGTCCGCTAATTGCACATCCCTGCCATAGAGTATATTAAAAACAAATAAAGGCTTGGTTCACACTGGTATGACACAATTGTTGTCCAACTTTGCCCTGTCTAAATTCCATAAAAACCCCCTCCGCATAGGGACAAGGTGCTTTGGGGCAGGGGGGCACAGAGCCCCCCTGCCCCAAAGCACCCACCACCCATGCTGAGGGCATGTGGCCTGGTTTGATCCAGGGGGGTACTCGCTCACCCCCCTTTCCTAGCCTACGGGGCTGCATGCTTGGATAATGGTCTGGTATGGATCTTGGGGGGGACCCCACGCCGTTTTAAAAAAAAATGTTGGTGTGGGGTTCCTGCTCAAGATCCATACCCGAAGGCCGTTAAGTTAGCTTAAGTTAGCCCAATGTTTTTGTATACCGTGAAAGATTATTATTATTATTATTATTATTATTATACAGGATTTATATAGCGCCGACAGTTTACGCAGCGCTTTACAACAACATTAGGGCAGACAGTACAAGTACAATACAATTCAATACAGAAGGAGTCAGAGGGCCCTGCTCGTTAGAGCTTACAATCTAGGAGGGAGGGTCAAGTTATACAAAAGGGTAATAGCTGTGGGGGATGAGCTAATGGAGAAAATAATGCAGTTGTTAGATGGAGGCAGGATAGGCTTCTCTGAAGAGGAAAGTCTTCAGGGATCGCCTAAAAGTGGATAAATTTGGAGACAGTCTGACAGATTGGGGTAGGGAATTCCAGAGGATGGGCGAGGCTCGGGAGAAGTCCTGGAGGCGGATATGGGAGGAGGTGATGAGGGAGCTAGAGAGCAGGAGATCTTGGGAGGAACGGAGATGGCGTTTAGGTTGGTATTTTGAGACTAGGCTAGTGATGTAGCTGGGGGCACAGTTGTGGATGGCTTTGTAACTTATTAGCAGTATTTTGAATTTAATTCGTTGGGCGAGTGGCAGCCAATGGAGGGATTGGCAGAGAGGGGTAGCAGACACTGATCGGTTTGTAAGGTGGATGAGTCTGGCAGCAGCATTCATGATGGACTGCAGGGGGGATAGTCTGTTTAAAGGTAAGCCAATGAGGAGTGAGTTGCAGTAGTCAAGGCGAGAGATAACCAGGGAGTGAATCAGGAGCTTTGTAGTTTCACTGGTTAGAAAGGGACGTAGTTTAGATATGTTGCGGAGGTTGAGGCGGCAAGCTTTGGAAAGTGATTGGATGTGGGGCTGAAAGGAGAGTTCAGAATCTAGGATAACACCTAGCACCCTGACATGTGTGGACGGGTGGATGGTTTTGCCATTGCTCTTGACAGAGAAGTCAGGGGAAGAGGCACGTGGGGGAGGAAATATTATAAGCTCAGTTTTGGACAAGTTGAGTTTGAGGAAGTGGTGTGACATCCATACAGATATGTCGGTTAGTAAGTTAGTGATGCGTGAAGAGACTGATGGAGTGAGTTGAGGGGTGGAGAGATAGATTTGTGTGTCATCAGCATAGAAATGATATTGAAAGCCATGAGAGGCTATCAGCTGACCCAGGGAAGAGGTGTAGATTGAAAATAAAAGAGGTCCAAGAACAGAACCTTGGGGGACCCCGACAGAGAAGGGAAGAGGAGTGGAGGAAGTAGAATTGTAAGTGACACTGAAGGTGCGTTGGGATAGGTAGGATGAGAGCAACTGAAGAGCACAGTCACGGAGACCGATGGAGTGAAGTTTTTTGAGGAGGAGGGGGTGGTCAACCGTGTCAAAGGCAGCTGAAAGATCCAGAAGTAGGAGTACAGAATAGTGTCCGTTGGTTTTTGCAGTTAGTAGGTCATTTGTGAGTTTTAAAAGAGCAGTTTCTGTGGAGTGTTGAGGGCGAAATCCAGATTGAAGGGGATCAAGAAGGTTGTTTTTAATGAGGTGGTCACTCAGTTGGTTGTAAACCAGGCGTTCAAGGAGTTTAGAGGAAAAGGGGAGCAAGGAGATAGGGCGTAGGTTGTTAAGATTGGTAGGGTCCAAGGATGGTTTTTTGAGTATGGGAGTGACCAGTGCATGTTTTAGAGCATCGGGGAAGACGCCAGAGGTGAGGGAGAGATTGAAGATGTGGGTTAGAGAGTGTAGGATGGGGTCAGAGGGTGACCGTAGCATTTGAGAGGGAACAGGGTCCAGGGGACAGGTAGTTAGGTGGGCGAAAGAAAGGAGTTTAGCAACTTCGTCTGGAGTAGTAGATTTGAATAGAGGTAGTGTCAGTTGTATCTGTTGACATGGGGTCTTAGCTGGGGGAGATACCTGTAGAGTGGAGATTTCATCATGGATTGTATCAATCTTGTTTTTGAAGTGATTAGCGATTTCCTGGGCAGTGAGTAAATCAGTGGGGGGAGGCGGTGGAGGACAAAGTAGAGAGTTGAAGGTAGAGAAGAGTTTACGGGGATTGGATGAGAAGGTATTATTAAGAGTTGTAAAATAGGTTTGCTTGGCAGTGTGGAGGAAAGAATAGTATTTTTGGAGGGCAGATTTGTATTGGTTGAAGTCTTTGAGAGACTTAGTCTTGTGCCACAGACGCTCAAGAGCGCGACTACGTTTTTTGAGAATTTTAGTGTCATCTGTTTGCCAGGGTTGTAGGGGTCGAGGCCTGATTCTGCGTGTAGTGAGGGGAGCGAGCTTGTCCAGGGTGGAGGACAGAGATTTATTGTAGATGGATATGGCTTGGTTGGGGCAGGACAGGGGGAGATTTTGTCATAGAGGTGGTCGGTAGCAGAGTAGAGGAGAGAGGAGTTGAAGTTGCGAAAGTTTCTACGGGTGACGGTTAGGCGATTGGAGGGAAAGGTGGTGGAAGACAGGGGGAGAGAGAAACTAATAAGGTGGTGGTCGGAGAGAGGAAAAGGATTGTTTGAGAAGTTGCATGGAGTGCATAGGTAGGAGAATACAAGGTCAAGGGTGTTGCCATCAGAGTGAGTAGAAGCCTGTACCCATTGCTTCAGGTCAAATGAAGAGGTTAGACTAAGAAGTTTAGAAGTAGCAGGAATGTTTGTATTAGCAGGGATGTTGAAATCACCGAGAAGGATTGTGGGAATTTCCGAAGAGAGAAAGTAGGGTAGCCAGGCAGAAAACTCATCAAGGAAAGTCGATAATGGTCCAGGGGGCCGGTAGATCACAGCAATTCTTAGGGAAGTGGGAGAGAATAGACGGATACAGTGGGCTTCGAATGATGAGAGTGAAAAAGAGGGAGGAGGGTGAATAACCTGGAAGGTGCTCTGGGGGGATAGGAGGAATCCCAAACAAAGATGATGTTATGCCGAGTAAGTAAGATACCTAACCTGTCACGCTTGAAAATTGCACACGCTCGTGAAATGGCGCCCAACTTCAGTACTCAAAAATCTCCATAGGCAACACTTTAACATTTTTTATTTACAGATCGCCTGTTTAGAGTTACAGAGGAGGTCCTGATATAGAATCATTGCTTTCACTCTACCGTTTATGGCAATACTTCACATGTGTGGTTTGAATTGTGTTTACATATGGGGGTGTGACGTACGTATGCATTTACTTCTGTGTGCGAGCTCGCTGGGACAGGGGCACTTTAAAACTTTTTTTTTTATTGTATTTTATTTTTTTCCACTTTCTCTTTAAATTATTATTTTTTTATCACTTTTATTCCTATTACAAGGGATGTAAACATCCCTTGTAATAGGAATAGTGTGTGACAGGTCCTCTTTATGAAGAGATGTAGGGTCTTGGAAATTGAACACAGAGATTTCCAGGGAACAGATGGTCCTGGATCATCTTTATGACACTTGGAGGCCCGGGTGTGTTGTTATGACATCACACCCGGCCTGGCAGTTGTAAATACTGCCATATACGCGTCAGGAAAGCCAAGATCATCCTGTTTTTTTTTTTTTATCTCAGGCCTTCCAGCCTGGAGGAGAGATGTCGGGTCTTATTGTCCCCTTAGTCGGGTTTGACTAAGCGAAGAAATTTGTCAAATGTGTCAACCATCCTCCCCTCTGTGCTGTCATGATGCTGTAACCTTGATGGTTTTTCATGTTGGATGTTTTTGTACCAATAAAGCAATTTTCCTTATCCTTGGAGTGCGGTCAATCGTTTTGTCTCCCTCATCAGTTACCCAGATCAGAACTGCATCTGATCATTAAGGAAGATATCACCATCACCTGGAGTGGTGTTATCCCCTGTCTGTTTCCTACTGGAAGGTGAACCTCGGCCCCAGTCTCAAGGCTTTTGCAGACTCTAACAGGTTTTCTTCTAAGATTGCCCTGTATTTGGCTCCATCCATCTTCCCATCAACTCTGATCAGCTGATCAACTTCCCTGTCCCTTCTGAAGAAAAGCATCCCCACAACATGATGCTGCCACCACCACGTTTCATGGTGGGGATGGTGTGTTCAGGGTGATGTGAGGTGTTAGTTTTCTGCAACACATAGCGTTTTGCTTTTAGGACAAAAAGTTCAATTTTGATCTCATCCGACCAGAGCACCTTCTTCCACATGTTTGTTGTGTCCCCCACATGGCTTCTCGCAAACTGCAAACAGGACTTCTTAGGGCTTTCTTTCAACAATGGCTTTCTTCTTGCATGACTAATAGTTTTCCTGTGGACAGATTCTCTCAACTGAGCTTTGGATCTCTGCAGCTCCTCAAGAGTTACCATGGACCTCTTGGCTGCTTCTCTGATTAATGCTCTCCTTGTCAAGCCTGTTAGTTTAGGTAGACGGCCATGTCTTTGTAGGCTTGCAGTTGTGCCATGCTCTTTCCATTTTCGAATGATGGATTGAACAGTGCTTCGCGAGATGTTCAAAGCTTTGGATATTTCTTTTCATAACCTAACCCTGCTTTAAAATTATCCACAACTTTATCACTGACCTGTCTGGCGTGTTCCTTGGCCTTTATGATGCAGTTTGTTCACTAACAAACCTCTGAGGGCTTCACAAAACAGCTGCATTTATACTGAGATTAAATTGCACACAGGTGGACTCTATTTACTAATTAGGTGATTTCTGAAGGCAATTGGTTCCACTAGATTTTAGTTAGGGGTATCAGAGTAAAAGGGGGCTGAATACAAATGCATGCCGCACTTTTGAGATAATTATTTGTAAAAAAAAGTTTGAGAGCCATTTATCATTTTCCCTCCACTTCACAATTATTTGCCACTTTGTGTTGGTCACAAAATTCCAATAAAATACATTTACATTTTTGGTTGTAACATGACAAAATGTGGAAAATTTCAAGGGGTATGAATACATTTTCAAGGCACTGTATATAGATAAAGCTATATCACTTTTTCTGTCTTTCTTTACATATGCATTTCATACAAAGCAACCAGCTGCTCTTTGGTGCTGATTTTTTAGAACAAGCCTCCGCACACCCTCGTATCACAACAAGCGATATGTGCAAATCCACTTAAATATGATACTAATTGGATACATAATAAAGAACTTCCTATTGATAGCCAAGCAGGGGATTTTGAAATCAATTCAAGCCCTGAGGCTTAGCTATGGGTGTGTTTGAAAGAACCTGGTAAATAAGTTAGATTATCTCACATTTAAAAAGCTTGCTAACAAGGAAAAAGTTGCTGATGTAGAGGAAGTGTCACCCCGATTGAGCGGGCGCCTCTCACCCTCCGTTACGCCATAATGAATAGACGCGAGACTCAACTTTTATTTCGCTCTATATATTATTTTTGGACCTATTGCCGGGGCTCTTCATCATATGGCGAAATCAGTTTAAATCAACAAATTATCCTTGCACCTGCTGCCTTTGTCCTGACACGGTCGGAATCGTTTTCATTTATATCTTTGATCTGTTAGCTCACACCGTAAGAGGTTAGCCTTCTTAGGACATGACAAATGACAGGAGTTTTTTTTTTTTAGCGCACGTTTTGTAAATCGATAGGAAAGTTGGTGGGGGGGGGAGAAAAAAAAATATTCCATTGACTTCCATAAAACTCTTGATGCATTATCTTTGAAGGATGTTCCCGGCGACTTTAACAAAGTCATTGTCACATTTAGGTGACCCAGACGTATTTTTGTTGCATTGGGAAAAGCTATTTTTATGTTGCATCTTGGCTTTTACTGTCATAAGAAATATTGATGATAAGGGCATTGCTGGAGTATTAATCAATAATGTTTCTGTGCTATTTTCAATCGTTACTGTTTTACTGGATGTTTCCTTTATTTTGACATTATCAGACGTTTATAACCACTGGCGAGAACAAAACGCTTAAAAAAAAAAAAAAGAAGGCCGCGCCGGTGTCTGTTGTTCGGTGGCCACATGACTTTTATGAGTCAAGGAACACAATTTATTTCTCGGTGATAAGCGATACACTTTATCATTCGACGTGGGGATTTTACTTCCATAGACTGTATTTTTTTTTTTTTTTTAAGACTGTGGACAGATTGTCCTCATTTTTTTTTCGTTGTCTCTCATCTTGAATATCTTTCAGACTTTCAAAAAAATGGCTGATACATAATTCAGTTCAAGGTGTCATATTTTTACACTGTTTGCTTATGTACAAGGGCAGGCTTATTGAAATATTCTCCATAGATAAGGACGGAGCGGCAATCTATTTTATTTTAGTGCTAATGAAAAATAGGAGAAGATAGCGGCGATAGCTTTCAAATAAAACGTTTTTATAGACGTGATTAGCAATGGATGCAAGAAGACAGAGCAGGCTGGATCACTTGGTTCTCTTCAGCACATCAATATATGTTATGTTATGAAGATGAAGTAGGAGATAGCAGTGGATTAGGTTTTCAAGCTATTTATTGGTTATAGGATAATGTCGAGAAATCAATCAGTGAGCTGTCTAATGTTATCCAGCAAGCACAGCAGCACTACTAAAGTCAGAAATGTTACCTTATATTAGATCACAGTGCATACGAATAAACTGCTGATATGTTACAATATGTAGCAACAGTATAAGGCTAGGATCACACTTATGCAGGTTGCAATTGATGCATTTTTCTGGTGTTTTTTTTGTGGCACGGTTTGCATTTTTCTCCTTTTTAATCATTGTTGATGCATTTTGCGTTTTTAGGATGTGTTGCTAGGAAGAGGTGTCTGTTGTCAAACGCACGAAATATGCATGTACCAGGGACGTGCGGTGAGATCAGTGGCTGGTGAGGCACTGGGTAGTATCAGAGCCAGATACACACAGGTTACATACACCGCGATCATTAGAGTGAGAGCAATAATTCTAGCACTAGACCTGTAACTCTAAACTTGTAACCTGTAATAAATTTTACAGCATTGCCTATGGAGATTTTTAAGGAATGAAGTTTGCCGCCATTCCACAAGTTTGCGCAATTTTAAAGCGTGACATGTTAGGTATCTATTTATTTAACGTAACAGCATCTTTCACATTATACAGAAAAATCAGGCTAACTTTAGTGTTTTTTATTTATTTTTTATTCATGAAACAGTTTATTTCTCCCCAAAAAAACGCGCAAATACCATGTGATATAAAAAGTTGCAACAACTGCCATTTTATTCTCTAGGGTATCTGCTAAAAATAAAAAAAATAAAAAAATAAAAAAATATATATATATATATATATATATATATATATATATATATATATATATATATATATATATAATGTTTGGGGGTTCTGAGTAATTTTCTAGCCAAAAAATTAAAAATTATGATTTTTACATGTAGGAGAGAAGTGTCAGAATTGGCCTGAGTGGCAAGGGGTTAATTACCATAAGTAGGTAATATACAAATAGTTATTATATATTGTTTTTAAGGTAATTTACTATATTTTCAAGAACTGTACTCAAGCAGGTGGCTTAACAGACAAATGACAGGAGTTTGAAGTTATAACTTCCAACCATAGAAAAAATAGTGCAGCGATAAAAAAAAAAAATAATAAAACAATATTTCTAAAAACTCATATAGATATTAATATCTGACAGTTCTGTGAAATATGGACAGTCCCAGTTCATATAGTTTAAAAGCCAAGGATATCGTAGAGAAAGGCACCAACCATAGACGTGCGCACAAGGTGTGCCGGATGTGCCCAGGCACACCCTAATCACCCCATGCGCATTAGTATTATCGCTCTGTGTAGCAACAGGAACATGTGAAAGATCTACCTCTTACTGGCTCTGCCATAAGAGAAGTGTCTATGCTCTTCTCTTTCACTGTGCCGGCAGAGAGATCAATTTGCCGGGGTCATATATATGTAGACACACACACATGCATGTGTGTTTGAGCTTTAGGGTACACACCCTAATGCAATAGGCTGCGCACACCTATTGCACCAACACACAAGAATAAGTCCTCAGTAGTGATCAGGGTGCTGGAATACAATCATAGTTAATGTGTGTCCTTATCTGTGCTTCCACCACCGTTAGTACAGGCCGTTCACCTTACTCTGTGGACCTCTGACTTAACAGAAAGGTCATGCAAGCATTCCCCACAGGGCAAACAGAGGATGAGATCCTGCCTTAATAATATTCCAACGATCGAAATCCAGCCTCCGATATATGGCAACAAAAACACCCTCACGTATGCAGTAGATATCATCGTGGTTCATGCAAAATCAATAGGACATATATAGTGCTCTCTGCTTGTGCTTAAAAACTGTTTATTCACATAAAATGTTACTTACAAAAAGAGCCCGGAATCCCCAGTGCTAGGAACTGAAACTTGTACCACAACACAGCGTCCCATAGTAAATCTGAAAGGTGGCTGTAATGACGTCAGAGCCTTCCCGTCCGCACGCATTTCGTCCCTGTAGACATCTGTATATGTAATCCTCCTATCAGATTGTTAATTAGATGCACGCCCCCCGCAGCATACACTGCAAAATGCATAGGTGTGAGCCTATTGTTCAAAAAAATCTCCACCTTTTATAATTATAAGAAGACTGTTAATTTTTTTCTTCCCTTTTTGCCTTACCAAAAGTGGAGGAAAAATGCATGACCATTAAATCCTTTGGCGCACTTCACACGAGTCAGTTGCGGGTCAGTTGCGTTTTTAAAAGCCATGCATGCTGCATTTTTGGTGCATATTTGGTGTGGTAAAAAAAAAAAAAAAAACACCAAAAACGCACCTCCCCATTGAAATGAATAGAGAAAGCATCAAAAACAAACCCGTGGTTGTATTTTGATGCGCATTTGAAATGACATATCCTTTTTACACAGGTGGAAACTCTTCAAAACACTGTAAAACACAGCAAAAATCCATATGCATTTTAACCTCATTTTTGAAACAGAGAAATGTGAAAGTAGGGTTACTCTTGTGCTACACCTTGAACAAATACTGTGGCATCCAGTCAGTTACACATAAATGGTATTAACCAGCAGCCAACCAGCACTAACGTGTTCCCACAGCCACTAAAATCGTATTAAATAAAGTGCAATACTGCTGTAAAGGTATATAATCACACATTTTGAATTACCAAAAAGTATCCCATGTGTTGGAAAACAATTAATACAATAAAAACTTTTTCTGATTAAAAAAAAAAAAATCACTGCTACCATAAAAACAATCTTTTTTCTTTTTTAAAAAAAGGAATTGATTCATGCCCCCCAGGACAGTACCAGGGCCCTCATACCCTTTTTATGGCCAATAACTTGCATATAAGCCCTCAAAATGGGGACATTTAATTTTTCATGTTCGGGTCCCATAGACTTTAATAGAATTCACGGCCCAGCCTGAACTTTTTCCCTGTTCAGGAGTTCTGATGCAAACCGAACAGGGGGGTGTTCAGCCCATCTCTACTACCCTGTTTCCCCGAAAATAAGACCTAGCATGATTGTCGGTGATGGCTGCAATATAAGCCCTACCCCCCAAATAAGCCCTAGTTAAAGTCCTTGTAGGTCTTATTTTCAGGGTAGGGCTTATTTTCGGCAAAACAGGGTAGGGCTTATTTTGGGGGTAGGGCTTATATTGCAGCCATCACTGACAATCATGTTAGGTCTTATTTTCGGGGAAACAGGGTAAAGACTGTTCACTTTGTAAGGACATTTTCATATTTGCAGGGGAACTTTCCCTTAGCATAGTGAATGAGGAGAAGCTCTGCTGACTTCCATCATTCAATTATGTGCAAGCAAAAATACAGCTTTTTTTTTAGGGGGGGGGGGGTTTCCTGCACTTGATTGTGTATTCTTGCTAGGTAATTTTTACAACATTTACAAAGAGCTTGTTCACATTGGAACGTCGTGGTGCTGGAAACCCACGTTCTGTGCACATTGCCTGCACCGTGTTCAGAATGCACTAGGTGTGCGATCTGCTGCTGGTGTCAATATAATCCTTAAAACACCCCAAATCCAAATCACAAACACAGTCTGTTTGCCTGCCGTGTAATCCGGAGCAGTGCGTTTTTGAAAAATGAGTACAGAAAAATACAGTACCTATTCATCTCGCCTGCAATCCAGTGTCCTTGCAACTTCTTGTGTTTGTGTAACCTAATGTATCAAACAATGATCAAACACAAAAACAAAGGGGGACCTGGATACAGATTTTTTTTTTTTTTTTTAACAATTTTTATTTTAAAAATTTTCAATAATAATACAACAATACAACATGTACCAACACCCCCTCCCCCCCACCTCCCTCTCCCACCCCCCTTCCTTCACCCTATTCCCGTGCAGCTTCCACTAGTTACAGGTCATACTTATGCTCTAACTTCCAATAACAGCATTAGGTTCTCGATTGAGTCAGTGGTGTACTTTTTAAGGGTCACTGATATTGTCACTGGGCACACAGGCTTCGGTTGGGCAGCACTCCTTAGAAACAGAAAAATACCCAGAGTTGAGAATCCACGTACATACTGTACAGTCCAATTGAACACGTTCAAGAGTCCAAGGTTTTTAAAGTTAAAAGGTTAAAATTCTTTCTTTATTGGGGCTAGCATAAGTGGAAAGGGAAGGGATTTATAAGAAGGAACATGCTGGGAGTAGGTCTACTAGTACTTATAAAGGGGGTTTGTTTTTGGTCCCTGAACCCGCATTTGATTTTTTCTGCCATTAATTAACTTTGAAATTAAAAAGCTTGGACCATTGAAATGTTTGCTTGACATTTTAATTGGACTGTATGTATACAATGTTATCAGCCTTCCCAGTTCTCAGCTATGAACTAATTATTATTATTATTATTATTACACACAATTTATATAGCGCAAACAGTTTACGCAGCGCTTTACAATGTAGAGGGAGGACAGCACAATTACAGTACAGTTCAATACAGAAGGGACAAGAGAGCCCTGCTTGTAGAGCTTACATTCTAAAGGGAGGGGGTGGTGGAACAAAAGGTAATAGATGCAGGAATGATTTGATGTGGGGTGGCTCGGGGACAATTGTTAGGTGGGTGTGGAATAGGCTTCCCTGAATAAGTGAGTTTTCAGGGATCTCCTAAAGGTGGACAGGTTAGGGGCTGATCGGATATATCGGGGCAGGGAGTTCCAGAGGATGGGAGAGGCTCTGGAGAAGCCCTGAAGGTGAGCATGAGAGGAGGTAAGGGAGCTAGAGAGCAGGAGGTCCTGGGAGGAGTGGAGAGGATGATTTGGGCGATATCTGCAGATGAGGTTGGTGAGGTAGCTGGGGGCGATGTTGTGGATGGCCTTGTATGTTGTGGTTAGCATTTTGAATTTTATACGGTGGGGTAGGGGAAGCCAGTGAAGGGATTGGCAGAGAGGGGCAGCAGTCACAGATTGATTAGTGGGGTGTATTATTCTAGCAGCAGCATTCAAAATAGACTGAAGGGGGATAGCCTGCATAAGGGTAGGCCATTAAGGAGAGAGTTGCAGTAGTCAAGGCGGGAAATAATCAAGGAGTGAATAAGTTGCTATGTGGTGTCATTAGTCAGGAAAGGTTGAATTTAGAGATGTTGTGAAGGTTAAGGCGGCAGGATTTAGGTCAGAGTCTAGGATTAATTAGAGTCAAGGATTAATCAGAGTCAAGGATTAATCAAGGATTAACTAATGAACATGCACCCCTATGTAATGGAGATGAGGAGCAGGGAGGTGTTTGTGGTCTTCTTAATCAGGAACAAGAAGCCTGGAATGATAATGCTGCTCCTCTATAGACACATTACAGTGAGTGTTGGCACCCTAGGATAAGCAGTGTGTTGCAGGCAGGATCACCAGGTGAGAATAAGGCTGGGTTCACGCCTAATACAGATGCGTTGTCCCTGTTCCCTGTTTCAGGGACAAATCAGGCACAAATTTTTGCCTGAATTTGTACCTAAAACTGAGCCAAAGACACCCAGGACCTCTGAGCAATCCACTCCGTAGTAGACATGTGCACACTGAAATATTTCGTTTTGGAATTTCATTTTCGTCCAAAAAATACATTTATTTAGTTACTCCCGAAATTCGTTTTTATTTATTTTGTTTCGTTAGAAAATGCATTCGTCCGAAAATCCGAAATAATTAGGGTCGAATCTGTCATTGAAGGCTTATGGTGTCTGTTGAATGTTCTAAGAAGATTCGACAGAGCAGCTTAACTGTACGACACCACGATCGTACATTTCCGGTCGAAAGTTCCGCCTACAAGCTATAGTAGAATAATGTTGTATGACACTAGTAATAATTATATTTATTAATTATTATTACTAGTCAATCAACATTAGAATTCTTCTATAACCTATGGGAGGAGCATTTGACCATAAATGTCCGCTCGTGGCGACTACTTCGTCGAATCTTCATGTCGAATCTTTTCTCTCTATATCGAATAATCTTGAACTAATAGAGTTAGGTTAGGCACATTCGACCTTTTTTGCTATTGTCTCTATAATGTCGAATCTTTTCTCTCTATGTCGAACAATCTTGGACTAATAGAGCTAAGGTTAGGCACATTCGACCACAGGTTCAATGGACACAGACCGCTATTGTCAGCGTCATGTCGAATCTCCTATCTATATCGAACTTTTGTTGCAACAAAAACATAAAGCATTTGTTTATGTTGGATCTTTCGTTTTTTGGATTCTGCATCATTTATTAAAACGATAACGAAAATACCGGAAATTTGGACGAAAATGCATTCAGACGAAAACGAATGCACATGTCTACTCTGCATCCCCACCCAGGACC